>CM077465.1:41367888-42567888 GCA_039654755.1 Calcarius lapponicus
GAAGGTCCCACCCTCTGGCACTGTTATTCCATAAAAAAAGGGAATAGAAATTAGTCTTTGTACTTTAATTTAATCTGTGTAATACTGGTCAGAATTTCTCTTACAGAATGGTATGTTACCATCATGATGATCAAAGTGATGCTTTTAATACTGGTCATTTCATACAGTCCCTTTGCTCTGGCAGTGATTTGTTCGTGTGGCGACATGAATGCCCTGTTATTTCTCAAACATCAGGCAGAACGAAAGCTGTTGTGTGAGCTTGACAGTAGCCACACTTTAGCATGAACAGAAGGCAAACAGCAGTGGAAGGATTATGTGTTCTGTAAATTATTAGCTTCTGCTCAAGCTGACCTAGCTTCATATCAAAACTTGTTGGTACTTCTTCCTTTAAGTACATGAAAACAATGCTAGGAAGCATACCCATTAGCTTTAATAATATGGTATCACATAGTAGATGCTGAATGGAACATTGCTTCACCTTTTCTGCCTGATTTGCTTATCAGGAATTGTCTTCTAAATTATGGAATGAAATTTAGACTCCAATCTATAATTGAGACTACTCAGCTTCAATGGGATTTTTTTTTTTTTTTGCCTAGGGAGATTTCTCTGTGTGTGAGGACTTTGGCTCTGCTGCCCTGAGTAATCCAAAGCTCCTCACTGTGCTGCTCAAGTGTCAGCAATTGTTAGGAAACTCAGAGTACTTTAAAAAGAAAGAAATTATCACTGCCTCCACTGAAATTTGGGAAAATAGGTGAAGAAAGGAAAAAGGGCATGCCTATGGTTTTCCTGTAAGTGGCAGTCTCTTGCCAGCCAGTTAATGCTAACTGTATCATCTCATTGTTTTGCCCCCCATCCATATCAAGATCCTACCTAATATGACAAATAAGATATTGCATTTTCAGTTTAGAAAAGTCTGTTGAGAAGACCAGTGTTCAGCTATTAGCCAACAATATGTAACACCTTATCCTACTAGTTTACAATAATTAGAGTCACAAATTGGGCAAATGTATTTTACTTAGCTATAAGAAAAAACCCTTTCTCTTGTTCTGAGCTGTAGTTTATGAATCCCTACATAACTACATGCATATAAAATACTTGATGAAAATGCATCTTGGTAATTGGAGATGGGAAGGGGAATCCCATCACAACCATTAATTACTGAGTTAAGCGCCTCACAAAGCTACAAAACTGTATCTTCCATCCTGAAATGCAGAAATCCTTCAGGAGGCTAGCCACTTCTGAATCCAGCTGCTGCAGTAACTTATACCACACACAGTACCACCTAAATGCCATGGAAGAGAGAATTGCTTCTCTAAGAAACAGCTTTTGCTCACCTTACTCAGAGCAATCCCCCTGCAATTCTGCAGGGACACATAAGGTCAGAGGGTTTCTGTCATGCACAGTTGGTGAAAGTGCTGACTTTAGTGTCTTAGCTACAACACCTCTTAGTTTGTCACACATGTAAGACTGCTCAGCATGATTAATTTGGACTAATATCACTGGAATCTTTGACACCAAATTACAAACTTCCTTGTCACAGTAAAGGAGACAGGAGCAGATGAAAATCCCTTGTGGAAAATCAGTGGGACTGCATAAGGATTAGGGAGTTAGGGGAGTAGGATTTGGTTTGGAGTCAGGCAGAACATTTGAAAGGTACCTTGATAACCCTTTGCTCAACCACAGTATCCAACCATTCAATAAATGATTCCACAGTGGCATTCTTCTTTAGGAGGTCCTTCAGTTCTTGGAACACTGTAATAGAGTCATCTACCATGTAAAAAGGAGAACACATCATTGCACTCTATTCTGAACATGAGAAAAAGCCACTCACCAGCCATATGACAATATTGTAGCATGGAAAGGAAAATCAAAGAATTAGAGCAGTAAAGAAATAAGTAATTCCCCAGCAAAGCAAGCACACACACACATCTACCACACACATGCATTTTAATTACTTAAGCATTACAATGATACAGGTTGTAAGACATTGAAGTTTTATAAGAAAATAAAAGCAAAAGAAGATTATTGTATTTTTCATTCCTTTGAACATTCAATCTTGCAAACCTTTCTAGTACTACATTTGCTAATAAAGCTTTCTCTATAGTATTACAGATCTGCAGTGTTTTATGTTTCCTTCCTGTTTTACAAATTTCTCACAATAGGATATAAAGTTATTTTCCTCAATTCTCATTTTCAAAAGAGTGCCTGAAGGGCCAGCTATTTCTCTTCTTGTTTTCTTTTTTTAACTAATGTGAAAGAAGAGAAAGGATAAAATTTTAAAAACTACACAAAAAAATAGGAAAGGGCTACTCAAATGAAAATGTGAATAGGACTGTGAATCATTAAAGAGAACAAACTTTCATAATCAAAGTAATAATAGTTACAGGACAACACATTGCTATTCATTTCTGCTCTTGAAACTGATCAATGTGACTCCTATGACAAAATTCTCTTTTTAACAGAGAAAATGACTATATCTATTTTTCAACAATGTATATGAAAATTACCTCAAAATTATACTTCTTTCTATTTTATATATGAAAATAGCTGCTACACAAAATAGAAAATTACATATTGTTTTAAAGTTCAGCTTTCAGAAGAAAATACGATTAATTTTAAAAAAAGTAAACTAGTTCAAACATCCATTACATTAGGCCATAATGAAATGGAATTTCAGACAAACCTTTCAAGAACTGATCTGTTCAATATCTCCATATAGGATAGGGCCAAGTTTCAAAAGAGGTTTGCAAACTGACATGTAAATGAATTTTTCTTCAACCATTTAAAGTCATCTAGCTGGGATGAATTTTTCAGCAACCATTTAAAGTCATCTAGCTGGATGACTTTCCAGCACAAGCTTCTGCTCTTGTAGGACATGCCAGGGCAATCAATTGGTTTTCTTAACCTACTGTTAAGTTTATGGTGAACTAGATTAGAGAAAGCAGAGTCTATGAGTGCCCTGTCTCAGTCAGTCCAAGTAGATTGGTGTGGCATGGAATGAAAGAATGTACTTTTAATGGTAAAAATATATCACCATGGACTTACATTCACTGTAAACTTCCCCATCAGAGTCTGTGCTCCCTGAAACTGCAAGGAGGGCCTGAGAACCAATGCTATTCAAATCGACTTTTTCAATATCCGACACCATGGAATTCACCACGTGCTGATCAAAAAGAGCTGGCCGAGCAATCTGCAAGAGAGAGCAAGGTAAAATGCTGAGACCCTGTTGTGGTTTTGCCCCAGCTGGCAGCTAAGCACCACACAGCCACTCACTCACTCCATACCCTGACAAGGGATGGGGGAGAGAACTAAAAGAGTAGAAGAAAACTTGTTGGCGAGGTTAAAAACAGTTGGATATTTTTTTAAAGAAATAACAAAAATAACAACAACAGTAGTAATTAAAAAGTTTGAAAAAAACACCAAAAAAACAATAATTAAATCAATTTCTCAGCACCCAATGACCAATGCCCAGCCAGGTCCCTGAGCAGTGGTCCCCTACCAAACTTCCCCACATTTTTATTGTTGATTTGTGGTAAGGAATATCCCTGTGATCAGCTGGGGCCAGCTGTCCTAGCTATGTCCCCTGCTAAATTTTGTGCACCTCCAACTTACTTGCTTACTTGCAGCTTACTTGCTGGCAGTGTGGTGTAAGAAGCAGAAAAGACCTTGGCTGTGTGTAAACACTGCTCAGCAGTAACTAAAATAGCCCCTGAATTATCAACAGTTTCCAGTACAAATCCAAAATATAGATCCCATGCTATGATGAACAAAACTAACTCTATCCCAGCCAAAACCTGGGGAGCACCCAAAAAAACTGCTCAGAGAAGAATCTTATTATGTTTAATTTTATTGTCATGGCTGGGTTTATCACATATCAGATGAGATGTTTCCCAGACTCCTGACACTCTTCCAATGTGCCTTCCTGTCAGATTATCTTCACAAGATCACCTATATACTGCTTTTGTATTTATGAAAGAGAAAACCAAGTCAAGATGAATCTCTGGTGTACCTACAGTTATTCATGAGAACTACCACCTCAAAGCCCAAGATGCCAGCATGGAAGGAAGTTCCTCCAAAGGCATCGTATCCTTTTGGATAATCTACAAAACCATCACATGGAGGTGACTCCTAATTGCAGATACCTGTATCCTGACAACAAAGCCTTGGAGTCTCCAACTACCTGTCACTTCCATTTCTTCTTTCCACTCAAAACTCAAATAGAAATAGAACGACATGGACAAGGCAGCGAATCTTTGCTAGGCAGAAGGATCATCCGGTATTTTCCAATTTGGTACTAAAAAAAATACACATATATTCCACTTGATTGTTTTATTGAAAATAGTTCCTGTGAAGGCAGTTCATTATAACCATGCTCTTTGCTCTCTTTCAGGTACAAAAGTTTGAAGTTCTGGTCAGATCTATTTATGGTCACTTTCTAATTTCATGGCTGAAACTACAAGATTTAAGTCTTCCATGGCTGAAGGTCAATCTTGAAAAAATAATGCATTTTACCTCATAGCCAGAAAGGTACAATGACTACAACTGACACATTTTTGAATGTATAATCTTATTCTGTTTACCTGTGCTAGGTGTAGGAATGATGTCTGTCGTTTCAGGGAGGAAACAAATCTTCGTGCAATAGGCAATTTCTTATCTATCAGGCTTTCTGGTAGATTTTTCCAAAGAGGAAGCAACCCACTGTTCCCAGTTTTTTGCAAAACTTCTTATATCTGCCAGTAAACTATAAGGGAAACAAAAAGTGATTTAGAGAATCACCAATAAAAATAGTCTGGCATTAGTTTAAATAATTGGGTTTCAATCTATGGCTAACAGACTTCTGAACATATCTGGAAATTCCTCCTCAGGTGTTACCAAAAGAAACAGGAAATGACCAATCACTGTTCTATATATTGACTACATATTGATACATACCTCCTCTGGGAAAAACTGTGGACCAATTGGGACATTAAAATGCTATCTAATATTTTAAGGCTGTTCTATAGCTGCCTTCAGAGTTGACACTATTTTGCTATACATACTCTACTGTTCTAAAAATGAGCATAAATTCAGTGAGAAAATTTCTCTAGAATATAGAATTACTGGTATTTATCTAGAATATGCCTAAAAATCAGAATGTACCATGATTACTTTCAAATACCTACCTTTCTGGCATTTCTTGCATTGTTGCAGGGATGAGTACATCTGTAAGAACCTTCAAAAGTTAACAGAAAATGACATCATGCTTCCACTGGCCATTCATTTAATCATTCATTCATGTCTGTCTTGCCTACTTAGATTGCAGAAAATTTACACAGAATAAAGTTATTCAACGTACTGTCTAGATATTTATATGCCTGGTTTTTTCCAATCACTATTAGACAGGAACATATGAGACATTCATATACTTATTGTGTATCTTCATAGCAGTAAAATGAGAAAAAAAACCCAAACAATATATGCTATCCCCCAGGTCTTAAAGAAGGGAAACCAGCAGAAGTGAGATGCATAAACACTTTTTCTAGCATCATCATGTCTCTGTAAAGCAGATACTCAAGGATCTCCCAAGTCTTTGAATGCAGTTGACTCTTTTTTTTACCAAACTGGACGTGGCAGGCATTCAGAGTTTAGCCATAGAGTTCCCTGTAGCTACCCAGTGTGGCGTGGAACAGTTTTGGCAAAGAAACTGTGCCATCTGGCATGCCCCCTAGGGAATTTTACTGTGGAGGACAAAGTTGTTAGACAATATTCCAGAAATCTCCTTTCTCTGTTAATGTAAATAGTTTGATAACAATCCAATGTAATTCCTTCTTCCTTCTGTCAGATGTCAAGAATATCTAACATGATTATAGGTAAGAAATAGTGAGAGACAAAGAACAGGCACAATAGCAAATTTATGAACTTCTGAGAAATTCGGTCTTATTCAATTTATAATTTAATGCTCCTCTAGTATTTCTTCTGTCACATTAAATCTATCATAAATAAAGTTAATATTGAATCTATTGAGACAAACACATTTAGAGCAGGAAAAACCTCATAAACTCAAGGTACATTATAACCTCTACAAGTAAATGAGGCTTAATGACCATCTCCTGGGTAGTAATTATGATTCTTAATGTTAATTACCTTTGATTTACTAACTAAAACACTTCTTACTTTACAGCTTTTTATGCTTCTGAGAAATAATATTTTCATCTTTTCTGGATTCCCCCCCCCCCTTATTTTTGTACAGTAAAGACAGATTACAATAAGGCATCAGAGCTAAAAACCTTCAAGTCTTTTGCTTTGACTGGTTGGTGCTTACTATTAAACCAATAGTTATTTCTTCTCATCAATATGGCACATGAAATCGGTTAGAGATACACTTATATGAGAATCCTTTTCTATTTCTGTGTCATGTCCTATCAGAGCAACTTAAAGTACTTTGCATCTACTAAATAATCATCTGATCTGACTTTCCAAATGAAAAACTCAGGAAACTTTGATGGCATAAATAATGTTTTTTCCCCAGCACTCTATAACTTGTTCCTGACCTTGCAACACTCCTAAGGGTCACTTAGTTTCAACTTTCTATGCAATCATGCCATGAGTTAGATCTAAGAACTCATATGGTAGAAAAGCTCTGCAAAACAAGTACTCCTTGAATTTTTTTTAAACCCAGAGCAGTTTAGAGTGTAGTAGTTTTTTGCTGGTACATCGAGCAGCAAGGGAACAAAAATGAAAGGCAGCTGGCAGGAGGGGCAAGAATGTTTTAACCCAGTACTGTTCCAGCTTGGCAGCATGAAACCATGGCCTGACATAACCTGTGAGCAGCAGACTGGCATGTGGAATCGCCCTACCAGACGTGCCACAGACTCTCTTTTCTAGTAGAAATTGCAATTTTCTTTTCAGTGAAAACAAGGCTTCAGTTTTCATCCAGGATTACCTTACTCAGCCTTTTCAGTGAGTACATGAGCATTTCTTTTAGCTACATTCAAGCAAGTATGTCAAGGTTTCACTGTTGCTGTGCTGCCCATGGTCACACGCCAGGTGTTCAGCTGAGCTGAGGCTGGAGTTCAGGCTCTTACAGGTGCCCATTTTCTTTCTTGATTTCAATTATTTCCTTGCTGATTACAGCAGAAAGCAGTCATGTCACCCTGTCATTCTATCTTTTTACAGATGCAGAAGCTGTGCTGTGGGTGAGATTATTCATGTAGCTAAACGCTTAACTTACCTTATACAGTATTGAGTCACAGACACAGAAAATGTCAATGATGATGGGATTTCAAGCAGAGGAAGAAGATGGTCAGGCATTCCTTGCCAAAAATGTAATAGGAAATGCTGAATCTAAAGGAATGGGAACCAGATTCATAGACATAAATCATGCGTTCTTAGCTTCCCATGCATACGTACCAAGAGTGTGTGTTCAAACAACCTTACCTCTTCAAAGTTCCCGTTAATTGCATTGTCAAGGACACACTGACAGTGTGTTTTGTACATCATGATAAGAGTATCTACCTGTTTTGGAAGAAAGAAATATTAAAGAGAGTTTCTTAAATCTTTACTGCTACGGTGTAGCTAGTATTAAACACATAATATAAACTGTATTGCAATGCATATTTACAAATAGACAGCCTGTATATCCAGAAGGACGTCACTCATCTATAGCTTTATCAAAAGCTTTATATCATTATTATTCAAGCATTATTTAGGTCATTATTTAAGTCAAGCACTGATGTTGTGGTCAGACATGTAGCATCTGAACCTGTATACACTGTGAAAATGTGCATAATAAAGTAAGGCAATAGCCAGATTAGTCAGTCAGATGGTAAAGTAAATTCACCTTTCTGAAGCTAAGATTAATCCCAAAGAGCAGTACAAGTTAATCATTAGGCTACTATAGGCGTCTATGAGTGTTCTGAAACATCATCTAGGTGGACAAATGAGAAAATAGCTGCCAGTCATTTGGTCAAAGTTTAATCACTGCCTTACATGAACTCAACTTTTAAAAGCAGAACTCCCTTTCATCTCATCAAGCTACTTTATCTGAATGGAGTGTTTCCTTATTAAAAAAAAAAAAAAGGTAGTAATTTTAAAAAATTGTAGCAAATTATAAGACAAGAAATATGCAAACTCATTTAAGGAAGGAAAAGGGCTAGCAAAACCATTCTTTGGTCCTGAGTCACAGAACGTTTGTTACAGTTTATGAACTTCTCCAGAAAACCACTATCAGATTTCAAATGAACCTGGTTGCATCTTATTGCAATAGGTTCAGAATGCAGATTTCTTTGAAACCAGACCTTTCTGACTTTCAAAGCTGTTTCCTTAACTATGTATCTTTGAAAAGCAGTAGCAAAGTCTGAGACTCAGGAACATTTTAAAGAATTGTTTTTGAAAGGAGTTGATGGAAGAATAAAGGTTGGTAAGTTCTCTCCAGAAATATTAAATGCAGGAATTATCCATTTATTTTAGTGCAGACTACTGTATTTATGGGCTCTCCAGACATCTGAGTTGCAAGCAACTCCTTAAGAGTTTAATGCAGGAATCAAACTTCATGTATGGGCTGTCTTCAACAGAGTACCTAAATATCTTAGTTGCAATAACCTTTGATCAGATAAACTGAAGGAGGGAAAAGGCAGTATGGGAAGAAAATAGGAAATAAGAAAACAAGAAATGAGAAAAGATCAGCAAGGAAAGAGAATGCATGATACACAGAAATTCATCTTTCCCACAGTCTCCTCATAACTCGGCAAGTCTGCCCCCAGACAGTCACGCACAATGCTGCTGAGCCAAAAATGAAGAGAGAATGAATTGCCAGTTTTTCTCCATTGTTGGAGCAGCAAAAATCAGTTTGTTTATACTGCTGTCTTGGGTCTCCAAGGAACCTCAAAAATTTGTCAGGTTTAAATTCAATGAGAATGCTGTCTATATGAGAAATGTCACTCCACTGATGGAGACTATAGCAGCAGGTGGTGCACACTGCTAAGTATCCCAGTTCTTGGGCTGTCTTTATGAATGGTAAGATTTCTAGATAAGATGGCTCCTTTTGTTTAGCTTCTCCCTACAGGAATCCTAGGCTTCACTACTTTCTCAGAACAAGCTTAGGAGGAGGGGCTCTCAACATGTCTCAAACCAGTCACCACTATCACCAGCACTGAAGACTAAATTGAAAAGTTCAAAATGTCTGTGAAAGTATTTGTAGCACAACATAAGAACTTGTAAGAGGACAAGAAACAACACAGATGTAACACACAGTAAAAAAGTCAAAGACATAAAACATGAGGGGTATTTCCAACTGAAGGGTTATCCTTAGGGTAAGTAATACCAAGTGTTGATTGAATTATTTAAATAATTTAAAAACAAACCCAAACATGTTCAGGTTTTCAGCTGCTTTTCAAATAATTAATGAAAGACAGTAAAATTCATCTATTTGTTGTGAATTATTTGTTCTGTTCTAATCAGAACAAAATTTACCTTAAATCCGAAGGCATTTGTAAAGAATACAACTCTCAGTTATTTGTTTGTTTTGCTCTCCCCGTCTTACATACCATCAGTTTGTAAAATACTGGGTCAGTTAATAGGTAAATAATTCAACCACCTTTCCATTGGAAAGCCGGTTAATCGGTGTTAGTAAAGGTTTGCCCCCTCTATAAATCAGTCACCTCTGTTTGATTATGGACATTTCTGGCTCTTTCATGTCAATACCTCAAAGGCTAAGATATGAAGAAACATTCTGTGGCAAATTTTTGATCTCTTAGACAGAAGAGAAGGAGCTCACTTTTTACCTTGTCTTTAGAAATGCACCCTTGAAGCAAAAGGTGTTGTGCACTTGGAAACTCTGGGAGGAGTGTTCCAGTTTTGGAACTCAGAGAATATTTACGAGTAAAACCACCCTGAAATGGAAGGGAAAAAACAGGAACATTGAAATAGCTAATACTGTTACATCTGAAACCAAAAACGCATGCTAAACTTGTATATTATTTCATGAGTCTCTCAAGATTCCACAATACTTGCATTCAGATAATCCTTCAAAAATATTGATGCTTATCCAGATCTGGACCCCAGCTCAGGAAGGTTATTAAATATGTGTCTATATCTAAACTCCTCAGAACACTCTTAAGGTCTCAACTGCTATCATTAAGGTGAAACCCTCATCCTCAAGAGAAGAAATACAATCTGTGTTATGGTTCTGCCCTGACTGGCTGAATTGTAGTTATTCTCATAGGATTGCATTCAAATCTAAAGGCCATTTAGCTTAAACCCTTAATTCTATTTTAGCCTAACCAGTTCCTATGTAAAGTCAGTGTGCAGAGCCACAAGCTGGCCTTCTGCATATTCCTGTGGAAAATCTTACTACTTCTGTGCAGTAGTTCTGTACTAATGCATGAAATTTATGATCTTGCATAAGGCATTTGAATGGAACATGAAGTGACCTTTTCCTACCCCTTTACCTACAGGTAGATTTGAAGTGGGAATGGTAGGTATATAGTGCAACATAAAGTGTAAAAGTGTGCAAATGAGACTATTTTTCTGTAAATGTTGACTCATAAATTGGAGGCTAGTTTCAAGTGAAATTCGCTCAAATACTAAATTCAGAAAACCATACCTGTAACTGACTTACGCAACATAAATATAGCCCTATTTTTATAGGGTGATATGTCTGACAAAACATACAGCAAAAAAATAAAAGCATACATCATGTAAACTAATTTTGCCTGTGCTATCTACTATTCAAATACACATAAAGCTCTAAGTAAAAGAAATTGCAGAAATTTAGAAACATTAGTACTTCTTCATGTCAATACTTCTATAGTGTTATAATTGCCTATCACGCAATAAGGAGAATATTTTTTTTTAACAGGAGTAATTCTAATGATTTTATTATGCAATTACCCATGAAATATATTAAAAGGTCTGATTAAAAGGGATTTGTTAATTTTTAAAAAAAGCAGTGATTGTGGTGGGAGGTTTAAGAGAAGATAATTGGCAATGTTTTTTACCTTGCTAATGGACTTTTATGACTGTGCCTCAGTTCTAGGCTTAATATTTTAACCTGCTGCCACTTGCCCTTTCAATTTAATGCCATCTGTTTCTAATGGCCATTTAACATTAAGATAATGACAGTAATATTATCTGCCTAATTAACCATGCAGACTCTAATGGTGCACTAACTGGTTTAGATAAAAGAATTTGCTGATATCTCCCCCTACAGAGAGAATACTAGAAAATGTGATAAAACATACCAGAAGTAAACAGTGTCCCTGGCACTCAATAAGTGTTCATTCAAATGCCATTTACTCAGTATATTTAGACAATCAGTGCTTTAGCATCTTTCCAATGTCTTTAAGTTCCCACTGAGAATTACACCTTATGCAATTGTTTTAAATCTTTTTGGCATACCTAATTGCATGTACTTTCAAGCAAATGAAAAAGGATGTATCTACCGCCTGTTCACACTAATGAAAATCTAATACCAAAATTTCAGTACATTGAGATTATTATAATTCAGTTTTGACCATTAAAGACTTTTTTTCTCTTAAGACCTGCCTGAATAATTTCAGACAATACCAAACTAGACAATCAAGAACTCACAATAATGTGCCCTTTCTCATTTATTTCCACCAACTTATCTGTGAACATTTTTTTTCTAGGAGAACAGAGGAACTTTGGGTCAGAAACAAGACAGATTTGTGGGATTGTTAATTCCAAGGCAGACTGCCAATGCCACATCAGAGATGGAAGAAAATATGCATTCATTTGTGCCAAAGGAACCCAATATATTCCATCTCAAAACTCTGAAGAAATGAATGCTTCAGTAGTGTACATGAATATGCTGGGGATATCCCATGGCATAGCACTATCTTTTTTTGATAAGATAGCCAATTATCTGAACAGGGAAAATGCAACAGATCTAATCTATCTGAACCTCACTAAAATACTTGACACGGTGTTACCATGGGAAATGATCAGTTATGCTGGTGAGAGTGGGGATTAGTAAAAGAATGTAAAAATATTTAAGAAACTGACTCTGGCTGAAATGCTAACAAGTTCTGTTGACAAGGAAACTACTGGGTTGAAAAGGGATTGAAGTGAAAATTCCCAAAGATCAGACTTGGGGTTGATCTGACTGAACATTTCATAGATCAAATTGGTTGACATGGGCTAATGAAATCATCAACAGAGAAAGACCAAGAGGTCATGTAGAAAGACATGGATGGCTTTGATGTAATGGTAATAAGAGGAATGAAAATCAATAGAGCAAAACTACACTCTCAGGGGTAAATAAAAATGTCTGCTATCAGCTAAGAGTAGCTTATCTGGAAATTAAAAAGGTGAAAGGCTTGCTGTGTATCAGTTGATCATAGAAGGTATATTTAGTCTAGTAAATTAAATGGTGTCAGGAAACATTCCCAGGCAATACTGGAAGAGTATCACTCAGAATGGCCTCCGACATTCTTTTGGCCTGTGCCAATTAGCAGTATCCCAAACACTTCCAGTCATATTTCAACACGTACTGCACATTAGAGATATTTCTTTGTGGCAATGTAGCAGAGATGTCCCTATGTCCTTTTGCAGATTCAGGAGATAATAATATAGATGCAGGATATTCCATGACAGTTGAACTCAGTACCAAATAAAAATACTGTGAGCAACCCTTAACCTTTAATGCACAATAATCCATAATTTTCTACTATTAATATGACCAGAACGACAGTGACTATACCATAGTATACATTAATAAAAATGTAGACTACTTGAGGGGTGCTGGAGAACCAAACCCAACAAAGCAAATCCCTTTCAAGGGTTCATCAGAAGGGATATTTCCAATAGCAATTGGAAACATACTATTTACAAGACTTTATGATTGATTTTATTCTAAATAAAATCAGAACAAGTACAGTGGAAGGCTATAAGGCTGATATGAAATTACTTAAAGCTGCTGTTTGTCCCATCCAGCAAGCAAAACACATAAGAACAAAATGTCATGAAGGGCAAAAAATAGAAGGTGGCAATACTGACTAGGAGGCACAAATTTCAGGCTTAAATACAGTTATGGGTACCTGGATTTTAATAGGAACCCTAAAAGGTGTTTTCCAATCTTATTTTTCTTTGAATATTTAGAGGAACAAATACTCAGCTTTGTTAAAAAAGGTTATGCAGTCTAAAATTTAATGAAAAATAATGTTGCAATTTTCAAATAAAGAAATGTGAAGGAAACCACAGGTCACATAATACTTGTATTATAACAGAAGTAAAAGAAAACAGATTACAGCACTTACCTCATTCTTTAGCTTGCTTCCAGAGAACCTTTGAAAGTAAACACATTTGATTATTTTTTCCTAGGCAGAACATTTGTAGAGATTATATAGATGTGTGATCTATTAGAAAAATGATCACATTTTTCTAAATGCAATTACAGTTTTTTATGGGTTTTTAATGTTTTTTTTCCTTAACTTCTTCCACTGATTTTCAAATGCCTAGGGATAATAGGAAACCTACTGATGTCTTATAAAATATGAAGATTAAGACCAGTGACTAAACTCAAAAGTATAAAATCCAGCTTCACGGTTTTGTTTGGATCTTTGCCACTTTACAAACAGCAAAAGGGTAGCATAGGTGCAAGTCCATAATGTCTTTATAAGGAAACACATGCAGTTTTTAATAGAGCTTAATAAATTCAGAGTAGAAAAAGTATACATATATATATAAATATATATAAAATTTACATTTCTTGGAAAAATTAAGAAATCATAGTGATTTCCCATTATTTTTCACTACTATTTTGATGAAGTGAAATACATTTCTGAGATAAAAAATTCCTTAACTGGCAAACATATATTGCTGTATAGTGAATGTCCTATTAAGAGTCCAATTGAGAGATTCCCAGTGAAGTCACTGGACTATCAGACAACCCTTTGGTGCAGAAACCAGAAAGAACATTTTAAATTATAACTACTAAAGTAGAGAATGTGCAATAATAGCAATTCTAATGGATCAGTATAATGATAAATGTTGTTTGATTATTGTTATTTCCTGTACCACTAGCTGCCAACTGATAAGATACTGTGGGCAATATGAAGTCTCATAATTATTAGTGGCAACATCATTGTTTCCTGCTGTTGAGATGCTCCCTGGCTGTTTCCTGCTCTCTGAGATGCTCTCAGAAACCCAGAGGCTGAGCAGTTGTGGAATTCCTCCTGCCTGGGCCTGGCACAGGTGCCTGACAGTTCCCACCACATGACAATGCAGCATATGTTACCTAGACAGCTCCCTTGCGTGTTGATAGTTAAGTATAAATGAAGGCATCACTCAGCTGATTACAACATGGATCTAATTAACTTCAAGGCTAGATGTATTTGTTTTGGACTCTGGATTTCCACATGTTCAGCAAAATGTACTGCACGTACAGCAAAAATGAGAGGCAGCATCTGCTAGAACTGCTCTTCCAGAGCCTCAAGGACTAGAAGAGACGTAAAGGAGAGATTTATGGATAATTATATGCAGCAGCCAGGAATTGGGAGTTTTGAATCCCTACATTGCCTGATTCTTTCATTATCCAGAGGCTTGTTCTTAACTCCAAGCCACTGCACCACTCTCTTCACACAGAAAATCCTAGCTACTGAGATGGGCCAGACTGTGAAAAATGAGCATCTGAACTTCCGCTTTAATTCAGATAGGGAGGCAGTTGAACTGCTGGACCCTGAAAATTCAACATCTCATACAAGTCCTAAAAGAAATAAAAGGTTCCTAATTAGTGAATCTAGTGAGTGGTCCTGAAAATCTTAGAGAGTATATATGCCATCTTCATGTGAGTGTATACCTTCAGAAATCCAGCCTTGGGGAAATTTGCAGAACCTCTACTTTCTTTGCACTTATTGCTACTAGATTGTACCTGCCTGACATAAAGCTGAGGAGTAAGAATTATTATATTCTATTAAAGGAAAATAACTGTCTTTGAGTCAACAAAATGAACAATTAGTTCAAGATAATTCTGTATGATGAAAGAAAAATATGCTGTGTACCAGCAACACCTCCACAGCTCTGGATACATGTCAGACAAATAAATAGAATATTCTAATCTATTTCACCCTAAGTACTGCTGTGGAGAGAACCTTCCCTTTTTAAGCATTATTGGCAGTATTACCCTCAATTTGTACACTTGTCTTATTGCCTGGAAAAGGTCTCTTTGGATATGACCTAAATCTGCCACCAGTCGAATTTTCTATGTGTGATTATAAACTCATTTATTCCTTTCCTTTCTCAGAGTCCCACTTATCCAGGTATACTGCCACAGACAATGAAAGCCGTCATTCAAGCCATATGTGAACAGAGACATTTGTTTTACGAACTATTAATCTTTGGCAAACCAACAGGCAGCTATCGTTAACGTATTGATCCTGCTAGCTGTCCCTTAAATAAATATAATTAGAGCTTCCTGGGTTAGGTTTAAACTGATATTAGCCAGTCAAAGGACCTGTAAATATTAATCTACACTGACCCCTCCCTCCTGCCCCACAGGTGCCAGCTTCACACCATTCCCCAGACGTTTCATAATGGAAAGCAGTCCTGGGGAAAGAACTGACAGGGTGACACACAGGCAAACAAAATTAGGCAAGTGTTCTGGAAATGGGATTTTGGTCCCTCATACAAACTTGAACAAATGTTCTGCTGTTAAAAGTTGACAGCTCTACAAAGATTGTGGCAGGATCAAACTGGAAGACTCTAGCAAAATATAGAGATCAACCTTTTAAACACTGGGATAACCAGCAATTCTTGTTCTGGTAGAAACAAAAATTAGTCCTACATATACCTTCCTAAGGGAAGATTATAGTTAGACCTTCACTGATTAGGTCTCAGAAGTTATTTTACCTGGTTAAGCCCTTTCCAGAATACACAGAGTGGTAATATGCACTGCTTTCTTTAATGCCAATTCCATAATAGTGATACCTGGGAAAAGAAAAAAAAAAAAAAAAAAGGAGGAGCATTTATGAGTGACATGTCAAGTAAACCAAGCTGCCAAACTGAAAGTAAAGGAAGCTGTCAGACTGATTGTAAATGCTTTTCTAAACAGGGTCTAACAATTCCTTTCACAGACATGGAACAAAATCTAGTCTCATACAAAAGAGTACTGTTATGATTTGATCCAAATTCAAGGGTAAAAATTAAAATACTTTCTCTCTTACTAGAAGAATGTAGCTAGAACAGAAAACCCAGAAACATGTTACATTTCTTTCCCCTATTTTGCCTTCTGTTACACTTTACTTCATTTGTTTGAAAGGGTTCTGGGTTTGATCTATTAGGTTCATTTTATCTCGCTTACCACCAGTGCATTTACAGTCCCTCAGAGCCTTTCTCAGTTGAAAATAGCTTGCCAGCGCACCTTATAACTTAGTGTTCAGTCGCCTATGACTAAAAATGATAATATGTCATTCATTCATTCTTCTGTCAGGTCGTAGGCTGACTAACTCTAAGTTATTAAGCCATTTTGGCGCTTCTCATCCACATTTGTCTCCCTTGTTGCTCTCCTGGAGGTTACTGCTCCCAAATAGAGACTGAAAAAGGAAACATGCTTATTGCTCAGGCTTTGCAGTGCTCACACCCAACACCTTAACCAAAGACATCAAAGACCCGGAAAATGTTGTGTTGATGCTAAGAAAACTGGCTGTGCAGTAGCTACTTACTGCTTTCCACTGAATTTGCTACAAAATAAGTGACCTCTGAGAGAAGGGCAGGAGAGCAAGCTGGGGGCACCTCTTTCCTTAGCGGTCATAGCAAAGTTTGCTTGAGTTCATCTATCAAAGTTGATAGGCCCTGTCTTATAAATTCCACTCAATCAATTTAAAAACTCTTTGTGTTAAACCAAATTTGTCTAAGAATGTTATGGATAGAATAGAAAGGTTAATTTGCTTTTTACTAAAATTATCTTGAAAGTACCATGGCAGCTGGTTTAACCGAGCTGCTTCAAAGTACCACTTTGCAACACATTGCACCGATTTCACTCAAACTCCCCAAAAGCTTGAAGAAATGCATTCTTAAGACACAATGCCCCAGCAAATAGTTCATGGAACACATCAACAAAACTGTTAATCTCATCTCATCTCTGCCCTTCCTGGTGATGACCATTAAAAAAAAAACCCACAATATTTTGTTTGTTCTTGTATGGAACTGTCACAGGTAAGAACAAAATCCTCACGTGCTTTATATTTACAAAGCTGGTTAAAGGCATTATACACAAATTATGCCCAAGAAAATGTTCATTAGGATGATATATTTGCCTAGCCTAGGTAGCTGCAACCATCTCAGATGAAATAATTTTTCTGTTTCTGGACAGTCTGTTGAGTGCATTCAGGATTTTACAGCCAAGAAGCATGACAGAATGTGACACCATTGCTTTTACTGCTTTCCTGAAGCTGGTGAGTCTACATAACACTGCTAGATCACTGTGGCACCTGTCAACCCCTAGGAAAGCTAAAAGTGTCTCCCCCGTTTCCTTACTGTGACAAGAGGTATTGAAAATATACAGGCATGGACTCTTTGAAATGACAGCATTTACTTACTCTTTATATGGCAAAGGGTGTCCATTGAACAGGATGAAAACCAGAATAGAGTTGTGACTGCTTCTTTAACAATGTAATCTGTCCATTTGTCATTGGCCATTTGAGCAAGCAGCTGCCCACTTCTCATTCCAACAGTTTAAATCTCCCAGCTTCAATCACATGCCATTTTAAAAATTCTAAAATAAAGACTTTTACACTTTCACCATAAACTTGGCATTGCCTCCAGTTGAGGCTGGAGTGGGCCAGAGGCAAGGAAAAGCATTGCTTCTTTACAAAGTTATGATTCAATATCAAGATTATTCCACATCTAATTCAATATTAATATATTTGGGCAAGGAACAGGAACTGTTCTATGATTTAGATTCTCAAGTATCCAGCGGTAGGCAATATACTTATTCCTGCTGGAATGTCCGAGGATATCAGAATTTTTCACTGAGACATCTTATTATGTAGATAATAGATATTTTCAGCACATGTTCCGTGTGTATTAAAGGCACAGCAGGTATCATTCTGTTTTTCTTCAATAATATGCAGTTGAATTTTTACTTCTAAAAAACAGAGCTTTCCATTCACAACAGAGAAACTATTAAAAATAATATCATTTTACTTTTCAATCTCTGTCTGGCATCCTCCCTAGAGTAATAGGGTATAAAGATTATTATTCTCTTACAAGCCATTAGTTGAATAGCTTATTTTGGGCTCCCTGCTGAGAGTAGTATACCCATACCAGACACACTGACAACATCTTTAACCTACATCTTCAAATGCCTTCCATCTCTTTATGTGCATATTTTTATGTGCATGTTCAGTATATTTGTGTTTTACCATTTATTATTTCTATTGTGTAATTAACAAAATATAATCAGTTACTACAAGGAATTTACTCTCAATTTTTGAAACAAACATTTTATAAAACAAACTGAACTACTTTTCTCTTTTAATTTCAGTGGTTTGTTGCAACATATGTTCCTACACAACTTGTAGCTCTGATTTTAGCATACACTGACACAAATGATAGCTGATAAGGAAATGATAGGCTTAAGCTGTTCAGGGACTTGCAATAACTTCTTATCACAGGGCCAGCTGCCATATCAGTTTTATTAACCCACTAAATCACTCCTAATAAATAAGATAATAGTTTTCAGACATGATGGATAAAAGCTAAGATTCATCATTGATCAAAGTCTACAAAGAAATTAAATTGTAACTTGAGCTCAAACAGTCTTCCTGTGTGTTTGGACTGAACAGTTTCTACATTTTCCCAAATAGCTGCTTCAGGTGATTTGTGTACTATGAAAGTTAAAGCTGAGTTCTAGCATTGACCACAATATGTTCAAAATTACCAATGCAAAAAGGTGGATTCAGAACAGAGAACTGTTGCTTATGAAACACTAATCTAAGAGAGCAGCTTGCAGTATTTATAGTGCTGCATCTTCTTTCACTCAGCAGAGTGAAAACAGAAAATTTCCCTTACTTTCAGCTATGCAGAGTGATTAGCATGGGCATGAGAGACTAACACATTTTGTTAACAAAATTGTGTCCAATATGTTGGACCTTCTTGCCCAAATGTTTAAATGAATTTAAGTACTGACACATTTGCACAAATGAGTTGTTGGATATAAACACAGTGAAAGAGAGATTCTGACTTGAATTCTAGGAACCAGCAGACTCAGTTTTAAGTTTATCCTTTGCCCTGAACTAGAGATGACAAATGCTGTTTGGGAACAGAGGAAGAACTAACATTTGTGTATCTCATGCCTTACAATAGCAACTGTATTCCATATGTTAGTGCAGGAGCTTTTCCTCAAATCCAAATCATGCTCATGAGGATGTAAGAAAGAGCTTGTTTCAGAGTGGGAGAAAACCAATTTCCACCACCTTGAAGACAATGGGAGAAGGAAATTATTTTCTTTGCTTTCTTCTGATCACAGACAGGCCCAACCAATAGATTACTGTGTATGCTTGCAGCATCCAGGAAGGCACTTTTTTCCCCAGGGCGTTAACTTTTCTCTAAATTTAAGAACAATTATTCAATTGGAGAAGAATTGTCTTCTTCCTTTTTATGCTTTTGCAGCATCTGAGTCCTGGAAAATGATCAGAGCTCCAGGGCAATATTGCTATATAAAATATCACTGCTAGGAACAGTGGGTGCTAATACTGCTCCTGCTAGCATTATATGGTCATAAAGATAGCAGCAACAGAAATAATATCATGTCACTACACTAGTGTACTTTAAAAAATATTACTTAATTGCTAGTAACAACTCTCCTACTAGTCCCAGTGACTCAGAAATAGCTTATAACATTTAGAGTCCATGCTAACATAAAAGAGAAGAACTAGTAATTTACTGAAACTGATGAACAGTCACTTAACTTTAATATTAATTTAATGGAAATTAACTTCTGTAAATAACCTTTGTGTGACTAACTGCTACCTGGTGAAATCAGAAATCATTTACTCCTCAGTGAGTCTGTAGTTCTGAGGGGGACACAGCCCAACACCACAGATAGAAAAATTGATTATCAGAGATGATTAAACTGAAAAAGAGTAGATTTGGATTAGATATTAGGAAGAAATTCTTTCCAGCGGGGGTGTTGAGGCGCTGGCACAGGTTGCTCAGAGCAGCTGTGGATCTTTCATCCCTGGAAGCATTCAAGGCCAGATTGGATGGGGCTTTGAGCAACCTGGCCGAGTTGAAAGTGTCCCTGCCTGTGGCACAGGGGTTATGCTAGATGATCTTTAAGGCCCCTTCCAACCCCAACCATTCTATCATTCTATGCCTCTATAATTCTAAGATTCATACTGACACTTCTATATGACTGATTGCTGCTATATTTGGTACCTTTTGTGAGGTCCTATTTAGCACAGCAAGATCAACATAAGTGCATCTTAGCAGAAATGAGAATTGAATAGGAAAAGCCTCTGAGGAAAACTGATGAAAAAATACAGAACAAGTGCCAGATGTTCAAACAAAACCTGATGATGCCTCAGTTCTTTGAGGAAATTGTTCAAGAACAGTTAATCCATATGAAAATATAGCACATAATACCAACAAGGTCAACAGGGATATGGAATCTGCCAAAGAAATGTTGGGCGTGTGTTATTTCTATATTAATATTGTTTAATGTCTTTGAGAAAAGGGGACTACATTGACACATGTTCCAATACAATTAATTTTGTAGCTATATACACATTTGAAACACACTCATTTACTTAATAAAGGCTGACTTATTGTGCTTAAATAATGCAGACACAGGACATGTTTGGAAGTTTGGGTCCTGTCTATCAATCTGTTAGTTATGTCAGAACAAGTATATAATGAGAATGAGGGAGACTTTTCCCTTGCATTATCTCACTCATTGTAACTAAGTAGTTCACCAAATATGTTGGGTTATATATCTGACTAAGAATTCACCATGACATTGATGAATTAGAATCTTGTCAAATATTCCTGCACAGATTGTGAATGCCAGATCTCTTAAAATCTTAAACAGAACACCAGCAGCAAAGCTATGTCTACATCATCTTATGCCTGTAATCACAGCTTATGTTCACTACAGCAAACAATACACAAAATCCCTCTTTTCCCTAATAAATAACCTTTCTAATAGTTGCTCTCCTCAAAACACCTCTACTCAGCATCTATACGTCACCTATAAAAAGAGATATGAACTTCACTTCCAGTTCTCCTCTATACATTGCAGGTTGTGTATTGTCTTCTAAAAGAGATGAATGGATTACAAATTTGTAAGACTGTGAGAGAAACTATGCAAGAACTAGCCTCTGTTAAAACCAAAAATAAAAAAAATTTAAAAAGGAATAATATTCCACGAAGACTTTATTTCCTTTGGATTTTTTTTTATTAGTGGTTATTTAAAATAAATGCTTGAGATATGCTCAAGAAATAGAATGTCTTTGCAAAAATTTGGAATTTAAATTCTTCCCCACCTTCATTTTTTCTGCAACAAAACCTAAAATTTACAAATGACATTTCATTCATTCTTCAGCAAAACCAAGGTGGAACAACTATCTATTTTTTGTATTTCTAAGGCAGGAAGAAAACCAAGTATAACAACATTTAAAAACTCCCCAAAACTATAAAAATAAAAAATTTATCTTTCAGATATTTCTAGAATATTGCAAAGCACTTGGGAAAGCAAGTCTTGCAGATTTTTTTTCTTTTCAGTCTCCTTTTGTTTTTAATTTTGTTTATAAACTACTGAAAGACAAGAGTAACTTTGTCTTTCAAGGCTAAGTAACTCAAAATAAAGAGTTTTCCCAAACAAACAGAATAATTTGAGTTTCTCCTATTTCTATCATTATTCTGGTTTATTATTCTTTATTTATTAGATCTTATTTGTTAGCAAAATGGATGTGAGGGAATATGTGCATTGCCACTCTTCACAACAGTTTTACACTAAATTATTTATGGCCAAAAGCATAATTCCAGAACTAACAAAAATTTTAGCACCAGGTGATATAGAGTTGTGTGTGATCTATTCCTACAACCTAATATTTTACAGATCAAATACACAAATTAATAAGATAGTTTCATTAATATTAATAAAAATTAATAAGTAGTTTCATTATTTATGAAACTACTGCACTATAGATAGTGTACTTTCAGAGTTTTATAAAATACCAACAACAAAGAGCAGAAGAATACCTTAACTTCAATTTAAATCAATGCTTTTTCTGGTGGTGTATTTAGGTGAACCCATATTGTTACATGAGAGAGAACACAATGAAAGTTGTTAGGCTCGCAAAAGAGAAATAGAATCACTATTCATAGAAACATGACAAGCTATAAAAAGACATGTATTATAAACGATTTTTATATCTAATATATTTGCAACATATGCATGGGTCTGTAAATGCAATTACAAGATTTAGAAGCTTAATCAGTTTAATTTGAAAAATTATGCAGCAGTGTTTTCAAACTTAAATGCTTGAGTATCAGTTTCAACATGTACATGAAAGTTACCACTTGCAGTGTGCCATCTGAATAAACTCCCCTGCCAATTAGTACATATTAAGGAGACATGGAAATACAGCTGATCCCTAAAATGTGTCTATAAGTAGATACACACGTAATTGTGCCTTACTTTGAATGGCCTCTTGTCCCGAGCCGCCTTGTGGTAAGGAGAGGGAATTTCTGGCGAATGGTCTAAAGAAAAAAGAACTGCATTAATTTTTAACACTGGCAAACTTTCTTAGCAATCTGTTCACAGAAAAATCGTACTGTAAATATATGGTCTAAGGTAGTTCATGAATTAGCATTTTTGATACTTATCAACATAAAGATTATGCCATGCTTCACATTGTAGGCTTTCTTCCATCCTTGTCCATCTTGCTGTCTATCTCCAGTCTTCCCACCTGTTTTCCTTTTCTGTTTTCACTTTTACATTTTAAAATCTAGTCCTCTTCACCAGAATCCCATTATGTTCAAGTTCCTTAAGAACAACTGTATTTTTTGCTTCAGAGATTTAAACAAAATCAGGGGAAACTCTGCCCTCTAGCTATTCTGTTTTCAAAGGCAAGCTAGAATGAAATTGATTTTTTATTTGAAAGTGTGATCTGAAAAACTAATTCAGTAGTAGAGGTAGATCTAATAGATATATCTAATAGATAGATCACTGTCAAAATAATGTTTAAATGGAACCTATTGTCCTTCTCATTTATACTGAAACTGTATATGAAAATTAGATATCCACTTTTTTCATATATCCAGTTCAAGAGGAATAAAATAGGAAATTAACGTTTTATGAACCAGAAAATCCATTAAATCCATTATTTAATTAAATTAATGCATTTTGCTATGTACAAACCATTACTAGATCAGTTGTGCTTAAAAAAAGATGATCCTTGAAGCATTTTTGGTTTCCTGTTTCACTAAATACTCAGAATTTAATTTGGAGAGTTCACATCTCTCTCACATTAAATTACTTCAAGATTAATTGTAGAGAAGGGTAGAAAAGAGAATGAATCAACAATTCTTCATTTGGAAGCTCTTTGTGTTATTAACTTCTTTTCCCCTTCTAGTAGTACTGCCTGTGTCACATCTCACGTTACACTGCCTTTAGTATAATTATTAAGTGTCCTCCTTGTCAGATCTGGTTTTGTGGAAAGAACCTATTAATGTCATGAACAAGAAGCACTCAGAGACAATGCCTTTTTTTTTTTTAACAACAATAAATCAAAGGTAATTTCAGCTTCAATCTCCTAAAGGTGATGTTAAGAAATGCCTTCATAGGAAACAGTGTAGTTATAGTTAGTCTGATTCCATGTACATTAGCAGTAGAAAACATGTGAATTTCAGAAGGATTTTACACAGGTGTACTAAACTGTGACTCCTCCAAACAACTGATCTAACAAATTATTAAGGCATTTACTTATTACCTTCCCAAAAGTTGCAGCACATGCAGGTTCCAGCTTCTCTTTTCTGCAGAAGTCTAAATAATGTGCATAAAGGATGCATCTTGGTAAACAAACTCCTTCACATACAATGTAGTTTTCTTCCAGCCTGTGTAGAGAAAGAAACTGCCAGAGTAAGAAGCAACATGCCATTCCTCCCGATTGCATTTCCCAGTTTTTGCTCTCTTTTTTTCGGATGTACTTTTCTTAATTTTACTGAAGGATTCCATCAGAGCACACAGATGAGCTCCTCCTGAACATGACAGGCACTACAGACAGGCTCCACACTTGGTGCTTAGGCTAGCTGCAGAATATGGAAAACCTGGAGCCAGATGCCTGTTCTTAATGAGTCTTTTTCAATGTCTGGACTTTTTTGCTTTATTTAAATTACTAAATTATCATCACCTAAGAGCCAGCCTTAATTTGAAAATAAGAGTCCTAACTAGACATGAAAGACCTGGGTTTAAGTCAGTCCTTTGAAAGGATTTAAGACCAGGAACCTGGACTTGCATCTTCTGTCCCACTGTACCCTCAACACCTGAGCTAATGTCTCTTTTCTTCATTGTTTTGCTTTTTAATTTCCACTCTGGACCTGGAAATGCTTCAAACCACAGTGGGAAAAGCAAAGAACAGTGTTTTTTGAAGAAGGTGAATTTCTATGTAGCTTCCCAATCAGTGTGCAGAATACAAGTGCTGAGTGATGGTCATTAAAGTAATTTTTTTAAACTGAAGCAAAAACCTGACTGTTTTCACTTGAAGAGAGCCCTTGGTAGCGGCTGGGTATTTCTCTGTCCTGTTGGGTTTTTTCTTTATCATTTTTCATTGTTCACTACTCCTGGGATGATGTGCAATAAATTTGTTTCTCAAATTACACAAGTTTGTAAGAAAATACTGTGTAGCAAGCACTGCATATTGAATAATTTTGCAGTGACTCACCAGACTTAAATCCTTAACTATTTACACTCAGAAGTAAACTAGAACAACAAACGGAATAATTTGGATTAGTCTAATTTTTCATATAGAAGGGAAAAATATCTCTATTGACAGTGTGCGTTCTGTAATTAAGTTCCCATTTAATTCAATAGAATTCCTCCCTAATTTCAACTGTATTTTAATACAAATATTTATCAATTAATGTCTGCAGAATTTGACCTCTTATTTGGTAAACTTTTTTCCCTAGATAAAATAAACCAAAGTTAGGGCCTCAGTGGGTGGGAGAACTTAATAAAAAAGAAATGCATTATAAGACAGTGAAAATCTAACTGTCACAGCCTTAAAGGATAGTTAAAGCAGCCGTTCACAAATGCAATTCTTAAATAATGTTTCATTTCTACATTTTGATGATACATTTCATTGATAGTCACACAGTGTGAGAATCTGACTAAGATTTCTATTAAGTGACAAACCTTCGATAATTTCAAAACTCAGAAATTTGGGGATGGGTGTCCTTATTTGTAGATGAGGTTCATCCAAAAGAAACCCGCAAAACAAAACCAGAAAACAAAAACCAACAAACGAAACACCCCAAAAATGACAAATTCTCTCTAAAAGAGATGTCGCCCTCCTCGCCGGCTCAGCTGTTAGAGAAGGGTCCCTCTGAGTGTGACGGCCACGCCGGCTCGGTCCTGGAGCCCCAGGGCGGGCAGCGGGGTCTTTCTGGAGCCCTACCATTGCAGGGTGAGCTGCGTCTGCTTCTTCTTGTCCTTCATGATCTGCGTGATGCTCCTCTTCGAACACGGGCTTTGGTCGGCGGCTGTCAGCGCGCCGTCGCGAGCATCCGCATCCTCTTCTTCCGAGGAGAGGGTTTCGCTGCCGAGGCGTGTTTCTGAGCGCCGCGGGGACAAGAAGAGAGGCCCAAGGGCCTCGTTACGGTCCCTCCACAAGCTGCCCCCTCCCGCCCGCCGCCCTGCCCGCCGCGGGCTGAGGGACGGACCCGACAGCCGCGTCCCCGCCGGAGCCCGAGCAGCGCTGCGGCCGCCCCGCCGCGGCCGGGCCGAGCAGGGCGCGCCGCCGGCTCCCCGCCTTTACCTGCCTTGATGCCGGCGGGCGGCGGCGCCCCGGGCAGCGCCTCCCGGGCGCAGGGCAGCAAGCTCGGCCCCAGCAGCCCCGCGTAGCGCTCCTCCTGCGCCTCGGCGGGCGCCGCCTGCGCGGCCGGGAGGTGCAGGAAGGCGTCCCCCTGCTCGGGTCCCTTGGCCATGCTCCTCAGCGGCGCCGGCTCTGCCCCGGCGCGGCGCGGGCGGCGCCCATGGGCGGCGGGGGGGCACGGGGCTGAGGCGGGGGCCGGGGCTCTGCACCGCGGCCGGAGACGGTGTCGGCCCAGCGCCGCCGTGAAGGGGAGGAGAGGCGATGCGGGCGCGGCAGCCGGGGACAGGTGTGCCCTAGGGCGCCGTCCAGGGAGGCGACGCGGCTCCGAGCGGGCAGGGACGGCCCGCCCGCCCCGGGGCTCCGCCTCGCCCCGGGCCCGCAGGCGGCGGCGGCGGGGAGGTGTCTCCGTCCCTGCCTCCGATTCCCCTCCCGCCGCCGCGCTCGGTCAGGCCCGAAGGGGACAGGGCACGGCTGAAGGCCGAGGAGGTTCGGGGGAGCGGGATCTGCCGGGATTTAATGATTAACTCCCGGCGGCGGTGGCTCCGGCTGGTGTCGGGAGCAGCTCCTGGCCCGCCGCGGCCGAGGCAGGGGGCGGCCGCAGGGTCCCCTCGTCCCACCAGCGCAGAAGGCTCTCCTTGTTCTCCCCTCCGACGGACGCTCTGCGCTTCGCAGCTGCCTCTGACAGCCGCAGGGCCAGTGGTGGGACTCTTCTGGGCACTGCCTGTCGCTGTCCCTATTTCCTTAATTCCCAGCGTAATTTTGTGGGTGATGGAGCAAAACATCTTCATTTTGTACATTGATCTGGCAGACGTGGCTTTGCTTTGCTCCATTTCCGCATGCTGACTGAGAGATGGCAGGAGAAAATCACAGAAAGTGGTCCATGCTCTTTCCAGAGAACAAAATTGTCAGTAGCATGGAAATCTAGTCTGACCACTGCAACATCTACTGTTTTAATAAATTCTCATTAAAACGAAATGTTAGGTGGTGTTGTTGTGTTCCAGATAAGGACTGGGAAACTGTAGTATGACTTGTGTCAGAAAGCAGCCCTGAAATGTTATATTGGATGAATTGTGAAGCATTCTTTGAGCCATGAGATAGTGCTGGGCTGTCACAAACACAAAGCTTGTGAACAGCTGTTTCCCTTCTACTCTCTACCAGTCTTTTGTTGCACCTCAAGTCATTGACACCGCCAGCACTACAAAACAGCAGAATATGACCACTTCCACTCCTGCAGAGGTGCATTGTCAGACCAGTTATCATCTATCAAATCCATATTTAACAAATATGGCGTGCCCATATCTGCTGAAAGGCCGAAAACCTCATCATAAGAACAAAGGATGGACTTCAGACCCAAGGCAGACCTGGGAGAGGATCCCAGAATCAAAAATGGAATTTAGCCCAAACTTTCTGCTGTTCTGCTTACACCTCTTCCCTGCACTGTGTGAAATATATTTCTTTCATTACTGGTTACTCCAGTCAACATTTCTTCATTGTTTCCACGTTCCTTTCTTACTTCCTTAAGTGATGCTATATATGGCTTTGACCACACATGCTGTGTCTATTCTTACTGTAACTCACTGGGACAGCTCAGCATCTGGTTCCAATGGCTTTGTTTGAGGCTGTAGTAAAATCTCATTTGACCCTCTGACTTTTGGCTGGCCTGAGCACTGGCACAGGTGCTCAAAATTTGGTCCACCATGACCAGTATTTCCATGGTATGATAAAACTTCTCAGCTGCATATTGTTCTGTTGAATCTTTTGTGATCAAAATCCAGTGTGACATTGAACATGGATATTTTGGAATTATGGAGCTATATGTAGCTATTTCTTCTTAAAGGGCAGGATTCTTATGGTGGCAGGATATCCTCAGTGACACTAATGAATTCTAGCCATCATCATCAACACAGGGATTAACTGAGTAAGGGGTCCAGCCTAGGGACCAGCTAGTTTCCACCCTGCAGCAAGCATTTGTAATCCTGCTGAACAAAGAGCAGACCCCAAAAGCTATGGCAGGTGGACAATCTTCCCCACATTTAAGCTCCCTCTTGTGGGAGTCAGCAGTCCACCTGAATGTATGATTTCAGCCTTTGAGAGACAGAAAGGATGGGGCAGGTATAGAACTGGGCTAGCTGAAACCACAAGTACCAAGGGTGTTATAGCATTGCTTGTGCCTAGAAATCTTCAATGTTGTTCTGGGTTTTGTATATATATACACATATGCACAAAGGTGAATGCCAAGGTGGGTGCATGCATCATCCCTGGAAGCATTCGAAGTAAGGCTGGATGGGATGGGGCTCTGAGCAGCCTGATGTAGTTGGAGATGTCCCTGCTCATTTCAAAGGTCCCTTCCAACCCAAACTAATCTATGATTCTATAATTTGTACTTGAAACATGCAGCACCTCTTGCCTAACTTTGTCTCAGAGTTAGTTTTTTAGTCTAATCTGTTCACCTTGGTCTTTACAGTCAGCGGAGAAGAAAAGGTGTCTCCCAGAGCTAATTCATACCAGGCACATTACCCAGTGAAACAGATCATCTTCTCGTAAATCTGTTTCCCTTCTAGGTCTGTACTAAGAGCCTAGGAAGCCTTGCTTGGTTTTAGGTGAATTTTGTAATGTAATCCCACCAAAATTCAACAGTGTGTTGAATAAATGGAGTAAATGATCAGATACATGTTCTCCGCAGGACAACAGAATTATTTGTTTCTATAATTTACATATAAAATATCTTTCATATCAGCACTCAGGTATTGCACTGTTTCACCTTTGCAGTTTTTTTTTTTCCTTGTTGCCAACACAGCACATGAAAACAAAACATTTTTCAACTTTATTCGTATCAGTGTGACTTACCATTAACAACAATCTGCCTGAGGGGTTTTCTGTTTTGAACTGCAAAATGTTTGGAAGATAAATGCAGCAATAGAAATACAATTTGTTATTGATTTGTTCCTGTGTAATCCTACATGATATTTACTTAAGTGTTGGAAACTGTTTCACCTCATATCCTCCCCAGACAAATGAACTACACAGGAGCCCTGATACGGTGTTGATGCCAGGACTCTTTGGTAGACTCTAACACCTATTTCTTTCCAAATATCCTGATAGTACCATAAAAGTAAAGTATGGCACCTACCAGTATTCCACAAGGATATAATAAATTAATTTGTCATAATTGTCGTGTTTGTCATTCTCTCTGCTTTGACATAGCATGAATCTATTTAGCTCTTCCTGAAATTCCATTTCTGGTTTTCTGTGACTCCTTGCAAGAAACAGTTTTAATCAGCACCAATTCAAACAAGATAGCTTTCCCATTCATTTTGGTCCTTTCCACATCTCAGTGTTTACTTTTTGAGAGTTATTTTCATCTTGAAAATTAAAAAAAAAATAAAAATCAATGCATTAAGCTAAGAACTCCTGCATTTGATGCTGTCACTGGCAACACCTTTTGAAAGCATATATCCAAGAATAGATTTTTATCACAAAAATTTCTTTAGATAAGAATCTATATTAATTAAAGGGTCAAATATGAAACAAATTGAAACATTCTCCAAAATCTTAGCTTTATTGTTTCCAGTAATTATTGAATCATTCCTTTTGATAAATTAATTGTAATGATGGCTTGAGAGCATCAGTTAGTGATAAGGGAATTTTTTTTGTCTTTGCAGTTTTTTTCTGAGCCCTTCTCAAGGTTCTTGTATGTCAGCAATAAGTGATTTCTCTAAATAATTTGCTTCTTTCTGGTGTCTTGAGTCATCAGTTTTGTGCATGCAGCCAGGTGAAACCTTAGAGAAAGAAAAGGGAAAGAAAGAGGAGGGCCCTCAAAGTACTTTTCCATTGCGTCTCTCTTCTACCACAGAGGAGGATACTTGCATCACCCACTGCTGCCACTTTGTGCTGTGGCTTCTCTGGTGCTTGTAGAGGAAGGTGGAGAAAGATGTGGAAGTGAAGGGAGGGCACCAGGCAAGGGAAGTGGCATTCTTCAGTGTGGGGCTGGAGACTTCTGCTCTCAGTGGGGAAGGGAAGAAGGATCTTTCATTGCCCAGCTAGTCCAGCTCAGCAGCTATAGCAGGGCTGCACTGGTGCCTTTTCACCTCAGCAAGCTCTCTGAACTGCCAGTCCTGATGCTGTAGAATCACACAAATATGGTTGAACTTTATCTGTGCAGCCAACAGAGTGAAAAGTTAATATGGAACTGCAATAAGCACAGACTACCCAGGAGGAGAATCATTCAACTCCATCAGGAGCATGTGTGTGTGTGTATCTACACAAAAATACCGCAAGAAAATAAATTGATTACCCAAAGGATGCTATTGCCTCCATGCCTGACTATTCCCACCTTCTTTTTGTAGGTTATCATTCTGCCTTATTAGCCATTTCATAGCTTTTATTATATCACCCTGAACTTTCTGAGTTTCCGTAATTTTAAAAATCTTTTCCAACTTGGTATTGAAAAGATCCACAAACCTTGCCCTGCCAATAACTTTACAAGTAGGGCAAGGACTGTGAAAGAATCATCTTTTCTGACAAGTTAATTCAGCATAGAAGCTTACAGTTTTCTTTATAAGGAACAATTGCTGGCATCCAGTAGATGGTGATGTTTAATAAGGTATTTCCTGTTCTGTCTCCAGCTGATAAAGCCAGACCTGTCTCTCTCTCTCTTTATGTTTGGGTATTTTACTCACTGCCTCTTCCTATGATCTTTACATGAAAACCCATTCTGTTTTTTATAGAAGTGGGCCCTTCTATTATTCTTCCCATAGAACAAACTTCAAAATAAATAAACCATATATTACACTAACCCATTTCACGGTTCACATGTCTCTGTCCTCTACAAACCCAGGGAGACTCTATGCTCTGTAGGTAGTTGAGGTAAACTGTATAGTTCTGACATTATGTGGCCACATGTAAGCAAAAAAAAATCTCAATGATTACCTCTCTCTTCATCTCTCTTCAGGTAATGTTAAACAGGTTATTTATGTCTCAGGTTATTTATCTTGATTTTGAAATGCCATTTTTGCCAAGTATGTATTCTTTTTTCCTGTGCCAAACTGGGGGAAAATGTTTGTATTCATATAAGTACATGCTCCTACAATCTTACAGACTGAACAGCCACTTCACCACTCATGTATTTGCACTGGGCTTTGGTGGGCACATTCAGGAAAAAAAATATTGAGGAGGCCAGCAGAGTTTTTCACTCAGCAGCTATGCAAACATCTTGTGCTCCTCTATGAATGATCCAAGAATAGAGCTAAGCTTAGAGGATATGTTCACCCTTAAAGAAGTGATTTTGAGAGTTTCTGCAGATACTCCAAACAGGTCTATTAGCAGCACTTGTTGTATTACTAGCCTATCTGCAAACAACTTCTAAATAGGTGTTAACAGAAGCAAACCACTAGAGTCAAGGGAGCATTCTCTCTATGCAAAGCTGAATCCTGAAGGTTCCACCACCAGCTGGGTGCAGCTCACTGAACTGCTACATTCACAGACAGCTCACCACTTCTCAAAACAAGTTTTTTCCCCCTCTGTCCACCCTGTTCCTAGCCACACCCTCCTTCTCCTAGCATTCAGCACGTGTCAACACTTCTGCATCAGTTTAATTTACTGAAGTAACAGGAAACAAGGCAAAGAGAAAACAATGAAGGGCTTTCTGATATTTGAAATTGTTAAATGAGCTCAGAAGTGTGATCGGAGCCAGAATGTGGGTGGGATGGTACCACTGGGACTGAGGGAAAGGGAAGAAGGATGGTCAGGATAGAGGATATATAAGAACGGAGGAGAAAGATTTCCTCACTTTTGCAGCAATAAAATCTGCTGAACTGCCTGTGGAACCACAGACCTATTAATGGGTGATGTACAAAATGTGCTTTTTAGATTAATGCAGCTACCTTTGAACAAATAATCTCACATAGTTACTGTGCAACTTCACAATTCTGTCATCTCCTCCTTTTTCCTTTCCTTCTTTCCTTGCCTTGCCTTCCTTTGCCTTTCTGTTTTTAAGGAATATTATCAATGCTTTTCCAGCTAGGCATGAACAGAAGCATGCTGCACTAGGAATCCACTAAGTGCTCTGTATCTGAATCTAGTGTTCTGTTACTCTGAATAATTCTAGTTTTCTCTCCAGAATATTTTATTTTCTTGAGATCAATTAGCCACACTACACAAAGGCACAGGGACAAACAGTGCTTTTATCTGGAAGTTGCTCAGGCCCTCAATTAATCTGGAAAAAAAAAGCACAGCTTGCCCCTTTACACATTCCCATTTTTAGCATATGCTGTGCTTTGAGATGCAGGGGAGAGGCTTTGAATGATGAAGAGGTGAGGCTGTTTCCTGGGTGGAGGGATACTTGTGCACCGCTGGCCTCTGACTTACTTCAGGCAGGTGTTTTCAAAGGTCAGGAAACAAGTGTTTACTGTTGCTGTCCCCTGTTTTTCACTGATGAAATGGTGTTTCCCAGTAATGAAGAATTTATAGCCAATTATTTTAAAATTTGTGACAGAAGAAAAATTATTTTTCTCTTTATTATATATTTGGACAATATTTTAAAAAGCATTTAATATATACATTATATTTAATGACAGTGTGAGAGCAATTCAATGCCTGATGCAGAGGCAATAGTATCCTTCCTACTGACTTCAATGGGCTCTTGATTAGGTCCTTATTTGCTAAGCAAACACTCAATAAAGTTCACGTTGTCACATGTACACAGTCAGAGAGGTACTGTGCTCTAAGAAAAATCATGACTTCTTGCTGGCAACAGATTCTGGAATCTGGTCTGGAGAAAATTAACTCAAATATCTGCATAAGAGGAGTCAATGTTGCTTGCTGTCAGAGATCTAACTTCAACCACAAAGTGGTCATACTGTTTTCAGCCTTTCTGAGCATAAGTCCTGGCCAAGGACAAGATCCTTGGTATAGCTGGGATAGTGGACAGAAAGCCAGGCATGCCCTGGGGAGGGTACAATATGAAACCTTGCATGATGCAGAGGATCTAAATTGATAAGGATTTTTTGATAAAGGGCTACTGGATGTGCTCAGTAGCAGCCAGGTTCCTGGTGGTCAGGGTGCCTCCCAAGTCCCTGACATTAAATGAGCCACCTTGCTTGTTTCCTGCTCTGTTTAGCACACCAAGCTGAAGGAGGCTGAGTATCTCCTCAGCTCCAGCCAGCCTGAACTAGTCCTTTCTTCACCCAGAACACCTTCAACACCACCTGTTCCACCTGCTACATGTTTTGAAAACACCAGAAAGGTCTTTCTGTGTCTCTTATCAACAGATGGACTTTGTGATTAAGGGCAGAGAGCATTTGTGCAGAATTTAGCAGTACATCCCACTGCAATCTGAACTAACTCGAGTTAAGGGCATCCTGAAGTGATGCCTGGGTTACTGTGATGGTAGTAAAGGGTGCTCTAAGAAACAGGTTTATTCTATGCTTTTAGCATGTTGGATTTACCCTTCTCCAGTTCTGTTGCCCTTGTTTGAATTATAGAACCATTTTCATAGACTTATAGAATCTTTAAGGTAGAAAAAGACCTCCAAGATTATCAAGTCCAACCTTTGACTAAATATTACCATGGCCACTATACCACATCACATTATTTCAACAGCCAGGGGAATTGCACAGATAAACTTTGTAGCTATCATAATACATTCTATTTTTGGGTGAAGAATGATAACACATGGTAACAGAGACCAGCCCTTTGTCTTTATCTAGCTACATTTTTTTTTCATATATTTGCATATAAGCCTGCAGAACATACACATGGATATATCTGCACATTTATCAAAATTCCAATCAAATACTACTGCTACACATCATTAAAAACAAGGCACTTGGAAATGGTCAGTTTAGGCATCAGAAATAACATACATAAACCAGACTGAATAAGGGTTAGACCTTTGGAGAAAGAGAAAGCTCTCATGGGAATTAAATTCCTGATGAGAAACTCTAGTGACTATGGGTTTTTTTCAAAATATTTGTGTTGGATTTATAGGATTAAACAATTCTGACCCTAAAATTCACTTTCTATTTCTTTTCTTTCATGTTTCCATTAACATTTATTTCCTAATAATGCAACGCATATGCTACATTACCACATATTAAAACTTGTGTCTTCAAAGACCTTGGTACTTTATAGATCATGTTGTGATCTGTTATTGTGATCTTTGAGTTGGAAGGCATATTGGGGCATTTCTGAACATGATAGTCTCACACCTTATCTGGAGATCTATCATGTTTCAGTCCTGGGGGGGTACAGATGAGTGTAGCTTAAACACCTCTGCAGAATTAGGCTGTAAATTACTCTGGTGTAATGTAGAAAACAATTTAGTTTTCTATTTTCTAATTTCTCAATAATGAGATAGGACTAAATGTGGCACCTGTGCAGAGAGCTTTTTTACTGCCTCACTTCTTGTAATCATGATATTACAAATCACTTTCCATTAACCTACAGATATATCCACAGACTCTAATGAGAACTACCATCATCATCATCATCATCATCATCATTATTACCATCATCAGGTTTTGACTGTGCCTTGTTGATGATTTGTGAATGCATTTGTGTGGAAATAATGACATTACCTTTTTTAAACAAGATATTATATCAGGAACAATAAGAAAATATTTGCAGTCTTTCAGTACAGAAAAGTGGCTTACAAGAAAGATGAAGATGTTTAAGCAAGTCCTGTAGTGACAGGACAAGAGGCAATGACTTAAAACAGAGAGAGGGTGGATTTACACTGTTTATAAGAAAGACGTTTTTACGATGAGGGCGGTGAGGCACTGTAACAGGTTGCCCAGGAAGTTGTGGATGCCCCAAATCTGAAAGTGTTCAAAGCCAGATTGGATGGGGCTTTCACCAGTCTGGTCTAGTGCAAAGTGCCCCAGCCCATGGCAGGAGGTCTGGAACTAGATGATCTTGAATGGTCCTTTTCAGTTCAAACCATTTTATATGACTTGAGACAAATTCATTTGTGTGCTGGTAGCTATTTCATATTGTATTTCTTAAAAAAATGTGTGTAAGCAGAATGCTTGTGAGAGTAAGTGCAGATTAATGGGTTTATCCATACTTGAGGTATTTCTTCCAAGATAATTTCTTGTCAGGGAACAAAACTTACAGCAAAATCTCCCTTGCTATTTTCTTGCTAGTCAAAGTCAGCAATGCAGTATTTTTGAATATGCAAGCTGTCCTTAAACAATAGTGCACAATATTCTGTAGAAAGTGTGTAGAATGTTATATTACTCTACAATATTATAACTCTGAACTTTTCAGAAGTAAACATTCCCAATGGTGTTAATGTATGAAACTTTTTTTCTTTTTTCCTCAGTCTTTCAATCTGAAGGTTGAAGTCAGCCTTCAGAGTGATTCATGGATTTACTATTTTAGGTTCTTTTCCTTATCTGAAAGGAATTTTTATGAGCGTCACCTGTTCTACCTGTACTCTCTTTGCAGGTGTATGTTTACTTTTATAACACAATCAGTTAAATCTTGTAAGGTGAACTGAAATCTTTTAAGATCTCAAGGATCTTAACCCAAGTAAATTAAAAAGTCCAGAATAAGGGTGACAATGACAACCTTGAATCAATAAGCATCAAACCTGGACTAAGGCATAAAACCTCTCTACCATCAGGAATATTGTTCCTTGCCTACAGAGCTCCTCACAGCTGGGTAAGGAGCTCTTAACAGCTTATCTCCTGTACAAACATAAGGAGATTTAGGTTCTCAGAAACAAAGTTCCCCAAGACCTGCTGGCTGAGCTCAGGACTCCCTACAGTAGTTTGTCCTGAGAGGAGCCTCAAATCCCACTTTCGTCTTCTACAATTTGGCATCTATGGGCCCCTATTCCGAGATGCTGTTGAGTGTGGCATTATCACAGAGCTACACAAGAGATGATGTAGGAAGGGACATCTGGGAAAAGTATCTTCCCAAAGTATCTTTCTCTGTGTCAGATAACTAAGTATTCAGGGAAAAGATACATGGTTTCAAGACAGTGACAAGATAAAGGTTTATGGAAGGGGAAAGTGAAGACCGGCTCTTTTCCTGGAGTGCCATTCTAGCTCCCTGTCAGTTTGGGAGACATGGACTTGATTTTCTTCTCTATCTTAAGAGCTTTAAATTCATGTTTTCCAAATGTGTTCTTGTTAAAGTATGCTGAGAGACAAAACCAAGTGAATTCTCTCTTCTTATTATTGCTGATATTTGAATAGATATCTGCTGATATTTGAATAGACTTGAACATTTGGGTGAGTATTTTCATAATATATTTAGTACTTAAGGCATTCCCTTAAAATTAGGGTCCACCTGACTTTCAGTCCCTACTTCCAAAACCTATTTTCATTTCTCTTATTCAAGTTATTGTTTAATATTAGCAGTTCTGTTTTATCTCCAAAATGACTGAAGAAAAATGTGAATATTTTTTAAGGAACTTATGTGGGAGAAGCAGTGCAAGAGTTAAAAAATCACTATGTGCTCTTTGCAAAAGTCATTTAATGAGAATAAGCAAAGGTCACCAAGATGGCTATCTGGATTTATGTGGTGACCTGTCCCTTTAGTAGCCTGTATTTAAAACCAACACTCTCAGATCCTCCACAATCAATACCCTTGGAGATGTCTAAAATGTGCGACCACTTACATTTTTAAATTCCTATAAACCTAATTTTATTTTGAACTGTATTCCTTATTAATAATACTGAGAGTTGCTTGACACAAACTTCATACTTGCTTGCCATTGGCATTTTTGTGTGACGTGATCTCCAGCCCAACTTTCTTACTGATGGGCATTTCCAAAACATGCTAGACATGCTAGGAATACAACCCCAGGCATTTCTGAATATGCCGAGTCTCTTAGGAAGGTTCTTACTGCTCTGGCAAGAAAAGCTTTCTCAAACAAATTTTCAATGACATTCTAGTAAGTACGGGACACTGGAAGAAGAAAGATATGAGTCCCCTCCTTTTATGTAGCAAAGGTGTAACTCTAGGATTGAGAGCAGTCACTGGCAGAAGGACCCTTGGCCTCCAGCCTCTCAGGAGAAAGCCCAAATACTTGTTAGAGGTTTTCTTTCCCTCTGGGTGACCCTTTCACTACAGGCTGGGACAAAATATTTGCATTGTCAACAGATGAATGACATTTTTGCTCTCCTGTTTTTCAATTAAAAGAGGGGGAGATGGGACAAAGGAGAGACATAAAACCTGAAAAATTCCGAAAATGTCATCTCAATAAGTTGAGTCACGCCTACCATGCTGGCTTTTGTGAAAAATTGTCCTGCATCCAATCTATGTAGCTGACTGTCTTGGGTGGGTGGGATAGGATTAGGTTTGCTGGATTATTTTAAAAAAACAACCAGGTCCTTTACAAGTAAATTCAGTTTTGGAATGGCTAAAAATATATCCTGTCAACATCAGAAAATTAAAATCCCTTTGATTTTTTTCACATTAAAATTGTGTTTGACTTGAAATTTAATCTAAGTATATTAAAATATCAGAGAAAATCTAAGTGAAACAAACATATCTGATCTGAACTAGAAAAAAACTGTACGCATTAGCTCAAATGTAGGCTCTTTCACAACTCTGTTTTAATTTCTTGTATCCTTTTTCTAACATTTACAGCAGAAGGTGCACTGAATGCGTACAACATGGACTAGTTACTAAAACACTTTCTGTAAAAGAAATTATTGTGAGACTGCCCAGGATGTCTCTGACAGTCCAGGGAGGAGGTTGAAGGCACTTCCATGCCCCAGCATCTCAGTTTTCAACCAGAAGTACTCCAACAAGGTCATTTGCATCAGGGGAAATTCAACTTTCAAGGAACATCAGGAGACACTTTACAACGCTGTGACCTGATAAAGAAAAATAGGATTTGTCCTTCCCACCATGCAGCTCAGCTGACATCCTCTAGAGGACAAACTCAATGAACTTGAAAATTGAGTTAGTTTGTTTCTCAGGAATTAATGTGAGCTTTTGGCTTCCATCCAAATTCCATTTCACTGTTCATGCATTTTTTTATTTTTATCTTTGTTTTTTATAACAGACCACAAATCAAAATAGTGTGTATTTATCTTTCTATTCTTTAATTTTCATATTTAATATTAGTCTATATAGGTCCAATAAATTGGATAATTTTTAAAAGGTACTTGAAATTGAATCATTAAATGCGTCCTTCTTTCCCATCCCCCCCCCCAATGTTTAAACTTCCTTAAAAGAAAAAAGAAATGTAGTAAATCAAAATCACTGTGTTAAACACTATGGTTCTATTGATCAAGAAACCTGGCAATCCTAACCACTATTTAATTTTCTTAATGTAAATGATGAGATTTTATTTGAATGTTGCTGGCTTTTTCAAAAAGGACAATTGCCATTGTGTCAGTGTAAGTCCTGTCTGAGGGGGGGCTACCCTACTCAAATGAAATTCAAATGTTATTCAAATGAATAACAGTGAGAGTATACACATTTTTTCTTTCTTCCCTTAGCTATTGTGCATATCTGGCAGAGGATTTTGCTATCTGTTGTATGTTTGGAAACAGCACAATTAAAACCAGTTTAAAATAGAAAGTAATGAAAAATGTATTTCTCCTTTAACAGTGCCTGGCTGGATGGGCTTCAGAGAAAATATATTCTTGTTGGAATCTAAGCCATTATCATCTCCATGAGAAACAACAGCTAGGACAAAGAAGTTCAGCCAAAATGTTGGTCTTTGTTTCATGTACCAGTGTGGTCTCTTTTTGCTGGGCAAAGCAACTGAGAGTTGCAAAACTTCCTTCTGCACAAAAGCAGAGAGACATATCTGTCCAGGTCTAGGGGCTGCAAAGACAGGAGGAGCAGGTGGTGCATTTCCAGGTGTCCACTGCTGTGGGGGTACACACTGTTGGTCTCACACTCAAGTCATACCCAGCTTTTCTTCTACATTTTTAATTGTGGGTCTTTTCAACACTTTGCCTTAAATTTACTTGGTCACCTGAAGGATTAGTGCTGAGGGCTTGCAAGGGCCATCCTCCAAACCCCACCAATTCTGGTCTTTCTCAAAGTCTAGGTGGAAGTAACCACTTTGCCATGGCAACAGGTAACTCTGGGGCACACAGAGATACTGACAGGACCTCTTTATCTCCCACAAGATCCTCTAAGGCTCTTAGAATTCACCTACGGCTCTCACAGTAGCTTTGGGATTGTTGGGTCCTGTTTACCATCTTTGCACAGTCCATTAGAGGCAGCTTTTGAGAGATGATGGTACTTCACCAAATTCCCCTGACTCTAATGCTTGAATCTACCTGCCAGGAAATCCTCCTGTACTGACAACTGTGGAAATCTAGGGTTGTGTCCATGATATGTCACTACATTTGAAACAATGAACACTTTGTACTGTACAGTTATTACTATTGCATTCAAGTGGCAAAGAAAAAGGGTATTTGCAAATGGTTCAAATCAATTCTGCAATACTAGATTAGGCTGAGGTATATTAGTAAAACTATTATACACCTCTCATCACTAGTAGTAATTATAAGATACAGGTTGAAAATAAACAAAACCAATAAACCCTCTTTCTTTTAAAAATAACACTGTGACATAAAATCTGTGAAGTTGACTAGAAAGCACAGCTTTTTAATGGTGTTTTTATAAATAACATGAAATTATGCATCAATTATATGTGATGTTTATTTTGTCAACTTCTACTTTCCAAAGTGATCAAGTAAGGATTTTCTATTTGTAGATAAAATCCTCTTCTATAGAAATTAATATGTTTTTAGAGACTGGCCAGAGTAAAGTTCCTTTTCTGCTTCTAATCATAAACCATAACAAATTTGAAGTTTAAAATTATCAGTACTGTGTTTCCATTGAGTCCTTATTATAATACTTAGTGTTAAGCCCTTAAAAGCTACAATTTATACTAATATTTCTTGTGACTTGCTTAAGGAAATGGCTAGCTCCAGTCTTATGCCTTAGTACATCTAAGTGTACACAAGTTTTATATGCAGAATTATATGCAAAGTAAAGGAAACATAAAGTATGTGGAACCAGGCTTTAGGTTGCATTAAATGGCTGGAAAGGAGCAAGTACATTAATATTTGCAGGTGAATGTCTCATAACTCAGGGCCACCATCTGACTACAGTTAATGCTGTTAAGTCAAGAGGAAAACCTTTGGAATAGCTGGAATTTCTGAGTCAGTGCAGAAGCAGAATAAACTGGTATCAACATCCGCCCATAAATAAGTGTGGTGAGATATATTAAAGAAAAGGCAGGCAGCTCTCTACTATCTGCACTGCACTCACTATAAGCAGTGAGAATGCCACATGGAAAGAAAGAAGGCGGATGAAAGAAACACAAACAGCTATATTAAAATAAAGATCCCAAATGTTAACTTAACTAGCGATTAATAAGTATTTTGTCTATTGCATTTACAAAAATATCTTGGTTGTAAATGGATATTTCACTACAAAGAGACTATTGAGAAAACAAGCAAAATATAGTAATTTGAATAATTTATACCGTATGCATTTTGCTTATCAGAAAGAATGCATAACAGACAACCCATTTCTAATTTTCTTTGCCAGTAAATAAACCTTGGTTGAAATTTTCTGTGTAAACCTATAATCACAGACAATATATGCTATGACTGAACCCATTCTTTTGGGAGTGTTTTGGCATACTGCCAAAAGAAGCAAAATCTGAAGAAGCCATTAGAAGAAAACAGGAAACAGAGATCAGATCAGACCAGAGATCAGATCTGTGTCCCTCACACGAATTGACTTATTAGCATAAGTCACATTTCTGTCCTAAAGAGGTTCACTTTGATGTTTAAGATTGGGGTTTAGGAAAACTGAGAGTCCCGTTTCTGCTTCTCTTTTCCCTGAGTTCCCCTCTGGCTCAGCATCTGATTCCTGTGGATCTGAGGGGAGCAGTGGCGGTGAGAACAGCCACTTCCCATTCCTCCCACAGCACAGGAGCTGCTCTTCGTGCACTGGTGTCCTCAGTCAGACAGGGAGGAAAGCAAAAACTGGGACTAATGTTATTGATTCCCACTGTTCTGTGTTTATCACATTAACCAGCAGCAGACTTGGCCTGGTTTGCTAATATGGAACCTGATCCAAAACCCACTGAACTCCCTAAGACATGTACCTCAGAACCACGAAGATTAACTTATCCAAATGATTTTTATACAAGGGTTTTAAAACATATAAGGGTTTGAGAGAAAAGCAGTCTTTGGGTAGTTTGGGGTTGGGATTTTTGAACCAGAGTCTGATATAAAGCACACTGTGACAGGGATTTTTTATATTTTAGCATTTTCAGACCAGGTTCTTAAAACATGGTCACAGCAGTATCAGTATTACCATGTTATATGATTACTTTGCACAATGCACTCAGCTGGAAGGAATTCAAAACAAGCCCAAATTTATACCAAAATATTTGCCACGTGTTTCAGATAAGGTATCAAAAACTTTGAACACAACATGAGAGATTTAACGTCCAGCATTTCCTTTTAAACCCATTTATCTTTCTCCCTCCCTCTCCACTCTCACGTTTTATTTGACGGCACTGCTTTAGTACCTTCAATAAAAAAGCCTTGTCCAGTGAAGCAAATACAAGCACCTTATGAGGTGTGACCAGCTTTTGAGTGCAGCCTTCGTCCTTTGCTGCTCTTTACAGATGACAGCTTGATTGACTCAGAGCTGGGACACATGGCATTTGTTATCTTTTTGATCCCCTGCTTCGTGGTCGGCACCGACGTCGCTTTCTCCTGCCAGAATGCTGAGGACTTTGTGGGTGCCAGTTCTCCAGGGGACATCATTATTGGAGGCTTGTTTGCAGTTCACAGCGAAATGCTGCATCCAGAAGAAGATCCCATCAAGCCAGTAATTCAGAATTGTGCTGGGTGAGTAATACTGGAAATTAAACATACAGCAGAGAAGAGAGCACTGACACTGGACATGTAATTCTTATGTTGAGGTCAACAAAATTTGGTTCTTTTGCTTTGCTTAGGCTTAAAAAATTCCTTGGACATCACAAAAATTTCACGTAAATTAACTGAGGATGACAAAATATGGCCAAGTTACAATAAAAAATACTGCAGTTTACTGAGGAAGGGAATGAGCATTTGATCATATTTCAATCTTCACAGATAATCAAATAGCCTTGGATGTTTGTGTTATCATCTGATTTCCATGCACATATATTCCATATAGCTAATTTGCTATAGGTCTGAAGGACTCAGCTGGGCATCTATTCAGTATTTGTTATGAAGCTGAACCTACATGATCTGGACACAGGCAGACCATTCCTTTCTCCCCAAGCCCATAGTAAAGTCTCCCTCCCATCTCTTGGGCAGCTCAGTTATAATCTATGATAGTACCTTGACAGTGACACTGTAGTGATTTTTTAAATTACCATAATTATTACACTTGGAATATGTTATGTTTATGTTGGCTTTATGTTATAGGCAAGCCTACATATAAACACCTTGTCATGCATGCATTCTTTACATCAGAATATTTATTCTGTTGGCTCCAAATCCTACTGTGCTAGAAATGTCCATTTTTCTGGAATGAATAAAAAGGAAACCTGGTGAAGAATTTTATTTTAAGTTCATAATAAACGTTTCCTAAGACCAGGAATTCCAAACATGCATTTTTAAAAATTGAAATACAGGTGCAAATCTACAAATTTTATTTGACTTTTGCAACTGAATCCCACATCTGAATCTAATAATCAGCTAGGCATGCAGGTATCCATCTGGATTTATGTCAAAATGTTGAGTAAGTTGATAATTTTGTCTGTCTTCCATTATTTTTCTGTGGAGATATAAATTATCTCCAGTCCATCTGAAATTTAATTTAGATCACAAGATTTTTAATTTTAGAGAAGTTTGCCTGAGAGGAGGGTTTGTTTTATTGTAGACATTTTGTGCTATCTCAGTTTTGATTAATGACCTATTATAACATCCACTGAAGTTGAGGGGAAATATCTGGGCTAACTTCATCAGATCTGAAGAGTATTTTAGAAACATCAATGCAACCAATAGAGACCTTGACCTCTGAAATATTTTCTTCTATTCTGAAACATTTAGTACTTCCTTTTCTTTGCTTCATGCTTTTGGTGAAAATAAATACATTTTTTAAAAACTTAATGGGCAGGTGTAGTAAACTAGAACATCTTCACTGACTTTGACAGATGCTTCCTGAAGATATCACTTGCAAATTTTCATGTATTGTGAAAATTAAACCTTTAGTACCTTTTTCTTTTCCAGAAAAACACTTTTATTCAAGTATATTTTCAGCTTTGTGTTTATTTTACTTAGTCTCCCGTTAAATCAGAAAAAAATTGGTTTTTAATCTTTTGTATATTGCAGTTATATTGCAAGAGTTCTACCATCATTATATTGCAAAGGCTCCATATTGCCAGAGTTTTGTACCTCCTTAATGTGTCTTGTAGGCAGCTCCCCTAGGCACTGACTCTTCCTCATCCTCACAGCAGCCAACTGACTCCAGTTCCCACCAATCCACTCTTTTATAACACTCTTCTTATTGGCTACAGCTGTGGCCTGTTAACATCAGGCCTGTTCCTAATCTTTAGTAATTAACCCAGCTGCAACTCTTTAGGGGATAAGATTACATTCTATATCACCTTCATTTACCCATACTGTATCCCCCTACATTTGTACACTAAACCCAAGCAAAAGACACAAAACTTACTATACATCAGTTCTTTTCAGCAGTTGTAAAATTCTAAGGGATGTGTTCAAAACAGACTTTGCTTCAGCCTTGCTTCCAACAAAGTTTTCCTAAAAAATACCGCCTATATTTCTCTGACAGCTTTGAAATTCAAGTTTTTCTTCAGACACTTGCAATGATACACGCTATTGAAACCATCAACAACTCAACGCTGTTGTCTGGAGTTACCCTGGGCTATGAAATCTACGACACGTGTGCAGAAGTTACAAAAGCCATGGCATCTGCTCTGAGATTTCTGTCTAAGTTCAATTCTTCTGAGGATGCCGTGGAGTTCAAGTGCAACTACTCAGACTACATCCCGAGAGTCAAGGCTGTCACTGGAGCCAGCTACTCAGAGGTGTCGATGGCAGTGTCAAGGCTGTTGGCTTTGCAGTTAATCCCACAGGTAGGTTTGAGGCAGCTATTTTATTTTGAGCAGAGGGTCAGATTTACCATGCTAAGAATTAAGGCTCTGATCACAGGACTTGCAAAAGCCACATATTTACTACAGGGCAGGATTTGGTTAATCCTAAGGATATCAGGATGGGTGGGCTTCAGCTCCAAGTGGAGGCCTTAATTCACTTGCCCAAACATAGGCAGTAAGGGGTATTTTCTATACCCAAGGCACATTTATCCAAGTGTTTTTTCAGGCTTATGCTGGGCTCTTGTCAGCGTGGCAGTGCCTTTGGTCAGTCCTGCTTACTCCAATGTACCTTGGACAATACTCAAGGACTTTGTTCAGGCAGCAAAGTTACAGCTGACATGTACACTTTGCCTGGTGGTGAATATGACAATATTCAATCTCAAGCTAAAAAAAAAAAAAAAAAGAGACCAGATCAGATCTGATCTGTCCAGAAATTCAGGAATTCTCTCCAGCCCAAGAGAAATTAAATGTTGGAATCAGTAAAAATTATGTACAGGGAAGTGAGGAAGATTGCTCTAAAACAAAGATTTTCTCCTAGTACTCTTCAAACAATTGTAGAAGTGAAAGAATATAACAGTTTAGATCCACACTAGTCCTTCCTAAAACATCCTTTTCTATTTCTGACCTCTCTAGGACTAGTACAGTCCCACATTTGGGCTTAGGCCGTGCTAACCTTCCTACTGTCACCTTTGTAAAAAAATTGGGGTCAAGGCCAGGACTAAGAAGGAAGAAACAGATCCACTTCCACACCATCCTGTCTTGCACTTTGGTTTTGGCAATAGATATAAATTAACCAAATAAGTGGAAAAGACATAAAATCTGAACTAAAGATAACTTCTAACTGAATCTTCTCCTCTGCAATGGTAGGAAGTAATTCTGACCTCCAACGCCACCACAGGAACTGTAGTAAGTATGAAAACTAAAGTGCCTCACTTGAACATAATCAAAAGGCAAGTGACTCAAAAATCTGCAGTAGGGCATAGATGGAAAATAGGAATCAACAGATTTTTCTTATCAATAGCATCTGCTGTGTTCTGACACAGTAAGATTTTGGTATCCCCTCCAGACAGGTGACTCTTGTTTTGGAAAGCTTAAATTTACTTTTTAAGAACTGTCAAGAAATATAGGGGGAAAAAAAGTTCCAACAAAAAAATAAGAAACTATCAAAACTGGAGAGATTTAAATAGCAATGTTCTTTTTATGTTTTTCCAGCTACATTCACAAGAAAAAAATAATAAATCTTCTGTATGAAAAAATTATAGCATTTTTTGTTATTGGTTACTGTTTGTTTGTCTGTGAGGTTCTGCCAACCGATTTAATGATCCTTTTGAAATGTAATAATTGGTGAGATAATATATATCTATGTGTGTGTGAACCATACTAAACACTCAGTGATAGGAAAATACTACAAATTATAGGAGTACTAGCAATTTGAATAGAGACTCAAAAAATAGCCATTATTTTAAATATTGTTTTGAAAAACAGATTGATGGTATCTGAACGGAGTAATACAAAATCCTTATACCATCATTACTGTCATATCCATTTTGAAAGATTTTGCTCTCAGCCTTCACTGAATTATGTGGAAGGGGAAAAGTGTAGCTGGTGCTGGGCACGAGTCTGCATCCTAAGAGCAGGGAGAGAGAACCTGCCCCCTTTAGCGGCAGCTTGTGGATGCTCATTCACAGGAGGAGGGAGCCTGGGTCAGGTGGGAAGAAAGCAATCATGGCAACTTTGGATCTTTCGGCATCCTTTGGAGGAGAACACATCTATAACTAAATTGTTCACTCTTCCTAGGTGAGTCCTGCATCATCAGCTGAAATCCTCAGTGACAAAATCAGGTTTCCTTCTTTCTTCAGGACTATCCCCAGTGATTTTCACCAGACAAGAGCAATGACTCGCTTGATCCATGAATGTGGGTGGAACTGGATTGGAGTAATAGCCACTGATGATGACAATGGGCGGTTCGCTCTGGAGAGCTTTGGGGTCCAGGCCATGGCAAACAACGTTTGCATAGCTTTTAAAGAGATGCTGCCAGCCTATCTCTCTGACAGCACCTTTCACACCAAAGTTGATCAAGCAATTGAGAAGATTGTCAAGGAAAAAAGAGTAAACGTTATTGTTGTCTTTACGAGACAGTTTCATGTGCTCACACTATTCAAGAAGGCAATTGAGAGGAATGTTAATAAAATCTGGATTGCAAGTGATAACTGGTCAGCTGCAGTCAAGATCAGTACAATTCCCAATATCAGACAGCTGGGAACAGTTGTGGGATTTGGATTTAAAAATGGAGACATCTCCTCATTCCAAGAGTTTTTGAGAAACCTTCATAAAAAGCCCACTGAAAACAACAAGTTTTTACGTGAATATATTATGCTTTTGTCAGTCTGTGCGCACCTGGAATATCATGACTTTCAAACGTGCATTGCAAACCACTCCCAGGATAATCTGTTGGAAAATGATGGGACTAAGCCTCAGATCTGGAGAGATGATTTTTTGAATGCTAATGTTGAACCAGGATTTATCCATAGTACTATGCTTGCAGTCTATGCTATAGCTCACGCCATTAAAAGGCAGTGCAAAGACAGAGACTGCAAGGATCCATCTGCCTTCACTCCCTGGGAGGTATGATGCTAATTCTCACAGGCCTCATTCTCTCTGCCTTACTTTCATGGCATTTTTGCCACCATATTCCTGGAGATAAAAGCTTGGTCTTTTTACCAAATTACTTCTTATCAGCTATTTGACTATAGCAGTTGGTCCCATTGCTGCAAAACCACTGTGATACACCTCATGAGTGTTTTTGAGTGATGGGGATACTGCAGGATAGGAGCATCCACCAAAGAGTTACAATTTTCCTCTCTCCTTTGTCTCACCACTGTATCTGTTTTGTCTTAATTCAAGAACTATCCTCCATAATGAGTCTCTACTTCAAACTGAAAATGCAGTACATTATAACTCTGTCTGATCTTGACTTATATATAAAGACATAATCTTTAAGATGGGTGAGGTACTTGTTATCACACTACCGGGTGGGAAAAGAAGAGGAAAAATCAGACAAGTAAACCTGACCTGACCTTTTACCCAAGAACCTGCTCAGGGCTATTCACTTTTACACACTTTTACTCAGAAGATTAAACAAATATTCACTTAAAAGTCAAACAACCTCTGAAGCACTCTGATTTGCACTGACCTCTTATCCTAGGTCAGGGCAGGTCAAACCAAGATATGGGATTTGAAATAAAAACCAACCAACCAATAACCCAGTAACAATCAGATTAATTACATGAATTAGTAAACATTAATGGGACAAATTCAGGACTGTTTAGCAGGAATGCAGCTTTATGGAGCTACATTTACACCATAAATGGACTAAATGTGAAGCCATCCAAATTAACTCCTTTTAAGTTGTTAAGCACTCATGAAGAGAACTGAGAGATAATTATTTCCCCCATTATGTTTTCATAACATGTTTCTTCTACTTGAAAATTCAACCCTCTCGGAAGGAAGATATATATGTACAGAAAACTCTTAGGATTCAAATGATCCATATCATACATCTCCAAATACAGGGAAAAAATGGAGTGATTGTTGTTACAGACTTTGCGAAAAATGCCAAAAACTAGTTGCACCAAGATGTCGCTAAATATTAGCCCCTTCTGTCTGAAGATCAAGATGTATTCAAAAAGCTCTGGTGTTCTCATATTGTTAGACAAACTGAGAAAGTGGAGAACAGAAAATTAAATTACTAATCTCAGTATATACAATGAAAAAACCCCATTCAGTTCCACACAACCATGCAGCATCCAAATAATATGCACCAGTCAAATTGGTTAGAAACACACTGATTCCTCATAAATTATATAAATGCCTAAAAACTTATATTATACATGACAAGATGGCATATTATATACACTAGATGTGTATGTGCTACTAGATGTGTTACAAAAATTTGACAAAGCCTATGGAGGTAGTATATGTGTCAGCACGTTTGCTAAATGCTGTGAATATCACAAATGGACCCATGTAACAGCATGATTTTCAAATGCAGTTGGACTCAGCCTTTCACCAAACACTGAATTTTTTTCTTGTCAGTTAATTATTGTTGCCAAAAAATCACTAGACCTGCAAAATAATAAAGTTTTTGCTTCAATTAAGAACCATGGCAGCAAATGGGAGTACTTCCATGATCTCTTCATGAGCTGGGAGTGGGGATATATAATGTGCCTTAACCTGTCCTTTTCTAGATTCACACAGATCTGTTGCATCTGTCTGTTTGTGATGAGGGAGGCAGAAGTTTTCCCCTCTTGAACAGAATGGCTTGCAATATGAAGCTGGACAGTTGCCTTGACAAAGCATATATATTATTCATTGATTATTAACAGTTCTGAGTCTCACCTTGCTGTGCAAAATTTCAGTCTGAGTCACAGCTGGAAACAGTGTTAGATACTCCCAGACATGCTGGGAGAATTTACTCTGGAAGCAAATGTTGCCCAGATTGACTCTGCTGACAGTAAAGTAACAACAGGAGCACTGCTCACCACTGGTCTTTACAAGAAGGGGAGGGCCAAAAGACTCTTAGTTTATACAAGCAAAGATATTTGCTCTGAATATCACACAAAAATTTTCAAGGTTGGAAAAATACTATGATAATGATTTTATGAAATTATGATTCTTTTTAGTGATAGATTTTTATGGCCAGGATGATTGTCTGTATAATGTAATTCCGTAAACAAAATGAATTTGAATTGTAGTATTTCTCTTTGTCCTAAAAGCATTTCTTTTTAACTTGATTCTATCATACATATGTTAAACTACTCAGGTTGTCACACTGACATGATACTGGTGTATGTTATCATTCCTTAAACTTATGTGCAGCTCCTTGAAGAACTTAAAAGAGTTGTAGTCATTGATGGTGATAAGGAAGTCAAATTTGACTCGAATGGTGATATGAGCACCAATTATGATGTCCTTCTTTGGAAAGAAATTGATGGCCACATGGAAATCACCACTATGGCAGAATACGATGCAGAGAAAGGTGGCTTTATCTTTGAGGATGAAGAGAAAAAAAAAGACTTTCTGGCTTTAAAGGTAACTTTTAATTTGTTGACATAACGCGTGAAATTTATTTTAAGACAGTTTTCTTCTCCCTGCAACACTTGCTACTGAACATGTGCCAGCTAGAAATCTCTTGTGTGATTTAATGTTTTCCTCTTAGAGCAAAGAAACCTTTCTTAGTTTATTCAACTCTTTCATGCACCCTGAGATGCATGTTAACCTATGAGCAGGCTCAGTGATACAAAATCTCTTTATTTCTCCAGAATGCCCCTAGAATGTTATGTCTGTCCTAAGGATACTATCATAAAATCTTACACAGGGATTTTAAAATAAAAAATTATAGTGTGTAAAAAAGCCATCAGGTACCACATTTTTTAACATGAAAATTCAGATGTGTTGATTTCATTGTTTAAAAAAAATAATTGTTGTTTATTTGCCCCTATTGGAGCTGGGGTCAGTAACACGAGTAGGTGGTGCCACCCAGAGCCCCAGCACTGGTGTAAACAGGACTAGTGGGTGGCCCTGGCCAGTTCCAGCTGGACAATCTGTCCTCTGTGCATGGGTGGGTGTCTGAGTTCATGGCACAGCTCTGTGCTGCAAGGCATTCCCACTAATGGCACAGGCAGAGGCTGCTTACTAGGTGGGCTGAATTCTGGTCCCCACATATGAACTTAGCTGAGTGGAGAAGGAAACCTCAAACCTTGTCCCTCTTTGTGGTGCAAGGAATGTCTCCACCTCCTATTAAACACCATCTTGGAAGGAGAGGAGATTCAGTGTGCCTCAGGACAGATAATTTAACAAAAAACTGTCTTTCAAAGGTGGACCTGAAGTGAGACCTCAAGAGAAGGCCCTGATCACACACCCAGAGTGGAGCTTCATGACTCAGGGTCAAGATGGCAAGGGTCAGGATTGTCAGAGCTGCAGCACAGAGCACCCTCCAAAGCATCTCCTCCAGGCCAAGGCGTCCCTCCTGGGCTCTGAGCAGCTGAGCAGAGTATCAGGATCTCATTTTTGAAACAGTTAAACTCCCCTTCAGATGCTTCTGTGCATTCTTTGAAGATGATCCTCTATAGTCTAAATGCAAGTTCAAAGCTGAATGAAAAACTTTGATCTCAGTTTTAAAGGTACATACAGATCCAGAAATTAGCATTCAGGGCTGAAAAATAAAATTATCATGTCAATAATGCCCCATTCTATTACTCATTGACTGTGTGGAGAAAATACAACAAACATGGACCCTACAATGTCTGTTTTTCAACATCATTTTCAGAGTTCCTTAAAATATGTATGATTTTAAAAAATTGCAAAAATCCTGGAGGTTTCTATTAATGTTCCCTTATAATTAGCTGTACCTAAGATGATGATTTCTCTTTTTTTTGCCCTCTGCACACTGCAGAAGGTTCAGTCAACATGCTCCCAGCCCTGCAGTCCAGGCCAGGTGAAAAAGGTTACAGAAAGTCCACACACATGCTGCTATGAATGCATTTACTGCCCAGAAAACCATTACAGCAACCAAACAGGTAAAAAATTAGTATCCAAATAAAGGTTTATTTCTACATCAATGCAATTGTTTTGCTTGGATATAATGTGCCTTGAGAGGCTTGGGTTAAACTTTTGAATGGGGTTTAAATATTTATTTATGATCACTTTCCTGTAAAACTTGGTATAAATGCTTTTTAAAAGGCCAAGCTTAAAGTAATTAGATTGTCCAGCTGACTAGCATTACCCTTTGCTAGGATGGAAATTCTGGCTGATTTATCAGTGAGATTTACTCTCATTAAATAGAGCCTTTCCTCCCTGTCTTTCCTTAGTACGTTCAGTCCAGTCAGGAGCAATTTCTTGACTTTGAGGGTGGTGAGGCACTGGATGTCCAGAGAAGCTGTTGTGGTTGCCCCATTCTTGAAAGTGTTCAAGGCCAGATTGGACAGAGCTCTGAGCAACCTGGTGTAGTGAAAGGTGTTCCTGCCCCTGGTGCAGGAATTGGAACTAGATGGTCTTTGAAAGTCCCTTCCAACCCAAAAGATCAGGAGCCTATGAATCTATGAAGTTCAAGGGTTATGTAATTTACTTAGCAGCACATTTTGTGTCTTATCACAGAGTACTGTGTAATTTGATAGAATTGTACAGCAATATTTTCTAGTATCAAATCTGATGTATAGCTTACCACTGGTTTAAGCAAAATCTTTTAAAGGGGAAAACTAAATATGGAGAAGAGAAATGAAATTAAGAAAATTAAGGTAGCATGTATTTTTAATATCATGAGAGCAGAAGAAAAGTAAATTTTATCTGCTTATTCAATTAATTGTGAACTTTTTCCATATCAGAAAATAGGAATTGCAAAGCAAAAGTACCTTTCAAATCATTGTCTAAAGCAATGTTTTTTCTTGCTGTTGTATTTTAACAACTATCTGTAAAGAGAATATTAGGGTGTTTTCTAGTTAAAATAGATGAATGAAAGAAAAGCAATTCAAATTTTTGCAAGAGAATTGATTCCTCTAGAGTCATTGTTCAGGTTTCAATTAAAGTTTCACCGGTCACATTTCACTGGTCAGTGAAAGACAGTTTTAGAAGCCTGGTCATTTTCCCTCCTCGCCCCTGTGTGCAGGCAAGGCTTGGTCCCGGCTGGCAGGGAGCTCCAGGCATTTGTGCTTAGCTCGTAGTGCCACTGCCACCGCAGCCCTGCAGCTCCTCCCCCTGGACAGCGACAGCGGGAGTCAGGCAGTCAGACCCATCCTTTCCCTTTAGCGTCCTTTCCCACATTGCTCCTGTATCTCAAGTCCCTACAATCCGCTTGGCAGTTTATTAACTTTGGGGTTCTAAGATCTCTTCCCTTTTTTCTGCTTCCAGATATGGATTACTGCTACCGATGTAACAACAAAACCTACTGGGCTCCCATTAACAGCAGCATGTGCTACAGGAAGACAATCTATTTCCTTGCCTGGACTGACTGGTTTGCTGTCTTCCTCCTCCTCCTCTCTGCTTTTGGGGTTGTGTTGGTTTTGTCCATTTGCGTAATATTTACCAAAAACTTGGGCACACCAGTAGTAAAGGCGTCTGGTGGTCTGACTGTCTGCTATATTATTCTCTTCAGCCACTTCTTAATTTTTTTAAGCACTGTCTTCTTCATAGATATACCCACAGAATTCAAATGTAAAACTAGGCAGGCACTCTTTGGCATAAGTTTTACACTCTGCATTTCATGTATTTTAATAAAGTCACTAAAAATTTTACTAGCTTTCAGCTTTGATCCCAAGCTTCAAAATTTCCTGAAATGCATGTATAAACCTATTCCCACTGTGGTCACTTGCACTGGAATTCAAGTTATCATTTGCACCTTCTGGCTAATATTTAGGACACCTTTTGTAAATCAAAATTTCTCAATCCCAAGAGCAATAATTCTGGAATGCAATGAGGGATCTATTGTAGCTTTTGGGATTATGTTGGGCTATATTGCTGCCCTAGCATTTATTTGCTTCATATTTGCCTTTAAGGGTAGGAAGTTGCCAGAGAACTACAATGAAGCTAAATTCATCACTTTTGGCATGCTAATTTACTTTATAGCATGGATCGTATTTATCCCTGTCTACGCAACCACATTTGGCAAATATTTGCCAGCAGTGGAAATTATAGTTGTTTTAATATCTAATTATGGAATCCTCTGCTGCACTTTTCTACCAAAATGCTATATCATCATTTACAAGCAAGAAACAAACACAAAATCTGCCTTTCTCAAAATGGTTTACACTTACTCCTCTAAGAGTGCAGGCAGCGTTGCTGTTAGTCAGGCTTCTTTAGATTCAAAATCTTCCAGCTTCCGAGCCACTATCACAGACTCGTGTAAAACTGAGAATGACTCTGTGAATGGAAACTGCCATTTCCAAGTGCCTGGGCAGTCACTGATAAAAGGAAAAGTTCTTCCTAAAAATGCTGCAAGGACTATGGTCAGGAAAAGAGTCTCCAGCATATGACTGGCCAGTGTTAAAGTACCAGAAGTTAAAAAGCCATTTTAGGGAGACATTTGTCTTTCAGATCTCTTTCCTTTTGCTGTCTGCAAGGAGGGCAGGCCACGTGAAACACCTTTTCGTGTACTTAGGCAGTTATCCATTACCAGATCTGAAAGACTTTCCTGACTCACAGAGTCTATGCAGGAGTCCCTTGCTCCTGCAAACTCGCTGATGTGCAGTCCCCTTCAGCAGCTCCCTTCCTTCCCCATCCAGCCCGCATAGACCTGTGGGAACCCATTCTGCAACCTCCCTTCCTCAAGTGAGGCAGAAGCATCACAAAATTATTATTTCTCACAGTCATGTAAGTGGGACCACATGAGTTTCCCCACTTCTTTCGCCTCTTTGATGCTCAGCTGTTTAAGGAGCTCTTCTTCTCATCTTGGCCCCATTTTACAGATCAAAGAGAACCTTGTCCCAGCCTTTGTTTGCCAAGATAAACAAGTCCAGTCCTTTAGTCTCCACTTTTAAGATAGGCTTTCCATTCTTCTGAACTTCCAAAAGTAACTCTTTTCATCTGATATAAATGAATCTTTTTTTTTCCTCCCCAAAATTGCACGACTTATTCCAGATGAGTACTGTAGTAACATTTTTCTGTGTTTACCAGCATGATAATGAACTAGAGCTGAGCTATAAAGAAATTAGAGAATTCTGCTGGATATCTGTAGTTATACATATGTTCATCTGCCTTTTTCCCCATACTCAGAAGAGACATATTGATTCACCTCATGCACCTCCTCTGATGCACGAGGAGAGTGAGCCCCAGGTGTCCTTTTATTTGAGAGTGTAAAGTCAATGCATAATGTCAAAATTTAAAACCACTAATTGATTCCTCTCATTAGCATAAATAATGTAATGACCAGTATCAGCATAAGGGCATCCTGTAAAATTTAAGGGGGTTGATATATATTTTAAAAAACGTGATTTTCAATAAGAACATAACAATGCACTGTTAGGATACACAGAAATAGCACAAGGATGACCTGGCATGATCTGCAGTGAAGGAGTCTCTGCTCTGTAGCTCCATGAACTGTGCTGTGTTTTCTGTATGAGAGGCAAAGGGCACATTCAGAGAAGGAAGAATTTTTCTTTCAGGATAATGGTACCACAGAGCTTTTTCAGACAGAGCTTAAACAGCAGAACTACATTGTCAATACAGGAAAAGGAAAATACTTTTCCATATTCATAAAGCCCAGAATATAGAAACTTTGCTACTTAAGCTCTGCGTCATGTTACTGTAAAATAATACTAAAATCCTTGTTATTGTGTATCTATGAAGGTATTTTAAAGTCATTTGACAGGCAAGAGTGCAATTCACATACAGATTTGTGTAAATACATATGTTCTGTTGCTGATTGTAGGAATGAAGGTTTATGTGTATATATTTGTATGTTGAGCGCTATTTATACTTCAGTTGCTGCAAATACTTTTCTGCACATGAGGTTATGTATGATAAGGTTAAAATGCCTGCAGTGTGTCAGCCAATGCAGCAAGAAATCTTCCCCTAAAAGAGAGAACCAAAGCTCTACAGTGCACAACTGTCAGCAATCAGCTGGTTAGAAAAGTTAATTTGGCTGGAATGTTGTACCTGTATTTATTGTTTTCAAAAGTGTTGAGTGAAGAATGCCTTGAAGATATATGAAAGAGAATTATTAAAGCCATATTGATGTTTAAAATTGAGTTTGCTTACTTAATTTCCTTACCTCACCCCATGAGCTTCTGTTTGGCCTTGAACACCAGCAATACACGCACCTATGAGGTTGTTTCCACTATAGACCTCAGCCTGCTTAGAAACATCCTTTAGATTGAAAGCTGTGTGTGGTCAGGGATTCCTCCTGCAGGACAATGAGGAGAATGTGTTGATGAACAGGGCCTGGTGACAGCAGTGTGAAGGTCTCTACAGAGGTATCTCTGAGGAAAGACATCGCATATGGCTGAATTTTAAAGGAGCCCTACATGCTCCATGTAATTTTCCAGGTCTTCTGTGCACAGTCCATGGTGGAGCAGAGAGGATGTAACAGGTTTGGGAGCTTGACTTGACAGCAAAAAAGGGACTTTATACCAAGATGTGTTACATGGTTTTAAATGCCTTATCTGCAAGAAGCTAGTGATCATATGTAGGTAGAACATAAAGGGATTGTGCTACCCTACGCAGAGGATGTGAAAAAGCTTAAAATAGGAGTTTATTACGCCAAGGTAGCATTTGTGCACATTCTCCTGCCTAGGGCAGTAAGTATTCCATCAATAAAACTATTCCTCTTGCCAGTCACGGGGACATTAAATAAGCCTGAAACAGATTTTCATCCCCAGAGCACAGAACAGGAATCACCTTCCAGAGCCATAGCAAAGTCTTATCCTGGTGCTCCCAGAGCCATGGCCCATAGGTCAGGCCATGTGAGGCCACAGGAACCAGCTCTTTTTTCTGGCCCAGAGCACACTCTGCTTGCTTACTTTGGAAAGATCCTGAAACCACTTCTCAAAGTACTAATATCCCACAGGCACATTTTCCATCTCTGAAAGCAATAGAGAGAACAAATGTCTCCAAATACAGTGATGTTCACAGAGAAATCAAATGGGAAAATGCGGTTTGTTAAGGTCAGCAGCAGGCTGCTCTGGATGTAAACATTATTTAACCTTTTTAGGGCTTATGTCATCCATTGTTAATAATGCTAAATGCTGCTTTCTGAAGCCACTATCATACAATGTAGACTATCTTCAGGGAGAATGAAGACCATGAAGGCCACCAAGTGTTTGATGTCTTCTTCTCCAGAGCATAATTCCCTCAAGATCTGAGTTGCTCTGGCAGTGTAGATGCTTTTCAGCTGCCCACAACCTTTAGAGCAGTTCTTTGGCAAGTGCTGGAAACTACATGAATTCCAGGCTCCCTCCCAGCAATGCTGCTGGTGGCCATTGGAACTACAGTGACTCTAAATGTGTGGGTGACGGTCAGGAGGGGTAACTGATAGCTGTGTCTGGGATGATGCTCTTAATGAATATCCCTGAGCCCAGCCCAGATGTGCTGACTCTTCCTACCCTTCCCAGATGAGTCTTCAGGGACAAGGAGCACTGCTTGACACTATGCCACTCTCTTTGAGCAAAGGTAAAGTAAAGTATCATCCTTTCTGTTGATGGCACATTCTGAAAGAGGGTACAGCTGCTCAAGGAGTGTTTGTGCATATAAAGAGGTGCATCTCCTCCTTTTTCTTCTATGCTCTGCTCCTGAAGAAAAGATAGTTGCAGGTTTTGGCTACAAATAGTCCAAAACTCCTCTTTTGTGCTGTCATACTGAGCACGGGACTTAAGCTGTTGCCAGTGATCTATCCCTGGGGAGTGGGACTTCCTCTATTCATCTGCAGCTATTCTGGCTCTGGCTGATGCATGTAAAATCTTCCACTGCTTGGTGCCTCAGACACAGTGTGTGTTGAGAAAGTCTTAAACTGTCATGAATATCATGCTGACATGGGCTGTTACTTAGTAAATGTTTATTCTGTGCTGGGTTCTCTGAATGTTTTTTTCATGGTTTGTTTCTTTGTTTTATTTTGGGGTTTTTTGGTTTTTTTTTTTTTTGTTTGCTTGTTTGTTTTTGTTTTGTTTTTAATCAAGCTCTGTCCAGGATGTGAAAAGAAAAGCAACAAAAACTTTTTTTTTTAGTTGAAGTAGGCGGAAAAGCCTATGATGAGCATCAGTATATTTGAGCATTCTGAAAGGACTAAAATGACAGAAACACAGATGTGGGCAGGTTTGTGTCACAGAACTTATACTCTACCTAGAATCATAAAATGGTTTGGGTTGGAAGGGACCTTAAAGATCATCTAGTTGCCATGGGCAGAAACACCTTCCACTGGACCAGGTTGCTCAAAGCCCCATCCAACCCTCCAGGGATGCGGCATCCACAACCTCTCTGAGCAACGTGTGCCAGTGTCTCACCAACCTCACAGGAAAGAATTTCTTCCTATTCTAAACCCATTCTGATTCAGTTTAAAGCCATTACTCCTTGTAATGGGAATATAGGAATCGCTACATGTCCTTGTAAAAAATCCTTCTCCATCTTTCTTGTGGGCTCCCTTTAGGCGCTGGAAGGTGCTTTAAGGTCTCCCTGGAACCTTCTTTTCTGAACAACCCTAACTCTCCCAGCCTATCTTCACAGGAGAGGTGCTTCTGGTCTCTGGTTGTTCTTGCGGCCCTCCTCAAGACTCGCTCCAGCAGGTGCACGTTTTAACATGAAGCTACAGCGTCTGCTTCCTTAGCTGAGCTTTGTGACCTTTCTTCACTAGAGTTGCAATCCGTGAGGGTGGTAAGTGAACATGATGCCTTTTCGGGAGGACCGATCTTCCCGGGTGTCGGCGATCGTCCCGCCTCTCCTCCGGGCGCGGCTGGAAGGGTTCGCGGGGCGGGGTGGGGCCGGGCGGGGCCGTGGTCGCTCCCGCTGCGGCAGTGTCGGGCTGAGGCAGAGGGTCCGACCGAAGCAGAGGGTCGGGCCGAGGCAGAGGGTCGGGCCGAGGCAGAGGGTCCCGCCGCTCCCCGCCATCCTGGCCATGCTGCCGGCGCGCCTCCGCCCGGGGCGGCTGCTGTCCGCCGCGCCGCTCCGCCCGCCCGCGCCGCGGGGAGCCGCGACCGCCGGGGATCCCGCCCGCGGCCCGGGCACCACCCGAGGTAAGGGGCTGCCCGCCAAGGCGGGGGGAAGCGGAGACGCCGGGATCGGCCCCGCGGAGGCGTCAGGGGGCTGACGGGGAGATGCGCGGGCGGGCGGCTCGGGATGGGGAGCGGGATCGGGATGGGGATCGGGACCGGGACGGAGCGGGCTGGGCTGCCCGGTGGGGCGACCTGCCGGTGGCACCGCAGATGGGGTGGTCCCGAGCGTTCTCCTGCTCTCTTGGGTAGCCACAGCCGCGGGCGGCGGGGAGGTCGAATCAGACCCGCAGAAATACTCGCTGCGTGCGGGGATATTCCAGAGACGGCGCGTAGCACAGCCGAAACCCGGAGATCTAATCCCTAAATTACTCTTCCAACGACCAAAATGGGTCGGGTTTTTCCCTTCAACACCTTACTGTCAGTCATAATTCTCTCTTAGTGCACGGTTTACAAAGTGTTTTTTTTTTTTTTTTTCTTACTCTTTAAGCTGAGCAGGCTCACAGGGTGGTTGCAAGTTGCAAACCTTCGAAGTTTGACAAAAAAATCCTCCTCTGGACTGGACGTTTCAAGACAGAAGAAGAGATTCCTCTGAGGATCCCGTAAGTGTGCTGGCCTTGTCCAAGGGTAACATGGAGCATAAGGGAAAGCAGTGGTGTGATCCTGATTCTGTGGAAAATTTAAAGCTTTTCCACAGAGCTTAAAACGATCGGTTTTACAACACTGAGACTTGGAAACAAATTAGAGGGCAAGAGAATTTCCTGTCCTGGTTAGAGGTTAAGATGAGAAAATGTTCCTTGCTGGAGTCCCTAGAGCCTGCGATTAAGAACGGATCCATCTGAGTAGACAGCCTTGGTTACATTTATGTACTGGCTTGTTTGTTTTGCTTAGTCCTAACATGCAATCAGAGAAGGATATTATTGGTAAACAATATTTTTTGTTTATAGTTTACATAAACTGTTCTAAGGGAGCTGTCACTGAATGACTACATACAATAAATTATTTTTTATTACAGAATTTGAGGAAAAATAGGGAAGGATGTAATGAGAGAAGAAGCCCCCATCAAAGAAAACTGAGCATTTGACATAGTCTCCTATTCTTGCTGACCCACTGGACTAGATGATCTTTGAAGGTCCCTTCCCACCCAAACCATACAGACTCTACAGTTCTCTGACTTGTTGAAAATTAGCAACCCCTAAGGGAGTCAGGCACTAAAAACCTGAAACCCCTCTAATGTTTAAGGCTCCCTTTTCTTAGGATGTTAGATAGGACACTCCAGGATGCTACTTTTTATCATCACAGTATGTCCCTGCCTTGGATGATACTTTGAAAATAAACAGTGCGCAGAGCTGTGTAAAGCAACAGGTACATCCTCTGCCTATTCTTGCTGGTTCCTGACAGTTTCACTGGAGTTTGCTGAGCTGGACAGCAGCTTTCTGGACAGTTTAGCCTATCTTGTGCTGTTAGTTTCACTATCTTCCTCTAGAGGAAGGTTTAGACATGTCTTAAGAGCTGTAAATGCTATTCAAGTTGCCAGGAGATGTTTATAAAGACACGGCATTTGTCAGTCATAGACACAAGCACAAAAATCACTCCTTTCTGGCCTGGGAGGTTATCACTGTGCTTTCTGGGTAAGCAAAGTAATTTTAGAACTGTATGACTATACCATGCTATACTATACTGTAAATAGTAATATACTAAAAGTAGTTGATTGTTAGACATTGAGGCTAAGCTGTGGCACTGTTTTAACTCTTGTCAAAAGAATTACAAGGTGTTGCTACCTGTGAACACAACTTAACTGCTGAAGATTGTTTGTACTGAGAAACAAATCTGCAGGCTTTTTTCAAGGTTGTTGTAGTTTCTTTGGATTTTTTTTTTTAAGCCCCAGCTGTTGCTTACTTCAGCAGAGGTTTGCCTGGAGTCTTGATTAAAGACTGAATAGCAAAGACCCTAATATGCAATTAGGGAAGAACATTGTCTGTTTTCCTTAAAGCAGATGCAGAAAGCAGGGAGAAAGTGAAAATCTGCCTCAGAGGAGTTTCAATTAGTGCACTGTGAAATATAATTAGGCTAATACATCAGACTAATAACATTTACGGTTTTGCTTTTGTTGCCACAAATGGATTATTGGATTAATGATCCTCTGTGCCAGTCTGATGTGCAGTTTGTTTTGAAGATGATTTTTATCATTGTACAAACCAGAAGCAGCTCCTTAGAACTGCAGGCATTGTTAGCCACCTGCAAGAAACAGTGTGCTCAACGTGCTCCTCCTGTGTGCGCTGGCAAGGAGGGGCTGGTACAGCACTGCCACCCACGGGACCTGTCCTCTTCCACCACAACAAACCTCAGAGCAAAGCACTGCAGCCCTCAGCCTTGGTGCAGGCTTTCATGGGCACTGTCAAACCTCCAGCTCTGCCCCATCTCACCACATTATTCTTTAAAGTAAATCTAAAGGTTTTTTGAAGGAAAGAGAACATTACACCATGTTTACTTAGAACACAAAATCAATTCTTTATGCAACTATTCTTTTTACACACATAGTTCTGGGTTTATACATATGTATAAAACATGTACTTATATCTTACAAATCTATCTATCTAGATATATATAAAGGATTCCCATGATGAATTATGAAAGGAAAATGGTGCACAGACAGTACTATTATGAATATTTTAAAAAAACCCTGTACTCCCAAGTATAATGTTTGACTTTGAAAAACTTAGCCGAATATTTTGGGACAATTTTCATGATTTCCTGTACTGCTGGGTCCCAGGGCCACACTGCTGGCTCTGAAGAGAGGAGGGTGGAAATGGGAGCTGCACCAAAGCCGAATGTTGGGCTGTAAAACGCCTCCTTTGCACCAACTACTGCTCAACAGAGGACAGCAGTTTTCACTATTTTTGCCTTTGATGACCAGCAAAAAACAATCCCGTAGATTGTTCTTGTTGAGGTGTGCATTCCTGAAATAGCGAGGTGGCTGACATCAGCTGCCCACTTTCTGTCAGGCTGCTGCTTTTAATAAAGAACTAAAACTTTTAACTCATAGTACTACAAACTCTGCTTTAATCAACAGCCCAAGGATGTAAAGTCCTTAGCCTACAGAACACCATCTGAACAGATTAGATACAGCAGTAATTGATTTCTGAAGTTAACTTTGAATAAAGGGAGCTTGTTTTTACTCCATCCAACACCACATATACATGGTAAACCCCATCTGTTTTAAACAGATAACCTCACTCAATTTTCACTATGTTTAGAGTTTAAGATATGATTTCTGGTGTATTTACCCCAAGCATTGAAATGCAAACACTTATTGCCTGAGCAATTTTTTTCCCAGCTTAAAAAACATCAAAAACAGTCTAAATCCACTACATGCTGCTTTGCCATGGGAAATGGATTAGGATCAGAAAATGGCTGATAGATATCTAATCACAGCAAGCTGAAGATGCTTGTTTCAGGAGCTAATTCTATGTTTATTTTTTAATTATGATGTTATGTCTGCAATGCTTTGAAGAGATACTTTGCCTTTTTTAATGACTCAATTCAACTACTTTAATTGCAGGCCAGAGATGCTAGACAAGGCAAGAAACAAAGCTCGAGTGAAAGCCTGTTACATCATGATTGGGCTCTCAATTATTGCCTGCTTTGCAGTGATTGCTTCAGCTAAGAAGGTGAGGCATGACCGCGTAGCATACTTTAAAATAAAGGAATTCTGTGAAAAACACACAAAACTAAACCAAGAGCAGCAGCTGAGAACTGCCCAAGCTTTAGCTAATGTAGTCTCTGTCACCCTCATCACCCTAAGTGGCTGTTGCCCATTCCCGAGGCTGGGTAGCTTTCCCTGGGCGCATCCTTACTCCTACGCTGTTACTTCCTCAGGCTGCTGCACGTCATGAGTCCTTAACGAGCCTGAACTTGGCAAAGAAGGCCAAGTGGCGGGAGGAGGCTGCGCTGGCTGCAGAGGCAAAGACCAAGTAACTTCGTCTGAAATGCTGAATGTCCTCAGAAGAGCAAAATTAACTGCTGCTGAGAGCAATTAGTGAGTTTCACCCCTAAATGGACAACTGTAGTATGCACATCCTAGAGCCAGTAAGGGCAGCTGCAGCATCACAAAAAGAAAGGGAATGGTTCTTTCATTAGGAAGATATTCAGGATATTTATTGCATATAATTAAAACTATTTAGAATGTTTTGCATATGATTAAAAGCAGTAATTAGTTTTAAAGGGTATGAGGTAGTTTCCTAAGAATGTCAGGTACCTTTGGTTAGATAACCACAAAATATTTACACCCAAGAAGTTTTCTGTCTGGTGACAGTGTACAGTTTTTCAGTGCACAAATTGCCACTTGGAACTCATTGGCATCAATGCTGTATTCAAAATGGTATTTGCATTTTTTAGCTTTAAGAAGCAACACTTACTGAATCACTAAATAAATACAGTAAACATCTGTAAAATAGGTTTTATTGGTTTCTGTATGGTATTTGGAGATTTAACATTCCATAATATTGCATACTACTTATATGTGTTCTGTTACAGTAACGGGCCTTTGGCCTGGACTTAAAGATGCACTATTACTATCTGAAGTTAATACAGGTAATTTAGATTTTCCACATTATACATGTAAGACATTGTGCCATAAGTAACTAGAATTTCTCATTCCAGATTTCAGTGAAATCTTGAGGTCACAGTTTAAGTCCATGTATCAATTTGCAGACGTATTACAAAAATCCTCAGCTGTACAATTTAATAAATTCAAACCTACTGAGAATTAACCATGGAGGAAAGACAATAGTGCATCTTTACTATTTTTTTAAAGACAGGCCCAACAATAAATAGTTTCCAGTTGCAAATTTGTTCTACAGCAAACATTTCTGTGCCAACATTATTACTATTTTCTGATTGCTGCTACAAACAGTGTGTAAAGCAAATACTAGAAAATTAAAAAGCTGTATGGACCAATCTTCAAACAAAAGTGCAATGATGAAAAAATTAGATATGATTCAGTGTAACAAGAGTAGGGAACTAATAAAAAAAAATCTTATGCTCTGCATAGTTGCATAGATTAGCTAGTTAGTATTCACATTTAAGCAGAACAAATGGTACCCTTTTAATTAAACCCAAACCCCTGTATTTTTAAAAAGACTTTGTAACTGATGGGGCACTTCAGATTGCATATAAAATGCCAAACTTAGAGAGATTTTCATATCACAGTTTTGTTTCTCTCTCCATACTAGTTTTATCTCTTTAGATATCATCATAATCATGCCCCTACCTGCAAATGAGTACACTGGAGCTGACCTTAAGTCATAATCTCTGGTTTTATTTTGTTCATTTATGTGCTTCTAACAAAGCATGATATAAACCCAGTGATAAAACAGGAGAGCATCCTTTAAACAATTTTCATTATTATTTTTTAACAATATCAGGGTAAACCAAATGTTGAGTTTAAATAAAGATTTTCATCATCCTAAGTCCATCAATTTTAGTTCCCTTTTAAACTGTTACATTTAAATATATCAGAGGCATGAAATATAGTTTGTCTATGTGTAAAGTGCAGTCACTAACCGTCCAAAAGATAGAATAATATATCCACACAACTGAAGACATTCTTTCAAAACAAATATAACACTTTAAATCTCCCCTCTTTTCTTAATTTTCAAGTCTTTCAATTAAGATTTTCATAGTTCAGATTTGGTTTAAATAAGAGAGGTTTATAAATGTAGTTTTACAGGGTTCTCCAAATAAAAAGCAGGCACAGCTGGTTGTTACCAAAACAAGGTTGTTAGAAACAAAGGAATACCCTGTTACCTGAATATTTCTCTTACACTAGAACACTGAAATTCAGCATTTGCTAGTAACCTTGGTAGATTTCCATGATTGTTACCCTGTTCTTTGATAGATGGGCAGTGCGGAGATCATGGGAAAGAATGAGGGTTGGTGTATGAAAACCTAAAACTATGAGAGTAAAAAGGGTGTAAGTACAATCACCTAACATTATATGAAAATTTGGCAGCTGTACTCAATATTATCACACTATTCAAAACTGTTGTATGCTGTACAAATCTAGGTTTAAAGTGTCATTTGCTAAAATATCTCATTATTCAGAGTTCATAAAGTAACAGCGCTCCTATATACACTTCTTACACTTCTATCTTTCACTAAAAAGACTTCAAAGGGAGGTTGCTTGCCTCCCAGTTATATCTTAGTCAAAACTGACCATTAATTTAGAAAATCCACTTCAAGTCCCACATTCAATTACAATATAGAATATATTGCTGTAACATCAAAGTGAAATGTCTTAGAATCTTAACTTGCATGTAAAAAAAATTCTAAATATAAAATGGTACTGTAAATGATACCACCTTTAACCTGTATTTTTCAGTGCATTAAAATATTATTTAGTGACAAGCACAGTGCCATGGGTAAGTGATTTGAAGTTAGAATTGCAGCCTTTTATGAAGCATGAAATGCTCTCATATGTCACAGATTTCACTTAACCCAGGAATTTGATGTTAATATATTAATTACAGGTAATAAAAAATAGCAATACTTCAGAGTTAACCCAAAGTATTAATTTCTCCAAATGAGATATACTACTAGTACACCAGAAACACTACTCATATGCAAGTCAAAGCAGAGCATACATTTTTCTGTACTCAAAACTGTTAACGTAAATATTAGAATTCTGTATCTTTTAGTGTTTAACAGCAAACACTGTATATTGTAGAACCTAAATATTTAGATGACAGTAACTCCTAGTTAGTTTTGGTGTCCACATACTTAATGCTATTTACAGTACAACAAACTTTTCCTTCAACTGGTGTGATTCACTATTCATTTTTCACTGCAGTATTTCTATTGTCTTACCAAAAGCAAACCAAATTCATTAACCTAAGGAACAATTCAAATGGCAGTAGCATACTTGGTCAAAAAACAACACCTACTGTCTAAACTTTTAAGAAGCTATTGTACTAAAAGGCAAACATTGCAATGTTTCTCAAACTAAAGTGGTGTTACCACATCTTGACAGAAGACAGCTGTAAAATATCAGCTTGGTGATTGGTGCACATCACCCTTCTGTCAGTTCTAATTGCAGCTTTCTTGTGGTAACTGCAGCGGCTGCTTCCACTGCAAAGTACTGCAGTTGTGGCTGACTTGTAATGCCATTTAGCAGCTTTCATTACAGAGCCAACATCTAATGACCAGCAAGGTCTCTGCTGATTCCAATTTGAAAACCTCTGAAATAGTCCTCTTCCCACATAATTCAGAAAGAACTTTTTCATATATTCAATATTATATTAGGTAATTAGCATTATATATGTATATCTATTATGTCTTTAAATACATTTTATAAATAAATTCCAACAGTGTGTTGTAAAGTAAGTAATGCATAAAAGTTTCACAATTTAAATAAATATTTTTCACATTCCAATTCAGCTTCTTACAAGCTCATCTTTATTTCATGCCTTAGTTCTGAAGCAATGTTTCTGCTTCAATACAAGAGGTAGATTTGATAGAGACTGGGCAAGTCAAGCCTACTGCCAAAAATTCAACTGTCAGTAACTGTATTGCTGATATGAAGTTTGAGACTACATGAAAAATTCAGAACTACTACCTAAAATCCTACCAACTCTTAGCTAAACAGTTCTTGTTAAATCACATTTAATGCTTTTAGACATGATTACTCACAGTTTTTGTTTCTGTACATAAGAGATAATGAAGAACACAAATACAAACAGAGAACAGTTGTCTCTAACACAATATATAAAAGTGCATGAGCTGTTTCTTCATCTATTTCTGTAATACATATTCAGCTTTTCCTCTAACTTTGGCCATAAAGAAAAGACCTCTGAGAAAAAAAAAACCCAAACCATACAAGTGTTTAAATTTTATGCTTATATTCACTTCAGTAGTTTAGAGCTGAAACCCCTCCATTGGAGCCTCCTGCTGTTGAAACACAAACTGCTGCTGACTTTCATCCACCTGAGGTGCAATACTAGAGTCCTCTTCTTCGACACCAAAATAATGTTCTATGAGTTCAAAAGCCTTTTGGTAGATCTCTTGGTTTTCATGCCTCTGAAGAAATTCAATTTTATCAAGTCCTAAATTCAAAATAGAAAATTTTCAAAAATAGTTGTTTATATGAATGATGAATTCAAATGGAAACAGTTAACAGTATAACAGTACTTCTTAAGACAAAAGATGCAATCCCAAGTCACTTCAATTAATCTGATATTACTGGTTCTTAATTTCCTAATCCATGTATTTCTAGTCTTCATTTTCTGCTGTCCAAACTCATTTTAAAACTAAGCTAGAAGCATTTCAATTAAACTACTATCCCAATTTCTGTTCTTCTACTCTTAAGTCTTCCCCAACTCTAAATTCTATCACCGTTCATGGAGCTGTCACTAGGCACAGTCTGGTATCTTTTTTTGAATTAATTGTAAGATTTAAAGATACCACCTTTTATAAAGCTTATCATTTTGCAAGTAGAGGACATAATTCAGCCAAAGGAGCAGATGTTAAGTGCTAGGCAGTCAATTAGGTTAATAGAAATTCCTGTTTAGCTTTTTAAAGTAATGTAGTTTCCATTTAGGTTGGATTAGAAAGAGCTCAAATGAACCCTTCTGGTGACTGCAGAGGCCAAAGCAATGAGGGTGATATAATCAGCTGTTTTCCTTACTTGAACTTATACTCTACAGCTTCAGCAGCCTATGCTTAAGTGCTAAAGAAAAGAAGAGAACCTAGAGAGTCAATACTTAAAATTATGAATGGACAGAAAATCTGTAATACAATAAATTCCATTAAAGTCTTCAGTACTTACTCCTCTTATGCATTTAATTGTTAAGTTCTTCAAGCATGCATTTGATTTAAAAAAGTGAACTCAGTAACAGCGAATTCAGACGTAAAGACAGCTTTACAGTAAAGTTAGTACCACCTATATCAGATACAATGTGGTCAATTAGAACTACAGTTCTATTAGTTACTAGCAGTTTCTGAAATACAAATGTCTGACAATTTTGTTTTGTCAGAGCTACAAAAAAGGCAATTCTCCAAAAAGAATGCCAGTTTCATTATAAGCCAATTGTAAAAGAATCCAGTCATGAGATTCCACAAATTAGAATGCTTTTATATAGAGGTTTAATTAAATAAGTTTTATAAGAGACTAAACAAAATATTTGCAAAAGTAACAACTTATTTGGTTTTATGACTTGAGTTGATTTTGCTGTTACTGATATTTACTATATTAAAAAGTGATCCAACTTTAGGATCAATTAAAAAAACCTGATCTTACATCCCTGTTGGTTAGGAAACTGTAGCAGACAGGAGTATGTATTAAAGTATTAAAAAATGTATTTAGGAATGGCTGATAAATGTATGCAAAGCATGGTTCCAATAGACTGGGACACCTGGGGTTTAAACTGACAGCAGACAAACACCCAGATGTTTTCTGCATCTAACCACTTTCCCCTAAATGTTACATTACTTACTTTGTGATACTTTATGTCTACTTCTGCTTGGAGTAATTCTTGTATTAAAACTTAACTGCAAATTTCAAAACGACCCACAGTGGGGTTTTGCTTTTACAGCCTGGAATAAGGAAGTTCAGGTATGTGGTTTTACAAAAAGTGTGTTCTTACCATAGGCTTCCTCTATGAGGGCACAGTAGGGATTAACGCCGATTCCATTTTGCTTTGACTCTTGTTCTCCAAGACGCAGAATATTTTCAAGTCCATTTAAAGCCACCTGTACTATTTTTGAATCCATCACAGTCAGGAGGTCACAAAGAGGCTTGGTACAACCTAGTGCTACCAAATACCTTTATAACAGAAACAAAACAGAGGAAGGGGAAAAGAACTGATAATTCAGCACATTTATTCTGACATACCATTCTACTGCTATTAATACTTACTTTTGCTAAAAAAAGTGGCTGAAACAACAGCATTTCTAAAACATGCAAGAATACAAAGAGAAACTTAGCCCAAAATGAAATAAATATTACAACTTTTCTTAATAAAACAACATGAATGTGTGTATTCCTAATTGAAGTGTAAAATCTGTAGTCTTTTAAAATTATGTTTACTACAATCTTCAGGTGGGTTTAATTTAATGTAGAAGAAAAAAATTATCAGTAATTTCTTTTCTCAGGCAGTTGAAATTTTCTAGTGGTAAAAATATCAAGTAAACACATTAGATACATGTAAGAACACTGGGCACTGTTCTGTGCTAACACAGTCCACACTAGCAGTCCATTAAGATTTTGGCATCACCTACTATAAAGAGAAGGATGTAACTGCAAATACAAAACCAAACATATTGGGATTCTGAGTATCCCACTCCTTTTCACAAATTTGAAAAAAAAAAAAAAATTGTGTATGAACTTCCACAAGTCGTGACCTGTGACCTGCTTCTCTAGTATGTAAGTAAAACGATGACAGCAATGTTTGCCTAAATACAGTTTAATTCCATGGTTTAAAACTATCCTGCAATTAGGCAGTAGTACCCTGAGGACATTAGGAGGACTAAAACTTCATGACACTAGTAATATAAATGTATTTTTGATGAAGAGCCATTGCTATGATATTATATGCATATCTACCATTTGAAGATCCTGAATTAAAATTTATTTTTAAAATGCTAGATTCTGAAATGTTACATTATAAGCAAATGTTACATAATAAGCAATTAAAAGAGATTCAAAAAAACAAGACACTTTGTTATCCCAGTTATCCCTCTGATAACACTTAGTGGTTATAAGAAAACCAGGATTAGTTACATTATAAAAAAGAACATACTTCTTGCAACAGATCTCCCAAATATGCTGGAAAAGTTATCACATCACTTTCAGTTCTGGCTTTCATATAATACGGTAACTTTTAAATAAAATTATCAGCTACTGATTCAAAGTGATCATTATTCTACAGTATTCAGAGAAACCATAGAGTATTTTATTCTATCTTTGCAGTATATGAATAGCTACTGACAATAAAAGTTTCATTAAACTCAGTTCTGAGCAAGTTTAGATACCTGCTTTAAAATAATGGTGATAGTGAAGTTAAAATACATGAAGAAACAACTAAAATCCCTGAAGTCTGTCCCCAAATATACAATCCCACTGCACAAGTTTTCTAAATGAACCCCCCCCAATTTGCCATTTTCAAACACTGAAACTGTTCATCAGCTATTCCAATTGTGTTTGACAATGTAATATCAGCTGTAGAAGATAAGTCTGTTGCACCCTTTAGGTGCAACACCCCTGAAAAAAAGGCAGTAATTATTTATTAAGTTTGTTGTACGTACTTCTTTGATTTTTCTCAATTTCTACATTTTCAAGTTGGAGTTTCAAGGAAATGAGACTATGTTTAGGATTTTGTTGCTATGACTGTCAAGATTCAAATGCAGAAATCCAAATGCCCTATAGAAGATTCTTAAGCAGAAAAAATAGTAACACACACAAACTCACCTGATCTGTTCAGGGGTTCCTCCTGATGTTGCATTAGTTATGGCCCACGCTGCCTCTTTTCTGGTGCGAAATTCAGCTTTTTGGAGAATTTCAATCAATATTGGAAAAATATTTGCATCTATAACAGCCTAAGAGATGAAATTGTAACAATTTACAAACATTAATAAAGATTTCAGAACACTTATAGCCTTCAGTACAAGAATTAGTGATGCCTGCTAATATTAAAGCAAAGAATATTTTGTTTAGATGATGCCATACAAACTATAAATAAAAGTGAAGTTCAGAACTATTCCAACATTGTGCTGCAGTGGCCATTAGAAAAACTTGGGCTTTTTATTTCTGTTTCTGGTGGGCAGAGCCCAGCTTACTGGATTGCCCATTTAAAAATCACACAACACATCTGAGTTCTTGAACTGAAGATCAAGCCTCAGAACAAAATTTTCCATTTTACTGAGGTCCTGTGGACTCCATTGAGAGACTCTATCTGCAATTGGAGACTTTATTACATGCATTAAGTTACATCAGGAAGAAACATTTTCTTCTCTGATTGAAGCAGAAGGGGAAAAAATAATTTTGGAATATGTATTCTGATTCAGGATTCTCATTTTTATTGATCAGAATCTTCTTTCGGATAGCTCCAGTCACCTGGAACAATAATCAGGATGCAGTAGTTTCCACAACAATACAACTCAGTGTTGGTGACATCATGTTAGGCTTTTGTCCAAGCAAAATATTCACCATTTATAAACGAATTCACTTTTCACTGGACAAATTTGTAGTAGAAATTGTGACAGTTATTTCTATTAAAAATAATATCTCAAAGTTTAGAAGAAACCATTTAGGTTAGGTAAAATTACAGACAGTTAGGACTAAAATAATACAGAGTCACTGCAGTATCCATTTACCTCTTGTGCAGGAAAATCAAGTAGTAAAATGAAAACAAAACCAACCAAGTAACAAATTCCCAGGCTTTACCTGAATCTGAGCTCTGTTTCCTGCAGTTATATTAGAAACAGTCCAGCATGCTTCTTTTCTGATAGATTCCTTGGGACTACTAAGCAAGTGCAAGAGACACGGTAATGCAGAGCAGTTTAGAATCACCTAAAATAATTTAGAAATCGAAAACTGGGTTGTACTATATATAGCCTTGTGCAATATACATATATATAAATATAAAAGCATTTTACAGAGGACTTCAAAAGATCTTGCAATACATTTATATTATACAAAGTGCCATATCCTGCAAAATTAAAGTGCTCAATGGTGTAGTGTGTGATCAGACAATCCAGCAATTTGAAAGAATCTGCCTTCAATTAAGTTCAGACCAAAAGACTGACAATAGCAAAACTATGTAAGGCTGCTTAAGGCTAAAATATTGAGTAAGTCAAAATGACTGACAAATGCACATCTAATTTGTATTATTTGTTAGTTATTTAAGAGATAAGGTTTTTCATTTAATTCCTTAGTAAAATCCTTTTCTCTAGAGCTCACAAATTATGCAGGTAACATTTTTCCTTATGTTCTGTTTACACTAGTACTGCCAGCCTTTTAGAGACAATTATTTTTAAAGTAGGACCTGTCTTCCTATTTCCTGCATTACTTCAAAATCAATGCCATTGTCTAAAATTAATAAAATAGATCTTCAGAATATATTACATCAGTAAGACTATCACATACAAATTCATGGACAAATTAAATATAAGCATAGCTTAGAAGTGAAAACCTTGACTGCCTTTAAGACTTGAAAAAGGGGAACCATAATAAGTAACTGAACCCCCTGAAAGGAGTGGAAAAAATCCAAAAAACAAAAAAAGCAACAGTCAAAGTACCATACAGAAATGAAGCAATCCTTTATACACAACGCTGTAAAAAAAAAAAGTTTATTCTTGCATTAACTTGATGCTTAAAATAGGAGGTTAAACTATCAAATCAACAACACAGATTTCTAGAAAGCCTCTTTCAGTGACATATGCAGATACCTGTACTGGACATGTATTTTGTTAAAGTTTTCACAAAATTCCGTCTTGCCAAATAACTTTTCTTAGATCAACTAGTCTTACCTGTGTTTGGATATCATCCCCAGTAACAATATTTCCAACTGCTCTTAATGCAGGGGATACCACCTTGTAATCATTATGCCTGGAGACAAATATTATATTGCTTGATATTACCAAGTGTTAAAACAATCATTCTGCATTTTCAACAAACAAGGGTTTACTTCAGATGCTAAGTATTTTGTTATCAAAAACACTGTATTACTAATTGCACTTTCCCTGTTTAGCCAAATTTGACTACTACAATCCCACAACTGAATTGTTGATTCAAAGCCTGAGCACCTCTATGGAACAACACAACTTAGAGCAATCTGCTCAGCAGATCCATTTCACCCAGCTCACGTATTATTAAATACGATACTAGAACGTGTGTCATTCAATAGCCACAGAAACAGAGGGGGTGTTATGAGGTGTATACTGAAGTCTACTGTGTTTTGTAAGCAAAATTACCCCTTTTGTGAGTCAATAATCCTAGAAGCCAGCACATGAAGTCCATATTCAGCTGCCTGATGTGTGGGGGAAGGAAATTACACAGCTGTCCTAGAGCTTTTATGGAAGAGAAAGGAATATTCCCTGACAGCAATTAAAATGAGCTTTTCACGGGGAAGTGTGCTGAGCTGTCTGTGCTGGGATCTACTATCCCAGACCTACTCTCCAGTCCCATGTGAACACAGGGATTTAGTCTCCCTTTCCAGGAAAATAATGAACTATAACCCAAATATACTGGAACAGTTTAAAAATGGCTCTAGCCAGCCTCTGGACTTCACTGAGTCCAAGAACTGTCTGTAAAGCAATTATACATCCTAGAAAGGAAAGTACAACAGTGAAATAAAAAAAAAAAAAGATAAATTAATTTACAATTCAACATTGGTCTTCAATCTTTGCCCTTCTATTCCTTCATGTATATGAATTCCCACATTAAATTTTAAGGAATATAAGGAAATACTTTGGAGAAAACTTTTTTCACTGTCAATGTCAGGAATAATTGCAGGAGCCAAGCAAGCTAGCAAGCAGCTTAAAAGATTTCAGACTGACTTAATGTTCATCACTTTTCATAAAAATAAATTAAGACATCAGGTGAGAAAACACAGATTAATTTTAACATTAACAGTACTGTAAGACATTTATTTGGTGAGAAGAAGACTTACATAAGCAGCTCTACCAATCTTCGACACACTCCAGAATCAATAACAGCCTGAATTTTATCATTGGGACCATCTGAAAGGTAAGAGAGGGCCCAGCAAGCATCTGCTAATACATCCGGGTCACTGCTAAACAACAGTCTTGATAAAACATTTAAGCAAGGAGCAACCTAGGTTAAAGAAAAATATTGCATAAAATTAGGTGTTCCATACTTTTCAAGTTTCAGAGAACACTCTGCAAAGGCATAAATGTGCAAAACCATTTACTGCTCAGGTACATAAGGTCATTAATGAATGAGGACCCAGGTGGAACACTTTCTAATTAAACCAGATATCCAATTCATACCAGCAAATTGGATAAATTCTGATTCACAGCCTATTTATTGAGAGGTACTGTATTAAGTATATAATTGTTCTGCTTAAACAAAAAAAATCTGCTTCTACAGGAATTGCTGATGCTTTTTTAATCATTCAGGGAGCAGAATCTCTAAGTAATAACTCACACAGCACCCAACATTCACTGTACTGGTGAAACAAAAAACGTCTCATTTCAGTTCTCACTGCCACTGTACCCTCTGGCCTTCATCTCTGTAACTTCTGCACAGAGCCAAGTGAACTAGACCATCTTAGTACTACCATTTGGAACATGACAGGCGTCTGCTGCACAGCCTGGGAATTTCATATTCTTTGTAGAACTTGATTCTTTACCCTACATGGGTTAAGCAAATTCAGTCTCTATTATGTGTCCAACTGCTGCTATTGCAAAGGGGAAAAAGCAGAGGACTTAGTCTTATTAGCAGCTGCCTATAGGGCATCCTTTTCCTGTGAGGTTTTGTATTCAGGCAGTAAAAAATCTTGTTTTTTCACTACCAGAACAAAACACTAGTAAAGGATATAGGTTAGGCAGAGTCATTGTGAGGTGATCAATTAACTGGTATCAGAAATCCCCCCCTTTTTTAATATTTCTTCAAGAATTAATAAGTAGCAATAACTACTAGTTAGTAATTATTAACTCATGAGGTAAAACTCTCTTTAGATTAACTTTAATGATAGTTTAAACTCAGTCTTTTCTACCAGAATATCCAGTGTTAATCTTTTTAAAGTCATTAACATTACCAGAAATTAATTTCATAGTAAAAATAAGCTAAAACTCCTACTAGTCTCTATAGTCTTTACAGCCACATACTAGAGAGAAGAAAACAAAAGGGAGAGCATATAGGCTCTCTCTGTCATCATAGTCTGATTTAACTGCATCTGACAGAGCAGGAAACTCAAAATTTTATTCATGCAGCATGCACTCACAATCATAGAACAAAAAAAAAAAGAGGAAGCTTCAACTGTAACTCACATTCTCTACAACAGTTCTGGAGAAAAATACAGTCCCACATGGTTTAGTGCTGAATGTATAATTTGTCCATCACTTCACACCAGTGTATGACTATATGCACCACATTTTAGCCTCAAGTTTTTAAGTGATATGATTTTATTGCTGATCAGTGCCAAAGTAGATGATTTTTCACAGATACAACAGATGGGCAAGACTGTGTGATGACATTAAAAACATAAAATGTATGTCTATATTCAGATTCAAAGATTCTATTTGTTATAAAATATTACAAACATAGATATTCTTTAGCTTTCTGATTTCTACTTTATTATACCTTACTGAAGTCTGGAGGTGGGTTCTTTCCTCTACAAAGATTTGATAGTGCCCAGACTGCATTTCTAGTTGTTGTAAGACGATTCGAATTTGTTAACAATCTGTGAGAGACAACAATAAGAAAAAAAGTAATTTCTTATTAAAAGAAAGAACATCACATAAGGAAGAGAAATTCTACTACTGATCACTAGCTTAAATTTATTTATCTTCATATCCTACATGCTGCAACTATTTTCTTAAAATCAACTGAATCTGAGATTGTTTTGCATAATTTTAGGAGGTCTCATTCCCAAATCACATACATGCATACAAAGTAAGCAATTGCTTATATGAAAAATCATTCAACTGAACCTTTCTGAGGGTCTTTAGAAGGGGCTAGGAGACGCAACCCTGCATGAAATGAACTTTCATGTTTTCATTCAGAAATTGGAGTTAATAATAATAGAAATACTTCCATAAAAGCTGGAACCTGAAAGTTCATGTAAAAAAATTAACACATTACTTCTGCTTTTGCCAAATAGAACATGAAAGATTCAAGCCCTGAAAAGTCAGGTTCACTTTCAGATACATAACAAAATGTCTAAAATGTTAATTCTTTAAGTCCTTGGTCAAGGTAATCATGTTCTCCTCTGCTATTTCTAGCTATTTTACAAATTCTTCATTTTATTACTTTAAGTGGTAATAAACTAAGTAACATTTGCCTTGTGCAAATTTTTCCCTGTGATGAAAATACTATGGTAAGCACATAGTAAATGCTGGAATGATATTCTAATGAAGACAAACCTTCTAGTGGAACACAGCTCATGTAACAACTACTCTGTCAGCTCATCTCAACAAGCTAATAGATAAATAGGAAGACTAGAGCTTGGAGCTACTGAACAAAAGTGGAGAAAACAGCCCATTGCCTAGGGAGATGGAACCATAGAAGAGGGTATCAAATTATGTCTCGCACCCCATACATTCAGAAATCTGACAACACTGAGTTGGCACAATACAGAAATTTCATACCTGTGAAGTAACACTTCCCTCCTTTTGCAAACACAGAAAAGCTTCCAGTCATGAATTAATTAATTAAAGATATGCATGAAGCATATGAAACATTAAATTGCTTCTTATTATATTGTTATGATTCTCTATTTAGACAAAAATCATATTCAAGTAAAGTCTAAGCTGAAGTTTTCATTTATCTATACATATACAATATATTATAGTGTTAGTTTACAATACTTACTCTAAGAGAGGTGGCAATATTCCACAGTTCAAAACAAAGTCTCTGCATTCTGCATTATCACCAGCAATGTTCCCAAGAGCCCACACTGCCTTAAAAAGCAAAGCATCCAAGTGAATTTAAACATATTTGCAAATCAACTTTTACAGATATTCTATACTTTTTACAGCAAATATTACAGAATAGAAAAAAATCCATGATGGGAAAAAATAGTGACAGTAAATTTTTATCTTCTTGCAGGCAGATCAACTAGCTAGTAGGCAACTGGGGGTCAAAGCCTCTGTAACCCCACACACCCCAAAAGAGACATTCATAACTGAATTTTAAGTAGTTATAAAACCCCTCAAGAAGACAGTTACCTGCTCCTGTACATCTTCATGTTCTGAACTAAGCAACTTAATAAAAATGGGAACAGCTCCAGTTTCAATTACAACTTTGGTGTGTAAGAAAGTTCCAGATGCTATGTTTGTCAAAGCCCAAGCTGCTTCAAACTGTTGAGGAACACAAACATAACCATGTTAAACCACTCAGCAGTAAAACTTTAAATCATGACATGAAGTTTGACATGAGAGTTTCAGAGGTTCATTTTCCAAGTTTTTTTCCTTTCCACTGACATGCATTTATTATCACAGTACTCAACACAATAGAAAACCTGGCATTGACAAAATTTCTATTTAGTAAGAACTTTCGGTAACTACATTATTTTTAGGTTTTGGCTTACAGAACTAAGAAAGATTTTGAGTCACTGTTAACTAGTACAGGCACCTTTTATTTACTCAATATTAAGTTAATTCTTCTAGAGCAAATGTCCACAAGGCCTAAGTGTGATTCCCATTGAGGAGTAGACAGAATTAGTTACTCCCACCATTAATTAGATATTTTTTCAAAGATTTTCTAAAAGGACTTCAAACAAGCCTGTCAGTTTCCTGTATTTTTTTCCTAAGATTTCAGCTGAAAAGTACTACAATATATTCAACACTTAACAAGACAGATTCTGCTCACACATCATTGCTGATAATCTTAGTATACCACTCTGTAAATCCTCTTGAACACCTTTTGCTTTCAACACCCAAGTTTTTGTCTAGCTGAATACATGACCCTAAAGACTACTATGAAATTCACAAAGTCAAGTCACATTTTTAGCAGCAATAATGAAAACATATGGCTTCACTGGTGTAAAATAATTATATTTGGTTACTCAAAACCCCCACCAAACAAAACATGTGCCTTCCAAAGTTCTTTTGGAAGGTTTCTAATCCCATCTGAAAGCCCCAATCAGTACAAGCTGAACTCACTTGTAGAGTGTAATTTTCACTCCTCTCTAGAAATTTCACAAATCTCTGTACTACTCCCGGTTTTTGAATGACTTCATCTATAGGTGGATTAGGCTCTAGGGAATAAAAACAAATATATTTGTGTTAAAAGACCAAATAAATTCCTTTTTCAGTATGACAAAAGCCATGAATATGATTAGTAGATCTTATCATAATTTCATTCAATCCTTTTCTTTCCAAAAGGAGTTACAAACGTTTCACTTGCAGATCTTCTCTATGAAGTGGTACAATGTAAACACCCTGTAACATATAATAACAGTAACACATACTACTACCATTTGCATGTTACTAACATTGTTCAACAGCTCTGGTTGGTGGAAGAGCAATTATGGTTACTGGATCCTATTTTAAAAGACCAAGCACACCCTTACCTATCATGTTATAAACATACCAGCATCACCTTAAGATTGCATGTTTTACAGCCCCAAGAAAAACAAGTTACAACTCTTCTTTGCCAGCCATGTATTTTTTTTTCCCCTTGAGGAGAGAATGGGAGTGAGAAGCTGAATCACTGCAACAATTATTCTAAGTATGTTAGTGCGCAGTTAGTTACTGTCCTGGACGCCTCAATCAAAAACATCCTTGTTTTTTACTTTGAAAGACTTAACATTGAAATAATGAAGATTTCTGTATTTAGCCATTAGGTCAGAAGAGATTTGGCACAGTTTATAACAGAACTACAAATTTTTGCAAGATCTATTTCAAAATAAAACATAACTAAATGTTAACTGACTCTAAGTTTAATTCATAATAACACAGAAGGAAACAACTAGAAAAGACAGGCAATGTTTACCTACCTTTCGAGAGCAATTTTCTGAATTTCTGAGTTGCTGTGAGTTGCTGATCAGGATCATCTGAAAAAATCATCTGTACCATATCTACAGTAATAACTTCTTCCTAAAAATGCAAGAAAAATTTCTTATAGTGTAGTACTATGCACACTAATAGATAACATTCTAAACACACTCTGAAGTATTTACCTCTGGAATAGGAACAGTAGAGCTGACATCAGGATCCTGAATTGGGCTTTCCACCATGGATTCTTCGTTTCCCGGGAGAGACACGTTTCTGCGTTTAAACAGCTGAACAAAGGGGACATTTTGGGAGATGTTAGGAGGAACCCAAGTGTGGGTACAGATGACAAACACTTCAAGAAATGCTTTCACCAATACCATTCAAATAATTTTACCTATTCACCTTCCTATTCACCCATACAAGGGGAATTCTATACAAAAGTTTAGATAACATAAAGGAGAATAACTATCATATCTGTATCTTGAGAAACTGCACAACAACACTTCAAACAGACATTCAGAATAGATTCTTACTAGTTATAAAGATCCATAATTTCTTCCACAAGAAAAAGAAGACATAGATCTTTTTGCTTTTAGACTTTTATCCCTTATAATTAGCATACATTTTACACAAGAAATAGTATTCTACAAGCTACTTTCCCCTTTCTTAGTTTATAGGCTAAAATCACCAACACAGAGGCAATGTTTGTGTTTCAGCACACTGCATTCGTCCATTCTACAGAAGACTACTAAGCAGCCCCTGTACTTTATACCCAGCTGAGGAAAGATTAAACTAGAAACATAATTTTCATACAGAAGAGAAAAAATAGTGTAGCTTCAAGGTGAACTTCTGAACCACGCAACATTAAACATTCGCTACGTCCAAAAATTTACAATCAGCTGCACACACTGCCTATGCTCAGAATACATACCAGCACTGTAGTATTTAGTAAAATATATGCAATGAGCGCCTCTTCATTTTCTGGCATATAAGCAAAAACATTCACATTGACCTGTTCTCTTCTAGAAACCAAACCTAAATTTTTATCTTTATTCCAGTACTACACTTAAAACAAGTGTAACCAACAAATTTAAGAATATTTACATTGGTACCTTTAGAAAGAAATGATAGGCTCTCAGTCCATTGACTAAGATTTTACCTGTAAGCATAATAATGAAACCACCTATAAATCCTGACATTTTGTCCCTCTAGGTGTCTACAGACCTAGGTTTCTGCTGTTCTACATGTCCAAAAGTGCAGAAAAACTCCATGTTTACATCCAGCTCTATTTCAACAGGAACCTAAACCAAGGCATTCTCTCCCCTGTTTGATGAACTTATGGGTTGGCTGGACACAAAGCAACTACAGAATACTGAGTGCAAATTAGGCTTAATTCCATTTAAACCCACAAAGAAACAAGAAACAATATTCCACTTTTGGAAGACCAGCCATTCTTTCTCAATGCTCAACAAGGACACAGAAGTTCTTGGTTGAAATGTATAAACTTGCTTGGTCTTGTCTTTCTACCAGTCACAATTTCTTCTGGAGCACAAGCAGTCTCATCTCCCTGCATAAACTCATTCTCAGGTCAGGAAGAGCTGAAAAATACCAGTCCAACAAACTAAGATCAAGCAGACCATAACAGTAGTCTCATGGTTACAACACTCAGCATGGGAGAGAAAACACCCATTATTTTCATAATTTATCTAGGGAGCATTTACTACAAAATATGTAAACAAAACTTTCAGCAGGAACTGCAATGCATTACCCATTCAGAGATAAGTGCTCCAGTACCACACCACTTCTGACTCTTACCCCTCTGGCCCAAATAACTGAAATTCTTTTTCCATGCACCACTTTCCCAGTAGAAGAGTAAGCATTCCACCTCATAGCAGATAGTAGATCAGAGCCTGGGACACTATCCAGGTTGTGGGAGACAAAGTCATCCACTTTAGACCAAACAGAAAAACAAATGACCTTTCTTACCTTCCTGGCAAGAAACTACTAAACATTCTGTGAAGAGAAACTATGACAAACTATTAAACAATACAATGTTCCACAAACTCTGACGACTAAAAATTCAATGAGAACAGAAGTTTGTATAATAGTTCAGAGACACTAACTTGGCAGCCACTTTATTAAGCTGGTGTAGAAAAGCTCTTAGGCAATTTGAAGCATGGTATCAAAGATGAAAATAATCCTCTCTCTTCACACACCAAATATGACCCCAGCTCTAGCAGAAAATGCAAGGTTTCAAATTCTTACTAGAAATATGAGTGTTCTTTTGGTCTAGTCTGACATGTATAAACCTAGATGATGGACTGATGTTAAAAGTCACAGCTCTCTCCTCTGTGTGCCCCAGTAACTTCTATTCATCTTTTTATTATTCTACTGAGAGGTGCCTGGTGCTTCCCACAAATGCAAAGAAAACAGACATTCAACCTGGCACTCCTGGATTCCACTCCAGAGGATGAGTCTGCTCAGGTCCTTTCAAGCCCCTGAATATAGCTCCACAGGCACTGAACAGTGAACAGCTCCCCAAGATGCTTACCTGCTCTTCTCTTTTCTGTTTCCGAAGCTGGATTCCTTCCTCCTCTCTTCTCCTGCGCATTTCTTGGGGATTAAGTGCATTATTCTTGTAGCTTTTCATTCTGAAGTTATCTTTACCCGGGCTTGCCATGTTGTCTATTGAAAAAATACAAAATTACTCCAAAAGGTCACACCTGCCATCTCTTGTACAATGAAAAAATCTACAGCAGCCACTATATATTCCTGCACCTGTTTGCAATATCGAGCTCATCAACAAAAATCTTTAATGCAGAAATCACAGAAAACCTATGCTTACATACACATTTCCAAACTGCAGATTAAACTACAGTTCATCTCAAGAATCAGATACAGCATTAAAGGGCACAAGCTACTGTAAAAATAAACTATGCATCTTACAAGCCAACTGAAAAACAAAAAGCAAAGACATTATGCTGCTAAATTTTGATTCTGTCAGGAAGCAAGCAAAAAAATTTCCTTCCTCCTCTCATAAAGATGACATTGAATGTATTACAAATAAACACAAACCCAAGAAGAAAACCTGCAGTAATTACTGCTTCATTTAATACCTTATGGCATTGTTTCTTTACTTTCAGTATCTCACAAACGGAATCTAAGGGCGATGCTTTTCCTTCTAAACTGTGTGCAGGAAAATAATTTAAGGGTCAGTAACACGCAGACAAGTCTACTCTTTCATTTTAAACTAACAGAATTATTGTCTCGCTCCAATTACCAGTTCTTTTAATGGATTTAGAAGATTAGAATCTGACTGTCATTTCAGGTGTATCAGCTGTGGAAAGATAAAAGTGATAGTTCACAATTCTGTCACCAGCGCGATCAAACGGAGTGGAAAAGGTTGCTAATAGCATGGTGCCTTTTTATAAAGCTAGAACTGAAGCCTTCATCTGAGAAACAACTGATAAAAACAAGACTCCACACAAACTATCACTCCTCTGGAATTCTTCTACAAGGACAAAACATGTAAACTACAGCTCCTGAGCTATGCACAATTCTGTGGCAACTTCCATGCTGAGACAATGTGTTTTGGGGTTTTTGTTTGGGTTTTTTTTTTAATCAGCAGTACCAAGAACCACTAAGCCATAAACATAAGCTATGAGAGGAAAACAGACATCAAGGCACCACCGCAAGGACTTGGCAGCCTGTTTCACCCAAGTATTTGCTTCACAAGAACCTAAGTAAACTACTGACATCTCTGCACAACAAGGCTAAGCGTGCCATTGTCTAAGGCAAATTTCTAGCAACAGTCATGGAACTTTATTTTCCCAACAATGCCACTGGATTATTTAGTCCTAGAACACCATCCCTTTCTTAATCGTTCATGCCTTGCTAGTTTAGTTGTGCCAATGAAACTGTCAGGCCAAGAAATGGACTGAACAAGAGGAATGTACGTTCAAAGTAATCCAGCCACCACCTCTCTGAAAAGTTACAGAAGTTCAACTGGAAGGAAGGTTCCATCGAAACTGTTTTTAAAAAGAAATATGAAGAAATATATAGCTCCCATCCCCCCACAAGGCTTTGAATATAGACATCATAAGGGCAAGAAGACTGGCAGACCCTGGTTTCACACCGTCTGCATCTAGATCCAAGCAAGTCTGCACTTCTGCGCTACAAAACTACACCCGTTTAAACATTAAATCCCTCCACCCACCGCATCCTGCACAGCACCCACTTGTTGTGCACAGTCTAACACCTATCACACTACTCTTTTTTCCCCTCCTTCTTGTCTGCCTAGGGCTCACTAAACACGGCGGCTCGCTGTCCCTCCGCCCCCTCCCCGGCCGGACGCTGCCCACAGGCTCCGCACCGGCCCAGCCCGAGACCGCCCGGACCGAGTGACCTGTCAGCCCGACAGGCTGACACTCACCCACACACCCAGCCGGGGAGCGGCACTCTCCATCACGTCCCCAGCAGAAGGGGAGGAAAGCCCCCTCCACCAGCAGCAAGGCAGGGAAGGGGGAGGATGGCAGAGCCCTCTCGCCTGAAGAAGCGGACACCCCGTCCGAGCCCCGACCGAGCTGCCATGCGGGCAGTGCAGACCGGCCTGCACCGGGCAACCCGTTTCCCAAGCGGTGCAGCCTCTGCTGCCCCTACCCGCCGGCTCTCAGCGCCTTTCCGTCCTTACCCATCGCGGCGGACACGCCCGGCGCCCGGCGCCGTGCAAACGCGAGCTCGCCGCTCCGCAGCGCTCCGCACCGGCAGCACACACCGACGCAAGATGGCGGACGCCGCCCCGCCGCGCGCCGCACTGGTCGGGGGGCGGGGCCCGCCGCTCCCAGCAGCCTCTGGGCGGGAAGCGCGCGCGCGCGCGGGAGGGGCGGGGCGCGAGGCGCGGCGGGCGGGAAGGGAGGAAGGCGGCGAAGGAAGGCGGTGTCGGAGCCCGGTGACGGAGCCCGGTGACGGAGCCCGGTGACGGAGCCCGGTGTCGGCGGCGCCGCTGCTGCTGCCATGGTGCTGTGCGACGTGTGCGGCCGGGCCCTGCCCTCCGAGGCGGCGGCCGGGCGGCACCCGCGGCGCCCGTCCCTGTGCCGCCGCCAGCCCCGCTGCCCGCTCTGCGCCGCCGCCGTGGGCCGCGACGAGCTGCGGCGGCACATGGAGACGGCCCGCCCGGAGCCGGGCCCGCCGGAGCCCCGCCGCCCCGGGGCGCCGCCCGAGTGCCCGTTCTGCGGGGAGGCGGCGGGGCGGGAGCTGGAGGAGCACGTCAGGGCGCGGCACGGGCACCTGCTGGGCGCCCCCGGCGCGGGTGAGCGGCGCTGGGCAGGGACGGGTCCCTCCGCGGGCATCGGGGCTGGCAACGGGGAACCGGCCGGGGGATAGAGTTGGAAAAAAGGAAGCGGTTATGTATTTAGGTGGTGCAGTTTAATGGACTAATTTAATTCGTTTATTCAGGCTGTGATCAGAATTTTATTTTGACTAACTGGCCGAATGCTGGTAGTTAATTCAGAAACTTAAAGCGTCTCTGCTGGTGGCTAATACCCTTAGAAGACTAGCATTTGTGATGTAACAAGCTACATATACTGACTAGATAAATGATGGGTGGGATGCAAAATGTGCCAGCACAGTCAACCACACTGTATCATCTGTGATTAAAATGTTTTTCGTAACAGACCCCCCCCCCATCCAAGAACACGACCACCTCCAAGTCTTAGCATTGAACAACATCTTACTTCCATGTGTGCAAATAATGCAGAGCTTGAATAATTTACTTGCCTGCATGCCAGTTTCTGCTTTAAAAATAGGTGTTTTGGTTTTTTATGTATTTAGCAGGTTTCATAAAACTATTTTGCAGGGTTACATTAAATGCTTCTGGTGAATTTAGGTGATTATACCACCAAGTTTCCTCCAACCAATCATAAACATTTAGTGGGGACAAATGCCTTCCAGAAACTGCTAACACAGGGTGTCAGTTCTTGTGTTTTGTGAACCGAGGAAGGTGCAGGTAAATCCGAGGGACTCAAGGAGAGCAGTAAAGATGGAGTCAGGCACTTGTCTGTGGTTCCCAGTGACAGAACAACAGGCAGTGGGCACAAGTCAAAATATGAGCAATGCTATTTAAATGCAAGAACGCTTCTTTTTACTGTGAAAGTGGTTAAACGCTAGAATACATTCCTCTGGAGCATTTGTGAAGACTCTATACTTGGAATTCAAGTAATGACTGGGAAAAGCTATGTGTAACTTAACTAATGTCACTATTCTACCAAATACTAGATGATATGCAGAAATCCTTTTGAACTTTACCTACATTACATGGTACCCTCAATAATAATCTAAAACCCTCAATAATAATCTAAAACTGCAGAAAGAACATTTATTTGAGGAGATGTGGGAAGACCAACAAAATAAGAATGACAGCACTTTTTATTCTTTCAGGCCAACAACTGCTGTGTTATTACATGAATGCTAAATTTTTCTGTTAACAGAACACATTTTCTTATTAATGGTTTGATATTTCAGACTAAGCATTTCTTGATACAAATATTATCACAGCATATTGTGATCTGTAAGTTAAATGGCAAAAAATTTAATCAAAAGAAGGAAAATATGTCTTAAATTTTTCATGTATTTAGATAGATACAAATTCTTAAGTGGTGAAGAAAGTGACAGCTGTTTAGAATTTGCTTCCTTTCACTGAGGAACTTCAGTGGCAACACAAACTTCATTAGTGTGTATTTGTTTTATATTGTATATCAGTTAAGGGATGATTCTAGCAGAGAACCACAGGAATTGCCTTAATCAAGAAACTGAATTTATTTTTCAGACACAGGAAATGGCGAACAGCTGTATGAATGTCCTATGTGTAGTCTTACCTGTACAAACATTCAGATACTTGAAGAACATGTGGATTTACACTTAGAGGAGCATAACTTTTCAGAAGGTATGTGAAAGGGTACAGGCTTGATAATACTTGAAAGCATTTGCAGGTATTTGCATGTTGTGAAGAAGAGTGTAGGATCTCACATGAAATTTAAAAAAATGTATTTCTGTATTTTAAGGGAGTTTGGACACATGAATAATGAAGTTCACACAGCTAAAGTCCTATCACTTGCCCAAGTGCTCTACTTTATTACCAGGCTAATAAGGAAATCTTTGTCTATGCATGGTTGCTAAGTAAATGAATGCATGCTAGCCAAAGGAAAAACTTGGAGCAAAAAATGTTTAAAAGACAACAGTGATATATATTTGTTTTTCTAGCTCTATAGAAGGTTTGCATCAGTGGAGTTTACAGTGGCACATTCCACTGTGATGAGTTGAGAATGTACAGCTTATGAAAACTTCGTTTTTTCTCAACTCATTTCTGCAAATACTTTGCCAATTCATTAGTCATAGCATTAAAGTAAAAAATCTAAATTAAATTTATTTTATAACACAGCTAAGAGAATTAAGGATTCCCTATTCAGTTCTCTGATTGTAAATTTTTGTCACTTCCTTGTGAGACTGCTAGCAATGGTCCTAGATGCTAATAAGTGGAATTAAAGGAACTGAGACTTCTTGCTAATAGTGAAGTGAAACACAGTAAACAAAAACTGTCTTCTTAGTGCTACAGGTATGTGCATTATTTGCCAAGTAATCCCTCCAGTAACTGCATGAACTTTGTCCAAGTCCAGAGTCTGAGTCTTGGTAGACTGAATGCAGTCAGTCCTGTTCAGCATTCATTGCTAATAGCTCAAAATAAGGTGGGGTGCATCTCCTAAAATTAATGCCCAATTGTGTTTATGTATGTCTGCTTAGAAAGGAATCTCTAAAAATTAAACAAATGATCCCTCAAAGCATTACTACCCTCCTGACCAAGTCCCCTCACTTTGAAATGTTTTCCTGGGTTAGGTGGAGACATTAGAGATCTAGAACTGGCTCAGCAACTCCAAACTGAAGAAGATGAACGGCAGAGATCAGAAGAAGAGAAGCGAGAGAGAGAAGAATTTAAAAAGCTGCAGGTACACTCTTGTTTCTAAATGGTAAACTTGAAACCACTTGTGCCTTTAGAAGCTGAGTATCTTGGAATTGTAATGTCCTGGAATGGCCTTACCAGGTCAGACTGTGCAAGCCACACAGTCTGTGTTGAGGTAATGGTGCAGGGATGGGTTGGAAGCAAATTCAGTCTCTTGGCAATGCTGATCCTGGCAGAGTGCTGGACATGACAGCCTTGAGCTACTTGGCTTTACAGCTTTGAGGGGTGCTGGCTCAGGATGGGGCTGTCTGCTCCCTGTGCTTGCTGTTCTGCTCTCCCAGCACCTGCTGCCTGTGCTCCAGCCAGCTCTTGTGCTCTGCCTTGCAGTGCAGCCTGGAGCATATTCCTTGCCGGAGTGCCAAAGGCTCTGAGCATCCTGGCTGTCCTTTACTGGAATACCATCGCCTGCTCCAGGTCCTGCTTCCCTCTGTCTCCCATCTCACAACCCTGGTAACTCACTTCCCACTCACACTACCTCCTTGCCAGACTGCCTCTGTGCTGATGGCTCTGCCAAGAGGGAGCAGAAGGATGTGTCTGCTCTTCCAGGTGTGGGTTTCCTAGTCCCATACTCATGTTCGGTAATGAAGCTTGGTCTTCAGCTCTAAAATAATTGTAATTCTGAAGTTTTTATGTCTCACATTTTTTCAGAGTTACTGATAGTGATTTTGAGAAACTGTATGGACAAAAGATGAATTTTAAAAATGTGATTTAAATCACGTACATTCCATCCTTAACAGAGACAGTATGGCTTGGATAATTCTGGTGGCTTCAAGCAGCAATTTCTAAAGAATATGGAAAGAGAAGTTGATAGAGGAAGGATGCAGCCCTTTGAATATCATAAGAGAAAAGCTGACATGATGGAAAGTTTGGCTTCTGGTGTAGATGATGGGAGAACCAAGACATCAGGTAAAGATGCTGAAATTATACAACTAAAGCTGTACTTTTTAGACCTTAGATTGTAGTGACCAAACCAGTCTTTCACAAAACATATAATTCATTGTTTAATATTGGCTGTGTCCTAGTTCTAAGCATAGTTTTCTAGATCAATCCAAATTGTTATAGTCCTAAATCATCTCTTGGTATATTTTTAATCTGTGTTCTAACTTGCAGGCTGTTTTTCTTCTTTTTTTTTTTTTTTTTTTTTTTTTTTTTGCTGTGGAACTTGGAATCAAGTTGTTTGGTTAAGGGCACAAATAGATGTATTATATGCATATGAAGATGCACATGTCTTATCACAAGCTGGTTGCCCTTGACTCTGTACTTGATCACTGCTTAGTACTCATTGGTTCCTAATCCAGTGTAGCCATTCAAATTTGCAGCAGCTTTTTGTCTTGTGTTTCTGTTAATTGTTATGTTGTGTAAGCTGCTTGCAGGTAAGCAGAGTGTTCACCTGATTAGCCGAAGAGAGGACTGGGAGGAGTAGACATCTGCTTGGTACATCTTCTCTTAAATGTTTGATAGTTGGTGCAGAAACACAGGGCAGATGGGTCTCTGTGTCCCTTTCAAAAGGCTCCCTTGTCTTTCTAAGACCACAGTTCAATTGTCTTTGAGCCTATTGCTGGTGGTTCTGGCTTACAAAATATCCACTTGGTTCTTGACAGGTAAAATAAAATTTCTTCTGTCAAATGGATTGCGTGGAAATAAGACATTTAAAGTTTTCATTCTTGGTAATGATTTAGATTTCAGAGAGATTCTTAGAAAATAATTTGTGGAGACTATGGAATAATTCTCTTCACAACAGCATGGCTATGAAAGGGCTTTGAGGATTTACATATATGAATTGGAGAGAGCATTCCCGAGCATATTTTTTCACTAAGGAGAACTTGGAATATCTTATAAGAGTATTATATCATAATATTTACAATGATTCTCAAGTTCTCTGCCATTTCAGCCATTCCTTTTTTTTGGTTTTTTTTTGGTTTTTTTTCCCTCTTAGTTTCTCCAGGAAAAATAAAAATAAATTGGGGAGAATAAAAGGTTTACATAGTATGCATAAGTATTGCCATGTTTTTAAGATGATGTTGTACTGGAGGTGGCAGGGGCATAGGAATGCTTTATTGGTAATATACTTTTTTTGTTTCATTGTAACAGCTCCTTTGACTATCACAGTTCATAATTTAGTCCAAGTTTTTTAATTTAAAATAATCATTGTGTAGCAACAGTGAAAAAATAGATTTAGTTTTGAAAACTTCATAGTACATAAATTCATCAAAGTAAAGACCACTGAAATTAAATAGGGGCAATTTTCACTGCTTTTGTGGTCTGGGCTCTAAATGTAATGAAGTTTTAAAATAAATTGTATTAATCTGTATCTGTTCCAAGTTGGGGAAGGAATCTTCTGGTAAATTTAGTAGTACATTTTACAGGTAAACTTCATATTTTGTCTTCTTCAGGAGTCATTGAAGCATTGTGCAAGTACTATCAGAGTGAGAACAAAGATGTGAGACGTGTGTGGCTTTCAGCAGGAGTAGACCACTTCCACTCATCTTTGGGTGACAGAGGCTGGGGTTGTGGTTACAGGAATTTCCAAATGCTCCTTTCCTCACTGTTGCAAAACAGCTTCTACAATGACTGCCTGAGAGGTATTAAACAAAATGCTGCTTGTTCCACGTACCTTGGATGACAACCTGCTGACTGGTGTTTTGCCTTTTCATTTACACAGCAAGTCTTACAAGGTCAATGATACCTATTAAATGGTGGTTATGCCACTGGAACTTACTGTGGAAGAGTCAGAGGTGAATACTGGCAAGAAATGATGTGGTTGAAGTTTACCTTTAGTTTTTTTTGGTGCATCTTTGTAACATCAACTGCCTGTTATAAAAGAAGCTGAATAGTTTTAATTAAATAGACTGTTTCAGTCACTGTAACAACAATTCAAAAGCTTTTCTGTTCCAGATACTACACTAATTCCTAGTATCCCAAAGATACAGTCCATGATTGAAGATGCCTGGAGAGAAGGTTTTGATCCTCATGGGGCATCTCACTTCAACAACAGATTACATGGTTCCAAAGCATGGATAGGAGCATGTGAAATTTATTCACTGTTAACCAGTCTCAGGATAAAGTAAATATTGCTTTTTGTTGTGGTTGTTATTATTAACTGCTGATTTAAGTCCTGTAACTTTAAAGGTTAGAATTCCCAACTATGGGATGACAAAGCCACCTTAGTGACTAAATTTAACCATATATGAACAAATCTGGTTTAATGCAGCATGAAGCTGTATAACTACTTACAGGTACATGTAACTATTTATAGGAAGTGCATAAACTGAGTAACTACTTAGGTCATTGAGACTTGATGCTGAATTATGCCACATATGTATAAATTAAAGCATTGATTAAAAACCTCATTTCTGTGAAAGTTTCCTCTCAAGAAGAATCTGAATTTCAGCTATTTTCTATGTCTTTTAATTGGATTCTATAGTGTACATGTATAACATACAAAAAAATTTAACATTATTTTTGCAAGTTTCACAAGTTCTTGTTAGACTGAACAGAGTAGAGCACTTCTTTCTTATGTAATACATTTTCCAGTTTGTGACAGTATATGTTTCATTGCTTTGTAATTATGTCCCATACTCCTGTATTAAAAAATAAGAAAGTAGTAAGGACCACTGGGTGCAGGAGGCAGGGACCCAGAGGTGAAAAGAAGCAGCCTGCTTGAAATTTTGTTGTTTTCATTCTCAATGTTTTGTAGGTGCCAAATAATCGACTTTCACAAACCCACTGGCCCTATGGGTACACACCCTCGCTTGTTTGAGTGGATTTTGCATTACTATTCTGCAGATAACGAAGGTGGTGCAAAGGTGGTGTGTACTTCCAAACCACCTATCTACTTGCAACATCAAGGTCAGTGTCACAGTGTGCTGGTTTCTTACTATTCTCAATCTCTCTTTATATGTACTGCAGTTCAGAGCAGCATTTTTTAGCCCTTCTTCATTGAATTGAAGGCTTGATTTTATTTCCTGTAATTTTCCTATTTTGTAAGAGTAACATTAAAGTTTGTATTTTTATTGGATGGAAGAGCTGAATGTGATTGGGATTTCAGCGTTTTGACATGTACTCTTATAACTGTCTTCTTAAATTCTGAGTAATGCCTTCGTTGATCTGAAAATCAGTCGTAAGTTACAAGGTAGTAAATGGGATTTATGTGTTTCTAAATGACTGAAACTCTTGTTTTGGTAATAGGTCACAGTCGTACTGTTGTTGGAATAGAGGAGAAGAAGAACAAAAGCTTATGTTTGCTACTGTTTGACCCAGGATGTTCTTCCCAACAAATGCAGAAACTGCTGAAACAAAACAGCGATGGAGCCGGTCTCAGACTACTTCGGAAATTTGTGGGTAGCCTGAAAGAAAAGCAGTATCAGATAGTGGCTGTAAATGGGGTGCTCTCATTGGAAGAGAAAGCTGTAAGTATCTCAGAAAACAGTTTATGATTGTGAAAATTTCAGACCATCTGCATCTCTTCTTTGATGCATATGCATATATGGTTGCATGGTGAATTTTTTGCATCTTTTCACTTTCCTTGATCTTTTTCTCTCCTGCTTTCTGCTTATATAATCCCAGGATATCAAACCCAATAACATTTTGCATATAAATGGATGCCACCTTGATGCAACTGACAACTTCTAGGTCTTCCAGCTGTTTGCAGATGTAAATTTGGCTTTTTTAAATTTTCCATTTTCTTACAATATTTTCTCCTAAATAACTGACTGTGAGCATTTAAGTTACTTACAAACACTCACAGTGCAAAATTATGTTCAGAGGTTTGAGCTGTTGAAATTATTATGAATCCTATCCATGTGTTTGACTTTAGGGAATTTTACCTTTTTTAAGACTTTAGAAGTTTTCAGCAGATTGTCAAATGTGTTTTTCTGTTTCCTAAGCTTTTTCTTTCCTACACTAACAAATTGATTCTGAAGTGTTCCAATTCTGTGGTGTTGTATCGGCACTGTTCAGCATGTTCAAACTTCAGGGCACACTTTTATTTAAACTATGAAATACCTGGCAACTGAATCACTTGCTCAGCTATATTTAATGTGTATGTTGAAATGAGATATTGTCTTAAGTGTTCTTTGGCCCTGAACATGTCAGAAATATCAGTGAAAAATGACCATCCTCTCCTCATACTGGAAAAAGACCTTAAAATTCAGAACACAGTGTAAAAAAGGTGTTGTTTGGGATTTGGTGAGGACGGCGGTGTTCATTTGGTTTTGGCATGCCACTTTTTTCTTATTTTCAAAATTTTGATTTATATTAAAAAATATCAGTTGCTTAGAGTGTTGTCTTGGAAGCTCCCATTTAAGTAAGATGGAATGTAACCCCTAACACTTGTTAAGATTACTGAACTGCTAATTTGGAAGAAGCTCTTTAAAGTGTTGGTGTTGTTCATTAAAGTATTCTCTTTTCCTCTCTCCCCACCTATTTTTAGGCTCGCTGCCGTGCTTCTCAGGTCTTAACATCAGAGAAGATTCCTTAAAGGATACCTTTGGAACCTGCTTCTGGAACTTGCTGGGTGCAAAACATTAAACTTCTGGACTGTGACCCTAACCCAACAATTTTTAGATTTAAACTGTGTCTCCATAAATGCTTGGGAGCTCTGGGAAAGCACAACACTGGAGTAAACCTGTAGTTTTTGTGTTGAGTCAAAACTCTGGCATCCTGATACAAATGTAACTGTGAAGTATACTGATCCTTGTCTCACTAGAAAATGTGTTATTTTCTTAGTTGCTTAGAATTAGCAACACCTGTCTTGTAGCAAATTATGCACTATTGGTAATCAGCAGTTGATAAAGATACTGTGGAGCTACTTCATTGGAGTTCCTGTTTACCTCTGTAAATATGTTTATGCTGCCACTGTGACCAGTCCTCTATTTCTTTATAGTTCAGTATGTTGCACCAGGGATTAATTTACCAGTAAACTTCTTTTCAATTAGCTGGCTTTTCTAGATGTATCACTTGAATACGTGCGCTTAGGAGGTGGATCAGTGTTGGCATTCACTAAGTCTAACAAAGCAGTGTCCAAAACAGAGTGTGTGATTTACATGCTATGCAAGGCAGTCCTTTGGGGTAGAGGAATAAGATACTCCTTTTGTACCATGAATGAATAAAATCAATATATTTTTAAAGCGTTTATTCTATCTTCACTTCATCCCTTTTTTTTATTTCTATTTTTTCTGTGTTTTATAATGTATATCCCAAAAGGACACTGCCTTTTGACTAGTGCCTCTGTTGTGCAGGGTTAATGCCATTTAAGAGACTGGAGCTGTCTGCTGAAACAAGTGTCTTGGGTGTTTGAGGCACTTTACTGTACCTAGGAAATGCTGCTGTGCTTGAATGCGAGAGCCCTGGACCTCCAGGAGGGGAGCTGAGGGCTGGGAGGGATGGTGGAGTGTGATGCAGAGGTAGCACAGGCTGTTTTTGCTTTACCAGCTCTATCATGCGTCCACTAAATGAAAGGGATGTTTCTAAATTCCAATTACGTATTGTAATTGGAATTTAGAAACATCCCTTTCATTTAGACTGCCTTCTATGCTGACACCTAAATACAGGTGTAAGAGCCTTAACTGCTTTCTCTCATGTTTCGTGTGTTCTGGCAATAAGAATTTGTGGTTTTTGGAAGCAGTGAAACGTGAACATGTACAGATACTACAATCCATAATTCATTGATTTTTCTGAAATACGTGAAAAATTAAAAAAAAAAACAGTTACGAAAATGCATTCATTCAGTAGGTATGTAGAAGTGGCCTTTAAGCTGTGAAAGGTTTAAATACTTTGGACACTAGAGGGGTTCAGACTAGGGAAGAGAGTTCCTGGGAACTGGGGCACTATCAGCTCCATAGTAGCCCTGCTCTGTGATGCAGGTGTCAAACAATGGAAGGACGGAAAGGAGAGATGCCAATAATGCAATCATAATTTGGCTTTGCAGCATGCTTGAGATTTTACCCACAGGATCTTGATGTGGTAGGCACCATCCTCTGAATTTTAACAGAGCTCTGGCACCAACTATTCAAAACACAGCCTGTTCAAAACTAAATTCACTCTGGTCAAGGTGCAGTGTTGCAACTCACTATTGCCTCCATGCATTACAGTGCATGCTTTGGACTGAGGCAGGTAAAAACAATATACAAGAAAGGTTGTCAGCACCAGGATTTTAAATTACTATAGTTCTGTCAAAGTTTATAAATGGGGTTTTATTCAGTTAATATGAATTAATTTTCTATTTAATCCAAAGTAGAGAAGCAAATTCAAACATCCCAGCTAAAAAACCCTTTTCTCTGTTCACTTTAGCAAACTAACACACACAGAGCTAAGCTTATTCTCAGTCAAATTCCCTTTTTATTTCAGAGGTGAATTGCTAACAAAGCTAAACAAATCTGCAGCTCAGACTGAGTTGCTACAACTTCTTCCAAGGACCTGGAGGAACAGATTTTATGCAATTTCTTTGTCACTTCAACCCTTATTATTTCCTCTGCTTTGAAATATAACAGCAAAAACACATTTTCACATTTTAACTTGTTTTACATAATTTTAACATTTTAAGCTATACATTCTCTGCATGAAAACCAATAAATATGTTAGTGTGAAAACAGACTAGAAAATTTCATTATTCTAGAAATATAATTCATGAGAAACTTTCTTTCATATGTAAATGACCTATCCGTGATCCATTTGGAAAATTTTCTGATTATCACATTTGCACAGACTACACAGGATTCTTGGATTTGGTCCAAATTTAGAGAGCTCCAATTCACTCCTTTTATGAAACAACAGCAGTTTTAAACATACATAGCTAGAAATGGAAAGCAGCCTTAGGAATTAAATGGGTTTTATGCAGCTGAGTTGAGACATATCAGAAATAATAAGTTTAGTGCTGAAGAGCATTTTAAAGCATCCTAGCAATTACCCAGGAAGCTGGATGTAGTAACTATGAAGTTTCAATCCAACTGTCTTGTTGGAAAAGCCAAGATTTAATATCACATTCGCTCACATTTTTTTAAATGTATCTGGTAACTCTTGGAGCACAGATCCTGCTTATTGCTTTGAAACATAAAACATCATTGAGACCTAGATGCTTATCTAGAGTTCTTAGTAGCCAAAATTAAAAAGATCAAAGGAACGACAGTAGGAACAAAGGCACATGGTTAATTTATAAAAGTATTTACAGGGTACTTGAACACTTATTTTTATCTACTAGAAATTCATTTACCTTGAATGAAAAAAGGAAAAAAAGAAAGGTTAAAGGAGGTCATCCTAAACAGATGTTCTTGAATGATATGAGCAGAACCTTATAACCATTAAATTAATTCCATAATTAAATTTCTCATCTTGACTATGGAATTTTCAAATACTAAAATTCATAAATTTATTATTCCTCTAAGCAATGTGATACTTTAGTGCAACCCTCTTCAAAGATTGAAGCTGGCACAGTTAAGGCAGTCTACTAACAGTGTTTAAAATTCAGCACACAGTGTTTAATCATTGAGATGCCTGTCTCTCTGTTTGGAAAGCTGTCTTTTGACACCATCATCCTTCTAGCACTGCAGTTTCAAACACAGCATGTTTAAACACTGCAGTTTTTGCAGTTTGGGCTTTTTGGAGGTGGTAAGGGAGGAGTCCAACAGCTGATGGCTCCAGAAACAACTCTGAAGGATGGGTAACATCCCCAAGTTGATGTGTAGCTTTACTGCATTCTGTGCTAACCTTCACAGGCTGCCAACACAATGCTTCTAAAACTACACGTTACATTCAAACCTGTAGAGCACTCTGTAAACCCTGCTGCTGTAATGTGCACTCCACTCATAGTGTTTCAATACAGGCTGCTGCCACAAGCAAACTCATTTTCCTAAGGTGTTTTGATCTTTCATAGAAATTCATTGAGGCACACATTCAAAAAAACCCAAACCATCTCTGAATAAACCAACCAAACTTCAAGAGGCTTCACATTCTAATTTTTTTTCTCCTACTGACCTGAACTCTCCATTTCAAAAATATTATTCATGACTATGACAAAAAAAATCATTCTAATTGTATGGAAATGGTTTCCACTAGATTTAATAAGGCTATACAACAAAGGTGACTAGTGCTGTCTATCTACAGCTGATAAATTGGGGCACCAGAACTGACTTGAATTATTTAAAAATTCCACAGGAGGAACAAAAAATAAATAACTGCATAGTATGTGATCCCTTTTATTCACCAAAGCTGCCCATGTTTATCCCAGGTGGAAGACAGCAGAAAAGCTGCTCAGCATTCAGATGCAGGTGTGTTTAGTGCTTGCTGTAACATCTTTCCATCTTGCATGTTGCCACATCTCTTCAAAGGACAATTACAGAAGTAGGGAGAAAAAAAATAGAGAAAATAGAAAAGAGTTTTCAGACAGATCAGTATTTCTCAAATTTTTCATTTCAAATATTAAAGTAAATTTATTTATAGTGAAAGTCATCAGAAGACCATTCTCCTGGATTTAAAATATGTTGGTTTTTTTCTTTGGAAAAAAAATTAAGAAAAAAGAAAAACACTACACATTACTAAAACCACAGATGCTGTGGCTTTCCTGCCTGCCCCTCTCTCCTTACATATGTCCATACTGATGACAGAATCAGTTCAAATAAGTCTAATCACTATCTAAATTAACAGGGTTGTAGTCAGGGTCATCCTCTTCATCCTCCAACTCTAAATCATCCATTTCTTGGAATAAAGATTCATCAACCTCCACATTGTTTCCAGCTGTAAGGAATAGAAAGATACTTTAATTTCATGCAACAAGGAAAACATTAACAACAACAAAACATACAAGATTTTTTTGTATTAGTTCTTCAATGCAGGTAGCTGCTAACTTACTTGGCTTTTATACATCAAATAGATGTAAAAAAGCAAATGCCATGTTTATCTTTCTACAGCTGAAGTTTTTTTCTTTTTATAAAAACCTGATGAAGACAAATATCACACAGAACTTCAGAATTCATTGGGAGCATGAAATTAACATTTACATTTGCCAGGAGCAGGGATTCTCCCCAGAACAGCCAAAGCAGGAGCTCAGGACCTCACAGGTGGAATAATTACTACCATCCTAGTGAGATAAATGCACAGGCTTCATAAAAAACTCCTTACACACCACATATTGACATGCATGCATTTGCTTTCAGATTTAAATTTTACAAGCAAGATGAAGCTTTGGCTACTTTCACATTTTCTTCTGAAAGAGATGCTGCTGACCTAAAGATAAAACTTGAGGACTGCTATTTTATTTTTATGTATCAACAGTGACATCTTCTGGTCACCAAATAAAGTTTCTATTATTTCACTGGACTTGAAGGCATCTATACAAGATAATGCCATTATCCTCTGAAAATTAGTAGTACATGCTACTGTAATATTAAAACAGACTTAGTAACCTGTTGCATCTATGACAGAATGCAAGCAGCAATAAGAATGGCAGTTTTAATCACCAGCAGCAACAGGATTACAAGTTAATACATTAATCTCAAATCATCTGGGCACAGAGCCCAGGTAGAGGTCTGCTCCTCCCTTGAGGCAGCCAAATGTGCCATCAACAAACCATCTTCAATTTAGATATTTTGTAGGAAGACAAGATTAAATTATTCCCTGTTAAAGAAACTAAAATTCCCCATAACTACCATTTCAAGTTTATACTCATTGACATTCATAAACTTGTTTTAAATTGTTATTGCAAAGAAAAATTCTGACCCTCTTCTGCCTGTGTTTTGTGATACCAGTAGACAATGCAGCTGGATTAAAGAACTGTCTTACCTCAAAACTCGGGTATTTTAAACTAGGATACTAAAAAACAGTACAGCAAATTAAACAGGTGTGTTACTGTGAGTATGTGCTTTATCTCCAACTGGTTTTCTAAGTTTAATATTTTTCTGGCCCAGGCTTACAGAATTTTCATCTGGTACCAGGTCAGTATTTTAAGTAAGGTAACAGGCCCATCTGCAGAAACCATGAAAAAGAACTGGGTTGCACAGAAGCCAGTAACATTTATTTTGACCTGCAAGATGTTTACTATTGGTGTTGAGGTTCAGAGAAAAGATGACAAAAGTTCAAGACCTATGCTTGAAGCCAGGGAATTCCGGCTGGCTATTAGAAAAAAAAATACAGGGCTGAGTTGGGTTTTTTTATTTTGTTTTTGCTTTGCTTTTTTTGTTGGTTTTTTTTGTTGTTTTTTTTTTTTTTATTTGTTTGTTTTGCTCCTGGTCCAATCATTTAAACAGAAGCAATGTAAGTAAGATCACCTTAAGCACAAGGCTGCAAATAAATACACTTTATTGTCTTGAAAACATTTTGGTTTTGGGAAAAGTTAAAATTCTGTTCACTCTGCAAAGCAGTACTTCTCAGAAAGTTCTTCCATTGTAAAAGGGATTCTGAAAAAAGATGTTAAGTCAGAAATATAACACAGAATTTGCTTAGGAATTTTGACCTTTTTAAGCCACTGACTTTCAGTAGTGGAATCAAATAGGAATTTACCTTCCTCCAAGAACTGGATGTCAGAGGTGTCAAGGTTGTGATCCATTTCAAACAGCTGTTTACCTAGAAATAAAATAAAAACTAATATATAAGCAAGTACAGTTCTGAAGCAACTCTCAACCCAAGGCAACAATTAGTCAGCATTTGTATTTTAGTCTTTTCAAATCAACCAATTCTAGTAGTCTTTTGTGTTTTTAACTGCTCATTTCTGTAAGCTCCCCATTCTATTTGGTTTTGGTTTTGTTTTTGTTTTTAATTCATCCAGGATTCATCCACACCAACAAGTGAAGTGGGTCACTGTAATGTTATTAAGAGTTTAAAAATGGGGGGCAGCAAAAATTTACACTCCACAGCCTGTGGTTAGTCCTTATTCCTTTAGTTTTCATCTTGCATTCCACAAGAAATCCTCTGTGGAACTGGGAAGGAAATCAGCTGACTCCTCCAGCTTTTTTCATAAATTCTCCCATTCAAAAAGCAACTTGGATCTACAGAAATCACCAGCTCCTACACACACACACAGCTGTGAAGGCAACATCACAGAAGAGTGAAGTTTTTCTGACTTGAAGGGACAGGAAGAAAAGCTCAGGACTCTTTCCACATAAATCATCTGTCCTCCATCTAGATTGCTCATGCAAGCTTCCACAAGCAAGACTGCTTGGTGTCCATGGTAATACTGAAATCACATTAATGACATCCAAGAATAAGCTTGGTTTTAGTTTTCTAAAGGGAAGCTTTCATAAACTACATTTGTATAGAGGAAAACAGACACCACACACTAACAACACTTTAAAGAACAGGAAAACTAGAAGCCTGATTTCTGCTATCTCATCTTTGCAGATTCCCAAATGCATACCCTTCAGAGAGAAATAAAGCATGTCCCCTGCCCTGTACTGCTTTTTATGAAACTTAATACCATTAAAATTTCCATCTCTGTCAAATTTCATCAATACTAGCCAGAAAGGAGGAGAAAACAGAACGATGATACAGCATGGCCACATTGGTTATGTTTTTTCAGTTTGAGACAGAGTAAAAATCCCTAGAGTAAAAGCCCATTTTGAATTAGGTGAAATGTCCAGGAGAGGTGAAAAGTCTCTGAAGTTAAAGCTGAAGGAAAAACTGCAGAACAGACATAATAGGGAGACAAAGGGTAGGCAGGAACCCATAACAAATTCTAGTACGAGGACAAGTCAGCCTGACCTAGGAATTCTTCCTGATAAACAAAACTAGCGGCAAATGTCACGCGAAATCTTGTAAAAATGAATATGTATGAACCTACTGTGAAACCGTATGCATATGTATTTGCAAGGAAGATAAAAAGAGGATCTGAAACTCCTAGGGCACGCATGCCTTTTGAAGAGAACATTCTCCGCATGCGTCCAGCGCTGTAATAAACATACCAGCTTTTACAACTTTAACAAAGTTGTGGGGCTCTTTTCTTTGTCTCCGCAAAACATTTTGGCGAGCCGAGCCAGGAGTTCTCTGTCCCCGCAGGGGCAGAGGGGATAGACGGACCTCCAAGGCGCGCCCTAGGATTTTTCCTGGTGGGGCTCCGCTCGTCTCAGCTTGCCTCCTGCGAGGACAGACAAGGACCTGCTGGCCAGCGGAGAGAAGAATACGGTATGTTCTGAGGGGCGCCAAGGGGGGGGGGGAGAAAGAGAGATAGAAGAGCTGAGGCCAAGTAAGACGTAAGTCACTCAGAGACGTCTGAGTGCTGTGGATGCAGCTGTAGCTGATAGGGCAGCAGCAGCTGAATTAGAGACAGGGGGGTGGGTTCCGATGGAGCGGACCACCAGCGATATGGAGCTGATAGAGCAGCGAAGCAGCGGCAGCGAAATTAGAGTTGTGGGGAGGGAGGTTTTTCACTGTCTGATGGAGCGGACCGCTAGGGGCTCTGGGGGTGAGCCCAGTGAACCTCTATGTGTGTGTGTGTGTGCGTGGTGTCCGGCCGGTGTATCATTGTGTGGTTAATGTGTCTGTAATCATGCAAGTGTGTGGCGTATGAAAGAGAGAGCGAACAAGTGAGTTCACCCCGGCGCGGGGGGGGGTGAATTCTACCCGCGTTTGAAGCGGCCGGGTGAAGCCTGAGGCGCCGGCTGCGGCAGGCTGTGGGGGCAAGCAGTGCCCCCAGAGAAGCGGAATGAGTAGAGAAACGTCAGTGACGGTGTTTATTGTGTTTAAATCTAGTGATTTGTGTAGATTTAGTACATTTTAACCATGAGTTAAAGAGCTCAAAGAGTTTCTTTGCCCTGGATATTTGGATCTCTGGAATTTCACTGTGTGCCGTTATTTTGATTGTGTCCAGGGAAAGCTGATGTTGGGTAAATGCGGAATTGTGGTATGCTGTGTTGTGTTGAGAAAAGTAGGTACTTTGAGGGATATGCCCTTTCCCAGTGATTTTGTGTGGTGATTTTCTTCCACTGCATTGTGGTAATTTGATTCTAGGAGTGTATAGTGGTGTTTGTGGAGATTTTAGGATTTTGTTTGCAACAAGAGTAGTATTTTACACAGAAGAACTATGGTATGGTGATTTATGTTTAACTGTGGTAAAGCAATTAAAGGAATTCCAAGAATTCCCCCCCCACAGCAATCCAAGTGAATTTGAGATAAGGAGGTGTGTGTGTGTCTGTGTTTGTGGGCATATCAGAGTTTTGTTACAAGCACAGCAAAGCAGTGAAGTGAGTTTGTGAGGGACGCTGATCAAGCTGATTCAGAACCTAAAATCTTAAAACTTGCGTGTAGGAAATCACATCTGATACCTGTCACCTGGAGCTGTGTGTGAAAAAAAACCCAAAAAAAAACAAAAAAAGAGAAAAAAAAAAAAACAGAAAGAAAAAAAAAAGAAAAACACAACTAATGTAAAGTTCTGAGAAGAGAAGTTTGGGTAGAAACAAGATAGCATAATGAGAACTAACCAGAGCAAAGAGATTCCTGAACTAACCCCTTTTAGGAGGGGGAGAAGGCTGCCAGTAGGGGCAGCTCAGAAAGTAAAAAGATTTATAATACCTCATTGCAGTTAATGCTGTTTTAAAATGAGAAAGTAAATGAGATGAAGTTTTATATGCTGATATGCTTTTGTTTTAAGAAGTCACCAAGAATGGCAAAAAGGACTGTGGGACCAGACCACCCTCCTGGGCCCTTGAAAAAGAAAATAGGGGAAAGAAAAAGCAAATCAAACGTGTTGCTCAGCATGCAGCATAAGATAGCAATGTAAGAAGTAAAACAAAGATTATCATGCAAAGCAATTGCAGTTCACAAAATGAGTGCATATGATTTGTTAAAAGCTCCTCCTAAGGTAAGGGAGGAAGCATAAGGATGACCTCCCCAAAAGGGGAGAGGACTCAGACTCTAAAGGTATACCCACTCGAACCCATCCCCCTCCTGGCAGTCCAATTTCATTCAGAACTAGGAGGTAACAGACCCCTCTGCGAGAGGCAGTGAGATCAAAAAAGAGTTTTAGTTGATACAGGGGCCATATAGTTTTAAATAGAGCTTTTAGTACCTGTGGAGAATGTTTATGTTGTAGTGTGAGGAGCAACTGGCCAGTCTGAGAAGGCATACCTTTGCAAACCTTTAAAGTAACATGTGTACTTAGAAGCTTTTGTATATGCTCAATTCGCTAAATATTTTCAAATGAAAAGGTTACTCTGGAGGCAAATGATATAAAGATGTTAGGCTTAACATTAACAGCCATTGAAATTAAGAAGGACATTAGTAAAAAATAAGTGTTTTCGAAGGTATGGGCCTATGGTGCACCAAAGAGAGTGAAAAACGCCCCCCCCATAGTAATCAAGCTTAAGGAAAGAGCACAACCAGTGAGAATTAAGTAGTCCCCCCTTCAAAAGGAAGATAGGGAAAGAATCAGCCCAATAATTGATAATACTGGATTGAGGGCTGTCAATAAGATAACAAAGAGTTTATATCCTGTGATGGCAAATCCATATACTTTACTAACTTGTTTAACACCTGAGCTAACCTGGTTCACTGTCTCAGACCTGAGAGACGCCTTCTTTTGCCTCCCCATCCACAAAGCCAGCCAGAAAATTTTTGCATTCAAATAACACAGCTCACATGGTCCATGTTCCTGAAGACTTCAGTAATTCCCCTACTCCAATTGAAGAACAACTTGCAAAAGATCTGGAGTCCTGGGAAGTTCCACAGGAAAAAGGAAGGCTTTTGCAGTATGTGGATGATCCTCTAGTAGCCACTCAGACAAGGGAAACATGTGTGGCCTGGACAGTAAGCCTTTTGAATTTCCTAAGACTCCAAGGATACAGGGTATTAAAGAAACAGACACAGGTAGTGAAACAGAAAGTAATCTACCTGGAGTACGAGGTGAGTGCTGGGCAATCGACTTTAGGGCAGGCTCGCAAGGCAGCCATATGCCAAACCCCGAAACCCCAGACAATAAAAGAGCTCTGAACCTTCTTAGGCATGGCAGGGTGGTGCCAGCTGTGGGTTTATAATTATGGACTGCTCGTCAGACCCCTCTATGCTCTTATTGCTGATGGAAACAGAAATCTCCAGTGGACAAAAGAAGCCACACGGGCCTTTCACCAGCTAAAGAATGCTCTCATGTCAGCTCCAGCTTTGGGACTTCCAGATGTAAGTAAACCATTCTTTTTATTTTCTCATGAAAGACAGGGAATTGCCCTGGGAATACTGGCTCAAGACTTGGGTCCTTACCAAAGGACAGTTGCTTACTTCTCTAAGCAACTAGATGCAATGGCCAGAGAATGGCCAGGTTGCCTCAGAGCTGTAGCAGCAGTTGTGCTGAATATTCAAGAGGCACACAAGTTTACCCTCGGACAAAAATGACTGTGCTAGTGTCCCACACAGTGTCTGCAATACTAGAAGTGAAAGGTGGCCACTGGCTTTCACAGCAGAAGTTTCTGAAATACCAGGCCATCATAGTAGAGCAAGATGATGTAGAGATAGTGGTGACTAATATTGTCAACCCAGCTTCCTTTCTCAGTGGAAATCAAAGAGAAGCAGTACACCGTGATTGCCTGGAGACCATTGAAGCTACCTACCCCAGCTGCCCCAACTTAAAGGACACTCCTTTGGACGATGCAGAGACCTGGTTCACTGATGGGAGTAGCTACGTTGCCAATGGGAAGCAGCGTGCTGGGTATGCAGTGACCACCTGCAGAGAGGTAATCGAATCTAGACCCTTACCAACAGGTACCTCTGCGCAGAAGGCTGAGATAATTGCCCTGACTCGTGCCTTGGAAATGGCAAAAGGAAAGAGAATAAACATCTACACGGACTCGAGGTATGCATTCAGAGTCGTACATGCACATGGGGCCATCTGGAAAGAGAGGGGACTGCTGACCTCACAGGGGAAGAACATCAAACATGCACAAGAGATAATCCAGCTGCTGGAAGCAGTTCAGCTGCCTGAAAAGGTAGCAATTATGCACATTAAGGCACACCAAAGAGTGAGCTCAGAATTGGAAGAAGGAAACGAGCTGGCGGATGGAGAGGCAAAGAAAGCAGAAAAAGGTGACGTAATTATGGACAGATTTTCCTCAGAGGTAAGCCAGAATACAATAATACTAATCAAAAGAGACATACAACCACAAGGGGTGAGCTACCATTGAAAGAGAGCTGGTAATCCCTTCTCATTTTCGTAGTCATTAAGGAAGGAGAAGCACTAGAAAACACATTGGGGCCTAACTACTTAAAAGCTTTTATAAAGTGTGGCTCCTTTCCCAAAATGACCAAGGCTGCTAGTGATACAGAGTGCATCGAAATGAAGTGTTGACTTTAAAGTAGTAGTTTCCACAGGCTTTCTAGAACACGCATCTGATTGAGAGAATCGTTGTCAAGAATTTATTGCCATTATTACTCAGGTAAATTGACAGTGTGATCCTTGCCTCCAGACTAACCCCAAAATTACCCCAGGCCGAAACTTAGTCAGACTGGGAGAGGCCATGGGCCTGGACAGCAGTGGCAAATTAACTTTTCAGAACTCCCAAGGAAAGGGGGGTATCAGTATTTATTAGTATTGATAGATACATTTTCAGGGTGGCCAGAAGCCTTCCCCACCAGCACTGTCAAAGCCCGAGAAGTGACCAGAGTATTATTACAAGAAATAATACCACGCTCTAAGTTCCAGCCACAATATCCTCAGATAGAGGATCACATTTCATTTCCAAAGCAGTGCAACAGATTAGTAGCCATCTGGGCATGGATTGAGAACTTCACACTCCATACTGCCCCAATCAAGCAGCCAAGTAGAGAAAATAAATCATTTTATTAAGCAGCAAATTGTAAGACTGGGGCAGGAAGTTCATCTACCCTGGCCCCAAGCTCTTCCACTGGCACTATTGCAAATTCAAACTAAACCTCAAGCTAAAAGAATACAAAAAGGGAATGTCCACCCACATTGGGGTGATAACACTGGCCACCTACATGGTGGCTTTAAGCAAACAGCTCAGAGAAATTGAGAAACACGTGGCTGGAACTTAGAGCAAGGAGCTAGATAGACCAGTACATAACATACAGTCTGGAGATTATGTATATGTTAAGCCTCTTGCAGAAAAGACTTTGGAACCACAGTGGGAAGGACCACTGCAAGCACTTCTCACCACCTTCACCGCAATCAAGATCAAGGACCAGAATGCCCAGATCCACCACTCCCAAGTGAAGAAGGCCCCAGGAGTCCCTTGGAGAGTGACACCAGGAGAAAATGAACTGAGACTAAAACTTACTCGGGCAAAATGAGTATATTGCGGTCGGGGGTAGTTCATACTTTAGTTTACAGAATTGTTTTGTATGTAATTATAACTGAAGTTTTAGAACTAGAGAGTACTCTATGCAAAGAAATGCTGAATGGCCTTGGTCCCAGGCGTTTAATCAGTATACTGGATCCATGGGAGAACCTTCTGAGATAAGAGATTTAAATCTATCCACTGTAGTAATTCATGAGGATCAGGTATATGAGGAGCAGGAATTGCAGGAACGGGGACTGTGGACACTTCAAGGGACCAGAGAAGAAGAAATCAAGGTAAGATGTCAGATGGTCAATGAGACAGCTTATGAGAAACCAGGTGTAATTAGTGTCTCAATCTCTCCTGATGCATACAAACATCAGAAAGTTTGTGATAACCTAAGTGAATCAGACTGTTAGTGTAATTTTACCTTGATACAGCCTGTAGAAGTGATTTGCCTTTGGGCTCAAGATGAGACACTGCACACAGCAAGACCTTACATAACCCATACTAGCACTCAAATAGTTCAGACCCAACACAAACTTGAACCTGAAGTGTATGAAATAGGCCCCTACGTAGTGAGGAATGTGGGTGAACAACTGTTATTCAATGCAGAATGGTCTCTCAAACTTGTTGAGTTAATAATGTTAATAATGCAAATTAACATCTCAAAATCCAACCAGCCTGCTCCTCTTTCCTAAAAACATCCTTTGAAGGCTGGACAACATGGTTACAAAGACAGGCATATCTCAGGAGCAGAATAAGAAAAGATCTAACTGGGATATTAGAGACAGGGCTTGGAGTTTTAAACGGAATTGATTCAGAAATACTGATGAATAGGCTGGCCACTACTGCAGGTAGCCTAACTAAATTGAAGCAGCCTTTTCAGTCATCTCTATTGGCATTAGGAACTAGCCAGTGGCAGATTTCAAAAGTACTGTCACAGTGGAAAAGGCCGGGGACCAAGACCACAAGCTAATAGTAGAAGCACTTAGTACAATTCAAGATAATGTGTCTTTAGCTTTCAGTTGTATACAAGCACAGTTATGGATGCAGGTAACAGCAGCTCTGATCATATGGGAAGGGGGAGAAGGTAATTTTCCAGCTGAAATTCAGAAAATTGTCTGAGATAATGCAACTGATTTTGGGAAAAGAAGTTTCAATCCTGGTGGACTATGACAAATTTCACCTATGATCCTGCTTCTAGTATAGCCACTGCCTTTGTGCTTACAATATGCAAGGCCACTGTTTATGTTATCCATCCCATCATTGCACTAAGATTAAACCATGAAAAAAACAGTACTCCACCCTTCAGAACACAGTGTGGGCATGAAAGGTAAATGAAAAGTGGCAGACAGTAAACTTAGAATCCTGCATTACTAGAAAACAGATGGGATTAATTTGTGAAAGCAATACTATTAATGCTCAAGATGTGTGTCTAGACACTGAACAGAGTATTTGCCACTTCGAAGTTCATCCAAACACTGACCAGAAGACTGTGCTCGTACATACTAGAAAAGGGTGTGTATGCCTGAGAACTGCCTGTACTGCTGTAAGAATTGATAGCAACAATGTTATTTTGTCTAGTAGAAATCATTCTAATTTCTGTATTTGTAACTTTGTTAAGATTATCAAGCGTGATTTTTGGTACTCAGCCCCAGTGACATCTCACCAGTAGATTGAAACCAATTATACAATTATACAATGTATCACAGACTATCACCTACCCCTATTGGGATGGACCTTACATTAGTAAAACAATTAATTAAGCACCAAGACCTACTGGAGATCTTGAAAGAAATCCAGGAGAGCGGAAAGAAAACCTTAATCACTGTCCAACATGATACAAAAGAAATAACCAAAGTACTGCAAAGAATAAAACAGAATATAGATCATCACTGGTGGGATGTGATTTTTGGGTGGTCACCAACTGCAAATGGAATCTTTAATAAGTTGTGTCATCCAATTGTAGTTTTGTTAATATTAGTTGGAATAAGTTTAAGATTATCCATTATATTGTTAGTTTGGAATTAGAGAATACTGCAACGAGTAGCTGTGTTAACTTCTTTATCAGACGTTCATGGTAAAGCATTAAGAGACACTTATTGTCGTAAAGGTTTGCTTTAAGTAAAAGAATTTACTTATTTCCTAGGAAAGGGGGGAATGAGACAGAGTAAAAATCCCTAGAGTAAAAGCCCATTTTGAATTAGGTGAAATGTCCAGGAGAGGTGAAAAGTCTCTGAAGTTAAAGCTGAAGGAAAAACTGCAGAACAGACATAATAGGGAGACAAAGGGTAGGCAGGAACCCATAACAAATTCTAGTACGAGGACAAGTCAGCCTGACCTAGGAATTCTTCCTGATAAACAAAACTAGCGGCAAATGTCACGCGAAATCTTGTAAAAATGAATATGTATGAACCTACTGTGAAACCGTATGCATATGTATTTGCAAGGAAGATAAAAAGAGGATCTGAAACTCCTAGGGCACGCATGCCTTTTGAAGAGAACATTCTCCGCATGCGTCCAGCGCTGTAATAAACATACCAGCTTTTACAACTTTAACAAAGTTGTGGGGCTCTTTTCTTTGTCTCCGCAAAACAAGTTAATCAGGTCAAAAGTAGATCCAGCATCACAGGAGAACCAGTTCAAAGCTAAGGCATGCAGACTATGGAGCAGGGTGCCAAGACCTACCATCTCTGTAAAAATTACTTTTAGACTTGTCATTATAGGCTGATAGCATTGCAGAAATTTCACAACCAGTATTAAAACATACCACTTAGCTTATTTTTGCCTGCTTGTTCTTCTTCTTTCATCTTTTTCCTTTTTATTTCTAGAAGCTCTGCATCAAACTTGGCTTTCCAGTTAAGGAAATTCTCAATGGTAACAGGAGTGCCATGAAAACGTTGCTGGAAGAATAGAAAACAAGGCTGCAAAAACAACTTGCAAAGCTACAGGTGAAGATAAGCATTCTCTCAATTATTTAAATTACAACACTCAAGAAACACCGCTTGTTGTGAAGTATTCTGAGAAATTAATCCTAATCCTGAGAGTATATAAAGAACACATTCTTGTGGGTTTTGTCATGGGAGTCTCTCCTCAGAGAACTATACTGAGGTGAAAACTCTCATGGAAGAACCCTGCATACTCCTTTTGGACCTAGAGTGCAATAGTTCACAACTCCCCACTAATACAGTTTATTTATAAGTATCAACCCTTAAGTGCAATCTACACTGAATTATTGCCCATTAAAACACATTAATCATTTTATATTGCTGAAACAGGAAAAAAAAAACTTTTTCTCAGAAATTTCTTTGCCAATTTTCAGAAATACAGAACCTTCCAAGTCCCATCACCCTCCAGCTATTTCTCAGAAAGTGAGTGAAGACTCATTAGTTGGATTTATCACAGCTCAATCCACAAATGGTGAAACTATTCTACAGGAGGGCAAACCAGTCCTGAAGATTGGTCCCACTGCTTCCACCCTATCCACTCAGTCTACCAAGGAAGACAGCCTTCCTCAAACCATGGATCCTGTGTGTAGCATGACATATTCTAGTCTTTTTTGCTCCCCATTCCCTCTTGCTTCCCCTTCTTCCAGCAAAAAACTGTCTACAGTAAATCTGATTTGGGAAAAATCCCTTAGGAAGTAATACTAGAAGGGACTATGAACACGCAGTTAGGCTCTAAAAAGACTGCTTAAGAATAAAGGGGAAAAAATCACTTAAGTTCATTAAACAGTCTTCTTACATTTCAATTAAATAATCTTTACAATAGCTGCTCCTTTCCCACTGCAACTGAGAACTGTTCCTGCATCAAACCAATGTATTTTAAAGGAGCTGGAAGTTTTTTTCATTGAAGACTTTATTTTACATACCTTCTCTTCTTCCTCTGCTTCTCTTTCTTTCTGTTTCTTCTCTTCTTCTCTTCGTGTTTTTATTTGATCCACTATCTCATTTAATTTCTCCTGTACTGCTGAGACTAGAGTGAAGATCATTACCATTCCTAAATTTTCTTCTGCCTACAACACAAAGAAGGCAACTTCAAACAGAAGAACCTGAATGCATAAATATGTTTACAGAAAGCAGGATGTTGTGCAAATGCAGAGGGCACAGCTGACACATTCTGCACCAGTCTCAAAAGCTTACTGCAAAATTCAAATTCTACTAGCCAGTTAATCCAGTCAGTTATCCCCAAAAGGATTTGCAGCAAAACACAAAGATGAATGTCTGTGATTGGGATACTAAACTACACATATCTTCTGAAACAATTTTTCAGGAATAAACCAAAACCTACAGTAGAAATACAACTCTAAAATTTGAATATTATAAATCATAAGAGACAAGTCACTCAGAACCTTTCTTCTCTTGGAACAGTTTACTCCTTAATGCTTCTTTGAAGTGAGACACTTCATATTATGCCATATAACATATTATGGCAATTTTAAGGCAGTGAGGACTTGTCAGAAATTCCTGAAACTAAAGAAGTGATTCCTTTTTTCCTTCACAATGCACTCTCACTGGTCCTAAAGGTTGATGAGATCCACCCCATCCCCAAACAGTTATGCTATCAAAAAGAATCAAGAATCAATGTGGCATTTTTTAATATTTCCAAATGAAACTGAGGTGGCTTATTTTCACAAATTATATATATATATATATATATAAACACACACACAGAGTTAAACAAATCCACCTTAAGCCGGAAGTGGAAAAGAGGAGAAACCCTAGTGCACCTCCATTTCATTATTCTACATTATTGCACACACTGAATTAGCCCCTTATCTTACCTCAATGATGTCATTCACCAAACTCAAACCACAAAGTAAGTCTCTATAGTATGGAACAGGTTTCAGATCAGTAGCAGACACCTCTGAAAACAACTGATTTGAGAGAGAAATTCTAGCTAATGTGTGAAGTGATATCAAGCTGTAGCAAGATATTTTGTCTTTCTTACCTGCTGCTCTAGCAGTTTTATTATGTCCATGACATCATTATCATCAAGATTCTCCTGTGAGACAATTTCATATAGTGGAGCTTCATCGGGGTATTTTTCTCTATAGGTAAATTTAAGGGTAGTTTGGACAGCTACAAGATAAAGAAACACATATTCTTATGGTGATAACTCTGTATAACTTTAATGGTATGTTTTCCTACTGCATCGACAGCCTAAAGATTATAGAATATAAAATATTCTTGCCCCAAAGGAACAGTCTTCTTACACAGATGTTAAAACAATATGAACAGATTTAAACATAACCCAAGAGTTCAAAGAAATTAAGATGATAAAGTTTACACTTGCACCAACTATTAAAACCTACTCATGTCTGAAAGATCTTTAGGAAGACTGAAAAACCTTCTGTGGTATGACAGGTACTAGAGCAGTAATCTCCCTCACATTTTACTTGAAGCTGAGTCGCAATAACAGAACTAGAGAAAATCTCAGCATACTAACACTTCAGACTCTGTGCCTGGGTGAAGCATCAACCTCTGTGTTGGGTTCCAGGGCTCCACACTGTGGACAAACACACTACATCCAGTAGAAGTTATTAAGCAGAGAACTGCCTAAGAAAAAATGCGTTCAATCTGAAGCTGCCCAGAGCCAGGCTAACATGAAAACAAGGCAAAAGAGAATCAAGTTCCTTTTACACATCCTCCCAGAATACCAGGGAGAAGCTTTCCCTTAGTTCCAGACTCAGTTCTTGGCAGCACAGCAGTCTGTACAACAGAGACACCTGCTCTAAGCAGGGCTTACTCCTTTCAAACCAACAGCACCAATTTATTCCTTCTGTTATAGTATCCAGAATAGCAGCTTTCAATCTTGCTTGGAGTAAGGCTTGCTTACAATATTGCCCACGCAATTGTTGGTACTCAAAAATACACAGGGACTTGGGATCCACAGCCTTCTGCTCTGGAACTGCTCCTTAAGGGCTGCACATTCACAGCACACAGACTCAACTCTCCCACGTAGCTGGCACACACACAGTTGCCAGAAAACAAATCCCCTCACAACATGTCTGTAAGCCACTGGAAGGATGGTGACAACCCATGCTTTTTGAAGTTACACTACAAAGCCTTTGAGATTCAGCAGAGAGCAGTCCTACAGTGACAGCATAACATTTCTGCACACTGAACAAGGATCACTCAAATCCTTGAACTATATTTGAGAAAGAATGTTTGCTGTACCCGGCCCCTACAAGGATCTAAGTGGAGGTATACACAGCTGTTGGTGATAGAATTAGATTTAAACATATACAGGAGAAGTTTCTGAGTAAGACATGATCAACTTACTTTCATCATTTTCTCCAGCTTCAGATGTCACAGTGATTGTGAAAGTTGTTGGCTTTTCTGACAGTACTGTTCAAAGGAAAAAAGCAAGAGTCAGGGAGAGTCCTTAAATCAATTACTTCCTCACATCAGTGAAACTGAACTTCTTAAAAGACTTATAAAGAAAGTAAGCTCTTTATACAGTGTTTTTAACTTATTAAGGTAATACTTTTCAATTAACAGCTATTTTCCATACGATGTGATGCCTGGAGTCTCTCTGAATGAGACCCTACATCATCAAACAATACCAAAGGATTTCGTTTTCGGAAAACTTTCTCTTCTGGAGGTTTCACTGCTCCAAAAAGTGCAAATCAAATCAAACAACTTCTGGTAGTGCACTGACTGCATGCAGAAAGCTACCAAAGCTGATTTGCTTTACTGCACTAAATGTGCCTGATGAACATCCAGTGCACTCTTGACCGTGGACTATTTTTACAGCATGTCTGCACCTATATTTAAAACAGCTTAATGCAAGAAATGCTACTAACCAAGCAACGTACTAGAATGAAAGTGTGTGAATTAGGCAGCTAGAAGATAGACAACACATACCAAGAGCTGTGACCTGCATTTCTCCCAGGCTAAAAACCTCATTGTACAATTGTGGGTTGCACACCACATACTCATGTAAGAGGTGCTCTGCATCTCTGTTATAACCTATGCCCAAATTAGTGTACATACTCTCAAAGTATCAACTGAGTTTTGCCTAATTGCTAATGTACTACTACGATCTTTATTCCCCTCTTCTCTCTTGGGCATAAAAGCATTACACGAGTGAACAAGAACTCTAAGTAAGCATCGGACTAAAGGCTTGTATGAAAGAACATGACTTCCACATCCATATCAGACATCCAGCATCCCCAGCTACCAGAGATCAATTTATACACCTTTAAGTAATCTTTACCATAAAACCGAAGACTTGACAAGATTTTCAGACTGAAGCAATAGGCAATTGTACTGGGCAAGTGTTTGTGTGCTGAAGTTACTGCCAAGTAAGATGCTGTGGAACTCTAGGCAGAGTAGACACTGTGCAGGAAGGAAACAGAATATGCCCCAATTTTTTGGATACAGAATGCCAAAAATCACGTTGGATTGGGTGGCATGGTGGATACTCTTGATTGTTTGATGGTAAATTGAAAATCCTGAAAAACTGATGAACCAATGTATCCACTACATGAAAATTCCAGCACTGTAACATGCTGCACCACGGAACTAAAGCTTGCCGGTTTTTTTTCACCTGCGACGAGGTAAGACAGGGACTGGCAATAAATTTACGGAGGAAACAGCATCTTTAAGCACCCCAAAACATCCCACGCCTCACGACCGCGACAAGCTTGCTAGCGGATAGCAAAACCGCTCGGCACGCAAACCAACTCCCAGGGCTGCATCTTTTGAAAGGCTACTCCGAAGAGCATCCTCCCAGCGCAGGGGACCGGCTTGCCCACGCCGGGCTGGCTGCTGTGCCACGGCGCTGAACGCGGCAGGGGCAGCGCCCACGGACCGGGCCACAGGGGCCATCAAGCGCTTTGCTCTTCCCGGCCGGGGAAAGCGAACCAACATCCCGAGCACCCAGCCGAGCCGCGCCGCTCGGAACCCCCGCGGGACGCGCGGCAGCCCCGCCGCGGCCTCCCGCTCCTCCCCCCGCACGCCGGCTGCCGGCGCGGCCCCGGCCCGGCCCCGCACCCGTGAACGAGTCCGGGTAGATGGACTCCAGCGCCTCCAGCTCGTTGCGCTGCTCCTCGCTGTAGTCGGTCATCGTGGCCCGCCGCCCACGGCCATGGGCCGCCCGCACCGCGACGCCGCCGCCACCCCCGCCCGCGCCTGCGTTGTCCCGGCCCCGTCCCGGCCCTTCCTAGCATGCCTCGCGCTCGCGGTAGGCGGGAATGCCGCCTCTGGGCTGGGCCGGGCTGGGCTGCGCCGACCGAGGGAGGGACGCAGGGAGGCGGCGCGGCTGCCGTGGCGGGAGGCCGCGCGCGGGGCGCCGGTCGGGCTGGTCCCCGGTGCCCTCAGAGCCGCGGTGCCCGCTGCTCGGTCAGTGCGGGGCTCAGCTCCGGGCAGGACGGAGCATACCTGGCGTGCGGGAGGGATCCTGCTGGTTCCCAGCCCGCCTGCTTCCTCGCCCCTCCCGGCAGCGGCGGCCTTGGCAGAGCCGAGGTCCGCAGTCCCTGTGCTGCACAGACGGGTGATGGTACGGTTCACTCGGACGCTCTTCCCTTGAAAATTCACACGGATCGGCAAAATGAAGGGGATTCAAACCCGATGCTCTAGGTAGTGCGTAAGGGTACCGTGAAGGCAGCTGAATGCCATTTCTGCCAGAAATCGGAAGTTTATTAGATGCAGCTGATGATTTGCACCTTGAAGTTAAACAGCGCCTGCAAACTTCCCAGGAAACAGTCACCGTGATTTCAGGAGTCCCGTCACATCGGCGGCATTGCCATGATGTGTGTGCAGAGCAGGAGTCGCCGAGGCTAATGATATTGGGAGCTGCCATGCTTGGGGGTACCTGCCAGGATGGATTTAAGACTGAGAGGGTTAAACAACAGCATACCCTGCTGGGTACGTGGTACACAGAGTAGATGTGAGGTGCATCCCGTTCCTGGGCCCATGGCAGGCAATTTTCCCACAGATAACTTTTCTGGAAACCTTGTGCTTATAAAATGTGCCATAGGCATAAAGAAAATAATTTTCAAGTGAGCAAACTGAAATTCTAAGTGGATTATTGGGTAATATTATTCATTTCAGCACAGTTTGACTGTTTAACTGTACCAACTCACAGAGTTGTCTGTAATCATGAATTATTTTAAAAACTGTGCCTTCACTACCAATCCATGACATGTTTCAAAGAGGAGAGGAATAAAGGGAAATACCCCAAAACTTAAAATACTACAGCTGTAGTACTATGGATTAATATATACTAATGAAGTGATAGTCTCTAAGTATATAGGCAGGCTGACTTCATAGTGACACATAGTATTTCCACTCAGTATTTTAAATTGCATACTGTGATGAAAAATACAGGACAAATAGTAAGGACAAAATCAGAAACCATGGAGCCTAATTTAAAAATTAGGTGAGCAAGATATAAAAATAATTTTACAACTTACTCTTAACTGCAAATATTGTGTCATTTTGTAGTAGTACTGTAAAAAAATAGAAGAGGAAAGAATTCACATGGACTAAAGACAGCAGGTTTTTGTCATTTGGATCCAGATATCAGCATAGGGGTTCTCTATGAAAATATTCAGACACACAACTCAGCTGCATGTGTTCCAGATTACAGTGTTCCATCTAAATAAAAAACCCTCCACAAATATTTTTAAAATTAAACCAGAAGTTGTGTTTACTACCAGAGTACTTTGCTTCCTAAGGAGTTCACATAACCAATGCAGCCCCATTACCTTTTACAAGGGTTGCATGGCCAGATTTTGGTAGCAGGGACACTACAGGGGTGCCTTCTGTGAGAAGCTGCCAGAAGCTTCCCCGTGTCCTACAGAGCTGATGCCAGCCAGCTGCAAGACGGACCTGCTGCTGACCAAGGCTGAGCCCCATCAGCAAGGGTGGCAGCACCTCTGGGGTAACAGGTTTAAGAAGGGGGGGAAAGACTGTGAGCAACAGAAATTGCAGCCAGAGAGGAGTGAGCGGAACAGCTCTGCAGACACCGAGCTCAGTGAGGAAGGAGGGAAGCAGGTGCTACAGGCTCTGGAGCAGGGGCTCCCCTGCAGCTCCTCGTGCAGGCCGTGGGGAGGCAGCTGTGCCTCTGCAGTCCACGGAGGCTCCTGGTGAAACAGATCCACCTGCAGCCCCTGGAGGAACCCACACCAGAGCAGGTGGGTGCCTGCAGGAGGCTCTGACCCCACCGGGGGCCTGTGCTGGAGCAGACTCTTGGTAAGACCTGTAGAGAGAGGAGCCCCCACTGCAACAGGTTTGCTGGCAGGATTTGTGACCCTGCAGGGAGCCCACACTGGAGCAATTAATGAAGAACTGCAGCTTCTGTAAAGGACCCACACTGGAGAAGTTGGTGAAAAAACTGTCTCCTGGGAGGAAGTACCCCATGCTGGAGCAGGGGGAGAGTGTGAGGAGCCCTCCCTCCAGGGAGGAGGGAGCAGCAGAGACAATACGTGGTGAACAGACTGCAGCCCCCATTCATTCACACCCCCTCCACCACTGGAGGGGAGGAGTTAGAAAATTTGTCAGTGGAATTGAGCCCAGGAAGAAGGAAGGTGGTGGGGAAAGGTACTTTAAGATTTAGTTTCATTATCCCACTCTGATTTCATTGGTAATACAATAAACTAATTTCTCCAAGTGGAGTCTGTTTTGCCCTTGACAATAATTGCTGAGTGATCTCTTCTTGTCCTTATCTCAACCCATGATACTTTCCTTATATTCTCTTTCCCCTATCCAAAGGAGAAGAGAGCAGTTCTGACTCCTGCATTTTCTAATAAAATGTACTAAATAATTAGATGTTTCCACTTAAAGCCCCTGGGGTCATTTATTAGTAGCAGATAGCATCCTATAGTGTAGCATATAGCTTTGGAGCCCACATATACATGTGTACATGGCAAGGCAATGCAGGAAGCATTAAAAAAACTATGGCATGCATTTCCCTCCCACTTAGAGTTAGAAACATCTGCACAGGAGGTTAGAGAGGAGATGATTAATATCACATCATACCAAACTGACTTAACGCAAAAACATCATTAAGCCTTCTTTTACAAAATTCAGTAGTTTTTAATCACAGTCATTTTCATGGGCCCAGTATATGTATAAATTACAAGCTTACAGAGTCAAAGCAAACCCTGCTGTACAGACTGAGATTTTTCCCATCCTCATTTGCTATTTGTACAGTAGCCAAGCACACAAACACCTTGGAGATTTTTAAGTATTTCCAAATAGGAGACTGACCTTGATATTGCTTTCAGCCAGAATACATTTCAACTTAGTTTGCCATATGTCAAATGTTTGTTCATACAGCTGCTATGTGTTACGCACCTCCACCATGTGCCTCAGTGGGCATTTTCTCTCCTTTTCAGAATTTAAAGTTCTCTCATCATTGTATCCAAGCTCAGCCTTTGATGATAAAATTTCCCCATGTTTCCTGCATGCTACTGTAGCCCCAGACTTAACTAGTAGTTAGCTCACCATAGATTGCTTATATAATACAAATAAAAAAAATAGCAGAAGAGGAGAAATAAGTAATTTCTGCTAGGTGTCACTAAGGAAAAGCTGGATAGCTGCCCTTGCTCCATACAGAATGGACCAATTAATAGGATCCAGTCAAGGTCTACCTCTTAAAGATCCTTTTAATGGAAAGAAAAAAAAAATAAAAAGCATTTGTAAATAACTTTCTCAGTACAACTATTAGAAAGCAGAGAGCTGAAGCTTGAAATAGCCCACCCTAATCTAGGCATAGATCACCACATCCCACAGGAGTCAAAATGCCATCAGTAAAGGCATCTGTAAGCAGGTGCTGAAGGACTACATTAACAAGATTCACTTGCCCACATAATTTATACATCAATGTAATACTGTATTGGAAAGTTCCAGTGCAGCTCAGGTCTGATATAGAGCTAGACAGGTTCCTGCTTTTCTGCAAAGTGTTGTGGGGTCTTGGATCTTCAGAGCTGTGTTATGATCCCAGGGTCTTCATCAATCCTCAGATACTTTCCACTTGCACGCTCCTTGAGTGCCCAGTCATGGAGGAGGCTGTAATCATAGTGCTCCTTATCCACTCGTTTCAGAAAGGCCAGTCCAGAAATGGCCTGCCACTCCCTGAGAGATGGGATACGAATTTCCTTTACATTCTCACTTCCTGGGACAAAGCCAAAGAACTTCCTTACATTTTGCATGGCATAGAGCCTGGAGTGCTGCTCTGTTGCCTCATCAAAGAGCTCCTGCTCATTGTGGACATAGCTGTTCCAGTATCTGAAGTGCAGAAAGCTGAGTGGGGAGAAACAGCTTGCCAGGCAGTAAGAAAGGAACACAGTGATGACCACCACAGCAATCAAAAGCCAGCCAGCCACCTTACCAAAAGAAAAAAAAAGAAAATAACTGTTAGACCTCAAAATACTCACAGTGGTAACTTTTGAGCACCAGAAAATCCATAAGATTAACTTTACTTGCTTCTCCTAAATAATAGCATTAACAAGGTATAAGCCTGGAAAGCATCTGTTACCACCAAACCCAGTCCATGCCTATTGGAGGCAGCTATGTAGTAAAATTACTTGTTCCTTTCAAGTTCAAGAAAGTTCTGTTGTGCAGATTTAAGAATATTGCTTTCTCAGCTATTATTGTTATAAGATAGGTCATGCAGGTCCTAGACTTTATTAGCTTATAGCCTGTTTAAAACCAGTTTTCTCTGAAGTAATAACTTCAGAGAAGTTTCTTCTCCTATTATTTACCCAGTATGCAAACTTTTAGAATTGAGTCTGATCTAAACCCCAAGATTTTACATGAGTTCACATGAAGCTCTCACAGCCTGGGCCTCTTAGTCCCATTTCTTGTGCTTTAATGGAGAAACTTCATACCCTCCCTGGCTCTTGAACTTCCATTTGTCATACTTGGTATTATTTCTCAGGATACTACACAAGGAAGAATACGTCCTCAGGCAGCAGGTAACAAATGGGACAAGCAGATATAGTAATTTATAAAGTTCAGTTCCACTTAAAAGAAAAGAACATGCTTCAAAACACACAGAGATTTAGCACTCAAGGCAGAGGACACTGTTCTTGTTTTATGCCTGCTGAATTAGCTTCACCTCTTACCATCAAGTTTACAGGCAACAGGATTACTCACTTGTGACTGGTATCGGAGGAGGAGAATCACTTCATCTCTCGCCCGGGCCAGCTCTGGAGGAACCAGCTGCCTGCAGGGAAATGTAGCCAATATCCTGCTGCGCTCAGCAGCGGTAACATTAGGAGCAGCTCCATAGTAATGCACAGGGACGTACTCGCTCACAGCACAGATATAATAGGAGCCATTTATCAGGGTGACTGCAAGCCATGTGACTGGAGCAACCAGTGCCCTCCCCGTGATGCTGCACAGGACAAAGCAGAGCAGTTTGCATTTCAGCAGCCAGTTTGATGACGTCTCCCTCTGAAAATGAGAACTTTTACCCATAACGAGCCTCCAAGTCTGGTTGTTCAGGGCATAGCCAACAATCAGAAGGATCAGTGCAGGCACTCCTAGGAAAGCCAGCCCATAGATAAGGTTCTGTCCAACGTGACAGGGACAGCTGAATGTGAAAAAAGAGAAAAGTTGCTGCCCACCAATTGTCAATATTGCAATGATAGCATTAGCAATGACAACCTCTTTGCCTTTTAGAAAAGTTAACCACTTTGGAAGGAAAGTCATTTTAGATCCTATTCTTTACCAGATTCTTTTGATATAAATCAATACTAGCTTTGAATTATATTTAACTAGTGTCAATGGCAGAGCAGAATAAACACCAGCAGCTTGAAATGAATACCCCCAAACAACACCCCAAACCCCCCTACTAGTCTTTCGCCTCCCTCTGATTTTCAGTCACTTGTTTGCTAGCTTTAAGTATGCTTGCAGACATCCACTGATGTGTTTTAATTGATTCAGTAATTTATCTCAGCTGTTCTGGAAAATAGAGCTTTTAGGCTGTTGTGAGCTCTGCCAGCCCATTGCTAATTGTCTGAAATTAACAATAAATTTCCCCCTACCTTTTGGATGACATGCAGTGCTATCAAACTGATGGCTACCCTGTCAGGGTTAATTGCTAAGCTGTTTGCTAATCAAGAGTAATTAGCAGAAACCTGGGATGAAACTAGGAAAAAAAAAAAAAAAGGAGCCTTCCAGTTATTCTTCATAAAAGATCATCCAAAGAAATCCTTGGCAAATGGACTGATTAAAAAAAAAAAGGAGAATGCTTCCAGTTTTAAATAAATTTATAAAATATTCCATAAGTTGCACAATGTTTGGAATCCCAGTGCTGTTTGCATTTGATGTCAGTTCTAGGACAATTCATTGCTGAAACACTAGAGTCTGAGAAGTTGTTAGCTGCTGGATCATGAGGGTTTTAGTGTTTCACCTGTAGGTGGCAAGAAGCCGGCATGTCTCTTTTCGTGACAGTGCTGAATATTTCCTTTGGAAAGTTGGTGGGGTTTTTTGTTTGTTTTGGTTTTGGGTTTTTTTTTTGGGGGGGGGGGAGGGGAGAGTTGTTGTTTGGTTGTTTGTTTTTTTTTTTAATAATATATATATAATCTGCTATTCAACAAAATGTCAAGCCAGCTGGTATTTATATAGTGTGCTTGTGATTATAGTTCTAAGATTTTCTGCAAATAAAGTCAGTCCTATTCCATGGACAGAGATAAAAATTTTTCAATTAAGCGTTTCCACAGCTGGTTTCTGGATATTGGGATAGATGACCTGGGCTCTGAGCATCCCTCACAAATCAAGCCTTAAGCAGGAGTCTGAAAAATTAAAAACATTTCAGTCTTGATTTTCTCTGGATCATCCTTTTTTATGGTCACACTATCCAGTAGTTCTATGCAGTTCTATCAACCTAGGCTGATCTGAATATGCAAATACTTGTGTTTAAAGACTGAAAAGTCTGACATTCTTACCAAGAAAAGAAAAAAAAGTAAAAGCCAGAACGTTTGTGGGGAAATTTGCCTTCCCGTTACAGATGTCTATCTCCAGTATGCGTGGACTTGGTTGTGTGGTATAATAGTGTCTGCACAGCCTCTTCTCTCCCCTTGCAGAGAGGGTTGCTAATAATAAATTTGATCTCAAACAGTGGTTTTAGCACCCATGGTGTCTGCTTGGATGGCAGAGACACGCTCTCAGCTGTTGCATACAGGGATGGCATGTTACACATGCCTTGCCTGTTCATTAGGCAGGACCCTGTTCCTCCAGTGCACTGTTAGGGTGGACACCTGCTTGTCTCGTCCCCAGTCACCATCTGGGAAGGAGGTCCTTGCTGGTAACTGGCTCTCAAACAATGTGATGCTGTCACACAAAATTAAAACCAGTACAGAAGCATGCTGAAACATCCAGCAGCACTTTGGCACAGCTTTCCTGGAACTTGTTACATTCTTAGTTGTTTGGACACAGTAATAGCACAATGCAATCCTGGAGCCGACTGAATATTGCCATTTTAAACATTCATTTTTATCAGTATCACAGGGTTTTCAGTGACTTTTTTTTTTTGTACCAGTGACGTTATATTTGGGGAAAAAAATCAGTGAAATAAGCCTATCAGGCTATCACAAAATTATTTTATAAGAGTCTTCTGTTATGCCTCAGTTAAAATCTCTGATTCCTTCTGAGTTTTCTTTTGGAACTTGTGTCTTATTTTGTTTGTAAGGGAGGAAGGCTTTCCCAAGCATCCCTTGTTTATTCAAGAAACACATTAGATGTGAAACTGAAGTGGTATCCAACACTGAAATATTAATAGTCAGCCTAAGGCTGTTGAATGAGGCAATTTATACAATCAATACAACAACTTTGTACTTCTGCATTTTCATTCCTTGGCATTTGCTTTCATTGCCTGCTGTAAATGATCCTGCTGGGTCATCCTATTATGGAACAAATTACAGGGTTGGATCCAATTAAGAGCTTGGGTGGTACGTCAAACCTTTAAGTACTTGCCTTTGCAGAGGAACCCAGGGTCCTGGGGTAGACATTTAGGCTCTTTGTCCACTTCCAAGGAAGAATTAGGACTGGATGCAATCCAAAATACCACTACCTGAAGTGACAGCTGGCTGGCCTGTGAGGCAAAAAGATGCTCATAGCTGACATCTCAGGCAGCTAGAATCCACGAACAAACCTTAGTCATGGTTTTGCTTTTCATATTGCAGGGCTCTGTCAGCTTGAACTCATTGCCAGTAACTTTTATGAGAAGGAGAGATTTTTTGTTTTTGTTTTTTTAAGGAGTGAGAATCATTTGTCATTTCTTTTAAAACATGATGTTTGGAAGACAGATTTCACCTTCCCATATGCAGCAAGCAATTTTTATTCTCCTTTTTATTGAAATAAAGCAACCATGGCAGAATAGAGAGATTGGTTTCAGCTCCCTTTCCCACCTGATCTAGTAAAAACTCACTCACTCATCTCTTTCTTCCAAAAGCTCAGTTATTATTAGTGATGAGACGTGGGTGTGCTGCAAAGAAGCTGTGTTCTCCAGATTTCCTGCCATAGTTCTACCAGCTGTGCTTAGTTTCACCACAGAGAGTATTTTGATATTTATTGGATCAAAAAAAAGACCAGGATTTTGTTATCTAATGGCATGCAAAGTTAGGGAGGAAGAGGGAAGTGATCTTCTATTTTCCATGTGAAGTTTGGAGGAGGAGACAGAATCCTGGTCTCTCTGGTCCTGCACACGTGGTTTCACCACTGAGTTGGCAGTCAAAAGGCTGATGTTCTGTGGCTCCTCTAGCTGCATTTTGTGCTCTGCTTTGCATGGATGTCAAGCCCACCTGTGCATGTTAGAAAGCATGGTATGAAAGTACCTGCATGACAGATTTCCTGTGGGAGTAGAAGGGGACACTGGCCATGTCCTGTGAGCTGCCAGGTCACAGTCTGGATGCAGGCTGCCAAGTCATTTTCATGGTCACTTTGGCCTTTGGAGAAGTTCCTGTCCCCGTAACCAGGACAAGCACTGATGAAAAAAAATAATAAGCTTTATGTTAAGGGATGGATAGAAATCTGTTAATGTTTTTTTTAAAGCTTACATATTTCACTTCAGAATTCAGCTGTGCTTTATAGGCAAATTTATGAGAAGTTCCTGCAGAGAGCAGAAAGGAGGCTCTCAAATCTCAAAACACCCTCTTGAGAAACATAACCTAACCAAGGAAGTTTCAGCAGGTCAAACTGAGAATGCTTCCCAGGCAGGGCACTACAGCAAAGTGACAGCAATGGCATTGCTTTATTTGGAAACATGGTGAGAGCAGCAGCCACGCTGGACTTCTAGTAAAAGCACTCGTGTGATATGAGAAACCTGTGGTCAAGTTCTTTTTTTCACATAGCTTCAAATTCTCAACACCTACCTTCTTGTGATTCTATTTTCTGTCAGAGAAAATTTAATACAAGGTCTATCCATCTCAAAAATTGAGAGCAAACAAAAGCTTGATCCTGTATTTTACTAATTTGGACACTCGCCTTTTGTGGTTATTTCATCCTTGTTTTGGCGTACAGAATTTTTTTTTTTTAGGCTTTCTAATTAAGCACAATCTAATTTATTATTTACTTCTATGTTGCACTTATGTACTTACCTCTGCAGGGATCAGCTTTCCCCTAACAGCCAGTCCATTGCAAGAGACAGAGTGCTGATGCATGCTTTTATGTGTGCTTTTGAGCTTCGGGATATATTTTGTATTTGGTTTTTGGTTTTTAGTTTGATGGGAATTGAGAGAACTGATGTAGTCTAATGCTCAAGCCCTGTGAAGACTCACCTTGGGGCTGAAGGCTAAATTTCTCACCTGAAAAACAGGACAGAAAGGGAGGTGGAGGGTGATTCTCACTTTCTCACAATTCCAATTGCCTTGGATTACTTCTAAGAAGTATTTTTTCAGGATTAAAACAGGTGCCAGATGTGTGCCTACCTCTACTCTTTTCACAGGGCTGTAAGACAGTGCACCAAGGACTTGTTTCCCTCACTGGAGCTATTGAATCCAGTTTATTTAGACACAGCATTTCATCTTTGTTTTCTCAAAAATGTGCAAACCTTTTGAAATGCAGTATATTCTACTCAATACACAGCAATATATGTGTAAAGTTACTTGTGTGCACTTGGGCATGTCTGTATTTTTCAAAGGATGTTGATGTGTCCTTGCCATTGCACTGTCTGGTGCACAAGGTTCCTCATGATGATGGTATTAATAATGCAGGCTGAAGTAATTAATCCATATATATTCTGAACCACATAAATAGAATTGTGCTCATTTATGAGTAGTCTTAAGTGCTTTGTGGTGGGTTCTCTAAAGTTGAATTATGTTAATTATAATATTTTACAGGTTGGGGTTTTTTTTTAGTGTAATGAAGTACACTTTCTTGTGGAATATGGGATTACTCTTGCAATGTGGGGCATATTTGATGCTTGTCACCAGATGGAGACAATCAGAGAAACAAACCCATCTCAGACTCAGTTTAGAAATGCAAGTAACTATCTAGAGAATTGTAATGCCTTGGTTTTAAAATTTATTAAAATTTAGATATGAGAAGTACCTACCATTGTTTCACTTATAAAACGGAATAAGGTTTTACAGGGTCAGAAAAGCACCTGAAAAAAAAGGGAAGAGGCAATTACACTGTAAAATTGTCAATACAAGTTCATTCTGTGTGAAATAAAAGCAGTTAGGATGACTGAGTTTTACACAGAAAAAGCTGAAAATCCTTATTTTTCCTGGTTGAATTGTGTCATAACTTGAAACTACCATTTTTTAAAATAATCTTCCTTATCCCAAATTAATCACATCTGAATGCTTTCTGTGTATCTGTAGTAGTAAATAGATGTAATTTTATTATAGCACTGGATCTATTAGTTAACAGAAATTAAATAATAGCATGGCATTCAGAAGAGGCCATATATTTTTACTTCCTTTCCTGAGAAGACTCAGTTGGAATGTATGTGCAGGTAAGTCCTATAAGGAATGACAACTACCTGATTAATTTCTAAATTCACCAGAGACCATTGTTGAAGTTCATTGCAAATCAAAACTACCACGTTAGCCAAATTTACCACAGGGGAAAATAGATTAACTAAGCCTGGATGTTCATTGCAGGGATATTAAGAAATAGGGGCTATAACAGGTTAAGAATCAGAGAATAATAATTCTCTAAACCCCTTAGGAACATGGTTAGTGAAAGTGCCATTTGCACAAGCTGGCAGCTGTACAGGTACAGAATTTATTTCTCTGGGAAGCTGAATTCTCTCAATCTGCCCTGGCAGCTTTACACAAACATGGTGGTAGCAGTGCCTTAAAAGCCACACTTCCCCAACTTGGGCAGATATTAACTCAACAGACTACAGCAGTAAGAGTTGGCAGACTACTATAGCTTCTTTAGATTGAAAACAATCAATTTTTATTTCCCTTGTACAGCAGTATCTTGCAATTGTGTTTTTATTCTTTAGAGCTGAAGTTTTTGTTAGCTCTCCAAACACCAAAGTCTGATAGAAACAACAAAATAAATTTGCTGTCCCTAAAAATGTAAGACCTGTTTTTTTTGACCTCCCATGTGTGCTAGCTGTGTATTTGATTACAAACCATTCATATGGACAGTGATTATTTGTATTGTGGACTGAGGCAGATCTGTTGCCAGTCAAATTCCTCCCAAAGGGCTCAGTGCATGCAGAGAATAGGAGGAGCATCAGCAGCATTACAGACTGCAGCAAACACATCTCATGCAAAAGACAGAAGAGCAGAGAGGAGAAAAGAGAAGAGAAAGAGGATTGAGAGAAGGCTGTGCTGCTTGAGGAAGAAAAGAGATAAAGTGACAATCAAATACATCAGAAGTTACACAAGCAGCATGTCTCGGTCACCAGGAAGAAAGCAGGAGAACCACAAAATAGTAAGAGTATTTTGTAATATATTATGCAAATTGTGCATGGAGCAAGAGTGACCTATTATTTTATTGATGCATTTTATACACTCCTATTTCTGAACAATCTGAAAGTACTGAAAGGATAGGGGTAAGATTGGTGGTACAAGAGCAGAGCTACTGGCAGCATTTATGGCTACTGTTCCTATTGCTGGGATTCTGTACAGGCTTGGGAAAGAGGGGCACAAAGTTTCTGAGACTGCAATCTGTTCAGAGACAGAAGTCTAAGTGGTTCAATTGTTTATGGTCTAAGATATAAATGCCAGGAAAGTTTACATACCTCTGTGGTTAGATAGCCATTCAATGAAACACGGAGAGAAGGAGATCTCTGTTCTATGCTTGAATGGTTTGATTCCAAAAAAGCCTTTCTTCAGGAGTTTAGAGCCTTAAGGCTTTCTCTATGGTGAATGGTGATTTTTGACAGGAACTGGGCAATGGGAAAATTCCTGAAGAATTTAAGACAATGTTGTATCAATTTCTGAAAAGAGGACAGAGGTCTCCACTGAAAAACAAATAGAAGAGTGTAATAAAATTACAGTTAATATACCTAAGTTTACAGACAAAAAGTATTCCAATGGATTGCAAATGTGGCTGATAAATTTGATTACATTGATATATTATGCTTAAGTTTCTCTGAGGTAATTTTCTTGTTGCAACAGAGACTTTTTGCTGAACAATAATAACAAAGAATTACAGGACCTGTATGACATTCATTTACTCCATTGAAAACTTGTTACTGAGAATTTGGCCAAGAGTAGAATATTTTTTTAAACAGGAGTTATCACTAAAATGAGTTTGGAAAATTATTCTGCTTAAGATTTTGAACAGTGACTTGTTAAAACAGCAACACTGATTTAACTCCAAGCTTCTGATGCAAAGGAAGCAGAACTTTCCACCCAGCTGTTCTTACTTTGCTAGTGTGATTTGTTCTGTTGTTTTTTATTGGTATTCACTATTATTTTTCCACAGGCTAGAGACAAAAAGCAGCACTGGTCTGACCACATGCCAGAGGGCTATAGCACTTTAATTAATTGCTGTCCAAGAAGTTTAGTAAGAGTCAACCCAATCTCTTACTTAAAGGACAGCTGCTACTCCTGCTAAATACAGACAGTTCTGCAGTGCATAGATGTGATCTGACAGGGCAGGGAGAGAAGGAAACTCTCCTCCAAATTGTTGCACACCTGAAGACCACACAGTAGTGCTTGTGGAAGGACCAGTGCAGAGCCATACCTTTGGCATCTTCAGTCGCTCTCCATGTTCTGTGGGGGCTGCAATCCTCACCATCCCTTTCCTCTTGTTGTTATTCTTTACCCTTGTCCTGAATTATAGTATTTTTTCATTATTCTGAGCTAAATTTTTATCTACTTTTTACTTTTTTAGAGAAAGCAGCTAATGATTTGAATCAGATCAACCCTACCTTTGTGACTTAATAGCTCATTGCCTCTTTTCTTGCTGTTGTTTGTTATTATTCTTGGATGGCACTTGACATTGTCCATCCAGCATTTGTCAATCCAGCTTACATACACTCAAGATGCAAAAATTACTGATAATAATAACTCTGAGTATACAAAGAAATGGTACTTATGACAAGCATAATCGCTTACAAACTCAAGTGAGTATCAATATAGATTCTGCCATGCTTGAAATGTGGGTTTTAGTGGTTATGCATCCATGGACAAAATTTCTTTATTAATTTAAATGTTTTTTTAACTTGCTTTTAATAAGCAGCACCTTAAAAACATGGAAGAGTTGGATTTTAGCTTGCTTCATTTTGATTTTCTTATTTTCTGACAGAGCAGAGAACTTTTTGTACTCACATATGGGGCTTTGGTAGCCCAGCTGTGCAAGGAGTATGAAAAAGATGAAGATGTCAATGCCTGTTTAGATAGAATGTAAGTACTGCTTTAAATGTACAGTTTTATCCATAATACTCTTTGTTTACATATATACTAACTTTCAGCTTTTTTTTGTTGTCTCACAAGTTCCAGCATTCTGTCTATGGTTAGAGAAGACAGGGAAAAGCTTCAATATTCTGTCAACAGAAACAACACTAATTTGTGAATTAAGATCAACTATTAGCTTTTTAATTCTCTGAGGAAAAGTGTCAAGATTGTTTTCATAGCTTACACTTGTTCCTTGCTGATCCTTTAGTTATGCTTATTATTAATATAATCTTCTGAATTTCATATCCTATATCCCTCACTGGGTTAAGGACAAATGAGCCTCTCACCTTTAAAAGACCTTACAGCAATGAGTGAGATAGCACAAAACATCCTTGAAGGTGGATTTTTACATGGATAACCTCCTTGGAAAATGAAGATCCAGTGTTTACAAACTCTGTCATCCTGAGATCTCCAGGCACTGCTACCATAAAAATATCAATATAATGGAGAATCAGCAAGAAACAACTTTTTAACTGGTCAACAAGAACATACAGTAAGGCCTTTGGCAGAACAGTTAGGCTTAAATTTCTGGGGAAATGGACATGCAAAGTGGATTTACAGAAATAACAGTGGACAGAATAACCTTACCACTTTACTTATTAACTTGAAAGTTTGCAAACTGGCTGTAGTCCAATAACTATCCATGAGAGTAAATGAAAAAAAATTGTTTGGGAAAAAGAAAAGTAAATTATTCACAATAAACTTATAAGGGATAACATCCCTCAGATACATTTTTGTATTCACCTCTCATTCAGATCTGGTGAAAATCATACATTTAAAATATGCACAGGTTTCTTCAATTATGCTGTGGTAGAAATTACTAGAGAGCAGTTTTGGAAGATGTGGAGACAGATTTTGCTCCTTATGTTTTCATTATTGCAGTTGTTTTTATAAAATCTTTTTGTTTTGAGGAAGACTTGATCATATAATGACAGGTTTCATTAAAACAATGTATTCTTTACTTCTGTGATTCTGAAACAGCCCAGCTTCACAAAGAAACCCCACATCTCAGCAGACCTGTGACAGGTGGGGACAGTGTACTTATCTCTCGCTCTGTGTACATACATAGTCTGTAGTGAGAAGGGTGTTTTTCACTGTACAGTTGCCAAGTAGCTGCTTACCAGTCTGTTATTAATTTGACTTTGCAAATCTAGGGCATAAAAGTTGAAATGTATCTAAGTAGTCTTGTATATCACTAATACATACCTTGCTAAATGCCGATGACACATTTGCCAGTTATTGATACTTAGGCAATAGATAAATATTTAATTGTTTCTAGACACATGACATACTGCAATTTTAATCTTCACACTGCCAAATCCACTTTTTGGTCTTGTCATCAGCTCACTCTTTGTCTTCTAGCCAAAGATGTTGTACACAAACCAGTAAGAAACTCCACTGAGTTCAGGCTGCTTCACTGAGGGTGTAGGGCCCCCGACAAACAAGCAGACACTGCCAACATCCACATAACTGGGAATGAAGAATTTCCTAAAAACATTTCTGAGCTGAGTACCCATTCTTATAAAACATTTGTGTCCATGTCTTTCCATTTTTCAGAAAATGTTTGGAGTCACAGCTGTTTTGCACACTCAGAAGTTATTGACCTTTGTTCATGTGTCAGAGCTAAATGAATATTTGTTTTATAAAAACTCCATTATCTTCCATCCCTTTTTGTTTGTTTGTTTTTTAAATAGTAGTATTTTAAAAACAAAATGGAGGCACCAGTGTACAAAATCTCTGTGTTGTTGTGGTAATGAGAGATGCAGGGACTCCAGGCAGGTACAAAGGAATGCTCCTTATTGCCAAAAACCCAGCCTTTTTAAGCAGTTAGCCTGTTACCAGTTTACACGGTTTTAAGGCACAACAAGCCCAAGTCAACCAACCCCCATACACCACAATGCAGACAGGATGTGGACGTGTGGCAGTCACACAGCACGTCTCACATCTCTCTCTTCTCATCTCTCACGTTTCTCTACCCTTATTCCAGCTGAGGTACCCTCCCAAAACTCCCTTCTACTTAGCTGGAGCCATGTTCCAAGGCCCTCTCTTTATAAAGCCTTACCTATTGGTAACATGTGTTAGGTAACAACTTCTGGATTTTTTTTTTTGTCAACTAGTTAGATGAAGGGAGATAGCATGTTAGAAAAAAAGACAAACAGGTAATTGTGAAGGAAGAGTGAAAAATGAAGTGAAGAGGTAAGCGGAGAAAGTGAAAGAGATCAGGTGTGAGTGCATTTCCCAAGGCACCTGAATGCTGCAATGAGGGTGCCCAGGACTGGTGTCCATACGTGTAGACAATGTACAAACTGTGTAGACAATTCATATCATCCTTGCCAGGACAGTCATGCTTAAAGAAGTATGATTCCTTAAATGATTACAGGAACAGCAGTCCCACTGTGCTGTAAAATGTGGTAGAAAAAAGAATGTAGACCAGCAAAATGTGTTGTTATTTCAGTCCCTCAATTAGGATCATGCAGCTGTTTTGCTGAGGAAGCACAAGAGACGCATTAGGGAGACAGCAGGTGGAAAGAAGTTCCCCATTTACAATGTTGCCTTTCCTTGTTTCCTCCTCAGGGGATACAGCATCGGCATAAGGCTGATTGACGACTTTTTGGCTCGTTCAGCTGTGAAAAAGTGCCGTAGTTACTCTGAAACAGCAGACATGATTGCACAGGTAAATAAGATTTGCATTTTCTAAAGCGTCATCAGATTCAGCGATCTTCAGCTTAAAATCATGTATTCCCTTCCTTTTTTCCCTTCCTAGGAGCATTAGTCTTAACTGTCTCATACAGATGTTAAACTTTGATGTTTTTACTTCTGCCATTTGTCTCTTCTCATCATTGCCATAATTATCTTAGATATCTTTTTACTTTAAAATGGTAATATTAAGAATAAGTTGCAGGATTTTCTGCAAAATGAAAAATCTCAGCGGTAGCAAAGAAGAACTGTAAAAAAGGAAAATGAGAGAAGCATTTTCCTGACTACCCACAAATCTAATAATAAAATCAAAAAGATAAAATAAGAGCATGTACTTTCACTTACTTTGATGGAAATTTCCCTTTTATTGAGTAGCTGTTCACACTTCTGTCAGACAACAAAGACACAGGTTTCTAAAGATTGTTTGCCCCCACTGGCAAGTTAGAATTCCAGGGAATTTCAAAGAAAAATTTAAATAAGAATGCATAACAAAGGTCCTCCCAGTAAACATCTGAGCTGGGGTAGACGATCCATTGGAAATGGTGAAGACAGCTGAATGAAACGGATGAGACAAGCAGCATTTCAATCACTCTTTTAAAATACAGTTCCTCATTTAACAAAATGATACCAGGCTGCAAAATCAAATTTTTGTTCACTTTTACATTCTTCTTCAGGTGGTATTGGTACTTTATTTTCACATACGTGTCAGATACCTGGTTTTCTGGGTCTTATTCCTCATAGTTCCCTTCTTTATAAATGCATTATTACAGTGGAACCTTCATTCTTAAGTACATGGTAATCAACAGCATAGTGCAGTGGGAAATTAACAATGGAAAAAGACACTGTTTCTCTGCAGCTTGTACTTACAAAAATACTTATTAAGAGAAGTAAAAAATTACTTGGAAAGATTGGGACAAACATTAAAGCACACACTGTCCTTTTGAAAGACTATTTTTAGCAAACCAAAAGGAGTTCTGTAGTAGGAGTATAGCATTTCTGAGGCAAAATGTGATATAGACAGTATTTTCACATTTCTTTGGCAAAACAATTTTTAAATAATCTTCAAGCACATTTGTCTGAGACACATACCAACAAAACATGTCTGAAGTGACCCAGTAAGGAGCTGCAAACACTCTATTAGTGTTTTGCTCAGAATCATGAAGCTGTTTACATGATCTCCTTAACTCTTCAGCAGGAGTGTTCCCAGCCAGGAGAAAGTGCTTAAATACTTCACTGCATTAAGCCTTCAGAGGTATAAATCTGTTTGAGGATGAGTAAAACCAGTTCAAAGTTAAAGTAATTAAGACAGTTCAGCAATTCAAGCAGTTAAAGCCAAACCACCTGTTAATATAGCTATTATCCTGCAGTTCTTTGGAAAACAAAGAAGTCTAAGATCGGGCTGTGGGTGTTCCCTCTGGAAATGGAAAGAGATGAAGCAAAAGAAAAAAAAATATAAAATGAGAACTACAAAGCCAGCTTCCCAGATTAAGAAATAAATACTGGAGGAAAGGTGCACCTAAAGCAGTGACTGGGGGCTTAAAACTTCCATCACTGGCTCAGACTGCAAAGCCTGGGCTTTATTGCTAACTTATATTGGCCTGGAGAAGGGCCAGCAAGTTTTGATGAGGAGCCAAAGTGAGCCCTTCTACACTGAGTTCCCATGGTGTTCACTGTCTTCTCATGTTGGTCCTGTGACTTGGCAGGGTTACAGTTGGGATTGAATTAAAAAAGAGATGAAACAGGACATGTAAAAGGAGGCTTTCTGGCAAATTGGGGTAAAAAATGTAAACCAATTGAGGAATGATATTAAGAACAAAGCCCAGCTGAAGAAGTAATGTCCAAGATGGGATTCAGAATTTGGATCTAAGTATAACTGAGAATTACTTTTGAAATGAGGTTGATAATTTTTCTCTATAATCTTGCAAAATCAAATTTTTAATTCAATTTCTCCTCAAAGACCGTGGTGTAATTGATCTGATCAAATGAGTTGCAAAAAACAGCTTCTGATTTTAGATCTAATGATTATATTGCCTTCTCTAGCACCAGGAGGTGTTTGTGTGTGCCATGGGAGGAAGCAGCCTGACCACACCCTCTGGTCCACAGCAAACCGGTCCTGACTCACAGGCTCCACTGTTGGATTAAATAGTGCTGTGCCTAAGGATAGATCTGTTCCTGAAAAGCAGTGGCTGCAGGGATGGGCTTTACTGTGGACACTCGGTGAGCACAGGAAATTAACATCTCTGGAGGTCTTTGAGGAAAGCTCCCTGGGAGGGAATGACAAAGGATGAGGTAATCCAGCCATGTCACCCCCTGTCCAGAGCTGTAGGACAGGAAAAGTCCTTCCCCCTGTGTCATGGAAGGTGCTGCCACACAAGGTCCCTGTATATTGACTTATGGCCAGTTTGAAGGTCTGCCAGAGGCAGACAGAATTTATGAAGCTGGTTTTCAGATCTCAGCAGGGAGAGGGAAATGCACAAGCAGGTTGCCTACTGTGGTAGACAGTAAACAGGACATTGGAGTGCTGCACTGTGGAGAGTAAAGAAGAGGTCAGAAGAGAAGTTTGGAATTGACAACAGATGGCAACACCTTTAATATATCTTTCTCTTTCCAAACACTGACTGGAAAAATACTAAGAATGAAAAATATGCTAGCAGAAATATTACTTTGGCCGTCTTTCCCCTTTTAAGCAGATGAATTCTGGTCCTTCATTAATCTTGTTATTAGGTTGTCTGAAATCATGGTTTCAATCGTGACTTACACATAAAAAGTTTGGAAGTGAAAAGTCCCCAGTAGTATGTAGAGGGACTGAAAAGTTAGTGGCTTCCTAAATGTTTCAGTAATTCTAGGTGCTCTGTGTTTGAACACCATCAAAATGTTAACAATTTTTATTCTTGCTGCTTGAGAGAGATGGAATGCTGACTGAGTTTTTGAGAAAGGGCAGAGAATACATTTTTAATTCAGACTGCTGAGATCTGATTTTCTCATTAAGCAATGTAGAATGTCATAGCGTTGTAAACAACATTTTCAAAAGTGAGGTTTTACTTTATATGGGCATCATTTTGCTGGCAAGCCTATTTACGTGTCTAAACAGATATTCTTTTTTCTTCCATTTCATGGTTAAAAACAAGACAGATTTATGGGATGCATGTTTTAAACCACCTCATTCATTTTACCTTCTAGTCTTTTGGAGTCACAAAGGCTGAAAAGACCTTTGTTTTATGCTCTGAGAAGCTGTAAGTGGTAGTTTTAAAGTAGTTGTTGTTCAGTTATAGCCTGGTTTTAAGAAAAAATATTTTATATTCATTGACTTGCTTATCTATGCACTTTAATTATTGTTGCTGCCAAGACATTTTCATAATTTTCAGTTTACAGCTTTGCAATGTGGCCTTAATTTGGTGCTCCATTGCAAACCAGCTACTTCTTTTGCATAGTTACTTCTTTTGCAAGTTCTCTTTTACACAAGAATTTTTAACAATAGAATTTGGACAGATGCATCATACCATAATGCAAAGTACAGCTGAAACTAAATTGAAAGCATATGAGGGCTTAGCATGGTTGAAAAGTCTTTATTCTTATAACAAAGACTTCAAGTTTGATGGAGCAGCAGATGTGTAGTGGAAGAAGAGCTAAGAGAATTTAAAGACTAAACCAAGGGACAGAGCACAGAAGATTGAACAGAACTTTCTTTTTTCTTGTACATTCATATTTTGATGGGTATCAGAATTAATGCAAAATCTAAATTTTCCAGTGGAAAATTTTGATCTTGCTGTTTGGTTTTATTTGTTGGGTGTTTCTCTCTCTCTCCAGTTTGTTTGGACAGTGTTGACAATAGTCTGTCTCTTTCTGAGCTGCCATGGTAGCTGCTGGATTCAGGAGCAATGTTGATTGAAAGCAGATTTTGCAATAGCCCCTTGAAGGACTAAGTTAAATTTTTCAAACCCACATGCCAGTAGAAAACAGAGGGTCAAGCTGGCTGTTTTTTCAGTCTGTTTTCATAGAAGCATTCTAGGATCCACATGGAAATTGCATTAAGCTACAGGCATTTTGGTAAAAGAGTCACACAGCCCTGGGAATGAGGATCAGGGAGAGATGGGCTCCTACCAGGAACACATTGCAGCACAAAGGGTTTGGCAGCTGCTCTTGAGGGTGGAGACACTCTCAGCGTGAGCTACCTGCAAACATGAAGCAGGCAAGGAGGAGGAGAGGGAAATTCATCTTGGATTTGCTCCTCCACAATAAAGCAAAAGATAGGGCTGGGAAGTGCTGCCGTTTCAGATAGCCTGGGCTACTCAGGTGCAGAGCCCTAAGCTTTCTTCTGAGGGAAAAGAGGATACCAAAAGCTCTAAGTGGGATCACTCTGTCCTCCTACTTGTCCCTCTGCCAGCTGTGCCTCTGTGTCCCAGCTATTATATCATACCAGAGGCCTTATCTTTACCTCAACCCACTTGTTTCCCATACTTCTTTGATCAGCTCATTAACCTACTTGCTGTCCTCCCCATTGCATCTCTACTTGCTTTGATTTTCTGAGGAAGGAGGTGAAGAGACAGTTTTAGAAAGGGAAGTTTGGCCCAGGCAGCAGGGCTATCCTGTTGTGTTATCTCCCCTTGTATGCAGGGAGGAGGTGAAATGGGGCTGGACAGAAGATGTTGGGGCAGTTCTCATAAGGAAAGATAAAACCAGACAAATAGGAGGGGTCAGATATCCTGGAAGTAGGTAGATGCTTTACCAGGAGAGGCTCCTTGGGAGAAAATGGTTGGTGTAAGTGCCAGGCACAGTGTCAGACATCTGCTGTTGTGACTTTCATTTTGGCAGTGCTGCATCTGTGCTTTCAGCTGCAGCAGGCTCATTTTAGCATATAACATGTTTTAAGTATTCTGCTAAGTGGGTCATCTGGGATGAAAAACTTTAAAACACTGTCTCAAAGGTCACAAGTTCTTGAAAACATAAGAAGAATATTCTAAGCAGAGAGTTGAATTAGTGCTTGTGTTTTATTTCATAAAGAGTAATGGTCTGTGTATAGATGTTTTTACCTGCTGAAGAAACCAAATGAATATGAGAACAGCTGGGCAGGATATCCTGGTTTGTTGAGAAGAGCATGATTCAAGCACAGCAAAACTATGATTCTTTGCAGACTCAGACTGGCAATAAAATGCTGCACAAAAGCCTGCCCAGCTATCCCAGGGAAAGTAATTTTGTTCTCCTTTTATACAGCATTTGCGAATACTCTGAACACTCTGAGCTATGTGATGAATTCCAAGTGAGTGACGTAAAGCACAGGGCTCTGGGGTGAAATGTGTTTGTCAGAGGCACTGACTGTGCAGTTGCCTCACCTGCTCGTTCTTCTTGCTCCAGACACCAAGTTTCCCAAGGATATTCAAAAAAATGAAAGTCAGTTTTCTGCAAAAATGTTTTCTTGTCTTAAAAAGTAGAATTTCCTTCCAGGCCTTCTGTTGTACACTGGCTGCAGGCCCATAAACAACAATATTACAGAGCACTACAGGCTGCACCCAGAGCCTGAAACTTGCTGTAAACTAGAACTTTTTATCCATACAAAAAAAAAAAAAAAAAGTCTAGGCTAGGAGCAGATAACAGGGACATGTTCTACAGAGGCAAAATATCCAAAGACAGAGAAGCCTTGAGGGATCGCTGGTGCCTCAAAACAAGGCTGTACCTGCAATTGGCCTGGAAATGACCTGGACAGAAAACCTTTACTTTCTGTGTGTTGGCTGTCAGAAAGGCACACGTATCTTGTTATTATATTCACACACTTTAAATGACTCTACTTGTTAACAGTCTCTAGGTTTACATAGGACAAGCACACTATAGCACATTTTGCATAGCATACTGTTAAAACCCTCTTGTAGAAGCCATTAGTCCTTTCTTTGTACTGTCAGCTCTTGATGCTGAGCTAGCGACATGAACCCTGGGTGCTGTGGAGTACTGCAGCCTTTTCACTTGTTCAGGGAAATAATTTCATTCCATCCCTTTGGAGCAAGTAACTAACTGGGAGGAAACACGATGAAGAAGAAAGAGGCCATTGTGAAAAAAACAAAGAGATGAAACCAGATAGAAATATGCCTATTAACAAGATACAAAAAAAGCTGAAAATATATTTGGTCTATGGTACTTCCCTTCTGTCTGCAAGGTCCAGCATTGTCTCTCTTTCCTCACTGGTTCCTTTCTGGCCTTCTTCAACTAGCTTGTGAATCGTGCTATAATGCTGTTTGCTGCTGCTGAAAGAGTAGAGCTGGGAAGCATCTTCCCATGCCTGGAAAGCTGGCAGGGAAATGGGTTCTGGTTCCTTGTTTTCAAAAAAGCACTTCAGGTTTCGCTCGCTCAGCTTGGTGGCGTACAGCTGGAAAATCTGCTCCAGTTGCTCCTTCTCCGTCCCCTCATACACTCTCCAGAACATCAGCTGGAGGTGGCTGACTTTTGACTGGCAGCTGGCACAGCAAGTGGTTAGCAGGGAGAGGAGAGCTGTGGTAACTATCACACACCAGCCTAAAATCTGGGAAGGCAAAAGAAATCAGTTTCAGGTTAAAAAGACCCAAGTGAAAATGCCACTTGAATCACAAATGTCTGACCACACTTTGTTTGCATTTGGCGCTGGCCTTGATCTTAGTGGGACATGGGGACTTGTCTTAGGTTGGAAATGGGGGGTGTGTATTCTATTCCCATCTGTTAAAGGTGGGGCAGTTATCTTCTGTTAATTGGGCAGCTCTCTTTATCTCTTCCACAACCAACCCTCCCTCTGGGAGATATCTGCTGTTCATGGGCCATTGAGTCACGCTGCATGACTGATAAAAGTTACATCATCCCAATGTGAGAAGCTCTGCCCAGGGGGAGGAGCCAAGCATTCCTACCTGGATATAGTCTGAGATTAGGAGCACCACAGTCAGCCTTTTCTACCGGATTCCCAGAGGAGCAGCCTTTTCCCACTGGATACCCAGATGAGTAACTGTCTTTTCCACTGGATTCCCAGGGGAAGATCTGGCCCATCTACACTGCCACCAGACCTTCAGAGAAAACCTGGACCCTTCTACAGGATGATTTTTTCAGCAGAACCACACCTGTCACTGCAGGAGGACTGCAGCCACCATTAATCAGACTATCAACACCGTGACCCACAGGGTGTCAAGTTGTATTCTGACTCTATCAGTGGCTTATTTTCTTCCCTTGTACTATTACATTTTTAATTTTCCTAGTAAAGAACAGTTATTCCTCTTCCCATATCTTTTCCTGAGAGCCCCTTAATTTCAAAATTATAATGATTTGGAGGGGCAGGGTTTACATTTTCCATTTCAAGGAAGGCTCCTGCCTTCCTTAGCAGACACCTGTCTTTTCAAACCAAGACAGGACTGAAGAGAAAGAATAAATCCATCAGCATAGAGGCTTCTCAATGCTGCTCCTTTTGGTGTCTCTTTGGTAAAAGGTAAAGTGTTTTCTAACTCCTGAAAGCATTACTTAAAACTACCCAACAAGAATTACTAATTTTAAATCATGAAGAACTACAAAACCAAAAAGGGCAAATAACTTTTGTCCCAGATCAACCAGCCTTTTAAACTGTGACCACTGTTAGATGTTTTGTTTTCTGACTTCTTTTTATTAGAAAAAAACCTCTAACAAAACAACTACATAATTAACCAGCATCACTCAACTCCTTTTTTCTGTAGCAGCTTCAGATGTGGACAAAATTCTGTCAAGAACATTTTCAAAGAAAGAGCTACTTCATAATTACTTCCTCAGCAAGGGGAGAGAATGGAAAAATGTGCTCAAACTGGTTATTGTGGGATGTTCTCCTCTAAGAAGAGCAGCAGTGTGAACACAGTTTTTTCCTGCCTTGTGCCACTGACCTAGCCAATGGTTTCACTTGTCTGATCCACTGTGATAAGTTAAAAAAAAAAATAAACTTGTTTTCAAACACTGGAAAAAGTTCTACTGTGGGACAAATATTCTAGGGCTCAGAGGCTTTATGAACTGGAACTGATGTCCCATGCTCTAATGGTGATGATATGGAGAGTGAACTCTCATGTGAACTCTTGTACTGATGTTAAAAAAAATAACCACCAGTAAAAATCTGTGTTTAGCTGATGAAATATAGAAAGTTTTTTCAGGGAAGTCTGTGAAACAGAGAAGCTTGACAAACAACTATTCTTAGGAACTGGTATGGAAGAATAGTTAGAGCTTTCCTTTATGTTTCCCAAACACTTTGTACTGACTAGTGATTTTATGGGTATTTGAGAAATTGCTCTTTTTAGCAGTTTTTCACTTTCTTGCAGCTTGGAAAATGAACTCATATATTCTCATGCTAATGCCAAATCCCTGGTCTTTCAGTATTTCCTATACATACACCTTAAAGTCTCAAGCACTATCTCTTGTTGCCTTCTAAAACTAACAAACAAATTGCTTTGTCTGCAGTGCAGTCGTTGTCCTGTTTGCATGAGGACTTAAAAATAAAACCAGCTCTTGGAAAGGAAATTGTTCCAGATGGATACAATTCATGACAAAAACTTGCTGGCTCCACAGACTGTTTTCCCTTTTCTGTAGCTTTTTTTTAATTCTCTCCACTGTTTTGATTTTTTGCTTCTGAATTTATTTGCATTACAATGCAGAGAGCAAAACTGTACTGCACAAATACTGTAAAATGTAGTAAAATCTCAGCTTTGCATGATCTGCTTGCTTTATTGTTTCTCACTTCCTCCAAGCAGGGCAAAAACATGCTTACATTTGTCATCACAAAAAAAGAGGAACATAAATAGAAGCACATTATGTAAGCAGTCAAAAGATATTTCACAAATCTTATTTTCCAGTATTTTTCTGCTGTTATCACAATGATTTAAAATAGGAGAGTGTGGCATGAATTTTTTAATAGGACAGACCCCTTTAATGCAGTGATATCTGTTAATTCAACCTCCAAAACAATCCAGTAAGATTTGGGGTTTTTTCCTCCTTAGAGCAATCTCCATTCAGGAAGAAAGCTTTAGGTTTTCTGGTCTTGTTGACCCCGCCATCAGTGAGCCTAAGAAATATGGAACAGCTCAAACTGAACCAAAAGATGGATTGATTGTATTTTGCACAGCTGCCAAAACATTGTTTACATTAAGCCAACAGATTTAACAAAACTTCTGACATTAGGATCTTCCACAGATAAATCACAGCAGCACTGCACCCTGGATAATGCTCTTTGTTTATAATTTTTCTTACCTGGGACTGTGCTTGAAGTGTTCTTTTCAGTTCATCACTCTCTGAAAAGGGCAGGGAGCTTTTGTCACAGGCTACCTTGTGTAGCTCTTCAAAGCAGCTCTCGGATTTGCTGTGGCAAACTGCTTGCAAGTAGGCAGGATTTTTCAAACCACTCATGGCACATTCGTAAAAGGTCCCGTTGAGCAAAGCCACGGAAAGCCACATCACTGGGGCTACCAGAGCATTTAAAGTGATTTGTCCAAAGATGTAAAAGAAATGGCAGATATTCCCTCTGGGGAATATCTTCCTGGGATTCACCCAGCAGCCTGTAAAGAGTTTCCAGGTCTTGCTGTTCAAGAAGTATCCAATAACCAGCAAAACAAGAGCTGGCGAGAAGAGAAATACCAAACCGTACCTGAAGTTTTCGTTGCTGCAAGGGCATCTGAAAGCAACAAGAGAAAACACGCGTTCACCTCCCATTGTCAGCAGCGCCATGAAACTGTAACCTATAGCGGTTTTCCGGTTCATAAAGAACTTCAGGATCGTTTGGAAAGCATCCATCTCTGGTACTCACGGAGGAGTCTGTCTCCGTTGGCAGCGGCGTGCGGCGGGGCAGAGCTCTCTCTCCGGGGAGGCGCCGCCCGGCTCTCCGCCCGCCCGCCCCGCCGAGATAGCGCCGTGATGTCAGAGCGCTGGCAGGCCAGATGTGGCACATCCACGGCAGCACTCACCCGTCGCGGAGAGAAAGCAGGCAGTGCTCTGTGGGACCAACTGAGTTTGCAGTCTTGAAAGTCTTGTTCTCGGCGGGCTGTTTGTTTTTCGAAGCGACTGCAAATGGAAAGATCAGAGTTGCGGGAGATCTTGAGCTGTGATTATAAAAGTTGCTGGTGAGGTAGTGAATGACCTAATATAGATGCTAAGGTCCCAAGGGAGTATGACATGACTGAAAGCAGATGGGCGGTAACAGTAAAACCATTTTGTGTGGGGTTGTAAATGTAGGAACTTCAAAGAAGAACAGCTCTCTGTTGTGTTTTCCTGGAGCATCACACAGCTCTAGATTTGCATTGCTGGCTCAAGCTGATCACAGAAGAGACAAATGTACTTTGATTTCTTGCCTGTCTGGCTCTCCCGCTTTATTTCCTGGGGTAAAATTGGTCTACAGGATGCTTCTTTCTAAAGTTTCACCTCTGGCTTTCACGCAACACATTTAAGCCGCAGAGTTTCATTCTTTTGCAGGTTGCTTTCAAGATGTATCTTGGGGTCACCCCTAGTGTGAGCTGCAATAGTGTTACAGGGAATGAATTCTCCTTAATCCTGGACAAAAACCCACTGGTGGATTTTGTGGAGGAGCTGCCAGCGGAACGAGCGTCACTTTGCTATTGTAACCTCCTCTGTGGGGTGATTCGAGGTGCCTTGGAAATGGTAAGGAAGTGCACATCTGTTTTCTCCATCCTTTGTTAAATCACAGAAGCACAGGAAAGCAAAATCACTTGTTCAGATAAAAGCAGGAAATACAGTATTGTTTAACCTCTCGGGTTAAATGTCTATATCTAGATAAAAGAGGACAGGGCTGATCCCAGATCCTGAAGTAGAGAAGCACATGGATTATCTCACCTCCACACTGTCCCTGCCTGGTTGTTCAGTCTGTTCAGTGGCTGACTTGGGTGCAAAAGTCAGGTGGGAACAGGAAGACAGGTAATGCTTAAAGTGGAGGGTTCCTTCACTGCTCCTGGAACCTGTCACACTTCCCTGCACAGCTGTAACCAGTAATAATCATCCCAGATTCTTTCCAAATATGTCAAGATAAATAATATTCTTAGGTTACTGTGGTACCTGCTGAAAGAGGTACGAAGTGTGGATGCGTATAATGTTAAAACCAAAGCATCAGAAGTGTATCAGATGGCAATCCAAATTTTGTTCTTAAATGTAAGGTTTTTTGCAAAGAAATAAATAAAGGACATAATTTGAAAATTTCTGACCTGTAGAGCTTCTTCAGGGAGATTACTTTTGGGCTGCTTTATGTCTTTGTCAATATCTGATTCGGCATAGATCTTATATTTCAAGAGGAGACAAAAACCTCAACCCTGCGGTGTTATGTACATACATCAGTCTCAGAATTAGAGCATCTGATACAAGACTAAGTAACAAAAGTATTATGTCATAAGTCTTAGTACATGACTAGGAAATTCTGTGATCACAAAATCATTAAGTATGCAATTTAGGGTCTCAGAAGAAAGCAAAGCACTGGGGAGAAGGGTAATGTGCTATATAAATTCCAGTGTCCTTTGTATTAGCTTAGTTGGGAAAGCTATTTTAAAACAATTTAGATATCCATTTCCTATGAAACCTGGGAAAGGGGGTCCTCTTGTGGTAAGAGAGAGAGAAAAAGCTCATTAGGAGGGTGGAAAATCGGGCATTTTTTTGTTTAACTGATCAGACCTGATTCTTTCCAGGTTCACTTAGCAGCAGAAGTTTCCTTCCTCCAGGACAGGCTGAAGGGGGATGCTGTGACAGAAATAGGAATCACATTTTTAAGGAAGCCTGAAGACAGAAAGCACAGAAGGAACAAATGAAAGAAATATTGGGAGAAACCTGTGCTGGGGGATATCTTGTGCCTTTTGTTTCAGAAGAAGACAGGGTAAAAAAGGCTTTGCTGAGTCAGATGCAGCAGTCACCTGGTTTAAAGGTGAAGAGAATAGGGCAGCAAAGAGGAGGGGCAGAGCAGGGGAGAGCAATGTTAACTGTTGTGGCACAGATATCAGTAAAAAAGATTGAAATGATCTGCCCTTCCTTCTCACATACCCAGGCTCTTGAGCTTAATGGAAGTTTTATCTCAGTATTTAGTGTGGGCTAAATATTCGTCTGTATACCAATTGTTTTCAGGTAAAGCTGATGACCTTTTCCCATTTTGTCAGTAATATTTCAAAGCATGGCTGCTAGAGGTGCTTTATTTCTCTGGCTGTGTGTAGTTATCCATAAAGGATGCAGTTTTGCTGGCACTCCTGCTCAGTCCTGTGCGCACTCCAAGTTGCAGCACTCTTGACAACTGCAGCGGTGCTTGTGTCTCACCAAGCTATGGCCTTTCCATGTCAGCCTTCTCTCCAAGAGCACTGATCTTGTGACCAAACTGAACAAAGCATGATGTATTTAATGTGTAGCCATTGTGGACCTGTACCTGCCTAAGGAAACTTGAATTAAAATTCTGAGATTGCCACACAACTGGTTTGGTGGTTGTGTTTTCTGTTCTTACCTGGCCTTCACCACCAGCTGTCGAACATCTTCCTCTTGGCAGTGGACTTGTTACCACAACATGACTGGGAAGTAGAGAAGGAGCAGCCTCAGAGAAACTCAAGTTATAGGAAAAGTTTAAAGTTGTTTGATGTAATGCAAGATGTCTGGATAAGGGTTGGACAAAACCCCAGGTCCTAGCACAGCACCCTACCCACAAAGCCACCTTACCCTCTTCTCATCAAAACACTTCTTTTAAACTGAAATACCAACAAATAAGGTCAGTGTAGCCCCAAGTTAACTCTGATTTTATCACTGTGTTTTGTACCTTCTTCTCCTATTTTTCCCTCAGTCTGTTTACATCATCATGCTAAATGAAGGCATCTCTTACCTTGGGTTCATTCTCACCAGACCTGTACAGTCCTCATGATAATCTCTCTCCCTTTGTTTGTCTTAATGGTGTGGTAAAGTGGTGGCATAGCAGAATGGCGCTTTAAGTGAGCAATTTTGAAGGAACAAAAACTAAATTATTTGTTAGGCAGCCTTGGTCTCAGCCCAGCTGCTGTTACCTGCTACCAGTAAGAAGTGGCAACATGTACATGTAACAAAATGTTATAACCAGTAACAAGTTTCCCTGCCTCCTTTTTTTTAAATTATTATTACTGTTCTTTTTAATTATAGCTGAAATGTGTTGTGGAGTTTGTCTGATTTCACTGCCTGTACAAGAGCCCTCAGTGGGGTTTTTGCTGGTTGAGATGTACAGGTGGCTGACCACAATGAAGTCTGTTTATTGACAATGGCCATTTTTACTTTTTCCAACAACACTAACCAAATATTATCTTTTTAAAAATATTATTATCTTGAAAGTGAATAACCTATACTGTCCTTGTTTTCTTAGAGAATTACAGAACGGTTAGGATTGAAAGGGACCCCTGAGGGTCATCTAGTCCAAAAGGCAGGGTCACCTAGAGCAGGTGACACAGGAACATCTTGGGTTTCTGTGGTTGAGATGACCCCTGAGGTATTAGAAAGTCTTTTTTTTTCCCAGCCCTGCAACTAAAGAAGTTGAGATTCATCGGTTCTGCTTTTCAAGGATGTTTATTTTTCTTATCTATTACATTCTTTCTTTGACCTGTGAGATCTGTCCAGCAGGTCAGGTTGTGGCACAGTGACTGCCTTTGGGGTGACATTAACTTTTTATACTAAGAACTACGTGTACTTTATTTACAATAATTTTCCAATACCTATCACCTATGTTAGACAGTCTGTCTCTACTCTAAACCAATCAAAAAGTGTGATCATCCCAGGAGAAGGTGGAGGACAAGAAGAAGGAGAAGAAGGACAGGACATGCCCATATTCCTCCATCTTGCTCCTGAACCCCCATTCTAAAACCCCAAAATTCTACTTTTTCACCCTGTGACAAACTATCATTCTACTCAAACTCTTGTGGCTTGTAAACCTTCACACAAAGTTGGGAATTTTTTCCATGGACTAAAATCGAAGCCACAGGTGTTTTTGACTCTGTGCCAAGGTCTCTGAGCCCCTTGCCACGGTCTCGAATCACCCAGAGCAGCCAGAGGAATGTCCTGGGTCCTGAGAGGAATACATCTATGTGAGTCTGGATTGTCTCCGGAGAGGGAGATTCCATGACTTCCCTGGGCAGCCTGTGCCAGTGCTCTGCCACCCTCAGTGTATAGTTCTTATTATAAATGAACAGATCGGTAGACAAATTTATAGAAAAATTTAACAAAGATTTATTAGATTGATAACAAAATTTAGAATTTTGAAAAATCACCATAACCAAGACAGTGTCTGTCCCGGACACAGGCGCTGGGTGAACCCATGTCCACTGACAAACTGGCAGCGTTTCCCCAGGAGTTCACCCCGAATGCTTCCAGCAGCCCACTTATATACAGTTTATTCTGCCTGAGGCAGAGGATACCACATAATCCTTTGTCTCTCTTTGCATGTAAAGTTGGATCCATACATGTGTAGAAACAGACAAAGGGAGTGTCCAAAGCCTAGACAAATGTCTGAGTGCCCAAGAAGAAGAGCTATTCACATGTAGTAGATGATGCCATCTCTTGAGTAGCAGAGATTCCATCATCTCCAGGTGCATGATCTCGTGGGCTTCCTGAGATGTCCCATTGATCATCGCCCAGGAAACTCAAGATGGTATCTTCCAGGTGCAGAGGAAGCCCCCTCTGACAGCTCCAGCCTGTCTCCTACATCTGATAACGGGTCTGGTATAGTCCCACAGCTTGTCCGGGAACTGGTTACCATGTGAATACCTCTAGCCCCGACCAGGACAATTGCAGACATCATGGCTCAGGGCTACTCTGTTCATAAGATAACAGGGTTTGATTTTATCTCGACTCTGTCCGGGAATCAGTTATAATGTGAATAGGACTCTGTTCCAGGACAGGGTGGTTTCACAAACATGGGTTTAGACTTTACTAATATTTTATACATACATATCTATTTCTATAGCATGAATTATCTCTACTACATATAACATTCTTCTCATGTTGAGGTGAAACTTCTTGTGCTTTAGATTGTGGCCATTGCTCCTCCTCCTGTCACTGGGCACCACTGAAAAGAGCCTGGCACCCTCCTCTTGCCACTTACCTTTGAGAGGTATTAACGAGATCTTCTCTCAATCCTCTCTTCTCTGGACTAAACAGGCCCAGCTCCTGCAGTCTCCCCTCATAAGAGAGATGCTCCAGACCCAAATCACCTTTGTGGCCCTTCTGCTGGGCCCTCTCCAGCAGCTCCTTGTCTTTCTTGTACTGAGGAGCCCAGAGCTGGACACAGCACTTGAGATGTGACCTCACCAGGGCTGAGTAGAGGAGGAGGAGCACCTCCCTTGACCTGCTGGCCACACTCTTCCCAATGCACCACAGGACACCGGTGGCCCTCTTGGCTACGAGAGCACTGCTGACCCATAGTCAGCTTGCCATCCACCCAGACACCAGGTCCTTCTCCACAGAGATGTCTAGCAGGTCAGCCCCCAGCCTGCACTGTTGCTCTAGAATCACCCAGTTTCTCAGAAGGAAAAGAACACTGAGCAAGTAAGTGACTGTGATGGATATGTTTAAAAAATTCTTTTCTACATTCAAAATTAAATCTGGTTTTGTCTTCATGTGTTATATTTTTAGTTTGTAGTGAGAAAGAAGCTTCAATTTCATTATATTCAGCTAGTTAAAATAGGCTCTCCCCTTCTTCCTTCCTTGAAAAATGAATGTAACAAATAACTTCTTGGGATTCCTGTCTGTCTGTATGAATGATTTCTGAATTTATTGTGTAGAAAGAGAGAATTTCTGGGAGAAGTAAATGGACAGCCTGGACCAAACAATCTGACTTACATATCTAAAATGCTCTCTTAAACAACAGCTTTTCAGGAGAAAGGTGAACTTTATTATTCTTGACTCAAAACTTGTATCTTTATTTCTTATAATAAGGTGTTGTTTGATAAGAATATTACTACTTGATAATATGGATTCCAGATTTTTAATGTCCTTAAATGTCTGAATGTGCATTTAATGCTTGTTAATGTATAAACTTCACCTACATCACCATGTTCTGCATGAGCCTAACCCCTCAAGACAAACTAAATTTTTTAATCTACAGCTTGCTCTAAGCTTCACTGAAAGCTTCATTTTAAAGAGAGAGCTAAAAAACTAAGCTGAATTTCTGATCAAATCTTCCATTCCTGTCTTTGTCTCTTTGATAAGATTTGGTATTGTCACTCCACCTGCCAACTGCTTTTAAGGTATCCGTAATAACTTGACATAATATGTGCTGATATCTTTGTGGATGCTGATTATTTTATATACAACTCTTCTTAAGGGAGAACAACATAAGAAAACTGCCTTTTAAATGTACTTAAGCAAAAAGTAAATCTACTGAGGATTACAACTATTAGCTTTCACTTTCAGCTTGCATAGATTTCAGTAAGAGCAGAGAACAAGACTCTTCTTATATCAGTAGGGCTAAAAGACTGCCATCATTGCAAAGGATTTGTTTCATTACAACCCTGAAACGCTTGCCTGGGCTTCATCCACAGATTCAAAAACATTGAGATGCTGACCTTCTTCCTTGGATTCAGTGTCATTGCCTCTGTCGGTGTTCACGTACTTGTGTAACATGCTGTAATACTGCTCTTGTGAATTAAAGGTATATGAGACTGAAACCTTCTGCCAATCTTCGTTGCTGGGAGTAGAAAATGGTGCTGGGTCAGTGGCTTCAAAAAAGCAATTTGTATTTCTTTCTGCTAGCTTGGTTGCATGCTCTTTGGCTTTGATCTCAAAGAGTTTATGTTCTTTTCTTGAGTAAATTTTCCAGAACTTGAACTGAAGGTAGCTGACAGGGGAGAAGCAGTGGGTGACACATATTGAAATCAGTGCCACAGTCATGATGCTGGCTATCAGGAACCATCCTATCAGCTTGAAAAAAAGGATATACAGGTTATTGGTGGTTTTGCATGGCCATATGTGGGAGAACATAACTCTGAAAAAATAAGAAAACTGTAAGCAAAGACATCCTGGAGTGCATGTAACTGCTTGCTGCCAAAGTAGGGGATCCCATGCATGCAATTCAGACAGACATACAGACCTTCTGCACCCCTCAGCTGATCTTGTCAGATTAAGGATGAATACCGAAAAAAGAGAAGATGGACAGAAGTTATTTACTCAGTTATATCCAGCTTTCTTAAGTTTTAAGGCAAGATACTGACCATCAGTTTCTGCAGTTGTGGTCACATTTATGGTACAGAGGGTGCAGAACCTCTCTGTGTGCTTTGTGCCGCAAATCAGAGCTCCTGCTGGCTATGTTCTCATGGAATGTAGTTACTCTCCGTGATGTCTGAGCCTGCAAAAACAGCTAGTTTTTGCACAACGCAGAGGAAAGGTTGTGTCCTGTATGTGTTGTAGGCAGGACACAGATTTGGCTATTGAATATGGCAATTCATTCTTGTTTTATAGCTGATTTTAACACCCTTAGACAAGTCTCAGAGTTCCCATCAAAACCAAGTGTCCTAGTAATTGCTGGTGTCTCCTCTACTCAGGGGTACTCAGCTGGAAGCTCTAGGCAGAGATCCTGCAACATGCTCTTTTACCCCAGGATGACTTTTTCTTCAAATAAAAAAGTATTGGGTGCTAAACGAAAAGGAGTTTGTGTTCTTTTTGGTTCTTAATTTTGTTGAAAGTAGATTGGATATTAAAAATAGTGGTCAGTAATAAAAATACACTCACACTTTTCGTATTTTTGTTTGACTGGGTGTTTCTTTTAGATTCTTCTGCAATGTCAGTAACAGTCAGGCTTCCTTGTTTTTTCCTCCTTTCTTATCCTATCTAAAATCAATGATATAGAGTTTTCCCCTTTCCATCCTTTTTCTTGGAGAAGAGGCATGCTAAGTATTTAACAAATAAAAGCACATTTTTGTTTTAATAGGAATTTGTACTAAACAGGAACTTACAAAAATTGAAGGAATTATTAACTCTTATAAACTTAACTCCCTTGACCAACCCTTAATGTTTTCCTGAGAAAAAGTTGCAAAACATGGTTTTTCTACTGGAGTTAAGACAAAATCCACACAAATGTAGAAACAAAACTGCAGTGCTGCCAACAAACTAAACAAAAAACAATCCACAAATGTTGCTGTTTTGATCATGCAATTTGCTTTCAGCACAAGAAACTTTAACAAGACAGATATATATTTTAACTATTCTGCTAGAATACAAGTGTGAAATTATTAAGAGGTTCAAGCATTGAGTTTAGAGTCAAACAAGCTGCTCTTATTTGTTTCTCTTTCCAGATGTCTCCTTGCAACGGGACATCAGCTTCCCCCCTGTGTTAATGATCTCAGCTTCCCCTCAACTAATGCCTATCTGCAGAAGTTTGAGGTATTCAGAGACATAAAAGTAGAGAAGGAGAAGAACTCAAACCACGTCTAAGTTAATTGAGAGGAAAACTTGCTATGCAAAGTCCCATTCTCTAGGCTGGTTTCCTGTCCGTGAGGTTTTGTAAATGACGGTACCAAACCATTACCATGCAAAACCAGAAAGTATTGTAAAAATACACCTATTTCTTTTCTGTTGCTGCTTTTTTGCCAATGAATATTGGCTAGCCGTCTGCTTTTGGTACCTGATATTATATAACATGAGGGAAAAGGACTGTTTACAGTTCCCAGCAGGCAACTCTATGCATTGAGCAGCCAGGGTTGAAGCCCATAGTGTGAGGAGAAGAGCAGTGAGGCTTTACCTGGGACTGCGCATGAAAGCTGAGGCATACACTTGACATCGCTGCTGATAACTCCTCATCACAGGGCATTTTGTACAGCTGCTCTTGTCTGTAAATTGTGTTATTTTTACAGAAGAGGTGAGCTGTCATGTTGCTCCCGCTGGCTGCACACTCGTAGAAGTTGGCTCCAAGCAGGGCCACCGCTATCCAGGTGAGCGGGGCCACCGAGGCCTTGGCTGTCATCGGCACAAACAGCTGGCAGAAGTGGGCCCAGGTTCGCCAGGAACAGTACTGGGGATGCTTCTCCGGAGAGCACATGCCTGTAAACAGGCGCCATGTCCTGGTATTCATCATGTAGCCGAGCAGCAAGAGGACGAAGGCAGGTGCTAAGAGGAAAGAATAACCATACACCAGGTTCTCAGAGTTGCAGGGACACTTGAACACCGCAGATGAGAAGATGCGCTCGCTGGCAGCCGTCAGCAGGGACACGATGCTGAAACTCAGAGTGGTCTGATAGCGCAGGTAGAAATCCACTGCCTTCTGTAACATATCCATTTTTCTGCCTCTCCTTACTCTGAGAAGAGCAAAAACTCCGTCAGAAAAGGAAAAAAGAGAGACAAGTCTCCTGCAGCTCCCACAGCCTAGAGAGGCTTACAGAGCTTTCAGTTTCTATTGGGTGTGGGGTGTGGTGATACATTGAGGCACAGAAGCAGCCCTTCATAGAGGAAATAATAGTCAGTTCACAGTCAAGCAGAGACCACACTGGAAAACCACTCCAGCATCAAAAGCAAAACAATTTCTTATACATTTGTTCCTATAAAAATAGTTTGTGTTTGTCCACATATGCATTGTAACTAGCAATGGCTTAAACCTCATCATCTTGTCAGTGAGGCACCAGATTCAAAGTGTGAATAAAATGTGAAAAAAAAATCCAAAACCATATACAGATTTTTATCCTGCCTTATTTTTAGCTGTACAATATGGCTTATTCTCTTATGGAAGAAAATGCAACTATAATCATGTCAATTTTTCAAGATAATCAATCGATTTTTTTAAGTAGTTATGCTGTAAATTATATAACTCTTAACTTTTTTTTACTTTAAAGTACATTAAATCATGGATTTGTTTGTCTTTGCCAAGGGGAAGGGCAGCTGGATGTTGTTCTTTGTTTAATCTTTAAACTGCTGAGGCTTTGGGTCTTGCTGGACAAGGCCTGATAAGCTCCAATTTAAAAAGAAGGGTTTTTTGGAGGTCAGGAATTTGAAAATCCACAGTTCCCATTTCAGCTCTTTGGACAGCTGAGAGGATGACACAGAGGCTCCAGAGCAGATAGCACTTGTTCAGGTGGCTGCTGGGCTCACAGCAGATGTGCCGTGCCCAGTGCCAAGCTGCTGTTGCTGTGGAGGAGGAGAATGTGCTGCTAAATAAAATGCTTGCCTTGGCCTGGAGGAGCCCTTGTAATACTACAATGAGATAGCAATCAAAAAAGGATGTAAAACCAGGAAGAATTAATCAGACTGAAGGTTAGTCTGGCCACATCTCAGCTACAGCCAATAGCTGAGTGGGGAGCACTGAGGCGGGGAAAAGAAATTTGACAATGCCCTCACACGCTGTGCGGTTTCAGGGATTTTCTTTGTATCTAATGCCGTTTGTTTTAACCCATGCAGACTTTCTGACATCCAAAATACTGTACAGCAAGTGTGCTTAACCTTCATTCTAATGAATGACATTTGATGTCTCCAGGATCTGGAAGGGAAAGAGAAAAAAGAATGGATGCTTGGTATCTCTATCAACTCATGGTCTTGTACACCTTCACCATAGCCCTCTCTGTCCCAGGCTGAGGAAACCCTAATATAGTCATTCATCATCTGATATATACCTTTGCATACTTTCTTTATCCGTGTTGCCACCTGAACTATTCTCTAGGATTCAGGTATCATTTTTCACATGAGAGGAAATAGGAAGTATACCAGATTTCCAGTGCATTGAAGACACAACTGAATCACAGTTTGCTACAAGGGAATACTGACATTTGTCTTCTCTTCCCTTGAAATAATTTCTAGAATTATTTTATCATCCATGAATTGATATTTTAACAAGATAAACATTATAATAAAAAGCCCTTCAGTCCTTGAAAGATAACCTAAGCAAGCTCAGAGTCTATCACTGTATATACGAAGGTAGGATTTGGTTTCCCTTTGAGCACCGTTTCTTCTATACCTTGTGGAGACATTGCGGGGGCATTCCCTGGTCTAGGAGACACAAGAAGCTTCCCTCAAAAAGCTGTTAGACTCTATTGGCTCCTTCCTTTGTTCCTATGTCTGTTCCTATGTTCTTGAGCCACTCCTTCCTTATTCCCTGATTGGCCCTCATCCTTGTACTGCCCCAAGAGCAGTGTCAGCCTCAAGGCCCTTGTAGAGAAAACTGAGACCCTCTGTGTGTGGGTGCTGGGATGTGAACATCTCACCATGTAGCTGAATAAAACATCTGTGGATATTATGCAAAGGTCCTTTTTGCTTCCTTACCCTGGGCTAGGGGCGCAGCAATTCAGATTGCTACAAATGGTGCCCGAACAGGGACCTCTTCTCCTAGAAAACATCTGTGCTAAACCACCCCAAAAATTTCATTGTCTTACCCCAGTGTGATAAGTTTGAAATTTTAATTCCTTCCTCCTTTTACTCTCAGGTGTTGAGAAGAGACTAGATTTAGATGGAAACAACGCTTACCCACGCAAAACAAAAAGTTCACCTCCGCCTTAAAAAGTCTTTTCTTCAAGAACATTCTAGTTTTTCAGAGGAAGAGTTAAAGTTTTGTACACTGGTTATTTAAGCATTTTCCTTATATTTTGCAGAACATAGTCCTAACCAGTAACTTTGTAGAACTAGTTTGAGAAAAATTAAGACCTGAAGAAAAACTCTATAAAGAATTCTATCCTTTTTTGAATATGATAATGATATGTATTCAAAATCTTGAGGAACAGTTAAAAAATAGTGAACTTCAGCTGAAAACCCCTTCCCAAGCTCTCCCATCTGTACTCCTGCTGCCCAAGTTTGCTGTCACTGCATGGCCATGGCCGCATGCTTGTGTTCACATGATGGTGAGACTGCATGGCCGAGGCCACAGGGTCCCCCCTTCCACCTTCTAGTCCCCACAACTCCTCCCACATCTTCCACAGTCCAAGGAGTGAGGCGGGGGGGGGGGGGGTCAGAGGAGCGGCCTCTGATTGGCAATATAAAGCCGCAGCAGTCTCTTACTATGAAGGGGAAAGAAACCTCACGTGCACTTGCAGTGCTGGAAGGGACAGTAAACAAAAGAACGGATGTGCTTACCTCGGTCGCTATAGCACCATGAGACAACAGCGTGTGTGGCAATGGCTGTCCCTGCTACCACCAAACAGCTGCCCCCGTGGAAAACCCATGGCTGTCCCACTGCCGCTGTGCATGGCCAGGGCGAGCCAGCCGATACTCACTGCCCAGCCCGGGTTGCAGCAGCCCACAGCACCGGGGCCAAGGGCAGGCGGGCGAGGCTGGGGGACGGGCAGCCCTGCCAGGGGATGGCTCAGAACCGCAGTCCTGGCAGCAAAACCACTGCCCCCCACACACCCGCAGGGCCCGCGTCACCACTGCTGCTCTGGAAGCCCTGTGCTGGCAGCGCCCATGGGCATCAGCCAAGAGAGACCCCCAAGAAAAAGCCAGGTCTCAGTGTGGCCACCAGCACCGAGAGCAGGACGAACCCCGCATGGCAGCCCACCAACCTCAGCATCAATAACTCATCCAGCAACACAAACAAAAACCCACTGACGAAGGTAAAAAAGCCCTTGCCATGAACGTTTTGGGGACAGCGCAATGGTTCAACGTAAAAAACAAATATGGCTTCATAACCCGGAATGATAACAAAGAAGATGTGTTTTGGTTTAATGTTACTGCTATAAAAAAAGAATAACCCCAAGGAATACCTCCACAGTCTAGGAGATGGAAAAATTGTGGAATTTAATATAATACAAGGAAGAGAAGGCCCCCAAGCAGCCGATGTGACAGGACCTGGTAGAGTTCCAGTGCAAGGTAGTAAACATGCACCAAACTGCAAACCTGCGAAATATTATCCAAGTCATAGAAGTCCTCCACACTCCTACCAAAGAAATAGAATCCAAAACCAACAACCAAGCCCCAGCAACAGCCTAAAATCTCAAAGAGGACAGAACACTGATGAGCCATCCAAGAGTTCACCTCCATAATGAAAGAACCTTCCAGTCTGATAAGTCCCACTTCTTCTAATACCCTTCCCCAATTCCTGTGGCCTCCCTGCCCCTCTCCCACTTTCCTCTTTGCCTTTCTTATTACCCCTTTTTTATGTTCCCACAAATTCCTACCTCCTTTTCCCCCTTTCCATGGCCTCCCTCTACTAATCCCTTCCCCAAATTTCCTTCGTAATACCAGAGGAAGGGTGATTGGGAGGGAAAGAAATTTTCCCTAAAGTAACCATCTTTTTCTTAATGATTTCTATTTGGAGTTTCCAGCAGACACACCACCACCTACACTACCTCGTACAGAGCCAATTAACAGTCAGCAACACTGCTTCAGGTGGCAGAGAACCAATCACTGCTGATAAAACCTCTCCAAACTCAGTTTCCTAATAAACCATGCTAAGAAAACCCCTCATCCCTCCTACCAGCTCTAAGACACTCCAAGAAATCTGTTGAGACATTGGACACTCAGAATTGTTTGCATTTTTAAAAATTGTCTTATGAGTGCTTTTGATTTGTCATTTTGTGTTGATTCAGTTGATCCTTCAGAGAAGCTTTCTTAATGATATAAAAAAATGAGGAATTGTGGAGACCCTGGGGGCATTCTCTGGTCTAGGAGACACAAGAAGCTTCCCTCAAAAAGCTGTTAGACCCCATTGGCTCCTTCCCCTGTTCCTGCGTCTTTTCCTATGTTCCTGAGCCACTCCTTCCCTATTCCCTGATTTGCCCTCATCTTTGTACTGCCCCGAGACCAGGGTCAGCCTCCAGGCCCTTGTAGGGAGAAAGTGACACCCTCTGTGTGTGGGTGGTGGGATGTGAACATCTCACCACGTGGCTGAATAAAACATCTGTGGATATTATGCAAAGGTCCTTTTTGCTTCCTTACCCTGGACTATGCACGCAGCAATTCAGATTGCTACAATACTGAATTAGACACATCATTTTGCTTTCTGATCAGGCAGCCTAAGAAAGTATCTCACCAGATCTTTAAAGCAGTGATTTATTTTTAAATATCAAGAATTATTGGCAAGTACTGTTACCTTGATTTTAACTTAGAGGCAGTTAGAGACAAAGGTTAGAAAGCTGTGAAACTAGAATTCAGATGCCCCATCTATGGAAGTGTTCCAGGACAGGTTGGAGGTTTTAAGCAGCCTTGTCTTGTGGAAATTGTGCCTGCCCATGGCAGGAGGGTTAGAATTGCATGATCTTTAAGGACCCTTCCAGCCTAATCTTTTTTCATGATTCTGTGATTCTCTGAGAGCACGGCAGAAGAAACAGATGCAATGTGAAATTGCTGCAAGGATGCATCCTGACAAAGACAGGGACATGGGCTGCCTCCAAGAGCCGCACTGAACTAGTTTAACAAGAGAGGCAAAGGACCAGAGGTAGCTCTCTGGAACAGATTATGACCACACAGGGGAAAGTGTAGAGCCAAGAAACCCTGCTACTTCTCTTTCTGAGCCTAATTTTAGCAGTGTTTTATTTATCTGTAATAAAATACGATTTCAGGAACCAGCTTCTTGGGAAAAGGGAGGGGAGCTCTGCATGAAAAGGGATTAGCCCTGCTCCAAGAAAACATGTTTCCAGTAAATATTCATAGAGTGGTGAGCAAGGGAAGAGAGACCACCCTAGTTGGGAAGTGGGGGAGCAGCTGTGCCGGCAGCCAAGTGGGGTGCAGGAGCGGCCAGGGTGAGCCCAGCTGGTGGCAGCTTTGGGAGCTGGGGAGCAGCCCAAGGGTGTGAGGAACTGTGGGGCCAGGGAGTTACAGAGCCCCCGCTCACTCAGAGCTCTCTTCTCCCAGGGCAGCTCTTTCTTGCCCTCTAAATTAACACTTGTCTGGCCACAACAGCTGCAAAACATTATATGGAAAGTATTTAGAAAAACAGCTTTCTGTTAAAGGACCCAGAATTCCAATTTAATGGTTGTTTTTACATTGATTTGCATTAAATTTCATGTCTTCTAAGGGGGGATGGAACAATGCAAGAATTTAAAAGATAGAGTTTTTTAGAACAAAAGGTTATTTTTTTAACTTGAAATATTATTCTGCTTTGAAATATTCTTTATTAAAATGAAGAGGTCAGCTGAAAGCAAGTGGACTTGTTTAATAATTTATTTTCTCCTTGACATTTTAACTTCTATACTTTCATTTGCTGATGAATGATTCTCAAGCTTTTTCTAGGTGGAAAAATCTGTAGTCTGAACTAATTCTGTGGTTCAATAAAATGCTTAATACTAGTCATGAATGCAACGTGTGTAAGTGTGTGAAAGCGCACAAAAGGGGTTTACCAATACATATTGTGCAGATCTTGTTTTATTTGTGTTAGTAAATCCTTACAGTAGGTTATTTCTTTTTTTTTTTTTTTCTGGAACTTTTTCTACTTGTTTAGAATAGCCAAAAGTGGTTTGGTTTTGTTTTGTTTTCCTACAAGTCATGCTCCTTCCAGCTGTTACATCCAAGGCCTGTCCTGTCCTAAATTCCTTCCATTAGTCTTAAAAAGCTCAATTCCCTCTTCATGTTAATACTGTAGTATCTTGTACAGTCATGGTTGCAATGGAAAAGAGCACCTCTGCACTGGTGCTCTGTTTATAAAAACTGCACTTCCTTCTTCAACTGAAAGAAATGTAAGCTGCATTTCTCCAGTTCAGTAAAACACATGGATAATATGTGTTTTTATTCTAGGAAAATTCTTGTAATACCTTTTGTCTCATTCCAGGTGAAATTAATGCTTAAAATGTTGGAGGTCCTGTCCACAAGCAGCTCTGCACCTACCCTCCAGGTGGACTGATCTCCCCCAGAGGCCCATTGCCTCACTTTGTGAAACTGAGGAAGTTATTCTGACTTTATGGTTAAACCAGCCTTCTTACAAGTTTAGGAAATGTCACGCAGCTCAGTGGCACCACATAAATCATTAATAGTACTAATACTTAGTAGAACGGCAGCCTGAGAAGTAGCACCGTGCTTGGGCCTGCACAGCTTACAAGCATTTGTGTACATTGTACTGCTATTTTAAGGCATCACATTTATTAGCAGTTTTTGGCTGAAAATGGATTTTAGCAGGCAGGAAGGGAACAGGTCTGGAAAACCAAGCATGGCTCTGAAGGAGGCTTTGATGGGTGAGCTCTGGTAGAGAGTCACATAAGCCATGGTACTAATTGTCCCTTGCCATTATTTATTGTTGCTCTTTTAACATTGTGGGTCCATTACATGTCTCATTTCTGTATAGGGAAGGTCCTGTGACCCAGTCCACATGTCCCACAGCAGCCAGCTGCATGAGAGTTTTACTGTTCCTTCTGCAGTCTGTATGAGCCATGAACAAATCTGTATGATTCTTTAATGCTGCCTGCAGATTAAGTGACAAATATTTACTGAACTTATATGAAAATATATGATAGAAGCATAGGATTAGAAAGGTAGAAGTTATCATGTTTTATGATGAAATTAAGTAGCCTTGGTGAGGCAGATTGTAGTTAAGACTAATCAGGCAAATCACCCTGGGTAGTTAACTAGTCAGTTCTAAGAAAGAAAAGTTCAGTCTTTTTCATTTACTATGGAAAATGAAACACCATAAAATTACTTTGCAAATTGAAGCACATTAAACCCCAAACTATTTCTATGCTCTTATTATAGATGTTTTATATTCCGTGTGTCCTTGCTTTCTTTGGGTTATACCATCACACCTTGCTGCCTTGGAATTGCTGCATAGCTGAGAGTTCACAGAGTCACAGAATCATAGAATGGTCTTGGTTGGAAAAGACTTGAAAGATCATCTGGTTCCAACCCTCCTGCCATGTGCTGGGAACCTTCTACTAGACCAGGGCACTCAGGGGCCCATCTAGTCTGGTCTTGAACACTTCCAGGGATGGGGCAGGACCTCTCTGGATAACCTGTCCCAGAGCCTCACCACCCCCACAGTAAAGAACTTCTTCCTGATATCTAATCTAAATCTGCCTTCTTTCTTAAGGGCATTCACCCTTGTCCTAAGATTTGATCTGTTCCACTCTGTGTGGGCGTATGTGTGTCCTAACGGTGGCTAACCATGTGCTAGAAAACATGCTCTGTACTTTTCCATACAATTAATTTTTCTTTCTCTTTTCAAACTTGAACAAATTAATTAGCTGTTTAGTTCATGGTAGTACACTACTGTCTCCAGTTTCCCATTTCAGGTTCCTTTGCTGCTAAAATTTTGTTTCTCATAGAAACTTTTCTAACAGTAATGTAGCCCAAGAACTGAGACCCTATCCTTTTCAAAGTTGTCAAAGAAATGAAAAGTTTCTGGCTCCTGATCCTCAACCTCCCTTGCTCATATATTTTTTGTAATCAATCTAATCCTTAGCTACACAATACCCAAGCTGTTTCAGCTTACCACTACTGTACAAGCTCTGTCAGGCTCTCTGGTAACCATGTCTGGCTTGTATTAAAGGCTGAACTCTATTACCCTCAGCAGCACTTGTGTGTGCACTTCCATTTTTTTTAATGGGAAGATATGATTCAGAAGGAAAGAATGATATATGGGACATAAGGAGAAAATATTCCCAGTTGCCTATATTTTATGTTAGCAGTAACTTTCCAAGTCTCTCGGTCTGCCCTCATTTATTCTGCAATGTTCAAATACTCCATCATCATTGTCATCATGGCATTTGCAGCTATATTACTGATCATCTATTCCTCTAGCTTCCATAAAGGCAGAGTTCTTCAACTGCCCTTCCACGGACTCTGGTCCTCTGCTTGTTTCCCCATTGCTACCAACCTGCAGTTGGGTCCACCAGAGGAAACTCCATGACAAACTTAGTAAGTGAACAAATATGATTACTTGATCAAAATAAGGGTTATGCCATATAAAAAAGGACAAGCATGAGAGAAGTGAATACAGTTCTAGACTACAATTAATAGTAAAGGTCAACTATAAATGCTGCAGCATCTTTACTAGGTCACAGAGAAACTTGGCCTTCCTTAGCATGTCCCAAAGAGTTCAGCTCCTCCTCTCAAGGATAGTCCTGTTCATTAGAAATAGAAAGAAATGCATATGCTGATCACCTATTCCCTCCTGCCACAGGGTGAATTCATCTAGCTTACTCTCACAGCAGCATGGCAGTGTAGTGAAATTTCCATGCCCCAATCCTCCACAAGTTTTTTTCACTAGCATTTCCTGCAGGCATATTCAATGCGTCCAGTTTTCCCGGCATTCCTCGATTCCTAGTTTACATTAACAAAGACGAAGTGGAAAACCAGGGGTTTTATACTCGTGATTTTAGAAGCATTTCACCTCCTTAAAGAATGCCTTCCAACTGGAGGTAGGTATGAAGCTAGACTGAGTATGGAATGTTTGGTGAAAAAATGTTTGTCAATATTTTGGGGAGAGTCATAAACTCATATATACTTGTTATGGATTATTGTTCACAGTAACAGAGCCCTGGGGGTTGGAGTGGGACAGTTTTCCTCTTGATTGTCCCAGGGTCAGTTAGGAAACCAGTAAAATCATTGATGGTTTTGGACACAAGTCAAAGGGGAAAAAAGTCACAAATGTCTTATACAACAATTCATTTCAGCTAGCAATTTCTCTCTGCGTCCTAAATTTCTGGAAAATCATCATAAATGTTCTGAATGCTTTATCAGCCTGAAGAACCTGGCAGGAAAGGTAGCATCTGGGGAAAATGCTGAAGGAATGCACTCATATATTGTATAGTTGTGTCCAGTCTCCTGCCTGTCTGAAGCATGGAATAATTTTTTTCCTTACTTGAGAAGGTCCAGGACTCTTATATGAAGTGCTATGACATTGTTTCAAGGTTGAACTTGTTTGGAAAACAGTCTCTGTTCTGATGACAGTACAGACATATCCAGCACTAGATTGCACAGGCCTTCTGCTGCAGAGAGCTCCTGGAGTCAGCTGCCAAGAAAGGACAGAAAGTGACATCTTGGCTTCATTAGCTCAGTCTGACTTACCAGCCTCAAGTTACCCTACTGATTTTAACAGACTAGACAGAGCAAAGGGATTGAAGTTAGACAAAAGTATTTATGATCCCAACTGAGCCTTTTGCAGACCAAGTAAATGTGAATGTAATGTCCCGGTGCAGAAATACAGCTATTTTCCGAATTCTATATGGTTTCAAACACCAAGAAAATGCTTTTCATCAGTGGAAAATACATAGACCAACAGAATTTCAGACACATAATTCTTCAGAATAAGCTTTCATCTTACAAGTTTTAAGAAATGAAGTAATGTGCTCCTTTCCCTTTGCTTCCTTGAGTCACAATGATGTATTTAACATAGATAGACATATTTTGGCTGGACTCAAAAAAATATTTGAAAGAATCTAAGAACCAGATTCCACTTCCACCCTCAAACATATACACCACTACCTGTGGATTGAATTGCCATTCACTTTGTTCAGAATACAGTGAATTAACTTTAGACTAAATTAGACTGCAGTCCTCAAATGAAGGACGCATGATTGAAGAGCAGCTATTGAAGAAAAATTGAGTGAAGTCAGCAGGGTCTCAGATGAACATAGGAACTCATCCACATACATCAAGTTCTTGGACAGCCACTTTTTCCTGTGGCCAGAGATGCAGAAAATGAACATTTTCAGAAATGAAAAAGAAGAAGAATAGGAGCAGAGGCATGTGCTAGAAACACCTCAGTTTTTTTACTCCTCTTAAAAGAGGGAGTGAAAAATAACTGCTGTTGGGTGCCATACAGTGGCATTTCAGAAGTTGTTCAGTATACCCAGACTAGATGAACACAGTGCTAAATGCTTCTACCACGGACACAGAGACCACCGAGGCTGCTTCTCTTGTGCTGCTCAGACAAAGGATGCAAAGGTGAGGAGAGCATTCTGTCCTGAATAATCAGGTGTGGAGGAACACCATCTTTCTCCAGCCCTCCCACAAGCCAGTAGGGCTGTTGGGCTGATCCCATTTACCTGTTCTTCCCCACTGCACTTCCTAGTGAAGCAAGGGCAGCTTGGATTTTTCAGGATCCTGCCATCTGAGGCCTCGAACTGTTTCTTTTCTGTGACAGAGACATGTCTAGCCAACACCCGATTGCCCATGCCACGTTATTGATGGCATAGAACAATCTGTTCTTCCATTGTTTCAAAATCAAAATCACAAAAAGTTACAGTCCTTGGCACGGAATGAGTGAGACAAAAATAGAAAGAAAGAGTGGAAACAGAACCACTGGAGACAGCCTTTTTAAAGACTCTGGCCTGGAAAAGAATAACTAAGGATTCTTTTCATATCTAAAAGACAGTCAACACAATTAAAGCTTAATTTGCTTCTTTAGTTGCCCAATCTGAATCAAAGTCACATCTGTGCAAGTGGAGTTCAGAGCAGCAAGTAATGACAGTCTTGTACACATAAATCCTTCACAGATGCAAACGAAGGACAGGCGGCAAAACTCCTGGATGCACACTTTATGCTGAAATGGGTCTGGTCTCTCACTGAGGAGGGTCAGGCTGCTGCATTTCATTTCCCTTTACAGTATCATTGCACACACACCATTAGTGTGAATGCTGGTCTGCTTTAAAAGCTGCTTTAAGACCTGGCTGTGAGCATGGGCAGTTCTTGCAGCCACCTCTTTCCCCTGGCACTGCTGGAACAGTGCAGAGAAGCGTAGCATAAATGAGAGCTAACATGCAAAACCATACCTTAATTGCTAATCTCTGCAGTTTCATTTGACAGCTACACAAATCCCATGCTAGAATTTAGAGCCACACTACACAGCAAAGAATTGCAGGCACTTCTTAGTCTTCTAGACTACAGGGTGGCTTTCTGCTTGTTCAAAGCAATAGTAAATGGACACGGGAAATGCACACAGACATTGAATAAACTCTTGATTTTTTTGGCGCTTCATGACAAATAATAGTAACACCTAATATTGGAAAACTAACAGTGTCTTTAAAATTGAACATAAGTCAACAGATATTTTTGCATGTGTTTACGTCATCACAGTGCAAAGGCAGAAATAAAGAGATTTCCAGTTATCCAGAGCCTGTCACAGTTTAGTCACTTTCAGCAGGCACCACCACCAACCTGGAGCTGTATGGGTGATAGTCCAGAGGCCCAGCTCCCTTTGTCTTAAGAAACAGAATGAGTGAGTTGAAGTAGACAGTTATCCACCTCGCATGTCCTTTGCAATCAGGGAAAAGGGGAAAGTATGTCCTGAAGGTGTTCCAAGGCCTTTGGTGAGCTGAGTTACTGTCTGAAGGCTCTCATAATCCAGAGACTGTGCAAGGATCAGAAATTAACTGGGTACCTAAATCTTTGCTCAGATAAAATGTAGCCAATTTTATTGAATAAATCCAGGCATTGGAGACTGTAGTAGGGCTTATTTATGTGAATACAGTGCTCTGAACTGACTCAGAACCTAGTGAAAATATTCTGACCTATTCACTGAAGATGTTTAGACAAGGAAAGATCATCACATTTCCAAACATAGACTTGCAGAAGGCTTAACAGGAGTAATGTAGATAACATACATCTAAAATGGTGTAAAGAAGAGGAAGTAAAGGTTTGTGGTTTGAACCAAGTACTGATGAACATAATTACTGTAATTATCAGGAAAAATATTTAAATAAAAGAAAACCAACTTTTCCATAGAGATAATTATAATGCTTTTATTTAGCAAATGTACTGAAGAATTGTTTTTCTGTAAAGACATACAGGTATGCCCCAATTCCACAGTTTCCATTCTCTCAAATAGCTATGAGTTTTTGAAATTAGTTTAATGAACAGAGGGGAATATATGTGGAGATGTCAAACTTATTTTTGTCATAAACCACATGATTCCATTTACCACTAATCCCCAAATAATTGACCTGGGGCCACCAAGAGCTTGCAGAACCCTTGCTGGTGCTTTATAGAGAACAGGCTATTCACAAAATTTTAACTGTCCTCTTTCTAGCCATTTGAAAGAAAAAATACATTAAATACTTCCTTAATACATAGTTTTCCATACCAGCAGTTGCTGAGGTTACCACAGGATTGCTTTGGTTCTTTGTATTTTTAAAATTACATATGGAAGGGCAGTGATCTAGGACATTATTTCCCTACTAAGATGTGCTTCGAACTATAGAAAACTTTCTTGAAACCCTGCCTTGTAAAATGGAGAAAAGACCCTATAGAATTTAGTATTCTACAGCCTACACTTGGCTAAAATAGAAATGGTTTTATTTTCCTGAGAATTGCATTCTGTTCTACTTTGAGTTAAACCCATATTTGCCTTCTAGTACTACCTACTAGTGATGTGCCCCTCACTTGGCAAGCAGTGACATGATTGTCATTTCCCCAGTGTGCCAGATTGTAAAGCATGGAAGAGATGGGACGATATAAGGGTCTGCAATAATGATACAGGGGTGTCCCATATTGAGCCATTCTTTGGTTTGGCAGACAGAAATGAAGTCTGCTGCTAAGATCTGCCTTGTATACATATGTTTGAATGTCCTCGTCTTAGGAGAATGTCCAGAGACATCCCTAGCAGCCTGAAATGAAAACTCACTACACGCAAATCAAATTCTGTATAAAAAAAGACCTTAGAAACAAACCTATCAAGAGGTCTCTTCTCACCAAGAAAATAATTACAACTTTACATTGCTGAACTCTGATGAACAATGCATAATGGTCCCTCAGATGTGAGCCCCAACTCAAAACACAAAGGAGGAGTACTTATTAAGTATTGATTTTTCTGAGATATTAATTGCTTGCCCTATTCTTTAATCCCTTCTGGTCTGAAAACAATCTTTCCCCAGATGTTTTTTGGAATGTTTCAGAAAAAAAAAAAAAAAGGAAAAAAAATGAGAAGATACAAACTTTGGCCCTATTAGGGTTAATGTTTTTGCATAGACATATATGACCATAAACTGGTCAACTAGTAGAGGTCTTCTGCTAACATTGTGACTGAGAACAGGAAGAATACAGCCACAATAATATACAGCTGTCTACTAAAAGTATTGCATACAGACATCTTTGGCCATGCAGTCTCTTGGCCTTCTGGAAATATGTGAGCTGCATTGCTAGCATGACAAAAAAAATAGCAATGTTGAGAATTAGAAAGAGGCGAGTATAAGAAGCTGATATTGATGGGGAACTTCGAGCCGTCGCCACCATCTGTGCCAGCCCTGATCGGCCTTTGACTGACACCCCAGTTTTGTGCTTCACATAAGTGATATCTGCAAAGTCCAGAAGATCTTTCATTTCCTCATCTTCGTCTACAGGCAACTCTTTTTGTGCTTGAGTCTGTGCCTTTTGTCGCACTTTTCTTTCATTTACCTCAATCTGTGCAAAAATGTCAGGAACGGCATCAACAAATTTGTAGCCTTTGGCTACCTTTCTGTTTTTCTTTGCTCTGCCACGCTGCTGCTGCCTCTGTGAGATTGCAAATATCCTGTCAATGGCCTCCTCTGTCTGCCTCTTATCTGAAAACCTCAGCAGGCGCTCAGCAGTCTTCCTAAAGCTGGCCGTGTTGCGTACACGAGACAGGATCTGCTTCTCAAGCTGCTGGAAGACGGGCTTAAAATGTTGCAGGTTCCTCTCCACGATGCCTACATAGTCCTTCACTTCTGGTACTGTGGAGCTCCTGATGGCAGAGGCTCGGTCAAAGACAATTTTCTGGCGGTCTGCAATAACCTGTGCAAAGGCAGAGCGGGAGCCATCCTCGACGGGCCACAGGTACACGGCGTAGGCGTGCTCACCAGTGGTCACAAAAACATCCAGCTGCGGGGAATCTCCACGCACGGTGAAGCTCTGCACGTCCACAGAGGGCCCAATGAAAAGGTAGATGGCCCTCGTGACAGGGTGCCGCAGCAGGGTCGTTACATTCACGTAGTTTGTTCCATTGTAGGGGTAGCCCCGGGGATACATCCTCGAGGCAATGGTGGCTTTCTCACTGTGGCCAGTGTCGTCCATCCAGTACATTTTATATATCCCATCACGGTGCCTAATAAAGGCCCCATGGACATCATCAACAACTGTTTCTTCAAAAGGCACATCCACATTGTGGAAGAAACTGGTCGCTGCCTCCAGAGGGCTGTCATCTTCTAGGTGGATTTGGTCCACAAGCAAGAGAAGCTGGGGGTGGAGAAGTATAAGGTTTCGTTGCAATTTTCTCAGCTTCAGTTTAGGATTGTATGCACCCACTCCTTCTCCCCTGATAAAAACCACCCCGCTTCTCTCCGTGGCGGCAACCACTCGTCCCTGACAGTCGCCAGCCAAGTCATGTTTATATTTAAGCCACTTTGAGGAACAGTCTTCTGTAATCTGCCCTTCCCATGGGGAGAAGCAGCTCTTAGACACAGCAGGGGAAAACATCAACACATTATTAAAAAAAGTATATTTTGGCCCATACAGAGCTTCTGTTATGAAAGGTACGCCATTGGGAGCGAAAGTGAAGGAGTTCTGGTCTGGGTGTTCGTGGCCAGCATTAAAGTTCCTCCACCCCTTGATCCACTCTTTGTACTTGTTCTTATGAACAATATCATATATTGCACGTCCTCCCAGCTTTCCTGACTTGAAGGAAAGGAAAGGCCTGTTGATTTCAGCTGGCAAAGCACTTCCATAAGTCACCACTCCCCAGTCCTCAAAATAATGCAGCTTAGGAACCCCATAGTCTGGTGGAGGTACAGAGCGCAAACTTGCATCATACCTGCAAAAAAAGATGAGAAAAATGGGGTTAAAAGTCCCTTGACTGATTCCACTATTAGCACTTGTAAAAATCTCAAAAAAACATTCCCTATTTACATCAAAGAGCAAGCCAACAATATAAAGCCCACAGTTATTCTTCCTAATCATATAGCTGTAATTATTATTCATCATACTAATCCTATAAAAATTTGTTGTGTGCTTTTTACAAAACAATAGCTGAAAGCATCTGCTCTGCATTTAAAGCAAGCAGTCTTTCTGCAGTCCAAAAATAAGAGTACCACTAATTTCAAACTAGCCATGTTTTGTCCTAGATAGTCATAAAACTACTGACTATAACACAGATCTTTAAAAAGGGCAGATTAGTCCAGATGCTACCTAGACATCAGCATTTGTGCCTATTTACTGCCTACTTAACAAAGAGAAATATCTGTTTCCCCAAAATGATGACTACAGAAGTCTGTAGTCTTCAAACAGAATAGGCAATAAATTAAAAATTAATGATGAGGCATTCTGAAGGTTAAATGTTTATTATTTGTATCAGTTAACATATGTTAGTTTTTTTCTCCAAATTAGGCCGAAGAAAAAATTTCATGGATTTTCTTGTATGAATTGTAAGATGTAAGACATTTTGTTTAAAAAGAAGCTTTAATTCTAGAAATGGTTAAAATGATTACAATTTTATCTGTGGGAGTTAAAACAATAAAAATCCAAACCAAAACCTTCTGGCATTGTTTTTAAGCAACCAAAATAAATAAAACCATATTAAGCCTACTAACATTTCTGTTAGACTGTTCCAGAATCAGATTTATTCCTGCAACCAACCAGGAGTTTCTGGCAGGCCCTAGACAGTCCCAGAATTTCCATGAAGACACAGGAGAAAACAGCGATGGGATGAGGTTGTAGAAGAAATATTTTGTATTTTGCAAGTAACAAGATGAAGGCTGCTTGGAGCCTAAGAAACATGCACTCCAATGTGCACATCATAAGGGCAAACCAACAGATATTCAATAAGATTTTTCTTGCAAGAGAGAAAGAGCTACACTCACTCCTCGAAAATATATTTGTTATCTCCATAAACGAAGGGAATTCATATGTGGATCTAAAGCTTCTTGAGTCTTTTGATTTCGACTTTAAGAAGATTGACATAGAAGTTAGCATAACTGTAAATTACATGGGAAAATATCCATCTAGCATGGCATTTTTTTTCCAAGCATAACTTGCTAATTTGTGTGCAAATCCTGTTAACAGTAGCCTTGCTGCTTGGATTATTTAGCTTTTGAAAGAAAGTTTATACTATTTTGCAGAACTTTTGAATGAAAACTTATGCTTTAAATATTCACCCAATTCATCATAAAAGAACACAACAGGATTAAACCCCATTAGAATAGACCAAATTAAACAAAGACTACATACAGGTAAATTTTCAGGTCCTTTGGAATGGCCTGTGTTCTATGAAAGCAATAGCCAGTGGAAAGAAACCATAAAAACAGATGTAGGACCAGATCAGGGTGTTCCCTGTGGCAACCTGTGCTAAATGAAGAAGTTCTTCTGTGCCTCCTGACCCTGGGTGGCACACAGACAGCCTGAGCCTGGCCTCTACGCTGCACATCTAAAGATAACGAATTAACACTAACAGCAAACAGCTGCCAGATTCCTTTTGAGCCCACTCATTCCCTTTCATACCAGAGAAATTCAGTGTGGAGAGTGCACCACCTCTGCCCTTTGGATGGTGTGCCTGGCCCCTCCACCACTCGGTTCTTTCTGATTTGCTCTGCCAGCCAGTTCCCGCTGCCATTGCGCATGACAAACTTGTCAAGAAACACCAGCTGGCTCTCCGGCCCGTAGAACCAGTTATAGTTGGAATCTGCGATGGCCACAGTTCTCTGGAACCCTTGGGGAAAAGTGAGAAGGAGAAAGAACAAATAAGCACACAAAGATGCTTTTGAAGAGCATGCCAGTGAAGCCACGTGGTGCAAACAGAGGCAGCCTTTTCAGATGTTTATAGACCTGCTTGTAAATGAGCTGTAAATAGGTTACACAGGAGTGGTTTCCTTCTGCTGCAGCTAACTTGAATATTCACCTTTCTTCTTTGGCTTTGGGCAAAGGACAGCCAAAGTACTACACAAAATGTAAAATGCAATGCACTTCCTCTCCTCACTCAAGTCTGGCAAAAGTAACTTTCCCTTTACAGTTTTCATGCTTTTATGTGAATCTGTACTCTGCAAAGGAATAAACCAGAGGTGCCCCCAAAGAACAAAATAATCAGCTTCACCTTGAAGCCATCAGTGTGAGTTCATTTTGCTCTTAGGAGCCTCTTCCTGAAGGATGCCTGAGGTCTCACATGGAGTCAGCAAAATTCCCTATGTGCCTGTGCTGGTATACCAAAGCTGCATTCAGCCCCCCTCACATACATGGGTAGATCTGGGGTTCCAAGAGAGTTATCTGAGTTTTTTCACCTGGAATTTGAGCAATGTAAGTTCCTAATGAAGTGTCCTGCAAATAAGCAACACAGGGGACAACAGTTTTAAACTGAAAGAGGGTAGACCTAGTTTAGATATGAGGAAGAGGTTTTTTCCTGTGGGGATCGTGAGGCACGTGAACAGATTGTGAACAGTCCTGGCAGTGTCCAAGGCTAGGCTGGATGGGGCTTTAAGGAACCGGTGCTAGTGGAAAGTGTCCCTCATTTAGAAGCAGTGATAAACAAGGATGTTACTGTTTTGATAACTGTTGAAGGTAAAATCCAAGGAAATGGTTATTTGGAAAAATATCCAAGTAGAGTGCTATTTTAAAATGGCCTATTTAAAGTATGAAATTTATTGCTGCTTCAAAAATAAAGAGATTCATCTTTATTCACGCAAAGGACGTACCTGGCAGGACAGTCCTGTACATAAATGCAAAGTGCTGCTTGAGCCAGGGGTGGCTGAAGTGATTGATGTCAAAATGCCTTTGGACAAGAAACATGTACTGAAACAGTGATCTGGTTGTGTAGCTGCCATAAGCCACCCCTTCATAGAGGGAGCCATCTGTGACCTCCTGCAGCAGGACTACTGACTTCTCCATGATTGCCAACACTTGCTTGGTCCACAAGTAAGCTTCCTGAAGGTAGCCTGAAAGAAAATGACAATGGCAAAACTAATTACAACACAACAGTTCATAGATGGTGCTGTCTGTAGCCCCACAGTGGGGTCCTTCCCAGCATGGAATCTGCAGTCCAGGGGTCTATAATACAACCTATTGCTGCAGTATCCCTGTACTTCTAAGGTGAAAAATAAAAGTAAGACATATTTAAATACAGCAAAGCAAGGTCACATGAGCATGGGAAAATCTATCAAACACCTTTTGCTAGTAATATGGGGCTACGTTTTACAACTTAAAAAGAAAATTTCCTGAACACATTCAGGACATGCAAAAAAGGGAAGAGCCAAACCAAGACTATTTATTGCATTTCAAATTAAAGCTGTATGAAAACAAATCAATGGCCCCACTAGAGGGCTCCAATAATGCAACAATTCTGATCGGTCATTTTTCATTGGCAGGATCACCAGCAGGGTAAGGAGATCCACAGAGATTAAAAAAGTAAAAAAGTTCACATTTGAGCTGCAGTTAACTGATATGATGATGAGCTAACTCATGCTCAATTTTAAGACCTGCTCTGTTCTACTTATATTTTCAGTTTGTTGTACAACCTAAAGGGTTATCCAAATAAAAGCTATTTTGGAAGAGCTTTGCATGGGTAATTCTAAAAGTAGATTCTTCAGTTCCAGAATAAAATTAATCTTCCAAGCAGATAAATTCTCAGCCTCCACATATACAAGCCCTGAGCAGTTTCACTTTTTCTAAAGAAAAGCATTTCAGAGATTTTACTGTTTTGGTCTGCTCCACACAATTCAAGACCTGGGAAGAGGTCACAAGGAACCTTCTCAGTGCCAGTCTGCTTTCACTAAGCACAAGCAAGAGGGCCTTAGCACTGCACTTATGTATTGCAGAAGTCAGCATATGGAACCCAGCAGAGGAAAGGCTTTTTGGAAAGAATAGCAAGAAAGGTAGGACTAAACAGAAATCAACTGTTTTGTGCTTCTACATGGCAGCTTAGTGTTCTCCCATTTCAAAGTGTCTGGACACAGATTGAACCAGACTTAATTCCACCCTATAGCAAAGCCCAGCTGGCACATGTTACACTCACTACATGGTGAAGCAGTGCCTGCTGAATGAAGCACATGTGCTAAGGGAGTAGGAGCTACATTCAGTCCTGTTACTCAGAGTTTCATCCTATTTCCACCAACACTGTATTTATGCTCAGCAGAGTGATGAGTAATTCAGGCATCCTACCAGTCAAGGCTGCCAAATCCTGCTCAGTTAACCGAGACAAAAAAAAAATAGCAGTGTCTAAGCAAAACAGACAACCTGAGTCTATCACAGTACTTTAAATGCCTGGCTGAAGAGAAAACTGTGATGGGGAAGACCTGAGCAACAGTGGCGGAGGTACTACTTACTTCCACTTCACTCCCAGCTATTAAGACACTCATTGCTCTTCATGGAGTTGGCAGCACAGTGGTCTGTCAGAATAAAATCCTGAATGTTTCCACTCCTGTTTTCCCTTGTGACATAAAAGGGAAGCTAGTTTTTGACTGCTGCAAGAATGTGCTTTGGCATGGTTCAACACAGTGCCTTTACCACTGTAATGCATTAATGTTCTGTTTACTTCAGGTATATCTGTGCTGTAACACTATACTTGTAGTACACTAAAAGAACAGTAATACATTGAAATGAAAAAATTAAAAGACTCAACACCCTGTCAGACTACATGACAAACCAGAACAAATCTCACCTAAATTTAGTAGTATATAAGCCAGCTATCTATATCTATCAAGGCCTTACTCAAATTTCTGTTTTGAACATCTGAGTGTCTAAGTGCAAAGACTTCGCTATGTGCACGTGCCTAGAATGAACTTCAATTAGTTTCATTTTTTCATTCCTTTGGCAACATTTACATTCTTTTAAATTGGCTGTTTAGTGTCTACAAGCTTCAATAGCTGAATTGTGTTTAAACTTACTAGTTGGAATTTAAACCTTCTGTGAGAAAGGTCTACACTGGGATACATTATTTGCAATTGCTATGTATCTGATACAGAAGCATAATATGTTCATTCCTTTTCTCCCTCCTTTTTTTTTTCTTCAGATTATTTTCTCTCATATTGGAATTACAGTTTTTTTTCATTTTAGACTAATAGAAGAACCTCATTTAAGCCGCTATTTAAAGAAAAATAAAGTTTTTCTTTATCAGAGCAACAGCATTTCAATTTAGAAATATACAGTCTGTTTTGACCTAATTTAATTTGAAATATTACTATTTTCAAATTGCTCAAGAATTAATTAGTTTCCTGCTTTTTTCCTTCCTCCTCCCTCCAAACACCGTCACTTCAGTGAAAAAAATATTGCCCAGCTTTGTGATGTTTTCATTGTTTTTCACAAGGCATACTTATAGTCTACACCTTAATGAAAAGCAGAATCATCTTGCAAACTGCCAGCTTTCTGCACCAACAAAGGCTTAGGGAAGGATGGAATTATATGAAATTTAGCAAACCCACTGAATAAACATGGCTTTGAGTCTTCAATTTGTGGAAGGCAAGACAGGAGGATAGGGAATAACTTCCACACATGCTCCTGATGCTTTTCAACATATACACATCAGTCAGTGTGTTTGTTTTGACAGGCACTTAGCAAAAAATGACCCGCCAAACACAGTAGGTGCCACAGTTTTTTATCACATTTCTTTGGGCACTTGAAAGCTCCAGTGATGTGCAGATGTTAGGCAGGGCTGAGCAGCTTGGCTGCTCATCAGCATCCAGAAACTAGATTTTCCATGACTTGCAGTGTGTAAGTAATTCCATTGGGAATCAGGTTTTCAAAATACTTAGCACATATAAAATAATCACCTGATGAAATATGGATTAATTCTTATGAATGGCTCCATGACTTCCATCTCTCATCTGAAGTACCTCTGGGGTTTAAAGTCAGGATTGCTCACCTGCTTTCTCTCTCTCACTCTGTGACTTGCATTCTCCAGCAGGACATGGATAGCCCCTTGACAGAGCAGGCAAAAGCTACTGGCCAGGGTATTCACCTTGAAATGGGAAGGATGATTTATGCCCCGAAGCAAAGAAGAAGAGGAAACCAGGCACAAACGTTGGTTGTGGGGTGCAATAGCAGAGTTCAGAGGAAAAAAAGTACAGCCTTGGGTATGTCCATAGAAAAGGCTGCTGGGAAGAAAGGTCCTAAGCTGTGGCACTTGGGTGGATAAAGTTACACTTTTGCAGCTCCCTTAGGTGACAGGACAGAAGTCTTAGATGAAATTTCAGGTTATCCTGTTGCCTGGCTCCCATGGCAGACCACTGGGTGTTTCTGACAGCTGACTTTCACAATGTTTTGTGTAAGGAGACCAAGCATCATTATACATTGGTGATCTACTCTGAAAGACACTGTCCATGAAATCAGGACTGGACAAACTGTACACAAAGGGATTTTAACTCTTATAAACTGTGAGGTAAGAATTTCAGAATCACTTAGAAAACCAAACTTTTATACTCACACACCATGCCTTGTACATCTGCCCACAGACTTTTGTTCTATTATGTAAATTAAATTTTACGAGGCAGCAAAAGAGCAAACCCAGTACTGCTGTACACTAAGAAGCATTTTTACCAAATCCTGAACTTTGCTGCTTAAGTGGCTGATTTGAGTTGATAGACTTTAGAAAAAACATTCCTATGGCTTAGCACATACCTTGATTCATCAGGACCAGGCTTCCAGCCAGCAGGGCCACACAGTTGGTAGGCTGGTGGTTGTGAAGGTACTGGAAGCCCCATCCACGTCTGTATGATGTTTCGTACATGTATCCCGAGGCATTGGCAATTACTTCAAGAAATCTCTCCTGTTGGATCTTGCTAAGGTAGCTGTACAAGAAGTCATAAGCAGTGGCAAAACCAACCAAGGAGTGAGCAAGAGGGACTTCATCCCAGGGGGCATCCTTCACTAGCCTGTCAATAAATAAAGACGACAATTAATTGAGTTTCATCTACACAGTTTTCCCCCTTACTGTACTGTGATATGTATATGACTTAAAGTCTGCAAAGTTAGATGATTCCTGTTGAATTTTAACGCAGTAGTAAGCTACTTACCAAGTCTCTAAACTATTTTTTCCTATCCTAAGTATGGACAGCATTAATCTTCAAAGCTCATAAACCTTATTATAAAGATTAGGTTGCTAAATATTAGAAAAATGTTTGGAATATTCTGGGTTTTGCTAGGAGAAAGACAGGCAGAATATTGATTGTACAGAAATAGAATCTATTCATCTGAAGAAAGATTAATATAATTTTTGATAAAGTAATATGCCATGGTTTATACTCCTCCAACCTCCTGTAACAAATCTTTTTTCTTTTCCAAAGGAGTCAGTTGATGATAAATGGTGCCTATGAGACTAAAGCTGTCTTTACTGCAAGTACAATAAAACAACTCACTACACTGTTTTTTCATCTCCCATATGCATTCAAGGACAGAAGTAGAGAAGAGGAAACTTAGTTTTACTACAGCTTGAATTAACATTCTTAATAAACACAGGGGTTTTGTTAATGATAAGAAAGAAAAGACATAAAATGCTGTCAATACTCAAAAATTATTTTCTAGGAACTACTGGCTTGTGTCCAATGATTACACTGAACTCAGAAAAATAGTACATTTTTACCAAGCAAATTCATAATATAAGTGGTATGGGGAAAATATTCCTCTTAAATCAAGCATACATTGTGTATCAATGACTTTAGTTTTGCAGTACTCACAGTACTTCCAGCCCATGGTTCCACAGAAAAGAAAATGTGAAGGAATATATAGTGAAAGTAAACTCCTATAAACTGAAAAATCATCAGTTGCTTTCATGCTTTCATGTTCTCCTCTTTCACTTTTTTTGCAATCTATTTTTTATTACAGAAATGAATTAAAATTGTTGAGATGAGTGTTCTACTGCAATCAGTAGAAATGGTGCTGTGCTCCTGAAGGCACACACATTCCAGTTTCAACTACTTTATGACTCGACAAATATATTTCATCTTCATTTGTGTAAGCAGCAGTGTGAACAGATGAGAAAAAAAATCCCCAAAGAGTAAGATAAAACAAAAAAATTCTGCTGCAGAAGCATCTATTGGCATTCCAAATGCATTAATAAAGCATGTAAAAATTACGAGCATCAGCCTAAGGCACTGCAATGATGGTAAAAGATATCATGTGCAAGTAAAAAAAAAGACCTTTAATTTTTATTTCAGTATATTTAAATCATTGGAAGAACTCAAGTTTGGCACATTCATACTGTCACGTAAGGAAACTATCTGTATGCTTTTTGATCAGATGGATTTCCAACAGTTTTAACTGTTCACCTTCTCTCAGGTTTGATTCCATATTCTGCTTGCAGTGAAGTTAAACATTCTTTTTTCCTTTTTTTAAAATTAAATATTTGTCTTATGGATTTAAATTAAATACATCAATCTGAGTTATCTGGTTATTTGTCAATCTCAATTAATTCTCTATTTCTGCTTCTTCATCTTTCCTTGTAATTGAAAGAGCTATTAAAATGCTGTTGATCCTATACATAAAACTAAAGTTACATTCTATGCCAATTATATGCAACACTCTGGCACCATGATTCCTTTCAGGAATCCTTTGACACAGAAAAATTCCTTTGATCACCTATATAATGAATTCTAATTTCCAAGGTATTTTTAGTCTCATTAAACCTTTGCATATTCAGAAATCAGAGTTCAAATAGGTACAGAAAATTTCACTTTAAAGGCATCTGCTTGGAGCAATTACAAACAGTTTGAGGCTAAACTATACATTAGGGTGGAAGAAAAGTCCAATGAAGGAATTTGAGCTAATTTAAAGTATTTAATTCAAAGTTCAGTATCTTTTTAACAACACACAAGCTCCTAATTAGATTTTGCTTAAACCTGTTGTGCATAAACCTGATCTTGACCTGACTAAATTTAAAATGGGATTTGCCAGTGGAACTGATTTATTGTAACCTTCACTGTTAAGGTGTATGATAACTTTATGTTTAGTTTCTAACAGAGTACCACATCAAATTCTGCAGTGTAAGAGTATATAATAGTCTCCATGACACTGCTTCTGACAAAATAGAACGCAGTCTTCTACATGGGAGGTGATAAATTGAGAAGTTATTACTGCTTTTAGGCTTTTAGGCTCCTGATCTCTTCAGGAAAGAAAAAAAAAAAAAAAAAAACAAAAAACCCCCCAAAACAAACCCCACAGCCTTTCAGTGTAAAAGACCTTATGTTAGGCACCCTTATCATACATACTGACACAGTTACCCAGTTTGGGTTAGACAAGCAATTTTGTCATAACACCCCTCAAATTGCACTTCTGTACAGTTAAATCTTGTACAAAATTTCTCAGAAGAGATTCACACAAGTAATAGGGAAAATAAAGGTGATGATTTAAAGATCTTAATTTCTAAATACACAAACTCATAGTCAACATCTGTTCTTAAGGTGAAGCTCTTTTGAAGAAACAACTCTTTAGCTGCTATAAATCAGTGCTACTCCCCTTAACTTAGTTTCAAGGGAACCAAGCAATGTACTCCAAACATGTGGGAAATGATTCACAAGAAGAATGATCAAGTAGCAAGCATTACATGGATTTGTATCTAAATGTTGTTCTCATTTTCAGACTTGGTAAACAGCCTGGCAGGTAAACTGGGGGAAAGCACAGACCACAGGCGTGCACTGAATGCAAGCGAATAAAATGTTTTCAGGGCTAAGCTAACTTAACTACTAAGAAAAGTGGTATGTATTTATACAAAGATGGGTAAAAACAAGCCCACACTTTGCCCTGTACAACAAGCTATTTTCTAAGCTACTCAAGACTAAAACTGAACATCAGAGAGTATGAACTTCAGCTTCACAATTAACTGTCTGACAACAGCAAGTAACCTCTACCTCAAGGCTGCATTAGCCTTGTCAGCCTTTAAAGGCATCAGGTCTTACAAAAGCAAACAATCAAAAACTAAATAAAATCCAAAGTAAATAAAAATATCCATAATAGGTTCTTTTATACAGAACAGCTATTTAGTTGCAGACATATGAACTTTGAGCAATGGCCACTGTCTAAAAATGCTAAAATATATTTTAAATTCTAAAAAATAAAGGCACCCCTACAGTACCTTTTTGCACTTATATACCTGTATCTGTAGGTAGAGGTATATTTGGAAGAGGTGCCTATCTGGAAACTTGAGAAGATTTTGAAAGAGCAAAAAGTGCTGAACAGGTTTGCTACCTCATGATCAAACTCCATAAACATCCAAAGCCATATGCACTGTTCTGCACAAAAATCTGCTGTCTGGACAAATCCTGTGAATGGCACAGGATAAATACATGCCTGGGGTGTTCTTGAAATTTGTGTTCATCTGTGTCCTATAAAATATTTTTGTTACATTTAGAGTTTGATATAAATCTTCCATGAAGAAACTGGAGAAATAAAGAGACCATGGATAAGGCTAGAATTAATGGATAAGTAGCATGGTTTTCCTACATGTGTTGAGGATTTTAGCATGCTGCAATGTGGTTTATCTGTTTTAGATTTGCCACCTTCTGCAATGAACAATGAAAATGAAGAGGGGGATTAAGACCCTGTTTTCCATTGAGCAGTTGATGGCACCAAGAACCATCATGCATGCGCTGCATTTGTTCTGTGTATACACAGCACCTTCATTCAATACAATTCCAAGCCCTAAATAAGTATACCATTTGCATAAAATTTTGGATGGAAAGTAAAAACCAATATCAACAACAAAGCCAAGATCACTACAACCTCTCGGTTTCTTGACAACATTCCTGATGCTACTACTGCCTCTTCTCTCAGTAAAAATGTGTTTCTTTAATTTCTCACTATTCACTACCAAATAACTACTTCCTTACTGAAAGCAGGGTCACCTGGGTTGGGGCAGTCCCAGACATGAGTACAGACTGGGAGAAGAATTCACTGAGAACAGCCCAACAAAGGCAGATTTTGGGGTTCAGGTGGATGAAAAGCTGTACGTGACCCAGTGATGTGCACCTGCAGCCCAGGAAGCCAATTGTTCTGAGCTCAGCAAAAGCAGCATGGCCAGCAGGGCGAGGGAGGGGATTCTGCTCCTCCACTCTGCCCTGGTGAGACCCCACCTGGAGTGCTGCAAACTGCTCTGGGCTCCTCAACAAAAGAAGGACATGTACCTGCTGGAGCAAGCCCAGAGGAGGCCAGAACGATGCTCAGATGGCCGGAGCATCTCTCCTATGCAGACAGGCTAAGAGAGATGGGGTTGTTAACCCTGGAAGTCTCCAGGGAGACATAACAGAAACCTTCTAGTGCCTAAAGGGAGACATAGGAAAAAGAGGGGTTTTGCATGGGCGGATAATGATAAGACACAGGGGAAAGGTTTTAAACTAAAAATGGAGATTAAGAGTTATGAAGAAACTCTTGACTGTGAGGGTGGTGAGGCACTGGCACTGGTTGCCCAGAGAAGTTGTGGACGCCCCAAATCTGGAAGTGCTCAAGGCTTGGCTGGATGGGGCTTTCAGCAACGTTGTCTAGTCCAAGCTGTCCCTGCCTAGAGCAGGGGTTTTGGAACTGGAGGATCTCTAATGTCCCTTCCAATGCAAACAATTCTGTTTCTACCATTCTGTTAGCATTTCTCTCAGAAATGCAAGCCAAGAGGGAAAAAACCACTATATGCCCAGTTCAAGGCAGGATTTAAATCAAACTCTGCTGCTCAAGTGAGTTCCTTGATCATAACCTGTGGGATGTTTAGACTCATCTTTCCTTCACTGTGTATCCAGTTCTTAAAAACAAATTGAAGTAAATAGGAAAATAACCCTCTTTAATCTGTGATACAGAATACCCTTCCAAGCAGTGTGAGATTGGATTTTTGGCCTCTAGGTCAATAAGTACCATGGTATCAGCGCATGCAAAATGAAGAATTAAGCACATCCTGACACATGCATTACACAAGTAATCCACATCCTGATTTTTAATGCTCTAAACTTTCCCATGACATATCACTGCAGAATAACTCCTGGAGGAGGAGACTGAAGGAAGGATGCCAGTACTCGCTCCTCAGTACTGAAATTCTCAATCTCACTAGCTGCATGCAAATGAAATGAGTGAGAACTCTCTTCTAATGGCTTAGAGGTGAAAATTAGTTCTAAGACAGCCCTGTAGTGCATTTGATGCCATCTACCTCAGATATGGTACCCAGCTGTGAGCATGGTTGAGTTTAATGCACACAAAATGTCAAGTGTGGATTGCAAACGAGGCACGCAATGGGGCCAACTGACCTCTTGATCACTTGTGCAGTTGTATAGCCAAGGACAATGCCTTGGAACTCTTGCTATTGTCCTGACCCACTTCTAAGGGAAGAAGATACAGCTTTAAACCTCTCACCAGGCAAGAAAGAGAAATATTCTTCAGTGGCTAGACAAGGCATACTTATCAAGAGGGAGAACACCTTTCAAGGGGAATGAGACTACCAACATTTATTTTATAAACCAGACCAAATCTTAAATATTTTTCTTACAAAGTCTCCAAAACAAAGTCATTTTTTGATCAAGTGGAATATTTTCTTAATAAATGAAGCAATACTCTACAATTGTTGTTTTGGGGAGAAAAAAGAAGACACTCTGAAAAAAACCCAACCTCTCAGCTTTTACCCTTCCCACATTTTTCTGGTTGGCTGCCAAAGCAAAAACCCCATTATCTACCTAACCTTAGTGCTTTGTCCTTTGCAAAAACAAAGAAGTTAAAAAACATACTTGAAAAACTGATGATTTATGTTTCTGGTGTCTAAGGTAAAACAGGTTTGCCCCTCTCTCTTTACCAGTCATGTTTCAGCAGCAGCCAATCTCACATGCTTGTGTTCATTGCAGCTCAGTTGACAGGAAGAAAGGCAAAGGAGTGGTTAAATGTAAAAGGCTACATTCATGTCAGTATGAGGAAAAAAGGCAACAGATAGACAGACTTTTTAAAAGCTTACTATAGAGTTGTACTGCTTAGGTGCTATGGGGAGGAAAGTAAACTTTAGCTCCTTAAAAATCTTAATCTACTTTTTAACCTCTTTCCCTCTGTTTCCTCATAGATCTATGAGGAAACATTCCGATGCTTCCAAAGCTTCTTTCCAATCTTATCTCATTTTTGGCTTTGATCACAAGAGAGTCCTTTGCACACAGGGCCTGCTTTTATGATGCTTCTGTGTTGACACATTAATAAACTAGAACTGAATCTGTTTCATTTGTTCTCAGTGTCATGTTAAGCAGACATAGAAATTTAATTATGTTATTTTTAGGAGATTGCCTCTAGCTCTTGTTTTAGCAAATTTTTATACCAGTCATGCCACAAAGTGAGCTCCCAGTAGCTACCACAGAACGTCAGCACCAATTCATCTTCTACACCAATTTAGATTTTAAAGGAGCTCTCCAAAATCCAGCTAGCCATTTAATTTCATAGACATGCAAAATTTCTATTTTTAAACACTACATATGTAGAAGACAAAAACAGCATAAGGGTTTGATATTTCACTTACTAACATAATATATATTCCAGATATCAAATTCATCCTCCTACCCTCCCTTTTCTTTTTTCTCCCCTCTCTGTAGGCAACAGTGTATCAGCATCCTCCAAGCTTCTTTTATTCCACCATCTTACAAAGCCCCCCTAAGTTTTCTTTGAATGTGATTGCTAGTTGATTACTGGGAGTCAAACAGATGCTATAAATTTCTGGTGTCAGCACGAAGACTTGCTTTATTGCAACTTGGCATATATGAATTCATTTTAGTTAAATCATTATCCACATGTTTAATTATTTACACACATCTGTTTTTACCCTGCAATCTGTATTGTTCAATATCAAGCACTATCTGGATACTAACAGCAAGGGTCCCATAGGATGCTCCAATACTTTTAATAAGCAGTGACTAACAGAATGCTACATGATTGCTAGTTTATAAGAAAGCAGCAGAAAGGTCACAGATTTGTTATTCCAAAGCCTCCTGTTAGTTTCTCCTTAGTTGCTGCTATTGCCCTGGAATGTCTGCATGTGCTTGACAGTAATTATCTGCCCCGTGAAACCCACAGAATCGCTGCTAAATCCCACACCTTATGCACATTGGTAACATACTTGTCTTTAAAAGTGGGTCATCAACTATGTGCAAATACACCCAAAAACAAACCCACAGAAATTTCTTTCTGGCCATTGCAAATTGGAACCTCTCTCTTGCTACAAGAAGGGTGCAGGATTTGTGAACTCCCAAGCTGTTTGTTTGTAAGGTGGGCTTAGTAAAGAAGAGAGTTCTTTGCTGCTTTGTCCAAACCAGAGAGTCTGACTGAAGTGTTATTTCTGCACAATGTGTGACTCTGATTACATCATTCCGCTCAGCACGGGAACGGGACGAGCCAGCGGCATATGGAAAGAATCACGAGCACAGATCTCCTTGGCCAAAACGCCCTTCTGATGGGGAGTGCTCTAGGGGCCAGTCGGAGATAAAATGCCAGAAAACACATCAATATCCTCTGTCTCCTCTAAAAAGAGGAAATAAGGTTCAAATATAAGGACAAACTTCCCATAAGATTTTAGAAAGTATCTAGATATCCAACCCATGGAAAACCAAGGGGGTTTATTTAATACCAGCTTTTAATTTTTACAGGCAAAACCATTAATGCTCATGTATTTCAACTAAAATATAAATGCACGTTTGTTTGCTGTTGCTAGTCTCCACAACAGTGTCGTTCCCAGATTACTTGGGGTGATTGTTATAGCTAGCTGTTACCCAATGCCCCTCTGTTTATTTTAAAATGTAAACCTACTCCAGGATGTAGCCATTAGGGATGCTCTGCTAATGAGCAGCATGCCTGTCCTCATGGGCTGTTATGACAAATGGCTCAACCTCTGTTAGTTGACACAAATGGGAACACAGTTATGGGTGTACTTTATTATGTGACATAAAATGACTACTTTAATAGATGAGAAAGGACCAGAGTTCTTAATTTCATGACCCTTCCATGTATATATCAATTACCAGTAGACTTTCTTATAATTGTATCCTGGGATATTTGGACTATTGAGGATTCCACTAATGTAAAGAAGAAATTTAAAATGTCAGTCTCCTTAATCTCCTAGCATTCTGAAACAAATAACCAGTGACATTTTAAACTGTATTTCTTTTATTCAACTACTCATATGCTAAAACATATACTTTTGTTTTCTGGTAAGGCTTAGATTTTGCTCAACATTGCCAAAAAAACTAGAGAAAACTAATTAAGATGAATTTTTTTAAAATTCTAAAGCTATTTTAGAGTCAATGCCATGACATCAGAAGTCAAAAGAAATCCAGATTATACTGCTGAAAGAATTAAGCTGCCAATGCCAGATTTAACTTTCCAACATGTTGATGAATCTGTCAGAGACAAAAAACATATTTTTCCAGAAATTTTACATGTCAGTCTTGGCACCTACATTACTGAGGAGGTCTAAGGAGAGGCCCATTTTACTTACCTTATGGTTACCTCTTTGGAAAAGCCCTCTTTCCTGATGAAATAAAATGTTATGGCAGAGGACCCTCGTAACATGCAAGGCTCCAAAGTCAGGCAACATCAAGACTCCTCCTTCTTTTCACCCTCCTGATCAGAAGACACGCGCACTCAAATTATTTAATAAGGACAATAATAATAATCTATCATCCAGAATGGTATTTTCCCAAAGTCTGAGGAAAACTAAACATGCCTAGATAGGCTGGACAAAAAATTCCACCACTCTGACACTGCCAGAACAGCTCACATAACAGCCATAACTCCTGTTTATCATGTTTGTTCTCCTAGTCTTATCCTAAGTGGAGAAGTACGTGCAGTAACATTTTCTGGTACTTTTAAATTGAGTTTCTTAGGAAAAACAGATTTACATAATCTGTCTGCCCAGTCCTTCAGCCTCTGAATCCAGCCTATTTGAGCAAAGCCAGACAGTGCAGTACAGCCTCGGAGATGTCACATTCCTACTTTACTGAAAACCACTGTTGGACAAGGGAGAAAGATCTGTATTACTGCCACTGCTGATGGGATACAGTATAAACTCCATGCTGACAGCATTCAGACATAAGTTCTCAGGGGGAAAACAAAAATGGAAACCAGATCCATGTTTCTGCCACAGCATTTGAAGAGCTGGCCAGCTGGAGGTTATACAAAGGCCAGCTTAGCCCAGCTCTATTGCCTATGTTTAAAATTTCCTCCTGCACTTTCACTCCTACTAAGCATATTGCAGTCACTTCTTTTGCCAAGCAGAGAACCCTGATTAAACCTTGATTGATTTCTGAATGGGATGTCTACACCAGAAGGGAAAGATGGGAAAAGCATGGTTTCTCTTTCACCAAGGTAATGCAAGATACTTGCTTGAGAAAAAACAGTACTTGGAGGCAAGTAAATAACATCAAAGCCAAGTGGAAATGGGATATGTGCTTGGTTCTGATTGGTATCTGGTCTGCTGGGACAAGGGAGAGCATTATAACAAGGGACAGAACATCCACAATTAATCCAGGGCAGGAATCACAGGACATAAGGAACTTAAATAACATTGAGACAGAGAGTAAGACATAGGAAACTGAAAAAAATAGACACAAACAAGTCCTCCTACTCAAAATAATGCTTCCCCCTCATTCTTATTTCATTAAAACAGATGGCCATGTAACTATAGCCTTCCCAAAACAAGTTAAGAAAGAGTGTGAACAATGAAATTAAGGAGGAAGGTGTTGACTTTGGAGCAGTCTGTCTCCTATTGGAGATGGTCACACATCCTTGCATTCACCTCTGTAAGCTATATCCCTCTGTCAGTGTGCCAAGAGAAACTGTCTCCACACTGTCTCCAGAGCTAAGACTGAAGCTTTGTATTGCTATGCTTCAGTGCAAGATTTTGGAAATTACCACCACTGTTGAGACAATATTTTCCTTCCTAAATCCCATGTCCTGTCTTCTGTGACATGCAGGCAATACATGGCCAGTGTGTCCCTTCTGTCTCCCATCACTTCTTTTGCTCTAGCTCATGTATTTCTGTAGCATTCACCATTTTAATTCTTAGTGCAGGGGAACCCAAACACTATCATGGCTTTTCAATAATGCCCATCAGGAGGATATAGATCCCAAATTATGCCAGCTCAAATACAGCATAATTCCAGTGATGGCCCATGGAAGGATACCCATTTATAGGATACTACTGGTTGGTTACTAGAGGGTAAGGAATAGTAGTTTGAGCAATGAACACCGCTTGAACAGCTAATGCTTCTCTTCCTGCGCTGACTTGAATCTTGACTCACACTTCTGCCAAGCTGCTGTCACCACAAAGCTGTAGAAAAGCAGCTATGACAGAAGGGAGCAGTGCCCCATCCAGCTCCATCTCGCTGCCCTGGGCAGATGCCACTGTCCTGGCAAAGCCCACATTCCCATCCTCTGACCTATTCACAGTGACAGCATTCCAGGACCATAGTCTGCAAGGTGCACCAAGTGGCAGCTGCTGCAGGGATGTTGGGGAAATGCATCTGCCTGAGCAAAAAGAGGAGATAAATTGCAGGTGGGTATGAAAAGCAGGAGACCTTGGGGTCTCAACTCTAGAATCACTCTTATAGTGAGAACACTAACTTTTGTTCCCATAGAAAGAGCGTGGCACAGAGAAGACAGAGTAACTTGTAGGGATGAAAACTCAAATCCAGGGGAAGTTAATCCAGGAGGTGGTTATCAAACTGCCAGTTACTCAGGCAGTTCCAGTAATCAGATGTACAACTATCATGTCCTAGGATGTCTTAAGGAGAGGACCAAGAACCATGCAGCCAAGGGAAGCTGCCAGCCTGAACTAAAGCTCAGACAGATGTTAGAGCAAACTGCAGAAGCCTAAGAGTGTCATTTTTACCTACACCTAATTATACCTTTTTCATAGGTACCCCCTTTCCTAAATTCTTCCTAAGGAAGAACTAGCTACCCAAAAGATATGCATGATCTGGAGGAAAGAAAAAAATTTAAAGTAACACTTTTAGCACTTATTGCTACAAAACAGATGTGAAACTCTTCCTTCTGATTTAGAGTGGGTTTGGATTACTTTTCTTTTTTACAGCAAACAAGGGGGTGCACAAAGGATCATGCTCCTTTCAGCATCAACTTTCAAGAAGATAAGTCCAGTGACGGTGAAAAGCTGCGTGTCACTGCTGGTCCCAATGAGGGTAAATGCATTCAGCAAGTTAGTCACTGTTAAAATGAATATCAGTACAACTGACATAATTTAAGCAATTCATTTATCCTCTCACTCCTCCAACTGTGAGTAGTTTATACAGTAAGAACAACTTAAAAAAAAAAAAAGACAAAAATCTACCAACTAGGCTGAGCCGCCATCCTCTCCATGTAATCCTTAGCCATGTTGATGGCCTCCATGTTTTCAGGGAAGAGCACACAGAACATTGCCAGGGCCCCGAGGTTGTTGCCGTAAATTTCATTCCAGCGAGCACTGAACTCCTTTGGGTCCCAGGGAGGAAGGTACTCCAGGGGATTCGACAGCATGGTTTGCACTGCTTCAACCAGACGAGCCGCGATGTGCTGGTGCGTGGTGCTGGCCTGGAGCCGCAGGGTCTCCACGTCCCCCTTGGAGAAGTAGAGCATGGGGTAGCTGTCATAGTTGGCGTTGACAAAAGGAACCATCGTGTCTTGGTCCTCCCTGGCGCCGCAGGCAAAGGCAAAGCAAACCGCGTGTATGAAAAACACACTTGGGGCTCCCCGTGTGTGAGTCCTCATTGTGGCATCAGATCTCCAGGTCTCAATGGCAGCCAAACCATCTTTGAAATGTCCTGTGGTAGACGGACATGAAAGAATGAGTTAGAAAATGAATCTGTGAGATGCTGTCATCCAGGAGCCTCTCTAGGAAATATGATTCATTTAAAGAACCCCATGTATTCTCCAGGTGGCTTTCAAATAATTTCTATTTGAATACTTCAGATGAAACACCTACTGAGCAATTCACCCAAGAGAAACAGCTGCACACTTTGAAGAAAGCCCCTTCCTTCCCACACCTTGCTCTCTAGTAGCTGATACCAGCTGAAGGGACACAACAACAGCTCTTGTACTCGAGATTTGAAATAATTGCAATGGTGCCTAATACGAAGTAGTGCTGACGGCACTGGCAAGGGGAGCAGGGCGGGAAGGGAGGAGGAAGGGGGAGAGCCAGGAAGCTGGCGGCAGCCAAGCCTGCGTGCTGCCTTGGCTGATGTTAGCAGCTGGAGAGAGGGAAAGATGAGGAATGCTGGAGGTTTGTGCCGGGGTCACTTTATACAGGGCTCAAGGCCTCCGGTTCTGACACGTCCTCATTTTAAAAAAAGAAAAGAAAAGAGCAAGTCAGGAGTCAAAAAGGGAAACAGTAAGTGGCAGGGTCTTAGAAAAACAGCTGAAATACTTTGCCTTCTGGGCATTTAGGGGTTTGCATTATTAGTATTTTTTTCCAAGGGGTTTTCGATTTTACGTGTGGAGATTTACTGCCAGTTACCAAGAAGGCTGAACATTGTATTAAAATGCATATTCTTCTATGTACATTATTTCTTGAAATGTGCTCAAATGAGAAATCTATGCAGAGGCAAATGCAATTTAAACATAGTAAGTTACTTTGTAGAAATTACCAACTATCTGGCCTAAAGTCACAGATAAAACATGGCCAAGATCCCCCTGAGGAAAGCCAGCAAATTCCTAGAATTCTTACGAGGGAAAAGGTTATGGAAAGCAGGCTCAAGTGAGACAGTTTTATGTAAATAATGAACAGTAGTTTTCAATTATTAAAAGGAGAAATAGAAGGAAAGAAAACTTAAAAACAGATTTTTTTTTTTTCTCCCATGGAAAACCGGTTTCATAGGATTCAGTCATAAAACTTGTAGGAAGTTAAAGTACAAAGCAACCTTTTACTTCTCCCCACAGGTCCCTATTCCATAGCCAAAATTTTCTAATAGACGCTGAGACTACTAAAACCTTATTTAGAGACCCACATCCTGTATCAACAAAGTCATTTATATGAGAAAACTTTGACAGACAAGGACCCTTCATGACTACTACATGCCCAGACCCTCCAGATTTTTGTGCTCAGATCCTCAAACTAATTTGTGAGCAAATCTCTTTGGCCACGAAATACATAATTTCTTGTGAATTTGTACCTACAAATAATATTGTACCCTGTAACTGCTTAAATTTATCTATTACAGTGAGCAGCATAATTGCTTAAACAGAGTGTAAGGGAAGATGACATTTTCATAGTATTTTAATGCATTTTGCAAGTACATTTTGCCCTGTTTTGGATGTAAACCAGTTGTTACAGGACACATTATCACAGGCTGGTTTATTTGGTAACACTTTTACTATATCTACATAGTCTCTCACCACATACACCACAGTTTATCCAGACATACTCAAAACTACTTGTATTCTTCTCTATGCTGAAGGAAACTATACAACAATATATTTTGAGAGGAAGAAGGTAAAAACCAGCCAAGGCAATACATTACGGTTAAAACATGATGTAATTTTTTTTAATTGATGAAAAAACTGCTTCGTCATAATAATAAAAAAACCCATTACAGTTTTTTTTTAAAGCCTCTGTGATCCTTAGAACTGTGGGCAGAGGAAAAACCTAAAAAATACCTCAAAAAAAGCCAGAAATGCCTGTAGCTTTTTCTGTGTTAACCATTTATTGAAAAAACTTCCTGGTTCACACAAGCAGAAAAAAATCCCAGCTAGCAGTAAGGACTTCATGCATTCTTTCCTTTGGTTTGATTTCTGTAAGTGTTCTGCGCATCAGTGACAATTAAGAACATATATAAATTTAGGGACGGTTTTAAGAGCTCCCTAAATTAAGTTATTTCTGACCAACGATTAGGGAATATACAGTAAAGTTTCCCAGAACTCCTTTGCAAATCTGAACACACATTTCCCAGCATTACACCATCATCAAACACATCCAGTGTTGCCAGAAAGTCATAGTCTGTACTCTTAGGTATTCAATAGCCTCCCACACTTCACTGAGAAAGTAAACCCTTTTTTTTTACCTTTACATGAGGAGGAACCACTGTGCCACATTCTTTAGGCTAACAACAGAATAACTGGAAAACCAACCTACTGTATATTTATTCAGAGTGACGATCTGGAAGAAAGTCAATAGGTAGTGGCAAAAGCAGGAGTACAAAATCATTTATTCTTGGTTAAATTATACTGGCACCCTTCCTATGATAAGAAGACAGTAACTCTCAGCAGCCACGGCTCACTGAGGACAGTGAGCCCTGTCCCATAACCTTGCAGGGCTCAGCCTGGTGTGACTGAAGGATGGCAGGAGGCAGCGGGAAGGGAGTGCACCTTCCTTTCCATGCAAACCTCTGAACCTTAGTTATCAGCATAGCTTAGGTGAAGCTGGATCTGTGCAGATAACTGTCCACATAAGCTCCAGCTTACCAGTTGTGAGTGAACTTATAACAAGTCTGCCTAATACACAGGGCTTGAAAGAATTGGAGTCTGGGCCTTCTGATCATTTAACGTGCACTCACAATACCATTTTTTAAAGCTAAAGGAATTTCCTACTCTCATATTACACTGCATCATTACCAGTCACATCTTCCAAGAAAAACTTTACCAAGCAACTCAACCTTTTCTGAAAACGAGGGGGTTTTATTCCGTTAGGAAACCATGATCTGATAAAGTATTAAAAATTAAAAGGAGAATGAAGGATGCTTGCCCATGAAAGAAAATCATATTATACGGTATGCTTTGAAAATGTTGTCATTTAGTTCTAGATTGAAAGGGTATTTTGCATGATTTCAACTCCACCGCCAGCAGAAACAAACAGTAAAAACCATAAATTATTCCAGAAAAAAACACCCAACACAGATTAAAACTTAATTTTAGTTCTCCCCATCTGCATCAACTTGTAGATGTTCAGCTGTAGGGAAAGAAAAAAAAAAGTATTGTAAAACTGAAACCACTAACTAAATTAAACATTAGTTTATGCAGATAACTTTACCAAATAAGCTATTGAAAAGAGAGGCCCATTTACTCCTGCCACATGTGCACAGAAATGTCACTTCATCAGTGAGAGCAGAGGAGTGAGAGAGGGGCAGAGGAGGAGGGAGAGGAAATGATGGCACTGTTAGGATCACCAGCTTGCACAGATGTCCTTGAACCAATCTGACCTTCTTGTGGGTGACTAAAAATGAAAAACAGGTAAGGAACCGTGTGTTTTTTGTAGCATCAGTTCTGAAGAGCCACTCTGCTTTGTAGCTGCTTTTACCTGGGATCAAACTTGCGACACTTCTCAAAAAGCAGAAGTTGCAGGTGCCTTTGCTGGCATCTCCCATGCTAGCCATGACCCATCTCTGACGTGGGCACCTTGTCAACATTTACAGTCAGGAACAAAAAAGGTGGAATTTCAGGTGACTAAAACTTCCACAAAACAGAGGCATTACAGCACCACAGATTATTCAGGTTTCTGAATAAAAGATCTTCCCAGAGCCCAGGACTGGGACATGAACACATCAGACTCTTTGTCTTCTTTTGGGAAGCTACTGTTTTCCACAAAGGCTACAGTTCTCATTATTGTTACCTGAGATACCTGAGAAACAAACTTTTACCTAAGAAATGCGTTCAGATATTTAAAGGAAAATCTGTTCCACCATACTGATGAAAATCAAAACTTCAGGTTCAGTGCACAAACTTTTACCTTAGAAAATGACCTCTCAGTCAGCATGGATATAAATTTCAGCATTTCTTTGCACTTCATAAATTATTGACAGTGAAAATGAACTTTTTTTACTCATTTTTTTCAATACTTGTAATATTATAACATGCAGTTTCATTCTGAACAACAGTGTCATTACAGTTTTGTCACAAATTGCATCACAAGAACCGGTATTAAAACTAAAATAAGCAATTTTAGAATCCAGTGCTAAAACAGGTAAGAAAGTCATAGATATTTCAACAAGAAATGGTCAATCACAGGAAACAGATGCTGTTCTATCAAAACTGTGAAATTAATAGATAACATTGCAATGAGATGTGTGTGGAATATTGTTCCATTAAATGGAGAGGGATGCGCAACTGCCAAAATGTAACACAAGAAGCAGTAGGTTAGATCACAGCAGAGAAAAGCAAACTTCTGTAGGATCTCTTTTTTTTTGCACTTGGTCCAAATATCTGAAATATCTTTTCTCACACATTGTAATTGACTTTGTTGCTGATGAGAGATGCAGAATCTATAACATAGAATATATCAGTTGGAATTTTTGGTAACATTATATAATACTAGAATTCTAAAATCATGCCAGTTACATCAGCTGAAGAGCTGTTTTGTTCAACAAAATCAGTTTCACCACCAATCTAAATGTTTTACTAACATACTTAAAAATGGGAGAGCAATTTAGTCTTCTAACTGAATGCAATGATATTCTGGTACTAAAAAATGCAGGGTAAGTCCATGAAAACAGAGAGGTGAAAGGGTCAAGGGAGACTAATTCCCTTATATATTGTCATTTGGTTCCAGAGAACCATATCCAATACAGCATAATTAGGTGCATGATGGGGCAGAACCAATAAAACTATAAACTTATCTTTGTGCTGTAATAATCACAATCAATCTATTGACTGAAGTCCCATGCTGGATATCTTCTACATCAACAAGCAGTACTGTTGAGACCCTTTAAAAGCTACGGGGCAGGACACCAGGGTGGGAAACTCCCATGTCCCAAGAGACAGGAGCAGTCAGGAGTCCTTCACCCACCTTTTGACTGGTGAGCTAAAACCAGTGACTATATGGCTCTCCAATAAAAACACTGGGAAGGTGTAAAAATCACTGCTTAAAGCTTGAAAAACACCTATTACAACCTTAACCACCAGGGGACATGACTTCATTTCTTCCTCTGGTTTTTTTCACTATGAAAAACATGCTATATATTATAATTATATAATTTCAAAAGTACTTCAAAACTTAAATACAGAAATCCCAAATATAATTCAGAATTATTACATCTGCTGTAAATAAAGCACAGCTCAGGTACTCAGGTGTTAGTACTGCACTTGTTCTGAAATGATTGGAAATACCTTGAAAGAAGTTTGTATCAGCTTTTATGTCTGACTAACAGCTGTGCTATGAAAATCCCAAAGGCAACCAGAAACAGCCAGTTCCTATAGGGATTATCAGTATATGCCATCTTGTCAGCAGTCAAGATTTAAACTTGTGTCTGTCCTTTGATCTAACACAAAATTAAATGGATCTGTGTAGAGCAGTACACAGCTGTGTCAGACCATAATTCCAGGAGAATAGAGGGTTGCATTCATTCTCCACCATGCTACAGGTAAGACAGCAACTGCAAAATATTTTTTAAGTTCACAGTAGGATCTGTAAGACATCTGTGATGGAAGTTTCATCTGTTCATTCCTTCCAGTTAAAAGCTTATTTGTCTATTTTATCACAGTATATATAAATTAACAGGGCATACACACACACACTGAATGCATAACCTTCTCTCTGCCTCAAATGAAAACATGATTTAAATAGTCTGCACGTCCAAATCATAATCTGGGAACTCAGAATTTCCTTCTATTTTACAATTTATCCCCCTGTAAAAAATGCTTTCTCGGTAATTTTTTGGTTGCACTAATACTACTATTTCTAACCCTTACTAGGATCTTTTATTCCATATCTCACTCTGTAGAATGAGTAAAGAAGTAATTTTGACATCTAGAATCCCGCAGATGATCATTCCCAACCAGTACAGACATGCCTGTAAAGGCATTCACATTCAGTGAATGAAAGCCCAATCACTTTTACCACTGAAGGCTTAAAACTATAAGCTACCAGAAAAAGATTCCTTCTAGAACACCAGCACTGTATTCTGTGCTGACATAATTTCAAAAGGTCATTCCAATAATTAAAATTAGGTTTTGTTTTTTACTTTAGAAGTGTTTTCACAGATGTTAACGCGATAGGAAGGCAGTTTGAGAATTTTCAGCTAGACCAAGACGATATACTCCCTACTCCCTCCAAATGGAGGATTTGCTCCATTAATGTCCCAGGAGCCAAGCAAACCACTCATTCACGTGTTACACTATTACAGCATGTAGGGCACCTCTGGGGTTTAGGACTATGACAGTAACAGGCACTTCAGAAACACGGAACAAAGGCTCCTGCACAATCTGGGTGGTGAAACAATATTCCTTTGGCAAGGACTGAGAAGTAACTCATCTTTCTGGCCCTGGCAAAGAGGCCCACTTGGGTCAGTAAGGCTGTGAACCCTTCGGAGTCGGGTATCAGCAATGATGTTTAGGGTTTCCTCTGAGAGCAGCCCACAGCCCTAAGGCACAACCACTGCCACAAGAAGGGAGCAAGGGAACAGAATGCCTGTTCTGGAGAGAACAGAATGCCTGGCTGGAGCCTCTGTGTGGATCCAATGGTACAGCCATGGAGCGCAGGAAGAACTGGAAAAACTTCACATGGCAATGGCAATGCCCAGGAGGCACAAATAAAGGACAGGAAAAAATAATCCTACATGCAAAAGGGGAAAGCCAATTTAGTGCTGCCAGAATTCCTCCTTGTGCCTAACCCGCCCCAGGGAATTGCATGCCATCCATCTTCCCTCACTTCTGAGGAGGCTGATTACAACACCAGAAACTTCTGATACCAAAACAAGTGCTTTAATTTCAGACTTTAACTTTTATCCTCTTTCCAGCTAACTCTACTTTGCTAGCCTTGACCTTTACTCTTCCAAATACTTGTAAATGTTTTAAGTCCCCTGATTTGTTGTTCTTGACCATGTATAATTACCAGTTTTAATATTCCCTGCTTATTGTTTTAATTGTCCTTCATTTGATTGTCTTCAAGATGTTGTAAACAAATGATGTGATTCTGCTGGAGTGTTACAAAACCAGCTCTCACTCTCTGTATCTATAACTACAAACTTGAGTAGATGAAGACATCAAATATTTTTTATTTGTAAAGCATTTCCACAGAACTTCATATTAATAGACACGAATTCTAAAATGCATCATATCCTTCAGTTGCTAGGGGATCAAAACTCATTTTAACTATGCTTCCACATCCTGTTTATGACTCAGTGTTGCACACAAAACTATATTAATATTTTATTCCTATTTCCACGTGATAGTTTTGGCTAGGGTAGGGTTAATTTTCTTCATAGTACCTGGTAGGGGCTATGTTTTGTATTTGTGCTGGAAACAGTGTTGATAATTTAGGGATGTTTTAGTTACTGCTGAGCAACATTTATACAGTCAAGAACTTTTCTGCCTTACCCCACCAGCAACAGGGCTGAGGATGCACAAGGAGTCGGGAGGGGACAGCTGGGACAGCTGATCCCAGCTGACCACAGGGATATTCCACAACATAAGGAGTCATGCTTAGCATACAATATTGGGAAAGAAGAAGAAAGAGAGAAGAGTTCAGAGTTGTGGCATTTGTCTTCCGAAGTAACCATTCCATGTAATGGAGCCTGGGGATGTGCTTTCCTGGGGATGTCTGAACACCTGCCTACCCATGGGAAGGGGTGAATAAATTCTGTTTTGTGTGGCTTTTATACATTAAACAGACTATATCTCAATCCACAAATGTTCTCACTTTAATTCTTCCAATTATCTTCCTCATCCTACTGAAGGGAAGGGACAAGTGGCTGTGTGGGGCTGAGTTGCCAGCTGAGAGAAAACCATGGCAATCGTATATGTTAAATTATTATGGCAGCATAGAGGAACACCAGCAAAGTCCAAAGATGCTGATGCTAGTTGGTTTCTGAACCTTGGGAGTTTGTAATCCAAGCAATTTAAACCAACACTTGCTCTTAATCTATCTACAGATAACCTCAGAGTGTGAGTATGCAGACCCCAAATCTGTACTCACACAGAAGAACCACTGGTTCATTGTCACAGAATAAAGGTCACTGTGGTCGTAGACCTAAATTGTACCACCCTACCTGGTAGCTGCATCTCTCCACAGATGAGTGTGTTGTTCATTATTACTGATACAATTCTGCTGTTATGTCATTATCTAGGGTTTCTCCACAGAGAGATAGAGCATATAGCTCCTCTCTCTTTTTCCATAGATGTAATACACACATACCCAGATGCAAACTGGGTACAAACTGGGATAGACAATAAAATATATTGCCCTGTAGTTCCTTCAGGGCTATTATTGTTTTCCCAGTGCTCCCCAGAATACCCTTAACAAAAGCCTTGAGAAATGTGGTCATTACATTTTCAAGGACAGAAATCTCAACTGCAGATGGAGTTAAACAGCTCCGCGATTCCTGCAAAATGTAGTTACTCACAGTGTGCATGAGCAATCCGTGAGCAGGTGTCAACACAACCATTAAATTATGGGTTAATTTTGAAATTTAGAATCTTATGATCTCATTTCTGACTGTAAGTTGTGCAGGCATGGCTCTCATAGCAGAACTGAAACTGAGCAGATCATTTTGGTAAAAGGTGTGATGAACCATGATTGCAAGGATATGATTAAAAGCAACACGATATCCACAGAAATGCCTGTGAACAACTTTTCAAAATACTCCAATAACTCTAGCAGCCACTTGATTAGAAGACTAAGGCATACCAGGTTTATATAAAATGTTCAGAATTATTAATATTTCTGATAAAAAACCTCCACAAAATAAAAGCATAAACCAGGACAACCATGGTAAAAGAGCTTGTACATTAAAATTACATTTCTCTTACTGAGATACAGCACCTACCACAGTCAAATTAGCTACAATGCTTTGCCCACTCTAAACAATGCTACTGCTGATTCCTCTTGTATACTCTCAGTCTAAGCAAGGGGAAAAACAGAAAGAAAGACCAAACAAAGGTAATTTCAGACTGTGGACATAATAGTCACATTGTACGTGTGCTTCCACACCTGACCATGTCCCAAGAGTGGATGAAAGTGTCCTGCCAGCACCTGATGTGAGAAAACACTTCCAGTGCTCCATCCTTTGTGTGATTCCCAAAATGACCTGACCCCTTCAGTCAGCTCTCTGTTACCAGCACTGCACTTCTGCTCAACTTTTACTGACAAAGCATTCATGAGAGAGATCTCTGGTGGCATTTGCTAAATTTCCTTTTTCCTAGCAGGCTTCTCTGCCCAGTTCTCATCCTGAGCACACAGCAGAATCTGCTCCAAGTGCAGTGCACAAGGCTTTGGGGGTTTACTAATGCAGCACTGTAGGATGTCACCCTATCCCAGCTGGGCTAAGAGGCATCAGTACAAAGTTTACCCATATAAACGGAAAACTGGCTCAAAGGGAGTCAAATGCAGAATTATTTATACTAAACTATTTATTAGTAAATTATTTATATTAAGTATGTGGCTATAGTCTTGAATGTGACCTAGCACCATGGTTTAGCAGCTTTAGGAGAATACAGTACTGTAGCTATGCTCTTTGATCTACCTCAGCTGAATGGAGACAGCAAAGAAGGTGAGAACAGCCAGGACAAACTTGCTGCTGAGATGTCATATTTACCAATTAAATACAATTTGCTAAGAAAAAGCCATAACCTCTTTTACTCACCACACACTTGGATTACCAAGTCTAAGCAAGAAAACAATGGTTACAAAAAGCTGGTCTTTTTTCTTTATTTTTTAATTTCTTCAGCACCATCCCCCCCCCCCACCCCCCCCCCCCCCCCCGCAAAAGGCTTTATTTCTTGCAAAACATCCAGGAACAATAGCAATAGTAACTAGATTTATTTCTGCTCATTGCTATAGTATGCTGTGGGTGCCAGATGTGCAAGTTTCCATACCCAAACTAAGAATGTGACTGAATTTCAGTTAAATGAAATCACTTCGGAGAGAAGGGACACTTGAGTTTTATGGACATTTACCTCCTCATTTAACCCTAGTTTTTGCTGCTCAGACTGCTGGGTACTGATGGATGTGATCATTTCTCTACCAAGATATAAACTTCCTATGTCCATTCACAACCCAACAGCTGCCTGGTGATATGAACCACTTTTTACCACCTCTGATCTAGGTTTTACTTGAATTCAGTTTTAAAAAGAGCTTATGTACTGTCATTGTCCTTGGGGAAAAGAAATGGTACACACAGACCTCATGAGTCTTTAAAAAGTACCAAACCCAAGATGTCACTCTAAAACCTGCTTTCAGCTACTCAGTTTTACTTATAACTGTACGCAACCTATAAAAATCACATCTAACATTTGGCCAGGTAATAAAATACATTTTCCTCACCATTGTAGTGCAGATATTTACTCAATACCTTGTTAAAATAACGAATATATACTACAATAAAAACTGTGTTTGCCTAGACAACCAAAATCTATCAACTTTTACCATAGGTAACCAATGGTTCAGTTTATACATTTCTTTCTTGCAACATTCTCTACAACCAAAGAACAAGTTGTAAAGGAGGCTGTATATCAATGTGTAGTGGAAAATCAGCAGCAAGTGTCTTCTGAGGTCAGTGTTCACAGTAGAGAATATAGATGTGTTTAAAAGCCATTCTCAGATCTTTCTCTCATATTATCTTAAGAGCACTCAGGTGTTTCTCATGGCAATTCAAAATCACGCAAAACATCACAATACTTCAAACAAAGCAACAAAGGCAAGCTCTTACTTTGAATTACAAGAAAATGACATTTTTTAAAGGCCCAGTAGCTCTGCCCCATTAAAATACACTGTGGTTAGTATATTTTGGTTTCACGTCTCAGTGAAGTTTGCAGACAGTCAAGACAGTCCCAATCCAAAACTGCTACTTTGCTGACTTCCCCTAAAAACTTAACTAACATATGACACTTAAAAAACACGTATAAATGATGAGACACAGTAAGGAAACTTTTAGTTGAAATAATACTTAGCACTTCAGTAGAGTGATGTAGCCAAGGATCTACAAGTAGTTATGAAACTAATTAATCAATTAAACTTCTCAACACCCCTGTGAAGCAAGCAAGCACATTTATCTGTTTTATGAGGAAGAAAAGAGAGCCATGGAGAGGTGGAGTGACTTGCCCAAGGGTACCCAGCTAGAGTCTTTCAGAGTAATAAACAGCATCTGAATTATTGACTCCCACTGCTGCCCTTCAGCTGAATTGTTCCTTTTTTTTTAAATACTGCAGTGAGTTATAATAATAGTTGGCATGATAAACACAATGTGGCAATGTTTAGGCTGAGATTTTCTTTGTCTTTGTTTAGACTACATTAAAAATTTAGTGTTATTTAAATTGCAGTTGATTTTCTTAGTGTGACTGAAAAATCTCCAGGGTTGAGCAATATTTTTTGTATTTTACTCACAGTCGTGACTACTTTTTATGTTGCCATTGCTTATGGCTAAAACCCAAGCCATTCCAACTTGAAAACACAGGCGAATATCACAGTTTTATATCGCTTCAAGAGCAAGCGACAGAAGAACAGAGAAGGTGGTTACTTTCATTCATACCAAACTGAATTTTAAGAGCTGGCATGAGACACACCAAGTGATGATGCATTGCTTTCATGCAATACTAGCTATAGGAATTGCAACTCGCTGCCTGGGGCTGACAAGACTGAGCTTCACGAGCTGACAGCTCTGGTCCCAGGTCACTTAAAACTTTCCCAATTTAAATAAACAAATAAAAAAAAGAAGCGGCAGGAAGTTGCATCGGGCAAGCCTCTCTGTTCCTGTCTCTCAGCTTGCCTAGGTGCAAGACAGGGATGCTACTGCTTACCTTTCACGCTCGCATGTTTGGGAGGCTGAACTCTTTGGCCAAAGGCTCGGAGGCTGCCGCGGTCCCGGCGCTGCGGAGGAGCAGAGCTGTTACCCACGGCGCCCGCAGGTGAAGCTTCGCACAGAAAGCGCCACGTCCTCCGCACGCCCGCACCTCCCCCGGACTGCGGGGCCGTCCTGCGGGTGCCCCGACAGCAGCTCCGTCGGGAAAAGCCCGTCCGTGCCCGGGCTGCTCCCGCGGGACGCCGCGGCCCCGCTCCCGCCGCCCGGCCCCGCCGGCACCTGGAGCCGCTCCCGCCGCCGCCCCGGGCCTGGGGACCGTGTGCCGGCGGCAGCGCCCGGGCTGACCGCGCCTTCCCGAGCCCTCCGGCCGGCGGCGCCCCCGCCCCGCCCCGCCGGGCGCCCCGGGAACGCGATGGGAGCGCTGCCCGCCCCGCACGGGCACTCACCGCCCGCGGCCCCCGCCCGGCACCGACCGCCCGCCGGAAAGCTTCTCCTCCGCAGCCCCGGGGGATGGAGCGGGACGGGGGTGAGGGGTGCGTTTTTCAGCGCAGGAAGAAAGTGACTCCCCCCTCCCGCTCCACCTCCCGCTTCCCCGCCCTCCTTCCGTACCTCTCCCCGTCCTCCTCCTCCTCCTCCTCCTCCTCCCGCCGCCGCTCCGCCGGCCCCTCACGCCATGGCGGCCCGGCGCTGGAGCCCGCCCCGCAGCTCCCCGGCCCGGCCCGGGCGCTCCGCTCGCTCCGAGGCTGCCCCTGTGCTTGTTTATCCCTGGCGCGCACACGGCTGTCCTCCCCCGCGCGTTACTCCCCGGCTCGAACTTCACGGAAATGCCCTAATTCTCCCTTTCGGAGGGAGGGCTCGTTTCTCCGCGGGGAATGTTTTAGTTCCGACACCAGAGTGCTGGCAGAGGATTCCCTGGAGCTCGAGAGTACGGCAGCGGTACCACGGGGCGCGCAGGGTGGCTGTGGAGGTGACAGCATCCCGGGTGTCCCATTCATATTCATTGTCCATCCCTGGTGCTGTCACCATACTGCATGACAGGAATAAGACCTCCCTCCCAAAAGTCCCCTCAAGCCAGCAAAGAAACAAAAAGCCGATTTGTCAATCTGCTCTTTTAAGAATGGTGTGGCTACTTACATTAACGTTTCCCGTGTAAAAGAAGAAAAAAATAAAAGTGAAACGCCGTGACTCTTCAAGTCAGCCGTCCCGACATTTTTCACAGCCACACAATTGAAGATATTTCAGAAAGTAGTATGAAAGAGGATAAAATAAATGATCCTTTGGAACATTCCTTCTCAGTCACTATTGCCAAGACGAAGTTCAGAGTGAAGAATTCTGAATGCTTGTTGGGTTTTGAAAGCTGAGCATGTTTTATCGACTACGTAATGAAAATAAAAATATTTACATGTGATAGATCAGGATGGTCTCCAATTACCTGAAGATTATGTCTCACAAAGCGTATTCCTCATTTTAGTAATGTGTTTACTGATGTTATTGAATCAGTCAGCAGGCTCGTAAGTGCTCAGTTTCCTGTTCTAAAATGCAAAATCTGTATTTTCTGAGGATGGTTTTAGAGACATTCATTGTGGTTTAAAGTGTGATTTCCTGCTGTCCTATCAGGACTAATAAACTTGTGGAAGCTAGACAAAACCAGAAATGATACATTTCCCTTCACCCTTCCATTTCTAGTGTATTTCTCAGCAATATCTATTGACAATCTCAGCCCCAAAGAGTAGGGATCCACACGTTGTTGCTGCAAACTCCAAGAGCAATGCCAGAACCTGGAATGAAGCCTCGCTTTTTTTTCCAGTAATGACATGCCTAAAGCACGAAGTGCTTCAGTTTCAGTCATGCAAACACTAGATTAATCATTAGAAGATATCTTTCTGAACACCTATTTGAATGGTATTAGGATCCACTGAATTGATAGTAGAGTTGTAAAATATTGAGGCTGTGATACAAATAACATGTGAAGAGCTGCAGACCTCACTGTCAGACCAGATGTGGTGGATAGGCCGATTCTGCTGGAATTTCTAAAATTACCAGGGTGCCTAAAGTGATCAGGAGGAAGGTGTTTAAGTACTTGTCACATGTCTGCATCATTAGGTATGTAAATATATTCAGTACCTGACTCTAAGTTAAATGGAATTAGCCCTTACAATTCTGAAAAGGAGAATGTCTGGATGGCTTTTGAAATCCTGCCCTTGGTCTGTGCATGGATCCCTCTGTATTGTAGAAAAGCTGCCCTGTGCTGCCCTGTGATCACAAATGCCCAGGCAAAGCACACCATGGCTCCCTTACAGCATGAGTTCTTGGCTTCCTGCCTCCTAAGGGATGAGACTGGATGTGCTGCTTGGATCTTGCCCTGGTGTGCAGTTAGAACGTGGTGGTGGAGATACCAACAGGGTGGAGAACCACAAACCCCCTCTGTGTCGCGTGCTCTTGTGCAAAACAGGGCTTGTTGTACTTCCCAGTAACTCAGAGTGCTTGTCAAGCTAAATAGATAAATTAACATTTATAGGATGATTCAGCAGTATCTAAGAGAGGCAAGATCTGTCCACACTAGATTAATTTCAGCATTGCCACTGGTGATTTTGAAATTAAAATAGCCCCAGCTTTAGCAAGCATCATGTACAGTGAAAGACTGAAAAAATTAGCCTCGTGAATAGAAGTTGGAGGAAGATTGCCTTCAGCTATGCAAAAGCTGCTAAAAAGAAGATAATAATCTCTTATCCTCATCCTCTGAAAACAGCATGTAAAATGCAGTAAGAGAAATTTAGGCTAGCTAGGATAAAAAAAAAAAGTATTTGTAAGGAGAAGTGAACAGCACCTGGAGGCTTTTTAAGTGCAGGTTGGACATATATTTGACAAGAACAGTTCAGATGTAGAAAGTCTGATGAATATTGCCTCAGAGCAAGGGTTGGACCAGATGACCTGTCAAGCTCCTGTTTCATGTGATTATATTCAAAATGCTACTTGCACAGGCAAGATTACAGATTGTCTTTGATCTTCTTCTGCCCTTCACTTCTTTAGCCATGGGTATAGCTCCTCTTGCTGAGGTTGAGTTTCTCTCAGTGGTTTGCTGGCCTTGCTGCATGCCAGTGAATTCAGCGCTGACAGCAAGAAGAAAACAATTAAACAATGAAACAATGTCAGTTTGGAGCAGCAACTTTGGGTGGGATCATCTAACCTCTGAACGTGTCATGCACTTTTGTTCTGTACTTGACTGGGAACTACCTCTGATCTAGTCACGTTAGACTCTGTTTATAACACTGCAGAGAAAAATAAATTCTTTTACAGCAGAATTCATCTGACCTGTTTTAGATGTCTTCATTAGGATGTGATGAATCATGTCCCTAGGCTATCTGTTCTTGCCACCAACCATAAAGTAGGTTTAAATGACTGACTCAGTAACATACCATCATATATTTTCCATTCCTCTGCTGCTTCTATCCCTGAAGTCTCTCACTCCTTTTCTCCTTTCAAGTATGAAACCCCTAGTTTATTTGTTCTTTTTTCCCCCCATTATTTTTAAAATTAATTTTATTTTATTGGAAAAGTCCTACTGAGGTTAATAGTTTTTGTAGTTGTCATTTCCCTGAATTGCATCATGTGACACTGAAACATACAGCAACCTGACCTTTTGAGTGGCATTGCTCCAGAATGGATTCAGGAAAGGAGCTAAATTTACCTGCTGGAGCTAAGGCCATTGACTTGGCCGGTTGTGCAGAGTATGTTTCATGGAAATTGTTTGAAACCTGTTCAGGTCAGACACTGTTCTACTCTACGTCACATGCTCATAATTTTTCCTTGGTCTTTATGGCAAGCCACATTACATGCAATGTCTGGTGTCTGTGTGACTGAGGCAAACACATGTGGGAAATGTGCTCTTTTCCAACAATGGCAAATGTTTTAGGTCACACTCAGAGAAATCCCGGTACACCTAAGTACAGTGCATGTCCTGAAAATGTCTGTGGCATCAGACACACTGAGCAGCCATGAGCAGCCATGTCTTGGTAATATTTATCCTTTCCTCTTTGAGAATGAAAAGCTTCCAAGAAAGCCCAGCAGTTATCTGGCTTGCAGGGGAGGGAAACACACTTTACTTTCCTGCTGCATTGGCAACTGGATCATGAAGATGGGAAGAGGGAACAAACCCAGTCACTTCAGTAGGACTGTAAGAAAGGAAGGCAGAAGGACCACATGGGGCAAGTGATGTAGGGCTCATTCTGGGGCAGTCACCAAGTGTCTGCTGGTGCTTCATACACTTAAAAGCCTTTGATTCTCACTTTTTGGAGTTTGTATGTTTGGAATTTGTTTTTCTTCCTTGCTGACTGAAAACGTAAGCCTAAGAGGGAAGCTGTATGTCATTCTACCTGTTCCACATATGCAGCTTTGGCCATCCTTTTCTTTCTTCTTGCCCAGTCTATGCAATAGCATTTTTTTCTTCTTTGAATTTTCCTCTGTATGCTTGGGGCTTCTTTTGTCTTCTTTTGCTTGTTTGATTGATTTTGGTTATTTTGGTTTGGGATTTTTTATTGTTTTAGGCACCTGCCTCTCACTAAAGACCCCGTGTTCTCTATGTGATCTGTTTGGTCTCTAACTTCCATGTAAGAAACAATTCTACAATTGCCATTAAGTGACAAAACTCTTTGAATAAAAAGAGAGAGAAACAAAAAATTCTCCAGATTCTTTCAGTAATTCTTCAAAACAATTGATTTGGTTATGACCATAACCCTTGTGTTTTCTTTGACTTTTGTGTCCAGCTGTGATGATTTCTGATCTTAGTGCTGTGAGCTGAAACCCCTAGGACAAGAGGACTGTTCTTGTAGCTGACCTGCAGAACTGCAAATCTGGATACTTGCATATTGCTCACTCTGCCCTTCTTGATCTTAGATGCTCTGCCCAACTCTTCTCCTTGGACTTTATTAGAGCCACATGAAGGCAGCTTTAATTTTCCAATCTTATCCCTTATATGGGAGAATGTTGGCTATCTCCTATTTTCCAGCCAGGGTGTGGACCAGACAGTGTCCCAGCTTGGTTGTTCCTGCTACATCCTTCAAGTTTATGAGGCTGTTGCATGATTCTTTCAATTTACTACTTGGACATTTGGGGTTCTGGCTCACTGCAGGCAATGGACAGAAATAGTCATAGCTCCAAAACTGGGATGAAAAGAAGTTGCCTGAAATCAGCCTTAAGAATCAGAAAAATTCTGATTCTTAGTGCTCATTTCCATCAAATTTTGGAAATTTGGAAAGCTAGTCTAAACTCATCAGGATACCTCTCTGGTTGGGGCACATTCAGTGTGGCACAAAGCAGTTTCTCCCAGGAAAATCCTTCATCCCCTTCTACATCAACAGACTGGAAATACTTCTCTCTTTCCCACAGATGCAGCCTTTTACTCTTCTACTTCGTGGCAGCCAAACTATTAGTAGGGTAGCTGGAAGGGGAAAACACTAGATGTTTCCTAAACAGCTCTTCTTTGTATGTAAATGGGACATCTTTCTCTGCTTTACATTTCCTTTCTTTCCCTCTTTCTTGCTCTCACCATGTGTTCAGCCTGGTTTAGCCTGAGGCCAACAGAGAGGAAGCCTGATGAAAAAAAAATCCTGCAGATTTCTTAAGGAATGGGAAGCTGCAGCATCAGTAATCAGAGGTTGGTGAGTGGAGACAGATTGATGGTCCTGAGACCTGTCAGGAAGACAGTAACCATAAAGCAGGTACCTAGGCACTTAAATGGGAAATGCCAAGAAATACTTTGATCAAATAAAAAATTACTTCCATCATCTGTTCTGTGCCTTTTAGCAGCAGAATCCACATTACTGCTTTTACATTGCTGTAGATGTCAACAGTTTTTATTCTTTTAGCAGCTGTCCATCTGCCTAACTGGCCTGCTTGCTCTTTAGCACATATCCCTTCTTTTCTCTACTGATGACCAAAACAGGTTGCAGAGGGGCAACTCTCCAGCAGTGTGTGGCTTCTTATTTATTTGAATTGGTTGTTACTTTGTGTTTTCAAACATGTGCCCTTTCTCCACATGTATGATGAGTGTCAACTTCTTTCCCTCCATATTTCTTTGATGTTATAAGCCAAGCATCATCCCCTGGGAGCACAAACTGTTAATGCTCATACCAAGAGGAACCTTCCAAAGCCAGACTTCATTACAGCTGACTGCCACAACCTCCCTCTCTGGATGCCAAATATGTCACAGCACTTGTAGAATGCTGTTTTCAGTGAAATGCATTTTTAAGGCTAGAATCCACCAATTTTATGGAGTCACTTGGTATGCAGAAAGCCAAGCAGGCAATGAAACAACTGCTGGAATTCATGAAAATTTTTACAGGCTGCTTACTTATCCCCACCCCAGTTCTAGAGGTTCATAGTCCCATGTCTCTCTCCTCTTCCTTATGTGCATGAAAAAGGTTTGTCTCAGAGACTGTATTTCAACTTGTCGCTGATTCTCCATTTCTCTTTGTAATCTTCTCCCTCTGTGTTCTATTTACTGCATCCAAGACTCAAGGGTGAGATTAAATCTACCTTCTTAAATTCATGTAATCATATTCACGTTACTTTTTTCCCCCCTCATTTTGTGTATGGATTAATATCAGTAATGTACCAGGTAACTCCAAGTCCTGCACAGTAACAGGGGAAAGATTAGAGGAAAGAGGAAAATCCCACACAACAGATATATTTTGGTAATTATTATTTTCTGAGATGTCTGTGAACTCCTTTCCCTGATACCCTCTAGCCACATATTGCCCTGTTGAACTATTATTGTCAGCTCATGCTGACCCTCAGACTTTTTGTCCTTGGCCTTCACCAATACTCCATTTTCCATCTACTGGTCTAGAGTTGTCCCTGCTTACTGCCTATGAGTGCTTAGTTTATTTAATTGAGCTAAAACTCCACACCTTCTATGAAATGCAGATAATTCCCTCATTCCCTTAGTCTCTGAGTTCCCATGTCGTGGCATCCTACCCTTTAATTGATGACTGTTCATGTGTTTACATTTTCTGGGCAGCTTTGAGGGAGAAAACGGATAGAAGAAGTTCACTGCTGCCATCTCCAACATTGCTGCAGCTGGTCCAACAGCAGCCCTCCAATATGCATTTTTGAGGCTTCTGTCAGAATAAGATAAATAATTTTTTATCGCTTAATTTAATAACATATTCTTTCTTTTCACAAAATTTACAGTAGCATCTCTTTCTCTGGTTTAATAAAATTTACAGGCTGTTTAGCACCCAGGAGTGCACATTTAATTTTTCATTGTGGGCTGAGGTTACAGGGGATGATATAGAAAGAAACTGAAACTCAGGAATTATTTTGAGACAAGGCAAGAAAATAATTGCTATATTCACCTGTACTTTTATTCCTCAGAGATTGTGGAGGCTTTAGAAATTAATCATTTAATATAAATTTATTAGGCACACGGAGTCCCAATTTTTAGAATTCATTTAGTGTTGTGACAGAACAAGGTCTACTGAAAGTTAATGGGCTTACTTCCTAAAATACACCCTGAAAATATCACTCCCACTCCCATAAACTTTGAACAAGAACACTTTTTTTTTCCCCTGTATACAGTGTAAGGTGGCTTATGATTTTCTTCACTCTTAAAAGGAATGTAAGTTTCTTTTAAGGTGGAATCAAATGGAGTGTTTAAGTGTTTGTACTCAAAATCTAGTAGCCAGTGGAAAGCAGAAATACCTTTCTGGCTGGAGAATCTGCTCTTGCTGGGCTGTTGGAGCTGCTGCTCTGTTTGAGCTGCTACCATTTTGTGTCTCGCACCCTCTAATTTGCAGAAGGGGCTGGAAGCCATCACATAATTTTGAAGTGGCTGTGATGGTTTCTCACCCCTGTGCAAGCACTTTAAAGTCGTTTATGGCCATGTGTGAGAGAGCCACGTGTGCGCTGTGGCAGTGGGAGTGGGAGGCATGAGGGATTTTTAGCACAGTTCTGATTAAATCAGTTTAGCTGCAGCGGAACAGAAGTTAAATGTGCTGCTTCAGATGTTTGCCCTTCTGTGAACTGTGACATCTGGCCAGCTGTAAAACCTCTGTGGTCTTGCAATGGCTGCCACAGAACGGCCGTGGGTACCCGCTTCATACTGGGAAGATTTACCTCACACCTTTGTCCCATATTCAGGAAAATGATCAGCCATGCTGGCCACAGCTCTAGTCCTGTAGACAGGAATCCCCAGTTTGCCCTGTAAAGATGCTAACAGGCTTTTAGGGCTGGAAATCACCGAGTCTGTTTAACTTCCTGGATTCCATCTTATTTTGGCCCTAATCCAGGCTCCGTTTTCCAGTTAAACATTTCTATTTATAATGCTTATCCAAAACCAGGATTTGTTTCTTGCACCAAAAACATTCAAAATAAAACCTCTTTTAATTTTTTTTTTCTTTCCTGTGACTCACCAAGGGGGTTTGATGTTCCACTTAGAATTGCAGAAAACAAAATTACAGGCAACTGGATTTATAATGGGATTTAGCCTTTCCCCTGGGGGTTCTGGATCAGCTATGTGCTTGTTGGAAGGGCTGGTTTCTGGCCAGTTGTTAACAATAGATGTCTGTGGCTACACCATTTCAGCCATTATACCATTACAGCTGGCACTCTCCATGGAGGTAAGGTTCCTGTAGCTCAGCCATGTGCTTTCCCCCTAAATGTGATGCCGTGAGTCAGCTGAAATGCTATTTGCCTCCAGGCATATGTACAGGAGGAGGCAGATTTTGTTTTAAAAGTCAGTCGCTTAAATGTACTGTAAAACCTGTCTTGCTCCTTCCGTGAGGCTGAGGAGCAGCAGGCTGCCCCATGCTGTGCTCCCTTCCCAGGGAAGTCCAAAGCAACATCTTCCTGTCAGATCCCTGTGGTGAAGGGTGTGATTCTTCTACCTTCTTGCACAGAGGTGGCTTTATTTCTAAACCTGACTTTCTGAGAAACTGTGCTGAAAAACATCAAGTTTGTGCATGAAAGTTTGTTTTATGCTTACTGTGTTTTTGATCCCTGTGGTGGAAAAAGGGAAGTTCAGATGTCACCTTCCCACTGGTGCCATCTCTGCTAAGTAAGATATTGCTACACTATGCTGTTGTTTACCTTGGCATGATTTAATGCATACTTGACCACAGAAGGAAAGACTTAAACTAGATTTGGGAATGCTGGCTGCCGGTGCCTGTCATCAGACAAATTTTCCTGGGAATTCCCTTAAGAATTGCTACTGCACTGCCACAGATCTGGGACTCAGGTGAGCTGGAGAGCCCCATCAGCCTGGGAGAGGGGCGAATCCTGTCCAGCAGCGCCCTGTGGTCACCAGAGATAATCTGCCTGCCTTTGTTTGTTTTAACTTCTCACTAGGGATGAAGAAGCCTTCAGTTCCAACGAAGCAGCTCCAGTCAGGAAACCTGCACTGAGCTCTTCTGTGCATCAAAGATTACTTCCCTATCAGTATTAAAGGTATTAATTTATTAAAGTTTTTGGTTGTATATGTCTTATGCTGAGCAGGTCAAATTTTGTTTTGTTTGAGGCTGTAGGAAAACCTCTCCTTGCACTGCTTTGAGACAAGCTTATCTCCCCTTTCTCATTTTGCTGCTCAACTATGAAGTAAATTCAGAGAACATTTTTTTTTTTCAGAAATAAATTCTCTTTATTTTAAAATCCAGACACATGTGCTTTATACCAAAACAGACACCAAAGAACACTCAGTATTCATCTCTGGTTTTAAGCAAAACTGTGGCTTTCAAGGCTCTCTAATAAGACACAGTGATTTCAAGGAAACTTTACAACTTTATGTTTCCCTGCTGATGCTCAAGATAGTTTTGCAGGCACTTTGGCAATCTTTCTGTCAAAGGCCTCTCACAAGAGAATCCAAGAAATTTCTGAGATTTCCAGGGGTTAAAAAAAAAACAAAGAAGAGAGACAGAAATAAGGAAAAAGCAAAGATGCCTTTACAATGTCATATTAAATATGGTGAGCTCTCTACCAACTTTCTGCCATGTGCATTTCCTCTCCCTGGTCCTTCACACCCTTTCCATCAGCTCTCCTCATGCCACAGCACCAAGTGCCTGCTCATTCCTCCATTGCCAATCTCTGCTTTGTAATAAGACCTGTATAATTTTCACAGATTCTTAAACAGAAGAGTCTTTAAGTAAGAGAACTCTACTTTTGGGAAAATGAGCTATTTTTCCCAAGTCTTCCTGCAGCCACAGACTAGAGAGGCATATGGAATTGTGCTTACAGGAGCTTTCTGTTATCCTCTTCCTTCTCTGCTACTGTGAGGTTCTTCTGGCAGCAAGTGCAAATGGCTGGTGACAGGCTTTGCCTAAGATGAGCACATGTATTTCTTCTGGGGAGCTTTGTGTTCAGGCTGTCCTTAGAATCTGCCACCTTTCCATTAAAAAAATACTGCTCCTCCACTGAGACACCAGGAGTCCTTCTAAGGATTTAGAAAATTTTCAGTCTGATCTTCCGTAACAATTCAATCAGTTTTCTTTAAAAAATCAAGAAAAAATCCCCAACCTAAAAAAATCAGTTCCAAATTTGTAACAACAGAAGTCTGAGGGTACACAGTATGGGTTTGCACCATAAATTAGTTAGAAATTATTTGCAGAAGATTACTTGATTCAGGCTAGAATTTCAAAGATGCTGCAATCAGGAATCTGAGATTTTAATCTGGGTATCTCTCTCCTTAATACAAGTCATAGCACTGTCATGAGCCAGATTTGCTGCTGAAGACATTGATGCTAATTAAAAAATTTCCAAATAAGCTCAACTATTACTAACTGTTATTATCTTAAGTAAAATATTTTCAGCCTGTATCTTATGAGGCGAATGGCACTTTCATTTTCATTCCTCATTCACCTTGTTTTAGAGGAAGATTTTCTCAGTTTTGTCCACATTTGTTTTATGTTTCCCTTCCAACAAACCAATACTTGATTCTAGTTTGGAAACATTGTTTATTACCTGCAAGTATACTGGTCCACAAGAATGTAAAAATAACATTTTATGTAAAGGCAGGAAAAAGAATATGCAGACAGAGGCCAGTATCTCTGAAATGAGGTGGAATGGTGTTTGTGTCTGATTCTGACATAGAGTATTTTAGCCAGCGAAGCCACAATGATACAGAGTGAGCTGTGGTGACACAAACTAAATCCATTCTGGTAATTACCTAGGCCTAACAAAGTGAGTTATTTTTCTTGGAAACAAGAAAATGAAGTTTCTGTTTATTGTTCTTTAAATTTGGAGGGAAGTTTATCCAAAAATCTACCATCCTAGTGTGGCAAAACTGCTGACTAAACAAATATTTGACATCTTTTTGCATCTGCTAGCCTGTGTTAGTTACTGAGTTCTTCCTGTCCTAAGTGCTGGGGAACAGGTCTTTGAACCTAAATCCACAGAGAACAGGATTCCTGTTTGTCTAAATAAGCAGTTAAGAATCACGTATTTTCAGTTCATGCCTTGAGTCTTGCTCCCCTTCTGGCTGAGGCTGTAATTAGCAAAGATGGCTGGTTGCTATAGCTTTCCTACTCTTGGGGGGTTTTCCCAGGGAGGTGGAGAATGCAGGTTTGAATCCACCCCATCAGAGAAGGGAAATGTATGCAGGTTTCCCTCCTTCTCCAGAAGACCTCTGATGCTTGAGGTATTGCAGACTAAAGGAGGAAAAGGCATGTAGGGAACCTTAAGGCAGAGGAATGGTCAGGCATTTTCAGGAATACAAAGTATGATAAAGGCTTTCCAAATTATCAGTCTGCATGTAGTTGCCTAAATACCATTCAAATCTCTGAGTATGATGATCTTTCTCTTTGGGACTCAGTCTTTCTTTGTCTCCAAGAACAGTTATAGTAGGAGAATAAATTCCTCAGAGCTTGCAAAACATTGGTGTATGGTGATAACCTGGGCTGCCCAAGACAACTTGGGCAGTTAATTGAAATATGGCTGAGGGAGAGTACCTAAAATGTCCTCAAAAATGTAGACTGTAACTCAGAATGAACTTTTACTATTACATTTCTCCTGAAGCCAGTGGGCAATGCATGGAAAAAGCCAACAGCACTTTGTGAAAGGTGGTGCTGATCAGAAGACTTAGAGAGAAGGATGCATCACTCACCTGTTCCAGCTGGACTAGAGAAACAAGTGAAACACAAATCTACACAGGAGTCTGCTTTAATCCATCACTCTATTTGATGAAGCATCACACAGCATTTTCAGCAAGTAGCATTTGATAGCAGTTTAAGTAAGGGTCACAGGGTTATCTAAGGAAAAAGCTGAGAACCTATTTCACCATCACTGAGTCCTCATTTGGCAGCAGTGCTCTTGGAGGGCTTGGGTAGTACCCAGCAGTTGCTGAACTATTTGAGGAAAATCGTGTAAATCTATAATCCAGTGGTAAATCTGCAAGACAGAAACAGACCACATCTGATTAGCAACACAGCCTGTATCACATAAAAAAAAAAGCTTGTGGTGAATAGCACTACTTCTTAAAACCTTGAGCTGTTTGCTCACCGGCACCAGAATTCAATCTGATTGCATGATTACACATTTATTTGACATCTTCAGCTGCTCAAGGGATTGACTTTCAGAGTTTATTCAACTGCAGTAAAAGACATTCAGTTCCTTGATTGCTGAAATAATGTTAGTCAGAGAAAATTATTTAATAAATGCTTGAATACTAATCAAAAATCTTCATTGAGCCTAGATGCAGTTTTTCTCCCAATACACCTTCAAGTTCATTCAATTAGTCAATTAGTCATCCTTCTCTTTTATCTCAACAATCTACTCATAAGAGGGTTATGTTTGAAACAAAGAATCAGTTCTTTTTTTTGTTTTTCATGACTATTGAAGCAGGATTCCCAAAAGGCACCCACTCTTAGACCTTCTTGCAGTCCAGTGTTAACAACATCATTTTGTATCAAGCATTCTTAGAAATCTGCACTTGTAACTTGATGTACTCATCACTTCCAGTCTGTAAAGAACACTGAATGCATTAAAATAGCTCTGAACAGTCAACGCTTTCTTTTCTGCAACTTTTCAAAAGCCTCTGCTGCCAACAGTGACCCACCCACCCTCACAGCCAGAAAACTGATACTTCCTGTGCTCACCTCGTACTCAAAGTTCAAGAAACCAAATTAAAGAACATTTAAATAAAACTTAGTTCAAGAAACAATTCCCTTTCCAGCAAAGGAAAAGAAAAACCAACTTTTCCCCCAAACACGGTAAGCTCCTTTCCAGGTTGTCTGTCAGAACCAAAGAAAACCATAAAAGCTATTACTAGGCTTATCTGTACAATAACTTATGAATTGCAATTTTTAAAATTTAATTTGGAGTAAATTTGGGGAAGTGACATCCTGTCACTACATGCTGCATTTTTTTTCCCCACTCAACAGCTTCTATGAAACAGAAACCTACAATTTTAGTAGTTTCAGCAAAAACAACAGGAAATCCAGTTCTGTCTCACAAGTGATTCGCAGGCAGGCACCAGGACAGCATCCAGGTCTGCAGCTTCAAAGTCATATTGAACATAATACAGCAACAAAAGAGTACTTAGATCAAGCTGAAAAATCAGAAAGAGGCTGGAATAAAGCCGGAATAGGAGGAAAGATAATTGGAAGAGAATTATTTAAGTGGGTGATTTTAGCTTGTCAAAGAAGTTAATTTTCTCATTTTGTCTCAGTCAGGGAAATCTCTGGAGCTCATTGTGACCACGGCAGAACAGGCAGATGTTTTCCTAGTATGCAGAAGGCCCAGTGGATTTACTGGCTGCTGAGTCTATTTATGACACTCAGTTTAACACAAAGGTTTCAAAAATGACAAAATAAATGGAAAAAGAAAGCAAATATTTCCAAATATCTTTACGAGCTATAAAAATCAAATGTCATACAGTTACTTTTATAAAAAAGCTTTTACTAGCTTAATAGTCTAGCAGTCTGGAGTTTCCCAAGAGTAGTTTAATCAAAGAGCAGCACAAATGGGGCAGACTTGCTACAGAGTTGATAATTGCTGAGGAAAAGAATCAGCTGGATAAAAATGGCAATTTCATTGGTATTTCTTGTGAACTAGCTTTACAGAATCAGCTTAAACACCCAAACCATTCTATTTACAATGCCAAAGGCTCCAAAAGAGATTTTTATATATTCACACTGCAATCTATCAATTTAAATGTTGCTTTTGTCTCAGCAAGCTGACTTTGGAAGATGACTAGAAAATATCCATATCCATTTTTCAAAAGCATGAAAAAATCCAAAACCATGCAGTATTTGATAATAAAGCCAATCTTGGGAAAAAATAGTTGATTATTTCCAAGTTGTTGTTTGTCTTGTGTTTTTTCCCAGTAAATTCTTCAGGGTTTGCTGTAGTGCATGCTCACAGCTGGTGCTGCGCTGGTAGACCTTTGTATCTTGGCACCCACTTGTCACCTAACCCTGATGGAGAGTCATGAATTAGCCAGGGGGCAGATATGAAGTCCTTTCTGAGATACAGTTTGACAGCAAGGCTCTAATGACTCCTAACCTGCACTGATGATGAATTCAGCACAAAACTCATCCAATACTGCCACTATCACAAAAAACCTAAATAGACTTGAACATATGAAACAGCCTGAGACTGGAAGAAGGAACTAGCTGATTCTACCCAATTTCTTGAGAAACACAGTTCCAGAATTTTTCTATCATTCTTAGGTAATTCCACCCAGACTAATTTTTTTTAACCCAAGACAAAGAGGATATTCCCTTTAAGAGCCAAAGACTCCTAGAAATCAGATGTGAAAGGTCCCAAGAAGTTCCCAGAGGAATACAGAAGGTCCTAGATCTACAGAAATGCCAGTCAGATGTATTACCCTGAGTTCCTGTCCCACTCCTTTCTCTGATCCCACACCAGCCTGAGTGCAAGTGAGTGATGAATACTGCTTTCCTTGATGGTGACCACTCAGTGGTGCCAGCATTTCCCAATGGCTTGGGCAACCCTCACAGGTTACATGGCTTAACTTGAGCTCAGAAGAGCTCCTGCCCTGCCCTGCCTCCCTTACAGGCCTCCAGCAGCCCTGGTGTGAGCAAAACAACAATGATGGTATCTGAACAGTAGCTACTGTCACTTACTGTGTGTTCCAGTTATCCAGGTCCAGGTACTAAGTGACGTTAAGTACAACGCTGTGTTCTGATGCGTAAGAATACCCATATCCATGCACGTACTTAGGAGCTATGGATGGATTCACAGCACAGTTACAACATCCCACTGTCTCATGTGCTGTGCACTTAGTGTAGGCCAGCTAAATCAATGCCACAAGCTTCTATTAGAGGAAGACTTGGAGTTCCACCCACAAGCAAGAAACAGAAACCACAAGAAGAAGGGAAAATGTAATATTCTCAATGAGTGATCAGGAAAGTATTTGAGTAACTGAATGGAAGACAATTTTAATTTAATCCAGGCACAGGCCTGCTTGATAAACTTACTACTCTAATTTTTTTAAATTTTCTTGAACAAACCAATAGATTAAACAAATGAAATTTTAACTAAGCACTTTAGGTGGATGTCATTGTTTTTCAATTAAAAACACAGTCCAAGACTGAAACAGATTTCTTCCAAAATACACAGCAGAAATGTCAGGAATAATTTTTCAGTATTGACCAACAAAAGCAAAGCCAACATTTTTTCATCGTGACACCACAGCAGCATCCCTGGGATGAGTGAGAAGCTCTACAGAAAGCAGAACTCCCTCTCCCACCCTGAGGTCTGCTCCCTGCCAGTGAGCAGTGCTGGTGCCAGATGCTGCAGAAGCCTCCTAGTAAACAGCAGGGTTGTGTTCTTAAGTGAATCCAAATATATCCTCCTGATTATCACCAAGGAAAGGGCACGAGGAAGAGAACTAAAACCTTGTTAGTGATACCCAAGTTTGAAAAAAATCTTTAAACTGCTTAATTGTGTCAAATTTCAGAAAACACTGTCAGAGCTCTATCTTACATCTCATCATCCGGGTGAGGTAATTATAGGGGCAGAGAGCCAACCATCAGCTAGCATAAATTCTTTTCCTCTTACAGGATTTTCCATAATTAACGCTGGCTTGGAAGCTTTATCATGAATCTTTCATTGTATTTCAAAGTCACTGGTGAAAGAAAATATTAATTTCTTAATGATAACAACTTCTAATAATTATTTCTTAGCAATGGAGTAAGCACAATTCCTGCAGGGGAACTCACCAGTTTAGCTGTGCCTTTGGGTAACCTGGCTTGCCAGTCTGTGGGTAACCTGTAACAGGTGTTGCTTTTTCTTAAATGCTAAATGTTTTTTATCTCCTGACCCATCTCTATTTTCTAACAGTCAAAGCAGCACTTACACTAATAGCTCAGGATGTGAGACAGCATATTAAAGGCAAAAAGAAAAAATCCCAAGGCCACAAGTACATTTTTCTGATAGCAGTTATTTTTAGAAAAACTCCTAAGGTTGATTTTCCTAAACAGGAGGTCAGATGTTTGCTGTACTAAAGCAAAGCTCCCAAAAGAGTGAAGTCAGCATGAGAAAAACATTCCTTCTGTCAACTACATGAATGTCAGGCTGCTGTTTGCATACTCCATAACTCAGAAGTTGGAGAGGAGGAGAGTATCTGGGCAGTGTTGTACGGGAAAGGGGGGACTCCTCAATACAGGTTTGTTCCACAGCAGGAGAAAGCTTCTGAGTTTGGGTAGCGTTGGTGATATAAGCCAGTGCAGTTTACCCCAGGCCATACAGGAATAAAGACTAAAACTATTCTCAAAGTGCAGGTTTGCTACTGTACTTGCACAAGAGCTTTTGCCAACACAGGTGTAGTGGTAGGAGATCATGCCTCTGGCACTGCCAGCAGACATCTGTGCCCTGAGCTTGGCCTGTGCCAGAGCTTCACTGCCACTGAGGTTTGTGACTGGTTACTTTTCCGTGGTTTGTCACTGGTTACTTTTCTGTGGTATCTAACACAGTGCCATTGGAGAAAACCCAAGTGGCAAACTGCAGGGATATGTGCAGCAGCAGCTTCACGACCAGTTTTGCAGACGGACGAGTGCCTGGGGAAATGGAATGAGTGTCCCATTGTGGCTGCTGAGATTGCTTGTGGTGTGCAATTTTACTGTAATTATCTTGGGAATAACAAGTCACATTACTTTGGGTCTACCCTATGGCCAAGGGACCGCTGACCCCTTCCTGAGCTAAACAGCTGTGCACAAGGCGTGCACTGACTCGCAGCTGAGCCTGATAAGGGTCTGCAGTGAAGGAAAGCCTTAGAAATTCCTTTGCTGTTCTGGGTTTTCATGAGAAAACTCATTATTTCTACATGAGGGAAATGTTTCTCATTTTTGTTTTCGTTTAAGCAGTGGTTTTAGAAAGTCTTGTAAGAAAACACACACGTGTGGTTCTTTGCTTGATCTGGAAATGATCAGAAGAAAATACTGGACTATAATATTTTTAAATATCTAGGTGAAGACTAACTAAAAAAAAATCTTGAGAGAATGCCAAGATCCTACCAGGATGTGTTAGTCTTTCAGGGATCTGTTAATTAATTTCTTGTGTGTGAATGACTCATTCTGGATCTTGGAGCGGGAGGAAGGGCTTCTGAGGTACGTTCAAGAAGTTAGCCTGGAAACAAGCAATTGTTTGAGCTGACAGGAATTTCTGGTTGATTAATAAAAAACAAAAAAGAGCTGCATTTTGAGACTGTGGAGGAGCTACATTAAGACAAATGTGGAGATGATACACCCCTTTACTTTCATTTTGAGGTAAACTCACAAAGATCAACCTTCCTCTCCAAACTCATGAGATGGGTTAATCTCATCATGTTCACCTCTCTTGTAAAGCAAATATTTTCCTTCTCTTTCCCTGATTTTTTTGTCTGGAGTGGTGACAAACATTGTTTACCTTAAAATAAAAATCCACATATAGACACACATGAAGACAAGGCCTACATAGTTTTTTGTGCATGTGTGACCATCTTAATCTAGAGGGAATATGTTAGGCACCAGTCCAGAGTACATAAATGTCCTTCCAGCAATGTTTTTATTTTCTACATGTGAGGTTGCAGGTTGTGTACAATTTCAACCTTGTCAGACAAGTATTTTCAATGCTTGGTGGTTTACCTATTTCCACTATTTTCACACTCAAAAATTATCAACACTTTGTATTACAACCAGGGTTTATAAAGTGTCAGTCTAAACCCACCCCATAAGCCTGTGAGCCGGTCAAAACCCAATTATAGCTTTAGCTACGGCCTGCAAATGAAATTATGCTGCCTGAGTTGAAGGATAACTTTAAAGCAGAAATGACTGAGTGTTCCCCCTTTCTTAATGAGTTGCTCATGAGTTCTCCCTTTAATCTTTTCAAGGTGGCTGTACTTTGACATCTCATGGAGCAGAATAACGATGGCAGGAACATTTCTGTCAGCTATTGGCTAGGAAGTAATCTTTTGGGTTCTGCATGATTTGACACAGTCTTCAGGGGCACAAGTCAATACACCTTTCTGGAGGAGGAAGGAAAGCCTGACCAAACTGTAATACCCTGAATACTGTCCCTTCTACACTGAAAATCACTATCAAGTGGTCAAATCCTGTGATAAAGATGAGGTCTCAGACCATTTGGGAAGTAACTAGGTCCCAAAGACTTTTTATACTAGTCCTGATTTATTGAACAATAATTTTTTTATGGTAAAAATGCTGTTTATTTCAGCTGAAAAAATAGATGCCTTATATTTGTTGGTTGTGTTGGGCATGTTTTTCTTTTTACTTCTAAAAGGAGAACATTGAAACTAGTTTCCTGGAACAGATGAATCAGATTGACATTATCTGATGCTTTTCAACTGACACATAGATCAAGATGATGTTTATACACTCAGAACACATATCTTCTCTCTATTCAGTTATCTGTTTTTTTTTTTTCTTGTATGAAACATCAGGGCCAGAAAATCTTGAAAATGTTACTGTTGTGCATTTACACCAATTTTCCACCTGGTGTAAGAGTACTTTTTTGCATAAAAACTTTAATTATAAAAATGACCTCTTTGGCCTTGTAGCAGCAACTATTATTTGTAACAGCAAATTCCCAAAGCAGTTTAAATTCTCAAAGCATTTTGATAAACTTAGTGTCTAGATGCTATTGTATAGATACAGTCTTACACTGAAGTTGGCAAGCAAACGCACAGCTGCAAGATAAGGCATAAAATATGAAAGGTTACTGCTAACCAGCAATGCATGATATAGAAAGTTCTATGTGTTTAAGGGAATTATATATTATTGTATCATTTGAATAAGAGCACAGCTATCAGTCTACTTACAGCAAGGACTGCTGTAATTTAATTCTAAAATGAGTTGGATTTTACTTAAGTTGATGTAATGTCAATGAAAAAACATAGAACTAAGGTGCAAAAACACGATGGATTTTTTTTTTGTTTCACTTCAGCAACAATTGCAAATGTTGCTGTTCAGGATACAGAAATCAGTATATGGCTGATTAGTGTAGTATATGGCTGATCAGTGATTAGTATATCACAAGATTAGTGAAATTCATGTCTTCTATGATAACAGTTGATTCCTTCAGGGCATTCACCTTTAAAATACATGTGGAAGATGGTGTGTGAAGTTTGCAATTTGTAGTTGATCTCTGCTGGGCAGACCCATATATCTGCAATCTGCACATTGCCAGTTCTGGAGCCCCAGCCACGGCTGCCTTGAGCTTTCCATTGTGCAGATAATTTGCAGCTCTAAGCAGAAACATGAACTTCTTTGTCATGGTTCACTGGCAATTTTATCATTATATTTATACAGCAAGCAGGCTGACGACTCAAACTCCTGCAGAAAGTGGCAGGGATCTGTAGGCATCTTTAAAGAGACAGCTTTGGTTAATTATAATGGAGATTTTTTTTTCTCTAGCTCTAGCTAACTGAAATAACAATAAGGCATGAAGAAAAACTTATGCAGCCATATGGGCAAAGCCTGATATGATTTCATATTGCATGCAAGATTTAAAAAAATGCATTATCCTCATGCATGACACAAGCCTGGTTATCAAATCTCCGAAGTGTGAAATGAACTCTGTCTCCATAAAACATTTACATTTGCACTAATTCCTCTCTGAAATGAAATTCTCTTGAGCTGCAACATCACTCAATCTCCTTTTCTTGCTTGCAATAGTTTTTAATCCTATGACAAACTTCACGATTCAGAGGTTATGAGACAAATTTACAACACGAGGTTAAGAATTATGAAGTTAGAAAAGAAGTTATGTTCTCCTTATTACAATTTAGAGCCCACTTTCTTAACCTTTTCTTTACAATGAAGAAAAAAACAACTTACAAAAATCTCCTCCATCGCTCTTAAACTCCTCATGAAATTTTTTCAAGTGTGGCTTTTATAAAAATACCAAATATATTGAGATTGAAAGGCAAAGCATTAGGTTGAAATAGGCATATCATATTTTTCAATCGAAGAACTGTTAATCAAAAGACCTGTCAGAAATGGTATTTTTGAAATTGTTGAAATTACTGTTGGAATACCCATATGATGCAGGCAATATAATTATTAACATGGGGATCTGGAAATGTGGTCACATCATCACAGAGTAGTGGTCGCTGTCCTTGAAGGTAAAGTTCAGATTATTCAGGTAGGAAAGATAAGAGTAATCCTCCTCTACTTGGCTCATACCTAACCTTCTGAAGTGGAGAAGGATGTCCTGGAAACTGGGGTTTATGCAGAATGTAGTTCTTCAGAGAGACCCCTACACCTTTAATTTCCATGTGGGAGCACTAAAGCAATGTTCCCACGGTAATGGATCCCAGTTTGGAAAATCTGTCTGACGATATAATTGTGCTTTAAAAATCTGTAAGGGAGATGTAAATGAGGAGAGACTCAACAGCAGAAAAGTGGAGAAACGGATTTGTGAGTGAGGCATGTAGAATAGAAGCAGGGACATTGGCTTCTTCTATTTTCTTAACCATGTACTGTCAATATAACACGTATCTGATTTCCAATCCAAACTGATGGAAGTGCACAGAAGGTATTGTAGAAGGTCTCCTTTGAGGAATTTTAACAATAAACGAAATATACTCTTTAATGCACACAGAAAATGCCAGTTTCTCTTCAGGGAATCTGAGGAGAGTTTAGATGACGAACAGTGTGCAATTCCAGTAACACCCTCCAGGCCAGAGGCAAGATTAAAGTTCAGAACTTCCAATGCATCTTTGAACTGGTATTGAGCAACTGAGTTACTAGTATTCAGTAATACTGAATAGTCTTTGGAATAATCTTTTTCAATGTGTCATGAGAAGTAAACCAAGCTGTTCTTTATGCACAGACACTCACTGCAGCCAAACAACAAGAATCAATTTTAAAGCCAGCACTGCAGCCATTGGCCACATTTCACCAAATATTTTTGCAGACCACAAGCCACTGGCATCCCGACTTGTACATGGCACTTACTACTGCTCACATAGGTGTACAAAAGCCAGGTCAGACATTGTTGATAGAGAAGCCCTTGTCAACCCCCAGCTCACAGGAGGCTGCAGTGCACCTCCAGTGAGGTGGCAGCTTGTGTGGCTGGGTCAGGCTGAGCGAGGTGCTGCCAAGGCTGAGCCAGCCTGAGCTGAGCTCACACAGTCAGCACATCACTGCCTGGGAGCTGGGCCCATGTGGTCAGCACGGTGGCAGCCTGGCTGCACACTTGGGTTCAGGGGATCTTGAGGAAAGGCCTGAGTTTTTGCAGCTTGGCAATGGAAAGTCCTCTGCTGGTAATTAAAGCAGATGAATGGGAAAGGAAAAGCTGGAGAGCATCAAACTCGCATAACCCATTTCAATCTCTTCTAGCAAATAGCTGTAGCTAAGATATGACTCACAGCTGCAGCCAAAAACTTCAGGGCTTGGCAAAGCAGGGTTTCTCACAGCTTGCTGTGACAGGAGTCAGACAAGGTATTCAAGAGGAGTCAGGAATTCCTTAATATCCATAATAATGAACATCTGCTCTTCCACACAAACAAGAAATACTGCTTTCTGTAACAAAGCAGAGATGTTCTCGGACCTTCAACTTTGAGTCTGCTGTCCAGTGCACAGCTGCAAGTTTAAAACATTATTTCTCTCCTGTCCTTTAGCACTGGGGTTTAACTTTTACAGACATGACCCCCCTGCCCCAGCAGTGGTTCGGTGCAGTGAGGGACAGCACACGGTGTCCCTCCTCATGGAGAAACAGGCTTTTCAGGAGCTCCATAGATGATGGCAGGCAGCTATCCTACCCACTAACTGACCAGATATGCCTTATGGGCTTGCACCCTTTTATCTGTAGCTGGAAAGACTGTCATATATTTGAGGTTGAGAAGCCTTGCTTGTCCTTTAAACTGAGCTGTGGTTGGGGGGGGAGCTGCCAGGGAGGCGAATTTCAGACTGTGGCTGACCATTTTCTCTTGGTCAACACTTTCAAAGCAAGCCACATGCAAGCATGACCCTGGAAAGGGTATTAGACGGGAGTTTTGCAGACATTATCTCTCTGCTGGCATTTTTCCTTGGTATGTTTGGGCTTTTGTGTCTTTGGGATAGATTGCAAAATGGCAAATATGAGAGGCGTAAATAAATTGTGGCAGTCTATGATTATTTTGAGATATCCATACAATGTAAGTACACATGTAAAATATGGTTGCAAAGAAAAGGTCCATCACATGTCCTGCTGTAGAAGTCACTGCTGGGCAAGCTGAAATGCTCTCTTTCAAGAAACCTTTTATTCCTTGGTCTTAATGCATGAAGCAGGCAACAGATGCTGAATGGAGAGGTTAGTAAAGTAAATGCTTGCTGTGTTCCTCATTCTTTTAATAATTAGTTTATTCCTTTAGGTATGGGTATGGATAAAGTTCAGTAATGCAAAATGATAGAGGGAGCACATGGGGGTCCTCATCATCACTTTGTAATCCCAGGAACGTACTGTAGCTGCAAAGTTACAGTAAGCTGATAGGGGAAGTGTAACAAGCCAGATCAGTGAGAAACATTTTTCTAAGTATAACACTCCCACGTAACTTTGCATGTTGTTTGTTTCGAACGTATCTCACCACTGAAACTAGAAACAGCAAATCACAGTGGGGAAGTAGGGACCAGATTCAGGAACTGATCTACAGTCCGGTAAATGTTGCACCCTATCTCTAACAGTGAATCAATTAAACACCTCCTGTTTGCAGACACAAACAAAACCCTTGGTGTATCAGGCAACAAGTAAAAGCACAAACATCAAAGTAATCAATGGCCACTAGTGCTAAGTGTTGCACCATATGAACAGAGTATTTTGAATGTATTTTAGGTACGTGTAGTCTCAAAACCAGATCTACAGCACTACAAACTTACTGTGAATACTGCATGTTCATTAGAAAAAAGCCCCAAACATCTTCCTTACCTGCTATTGCTTCCAGACTAGGGATTGCAATAGTGCTGTAAGTGCTAATACATTTACAGGACCACGTGTGAACTAAGGTCTCTTCTGCATTTTCCAGGCCTGGCAATCTGTCCATGAAGAAAGAGCCCCACTGTTTAGATACAAAGTAAGGAACTTTGGGCTGATCTCCCTGAAAGAAAAATAAATAAATACATAAGCTTAAGACAATAATAAAAAACTTTATTTATCCACAAGCATTAGTTTAGGGAACTCTAATGTTTTTCTGATTGTCTGGGAAGCATGTATTGTATCTCAAGAATAATGTGGCTTTAAAATATAAAGTCAACAACAATACAATAAGAATCTTCTTCCCATAAGTCCCCAAGTTCCTGTTTATACAATTTATGGATTCCCTAGGACATAAAAAGTTAACTGTAAATAGTTTTTAAACCTTTTAAGAAAACCCCTTCTATTCTCCCTGTTTTTCTGTTTATGATAGTGTGAATTGCTTGCTGTCCTTCTCTGCTGGAGAGGCTGTGTTACAGCTGGGATCTCCTCCTGGGGGAAAAGGAGCTTCCTCATGCTGGGTGGAGTAACTGCAAAGAATGCATCATGCCACCTGTGTTATCTGTTTCTGAGCTGAGGAATGAGTGAAAACAGAGCCACAGAGTCCACGGAGAGACATTCAGCTGCCTAGAAAATTGTGGAATACTAATTTTGTTAATGTATATTTTCAGACAACAACATCTGTTTAAAAAAAAAACATTAAAGCAGCATTGGGAAAACTGACTTTTTGCAAGTTCATCTTGAAACCTGCTATATACTGCCATGAGCAATCAGAATAAGATGCCAGGACACATCTACAGAAAGAAGAAAAAATGGGAAACAAAACTACACTATAGAAAATCTGTTAAAGTAATTTGTGTGCAAAGTAACATTCAGACTTGCAGAACAGATACAGCAGTTTGTGCCTCCAGGTTTGTGAACTTTTGTACTTTATTCTCCATTTAACCTCTCTCTTAACAGTTTTGAGAATCTGCTGGAATAATTTGTGTTTATGACAGAGGCCTGTATCTTTTGATCACAAGGAAGTGGTTGAGGCAGCCAAACAGACCACACGAGTAAACAAAGAGCCACACTTCCATCAGTCTGTGCTACAGTTTTTCCTCTGAGTGTAGATGGGGGGGGGAAAGTACTGATTTCAATAAATGTAGATACTAATTTCTGTCTTCTGATGTAAATAAATTGGAAAAAATACTCCTATCTTCTGTTTCAAAATAAGCATTTAACTGAAGTCCTGGGCTTTTTTGTGGTTTTGTTTTTTTTTTTTTTTAACGCCTTGCACAAAGGGACAGCATGTTAGTTTCTTTTTCCCCACTAAATCTTATCTTTCCATGCCAATCCCAGGACTTTACATCAGTTATAATTAAGTTTAGATGCTCTGATGAATTAAAATCTGTTTGCCAGCTGGATGACACATGCAGAAAACTCTTAAGGCTGTTACAGCTGTTCAGGTGATTAATCAAAACGACAACTCCAGTACTGGCCCACATAAGCATTTGCACAAAAGACAGGGTTCTGTTTATTGACAAGAGAAAAGATGTGAGGGTTCTGCTTTCTGAAGTGGATGGTTAGTTCAGCAGACAATTAAAAATGTAACCTGAGGAAATTAACTGATTTTTACAGAAGTTTGATTCTAGAGTGGGACTTCCTTCCTTACTAAGGAGGGGGGAGTTAAATTTTGGACTTACAACCCAAGCCCTTCGTGAAAACAAACCGGGTTAGATATGGGACTTGCCATCACCTAGTGCACAGCTCCCATCATTTTGCTGCTGGCTTATCTACACATGGCAGGGCTGGTCTGGTAGGCTAAATCTTGATTTAAATCTTGGAAAGAGCACTCGAAACTTTGACCACATCCCTAGGAACATCCGACAGTGCTCCCCCTTCCATCCCTAACTGATGCCCTGAAGGTGTCCTTATCTCACCTGCAGCACACATCATAGCCTGCAATGAAGGACAGACCACACACCATGAATCTGTACATCTGTGAAATGAGGCAAAAGGCTCCTCTCACTGTGGCTGCTCACATGCCTGGAGGCACATGCCCAGCAGCAAGGCTGATGAGCTCTGCAAGATGCATCAGTCACTCCTGCAGTCCCCAGACACAGAATTTGCTCTCACAGCAGGACAGCAGATCCTGGAAAGTGCTGGGCAATCCCTCTTTCTCATGCAAATCCCCCAGGCATATGGATTTGCTCTCAATTGGCATATTGGCCAGACAGCAGCAGGTCAAATGTTGATTGTGCCAGTTGAGGGTACAAAGCCTTGGAAGAAAACATCTACACTTCAGGGAAATAGGGATGGTACCGGAAATCCCCAAGTTCCAGGGCCTTCCACAAAGTCAAAACACCTGGAGTACCTGCTACCATCTTTGCTTTGCTAACTCTAGACAAATAGGGCCTGTTAACAGAATAGACAGAATCTGTTAGTAGGACCCTTGGGTAACACTGATTAGTTAGCTTACAAATGACTTTTCTAAAATACTAATTAGCAGGAAGCCAAGCTCTGAAGGTTTTCTACATTTAGTAAAGGGATGAAAGAAAGAAAGATGTAAAGGAGAGAGGAGTGGAAGATCAAGCCACAGCATTTTTTAGGGCTTTATTTAGATGCAGATTTGCCATCTATGCCATAGCAAGCACAGAGCTGAGGAATACTTTACTGCATCCAGCATGAGTGATGGTACAGATGATTGTATGCTTTGTCTGGAGGTAATAACACACCACTGACTCTTGATGCCAGAAAAAAAAAATCAATGCTCAAACTTCAGTTTTTTCTGGTGTAATAGTATTTGAGATGTTTCTGTCAGCACAGCTGTGCTGTCCACAACAACAGGATGTCCCTGAATCACACGAATGGACAAGCCAGCCACTGGTCTGAATTCTGTTGCATAGAACCTGCCCTTCAACACATCATGCAAATATGAAACATTTCACACATGAATATTGTACCTAAACTACAGCAGGGATCACTATAAGCAAATTTAAAATAAAATGTGCTGCACTTCAGGGTGTTGCTCTAGGAATATGGCTTTAAGTCATCAGGCTTCACAACACCACCTCAGGCTGTTCCAGGAAGTACTGTTAGATTTGTGCCAAAGATAAACAGGAATAAAGAGACAGAGCCAAAAGGCATAAAGGAAAAAGCCTTGTCTATGGTCACACCAAGGGGGTTAATGGAAATACAGGGATTACAGATCTGACTTCTACAACAAACCAGTCACCAGGCAATATTGTAAACATTAAATTTTCCCTTCTAACTACAAAATTATCATGTATATCTACCAATTAATTCTTTGATTTCTGCTCCATTCGTCCATATAAGCCACTCATTTACACACTGACAGCTCCTCTGTAATAATTTTCCTCGAAATCCTGGGACAAATTCCAGCTTTCCTTTTGAGTTTTCATTGATGGAACTGATCACACATTTAAAGAACAGAATGCAAACCCAAAGCCTCCAGCCAAACAAACAAACCCCCAATTCTAGGAGGGAGGCAAATCTTGTTTCAACACAATGCCTTGTATTTTTATTCACCCTGCATGCTGCAATTTACTTAGGAGCCAAGTAACTGCATAAATAGTTTTTAGTTTGCTATTCTCTTGCTTATTTGGTTATGACTCACATACTTAAAAGAACTGCAGTTGTTACCATAATTTCACAGTTATGTGTATCTGGTTTAAATCATGCATTTAATTGAAAAGACAAAAACTGCAAATGAAAATGGAAATCACAAGTCTTCCACTTGGTGTGTGAGGAGGTTGTTTTCTTTCCCTCTCACTGTTAGTGATGAAATACCAGTCAAAAAACTAAAATCAGATTTTTGTCATTTCTTTCTGAAAGATGCAATTGCCAATTAAAGTAATACTTTCTTACTTTAATAGTATTTTGTAAAGAGTGATAGCATTGAGAGTTGCATCATGTATTAAATTTTCAGTCCGTCTCTGCACACAGCACATGGCATGGAAAATCTACAGTACTACTGTATTTCATTGCCAATGAATGCTGTGGCTGATTAACAAGATGAAATCTAATCTGTTTGTGACTAATTTTCCAGAAACACCTGACTTTGAACAATCCTTTGAATTGGCTTTCCTCCCTTCTTAACCAAAGGGTTAATGGGAGAAGTTGCTTGGGGAAATGAAAATAAAACTCTCATAGATTTGTAAAGGGAGTCCCTTTGAACTAGTCCTGTTAAGTTAGTGGTGCCCAGTCAACTGCAGAGATATGGATGTGACCTGTTGTTCAGACTCCAGTGAGCAGCCTGGTAATGAAATAACACCACTGACCTGCCATGGCCCCCCTGGTTCAGGTTCCTTTAATCAACACAATTCATTTCTCCCTTGCTTGCTCGCTGTCACTGGTAGCGGATGTAAACGGAACAGGGGTTGTGTGTGGTAGGGGTGGTGTCTCCCTGAGATATTGCAATCTCTTGTCAAGAGTGCTACAGTGCCAGTGGAATGTCAAGCACCTGTCTGAAAGTCTCAATTTGCTGCTTGACAACTGCTGCGATGGAGAAGATGGATCTTGTGGGCAGAGGTGTCGCAACAAGGGAAAACCAAATCATCATCATGGGCTCAGAAACAAACCAATCCATTACTCTTTGTACTTCCAGGAAAAGAACCACCTTCTGTCTCTCTGTTTAAAATGTGTTCTTCAAAAGCATATATTGAACATGCTTAAGAAACCATATTGAACAAATCCCCCAAACTTTAAGTTTTATGCAGCAATGCATCAGAATCTCCAGTCAGAGAATGAACAAATTCATGGAGGACTTGAGTTATTTTTAAAGCATTAATTATTTAAATCAAATTGTTTTAATCTGTATGTGCTACTAGCTCTTCCTCCCCCACCTCACCTTCCTACTGAGAAACACATTCTCTGGGTAGGATATTGAAATTTTTTGACTTAGGTTTTGTTTTTTTACAACCCAGGAAAAAGCCTAAACATTTCCTTATTTCAGTGACTGAAATGTCTTTGTCTGACTATAGTTTAGAAATCAGGGTAGTGGGGGAAAATATGAGATATGTCTATTAAAAAAATAAGACACATATATCACATCTATATTGTTTTAGTCCCATTGAAGAGACCCTTTTCTCCATTAAAACCTGGAGCTTTTATAACACTTGGATTAAAAACATACCAAGTATAAACACACTCCCCAGATATTTTCTATTGTTAACTTTTAATCACAAAGAGTAATTATTTTAAAAGAAAAATAAAGTTTAGTGCATTACAAAGAAAAGTGTGAAAAGCATCTGTATTCTTTTGCAATTACAAGAAAAATACCTATTTATTTAGTGGCATATGAAATGAAGAGACACTCCAAATGGAGAGTGAAGCCTTGCTGTAGCTCCTACCTACATGGGACATGCTGGAGGTACAGTGCTGCCTCATCACCCATTTCAGTGCTGTTTTCAATCTACTTTGCTCTTTGGCAGCAAAGGAAAGGATAAACCATAGTAACCTTCAACCTTCAGTGGGAGAATTAAAGGGTGACAGCAGTGCTAAGGCCCTGCTTCCCAACAGTGATCAATCTGAAAATCATATTATTTATCTGAGGTAACTATCAGTAAGTCTGCACTGGGCCAGATTTTGAAGCTGCCCCTCTTATCTGAGCACAGCTGTCACCAAAATAACAACCTGTGAGGGAAGCAGCAAATTAAAAGTTATTTGTATACAAGGAAAGCACAAGCAAACCATACTTCACATAGAGAGAAAGCAACCTTCAAAACAATGTAATAAAAATTCCTCTGTGTTTACAGTTGGCCACAACACACAGGGAAACGTCATGAACTCAGCAGAGTTCAGGTGCTGGACTTGTGATAACTGGGCTTGAAATTTTTCCTTGTGGGATGGAGGGATCTTGTTACTAAAAAGGGTCTTGCTAAGGGAGAGCACACAGAGCTCCTTTTCTGAGATCCATGGTTTAGCTCCAGGTAGAGGTGCTGTGTCACCCATGCATTGCTGAGCTGGGACAGAACAGCATCCTCCTGGTAAGACAAGGAGGACACATCTTTGGGAGATGCTGATGCTGCCAGCACCCAGGTAAGACAAGCAGGTTCATTCTTAGTGCAGGTGACATGAGGCTTTTTTGTAATTTACTTTATTCTGTTCCAGGAAACATCTGAAGGAACCCTTACCTCATATTTTCCTTTCTTCTCCAAGGGCTCAGATTCAGTCTTTGCAGGCACTATACCTTTGTCCCCTAGAAGCTCCTCTAAGATGAAGACAGTTTCCCAGTTGCTATAGTGACGAGCTGGGAAAATATCTGAGTGCATACTGTCACCAAAATAAACAACCTGTGAGGGAAGAAGCAAATTAGAAGTTCATTGTATATGAGGAAAACACAAGCAAACTGTATTTCACAGAGAGAGAAAAAGAGCCTTAAAATGACCTAATAAAAATTCCAGCATGTTTATACTTGGTCAAGACATGCAGAGATCCTATTAATGTCAAGTTTGGGGCTTTATCTTCAACCAGCTCCATAAGGGAAAGGCTGGCCTCACACACCCTCCTTGCTTTCACCCTCCAGGGGCATTCGAAAGGGATGCCTAACTGGGACCAGCAAAAGGAAGAGTGTGTTTTTTGGCTGACAGAAATAGCCTGACAGGAAGCAATAGAAAGACTACCAAAAAAACACACTAAACTGGAACACGTTTTTGACTACACTGGAAACAAGACAGAACATTCTTCTTAGTGACACAAAACTCTTCTGTGTCTGGGGAGGAATTTATTCACCATGAAAAATGCTGTTACACCATCTTTAGTGGCATTTTCACCTATCCAGCCCTTTACTTAGCATACTCCTGGTTTTTACTGATGCTGTCTTTTAAACTTTATGATCTATTTCCTCAGAGATATTTCCTGATTACAACCTGATTCTTCCCAAAGCTGCTGAAATGTTTACCCTGCATACAGAAAGTTTACATCTAGAAAGTTTACATATTATACCAACAAGAAGACAAATATGCTACTTCCAGTTCTGGGCTGCAGAACCAATCCCATCAATAACTATAATGAAAGTTTGTCTGGTGAATTCTTGACTGAAACAGGGTAATTTCAGAATGATTTACTCTCACTTGTAACATACCTTGGGATCCAACTTGCCAGTCATCTTCTTCAGTAGATCATAAAGCTGGATAGCATTACCTTGGGAATACCAACCAGGCTTGTCCAGTGACAGCAGAGCCTCCTGCTCCTCGTCATTTTCTGAAATCACCAAGCCAAATTGCATGTTGTTAGTGAGACCAGCCCATCCTCCTGTACTTATGAGATGTGCGAGAAGCTGCCTGTGCACAGCTGGTCTATTTTGACATGAAACCAGCTCCAATGTCTGGCTCAAGTTCTGGTACTGACCGTGGATTCAGTCAAGGTGTTTGGTAGCTGGGGGTAGGCAGACATTTGTGAGAAAAGAAGAAGCTGAGCCTTGTGAGCACTGGCTACAGAAGACCTAAGGACTTAAATTCATGGACCTTGCCACCCAAACACTCCAGCAGTGAAGGCAGGAGGCCACACAGACCAGACTGATGGAGCTGCCACAGATGAAGGTGAAACCATGATGCATAAAAATGACCCACCGTTTTTAAGCACTGACATAAACCCAACAAAACAGACTGAAGTAGCTTTTAAGGGCATTCACCAGCCTTAGATCAGCATAGATAATGAGCAGTTCCAGTTATCATACAGTTTTGAAGAAATGATGAGTGGACAAATGATGAGTGGACAACAACCCTAATGTTGCTGATGGTGGTATAACCCAAATTGACATGTACCCACTCTGGCAGTGTCAGAAAATTAGAAAAATCAGTAGAAACTGAAATTCCCTGGTCGTCACCCAGCTCTGCCATAGGCTTTGTCTCCGGCTGGTTCCAAAGCATGGATCTGTCCCAGTGTCCACGTAACCTTATTTGCTTTTTCAAATCCACGTTCTATTCAAATCCATGTGCTATTGCCAGATGAACTTCAGCTTCTTGCTGGAGCCAAAATAGCAGTCTCAATGAACCGATAAACTACAATTTCATCAGAAGTATTAATATGAATGTCTTTTGTCTATTGAACTGGTGAAACAAAAGGTTGGTTTTGTTAGTTAGTGTCAACCACATCTTAATTTTTTGCTAGAGACAGAAGAGTTAGAAACCAATACAGTACTTAGATCTGACTTAGGTGTAATATCAGAACTTCAGTTTTACTCTTGCTTTAGAGAATTTTTCAAAGTACTTAAAATGTGTTAGGAATAAGAAGAAAAGAGCAACTTCCACTTGGTTAGAGACTGCTGAAAGCTGAAATGCAAATTTTGGTGAACAGTGAAATGCTAAGACAGCTTTGTGTTTTAAGAGCACTGAAGATGTACATGGAGCAATAAATTGATCTTTGAAAGAAATTAAAAAATAAGCAAAAAAAGGGAAATGGGTATGTGGAGAGAGGAATGAAACAATTTTTTAATATTATGAATCTACAAATTTGAAGAAAAGGAGACAAAATGATTCTATATTAAGGCTGTTTTATAAACTAGGAAAAAACAAGGAAATTCAAAGTTGACATTAACAATTCATGTAGAACTTGTGTGGAAATGTTTTCCTTTGTTCTCCTTCAGGAATGTAATACTAATTACAATAACAATAAATATGATAGCATCCGTTAAAAAAAAATCTTAATTTCCTGACTATTAAAACCTTTGATCAAACAACTTCTGAAGAAACAGAAGTTGTCATAACAGTAAATTTATTTTATATTCCTGGTATTTTTAGACATATTTGGATGGTTGGCTGAACAAGTAGACACAATCCTCAAATGACATGGACACAGAAAAAGAAACTTATGAAAACAACTCTTTTGAGATGTTATAAAGTTTTTTGAAATTTTTGAAGATTTGTATAGCTATCATTGTCTTTCTATTTCAGTTAATCAGGAACATAATGGAGAAAAATAAAGCTTTTATGAGGTATTTTCTGAAAAATGACATTGTATTTGCAAACAGAAGGCCTATGTATTACAGCAGTTTCAGGAGGCTCCAGTAAAGAGCAAAATCCTGCTTGCTACCTCTATGGAATGGCATGAGGGGAAGTCCTGGCTGCAAAAATTCACTCTAATTACAAGGCAGAAGACCTCTTGCTCTGTGAGAGCTATTACTGTCACCCCTAGCAATGGGATTCATCTCATTTAACTCAAGGCATTTGGAATTTAGGCTTCTAATGCACAGTAACAATCTGAACTAGCTGGCCAGGAACCTGTGGTAGGCAAAAGACAGTGCACAAGAATTTTCTGGGGTGCCAGCTCTGGAGAAGGAAAGGATTTAATTAAGTGAGAAACTTTGCTTTTAAGCAATAAAATAAAGGGAAATTAATTTCCCCTTTAGAAGGAAGCAGGAAACAGCACTGAGATGTCTAGTTCATTATGGGAACACTTTGATTTTTGGGAGGGATTTCATAAATCTGAGGAATTAGGAAAGGTCCTTTAAATTATTTGAGTTGTAGGGTCATAGGCATAACAACTCTGAATGGATAAATCTTGTCTTGAACTATCTCATATGTGCTCACACATCTAGGGGTAACTCTGTCCACTTTATTACTCTAATCTGAAGTGAAGGAAATGAATGCTGTTTCAGTTGTGATAAGTCATTAACAAAACCAGTTTCTAATTCACTTACATTTCTCCACTGGCAAAATACAGCTAAGAAAATTATTCTTCAGCACCACCTTTCAAGGCTTTTTGTAGTGTAAAAAATTGATACACAACAACTTAAAAACCTATCAATGACACCAATGGCTCTGGTCTTGTATCCTTCAGATGGTAGCTACATGAAAGCACTACAGAAGTCTGCACATTTCCTGCAAAAACGCTGCTTAAATGTGATTATGGTAGTTCCTAATACATATTAGATATTCCAAGCTGAATACTGGCTACACTCAGTCAAGAGGAAAACTGCTGCTGACCTGCTTTCCACTTCACTGTTATTGATTCTTCAAAGTTCATTCAAAGGTCAGAAATGCTATAAATATTCTTTCAGCAGGAAGAAACATACATAGGTGGGGATGTTTTAGGTCTTATAAGCTAGGAGGAAAAGGAGATGCCCTGACAATTTCAAACAGACTGGATAACCAAAAAGAATTTCTCTGATGATTTAGGTAGAGTGATTTGCTTCCTTCTGAAGCCTCATACAACACTGCAAATCAGATTCCTGGCTGTAGACTGAAAATGTGCCACATCAAGAAATGTAAAGGTACCAAGCAAGTGAAATTAAAATAATTAAACCCAGAAAATAATTCTGTTAAAACACTTCCCTAAACCTAACTGTGATTCAGAGCAGTTTTCCTGAAGGGAAGTTACTGTTCCTTTTTAAAAACAAGCGAAATATTGACTCATGCTGGGGCAATATTAACATTGCTGGGATGGCAATTTCCATACAGCTTTGTCTAACAGCTGATTCTTTGTCTAACAGCTGATTCAGGGAAATGGTTTCTGATTCAGAAATACACTTCCATCACCAGTATAAGATAAGTTTGTTCAGATAAACCAATTCACTAACAAGACTCAATATCCTTTCTCTTGTGAGAATTTTCTTGCCTACCTCTAAATGTGCATTGCAGCTTTAAAGCATGGCCTGAGGAACATCTGGTTTCATTCTCAATGATTATGCAAAAAGTAATCAGTAAAGCTTATTCTCATTTAAATGACAACTGATGGTAATTTACTTTGGCAAAGAGTCATTTTTTGAGAAAGACTTTGCACAGCTTGCTTAGTGCCATCTGTTCTGTGTCCTCTTATGGGTTATACCTGCTGAGATGGAAAGGGTCTGGACCTGGAGATCTATCCCCAGCCTGGCTGGCGTTTACACTGTTAGACCCCAGGCCATGGGATAGGGTTGGGAAGCATGAAGTTAAAAGAGAAGTTGAGGTGAGGGCAAATTTATGCTTCAACACTTATTCACCTACACTGAGCCACACCTACACCCAGGGTAATTTTCTTCAGCTCGACACCCCTGAGGAACCACCCGGTGCTGCTCCTCCGGCTGCAGTGAGTGCTGGCTGCACACTGGGGCCAGTGACTCACCAAAGAGCCTGAGCACAGCTCACATCAACCTGACTGGGCACACATCAGGGCAAGAAAGCAATTGCAGGTGCCCAGAGGCCCTGCCAGCTGAAAGTGTGCTGGGTTTAACTACAATGTGCATACAGCTCCACTAGAGCACCTCCTTCTGCCTTTCTCTGGACAGCCTTTAACTCCTTTCCACACAGACCTAGTTAGATGTCTATTAGGGTTATTTTTTCCCTTTGAGCTGTGCAGTAGTATGAAAAACGTGTGACAATTATGTAGCTGCTCCTGCCTCTTCTTGCCCATGGGCAGCTCCAGTGGGCTCCCTCCACCTGGGAGGGAGCATCTCATGCAGACAGGCTCATGTGTTCTGCATGCTGAAGCTCTGGTTATCAGCATGGGGGTTACTGTAAAACAAATCCATTCTTACGGTCCACAACTATCACACTGATATCACACTGAGATTGCCTCTCTGCAATTTAAAATAATGCCATTTCAGACCTTGAGAGAGCATTAATATAAAAGCTGGGTTATGTTCCAGGCTTGCAAACACAGTCTGATTCTGGAGAGCATTTTGAGCTTACTTAAGAAAGATAAACTCCTTTCCAAAAGGGAAATCAGAGCAGGAAAATACATCGTTTTACAAGGACAAAGGGACCTGCACAGGTGGGTTCTTCCAGTTGTAAAGGTATAACAAGATGGGATGACATAAGCTGTAGAGTTTCCCTGAGGACATGTTCTCCATGAAGAAAGCAAGCACTTACAAGATTCCTGGAGGTAAAACTTCATACCCTGTGGGTACCCTTCTTAGGGTATCACCCAAAATTCCTGTGTATAGATTAATCAACTTTGCTGTGTGGTTTCCACAATTCACTCAGGTATTAGTGTGTGTTTTGCTGTCCCTGAATTACTTCTGTGCCCTGGAAGCAGCTGTGAAATCCATCTGCCTGTGCATCAGCACTTGCCAGTCCCCTGTCTTGACTGCAGGGAAATGATAAAGAACAAAATATTCCCTTAACTTGACGTGCTGAAAGGAAAGGTTAAGGCTTCCCAAAGTGACTGGTGATTTCAACCATCACCATTCTTGGATGTCCAATCTGTTTTGTTGTGGGTTTTTTGTTTCCCCCCCTCCCCCATCCCAGAAAAAGCCTGAAGATCACCTCCCCTTCTTGCCTTTGCATCCTTCTGCCTTTTTTGGGGTGGCTTGTGGTTGGTAAGATGGAGGCTGAGCTAATCAAAGCAAAAATTCAGTTTTGAAAACTGGAACATGATTTTAAGATTTATATAGGCAGTGATAGATCTTTCTTTTGCTTAGCAATTCCAACGTGAGTGTGTTCGGTCATTTGGAGGACTAAATAACAGTACTACTAAAAATTGGCTCTTCTCTGGAAGAACACCACAGATAAAGCTGAGGAAAAAATACAGATACCACCCTGTGGAAAAAAAATAAACAATTTCATAATAATTGAAGTACTGTTTATCACATTACCAACAATTGCTTTTCTCAGGAAGGACTTCTGTCCTTTTGCTATTTTGCAAGGCCTAGTAAAACCAAAGTACAAAATATTTGTACTTTGTGTATTTATATTTGTGTATTTTATATTTGTGTGTTCTCAAATTGCCCTGGGCATATATAAAACCCACAAAATCCTCTGAGCAGAAATTTAAAAAAAAATTATTTTTTTAGTTTTACCAAAACCTTTTACACTTTTATTAAAATCTGCCTTACTGCTTAAACTGTGCCAAGTAACACGCTATGTAGAGATAAGACTGAAGTTTTACTTGTTTACAAGAAAATCAGTAGTTCCTTTAGAGAAGAATCAGCAAATAAGTTTCTCCTGAAGGTTTTGATTGCTGTGTTACAAGAACTGAAAATAACAGCTCCCTAAAGATTAAGTAATTTGTTTTCAAAACTGTCAAAGCATTAACTTTCTGCCTTCCCAGGAATAGTGTGGCTAACAAAGCCTTTCTGTTTGAAACACTGATATGATGAAATACAAGCAAGGCCATCTTTTTTTCTCAGAAAAGAAAAATCACTTTTTGGAAAATGACTGTCCTACAAGTTCATTTTTATTTGTAGTTCATGTAGTGCAAATTTGGCAAGAGTTCTCTGTAATTTTATTTAATTGTAATTATAAAAAAGAAAACTTATGCAAGGGTACGGAGGACATAAATACATAATTTCATTTCTTCATTGCACATATTTTGTAAGGGTTTTCTTGTTCTCTTTTGTTTTTTTAAATTGGGATCTTGTAAAGGTACAAAATGGTATGAAAAGAAATGAATTCCCTCTCTAGAGCAGTTTTATTCTGAATCTCATTAGTTTTGTAAAAAGATCCAGAGCCTTATAAAGGAGGAACTTCCAATATTCAGAAAAATAACCATGTTAAAATTAGTACTATAGTCTTCCTAGAGATCCCTATATAATTATGAAGAGAGACAGGCTTTTCCAGAAAGCATTTCCAATTAAAGTAAGTTAGGAAAAGTAGGTAATTGAGGAAAAAAAACCTGATATAAACATTCCAGGAATATACAGGTCAGTTCAAGCACCTGCCCATAGCTGGTCTTACCAGGGAGTCCATGAGGTGGAAGCAGAACATGGAGGGAAACAGAGAAGATGAGATGAGGGTCATCAGACCTGTCACTTCATAAAAATGTCTCAAGTTCTCAATTAAAATCAAAGTGAGACACACAAAGCATCTTCTTTGCCCTGTGTAGCCTTCCAGTTTATCTGAACTGGATAGGCTCACTCTCAGTTTAAGTCTCTCTAGCAATACCTCCTGAAATAAGGCATATTGAAATTTGCTCTTGGACCATACTTTTCCCCACTGAAAACTGACACTGAAGTGTAATGGGGAAAAACTCCCTGCCATCATTTACTTTGGCCTTAGACTTAAAAGAAACAAACACCAAGGACCAAAAAAAGAACAAAAGCTCTTTAATCCTCAGTTACAGAAAAACTAAGAACTTTTTCCCCTATATCTTAATACTACAGGTATAAAATATATATGAAAACTGGAATAGACAATTTGATCCTGAAGAAATGTATCCCCACAAAGCAATATAGGGACCTGCTGCAAGGGTCCTTAGCTTTTAATTTTTTCAGTTCTGTAAAATATGTTATTTCAAAGGGAATAATGATTGCATAGGAGACACGAGCATGGATTGTTACCACAATGATTTACCTGGAATACACAAAAGACTTTTTCTTTAACTTTTATATGAAAATTATTTATACGACTAGGTTGATTTATCATTTATAAGTAGTTCCATTCTTTTTTCCTTTCTTATTACACTGTCTCAAATCCCTACTTTCATTTTATTGATTTATTCTGTCTGATGTTCCAGCTCCAAATATTGCCTGCTTCTGAAGGGGGGCAGTTTTATACCAACCTTTAAGGACTAACTTAAGATTTAAGATCTGAAATGCAGAAAAATAAATTTGGAAATTAAAAATAAATAAACAAGTAAACCCACACAACTCTCTGCCTGTTACTAACTCTACAAGTATAGCTGCAGATAGTGGATAATAAAGTCTTGCTCAGTGTTAGTAATTAAAAGAAGGACCCCACCCAAACCCAATATTTCTAAGAAAAACTGGATGCCTTAATTTTTTTTTCCTCTCTGGAAATAAAAGCTAACATCTGAGACTACTGAGAGAGGGGTTCTGGCTTCTGTTGACCAAGAATTCTTTTTAACTCACGGTAGCAGAGAAACATTTCATTACACATGTGAAAAATCATACTGATATTAAACCCATTTGAATATGGCTGTCAGGGAAGACACTACCTCAGCATTGCTTCACGTATGTATTAAATAGTGAGTAGTTTTTTAGGTTGTTCATAATACTTGGCACCTCAAGTAACAATCAAAGAAAAAATATTTAATTAGAATATAATAGCATAAATAGTTAAGGACCATTTTCTCCCAGAAAATATAGTAACTGCCGCTAATGGTTTAAATCATAGATATGAAAGAATATGAAACATACCCACAATCACACTGGGTAGTTTTGTTCAGTAGCACATTGAACAAAATTTTTTTTCCTGATTTATTTTCTGCCTTATATTTTGTTTCCCTTTCCTTAAGAAAATGTTCAAGAGGCACTGAAAGAGTTTGGGACCTAGCACTGACTTGAGACTCTCCCCTTGGAGTCATATCTCTCTGTTCATGTATCATCAATGAATCCTAATGGTGATTTTGCAATTTTTTTTTGCAATGAGGATTTTATTACAGTCTCCAGTGCATTTTATATTATTACTATTCCTTCTAGAGAAAAATATTACAAAAGAAGGTAAGGAGAAGGTGTGAGTATGTGATGGAAGGCAGAGATATGACAACAAATTCACTCTTGAGGTCTGGGGACAATTTCATGGCCCTGTAGATCACAGTCAAGAATGAATTCAAAGGAGGGACAAAGAATATGACAGGGTAAGAACAACAGAGATTTAAGAAGCTGTTTAAGGTCTGCTAAGGAGCCAGGTGCGCCAGGTGACACCATAATGAAAATCAACACAAAACCTTGTTCCTGTATCTGCTGAGATACAGTACAACTTCATATTTAGTAAACAAAATGAAAAATGTTAGGAAATGAATGATCTAGCAAACAGGAAGAGTTCTTACGTGTGAAACAGTCACCGTTAATCTCAGAACAATGCGACTGGGCTGGAGATGGCAAGTAAAATTGGAAACTATTCCTTTCTGGCAAAGTATATTTAGTTATCCTTTGAAGGGAAGACTAACATGGAAACATTTATAGTAATGAGTCTTCTGAAGAAGTAAAAGAGAAATTATTCCTTTGACACTTCCTAAGGCACATGGAGGACAGGGGGGTGAGTGCAGCTAGCCAGCATGGCTTCACCAAGGGAAAATCCTGTCTCACCAACCTAGTGACTCTCTGTAATGGAGTAACCACAACAATGGATATGGGAAAAGCTACAAATGTCATTTATCTGCACTCCTGTAAGGCCTTTGACAGGGTCCCCCCACCAGCATCCTTCTCTGCTGAGACCTCACTTGGAGTACAGCATCCAGCTCTGGGATCTTCAGCACAGGAAGGACACAGACCCATTGGAGAGTCCAGAGGGAGGAGACACAATCAATCAGGGGGATGTAGCACCTCTTCTGTGAGGAGAGGCTGAGAGAACTGTGATTGTTCATCCTGGAGAAGAGAAGGTGTTGGGCTGACCTAACTGCAACCTTGAAGGGAACTTACAGGAAAGATGGGGCAAAAATATTTACAAGGACATGTAGTGACAGGACAATGGGAAATGGGTTTAAATTGAGAGTAGCTTTAGATTAGATACTAGGAAAAAAATCTTTATGGTGAGGGTGGTGATGCACTGGAACAGGTTTCCTAGGGAAGCTGTGAATGCCCCTTCCCTGAAGGTATTCAAGGCCATGCTGGATAGGGCTTGGAGCAACCTGGTCTACCTGAAGGTGTCCATTAGGAGGAGGGTTGGAACTAGATGATCCTCAAGGTCCCCTTCTAATCCAAACCAATCTATGATTACCTTTCCAGTTCCTTATCTGTGCATTTTGTGTGGTTTGCAAAACCACTTGGGTGTTTATATGAAAAGGTGATTTATCTTGTTTCTCAGAACCAAGGGCATTGTGCCAGATCTCTCTATGCAGGAATTTCACAGATAAAAATCTCTTGCTACTATTATTCCAGAAAAAATAATAATCTTGGAGCATTCAACCTTAGTCTGGCAGTATCACAGAGGCACCTGGAATCTGTGGACACTAATAATATATGAAGTGGTTTCACAGCAGATAAGAATCAAGTTAGAATGAACATGTTTGCTAATGAAGAGGAAAAGTCCTGGGGTTGCTAACTCTACCTAGCAAAACATGCAGCATGCATGCTGAAGTTTAGGACATCTGGAGCCTAACGTGAATAATTGAAGAACAAAGACAGTGAGGAAGAAGATGGTACATCACTTTTGGTTTTGAGCTTTCAGGTTGCAAGAACTAATTCCTTTTGGAACATTAGCTATGGAAGACTTAAACTCACCTAAATAACGCAGTGTTCTACGATTGCTTACCAGCCAAGGAATGTCCATTTTTGTATTTTCTGACTATTATTTCCCTGTACTTGGCAGGAGAAGCAGAGCTGCTCCTGAACAAGGTGACTCTCTACACACTTGATATTTCCCTTGCGTGATAAATCCATATCTGCTGATTGTTGCAGATCTCCTCTGCCACTTACCACTTTGCAGTTCCCCTGGTTGCTTCATAAACATTGGGTAAGCTGCCCTATTAAGAAACTGGGAAATTGAGGCAGACATCAGCTGTCATACCAAACTGAAGCAGATCTCAGCCCAGGCTTTGATTATGATTCCTCTACATGTTCTCAGCTAATTTCTAGGGCTTTTTTCACTACTTGCTTCCAACAGCAGATCAAAAAAGCGAAATGTGCTTTCTGCAAAAAAAAAGTTCTACAGACTAACCTTAATAAAAGCTTGACATTTTGGAGAACACACAAAAGAACTCTAAAGCTCCTTAATCAAAACCAGCACATACAGATTCATGGAAACTATGCTGAAGGGAAGCTTTCTGCATCCGTTGCCAGCTCTTGCTTTGCCAGGAATGTACCATAGACAATTTTATTTTTGCTTTGCTACAAACTGCTTGGATTTAAATTTCCAAATTGGTTCCGAATCAAATCACAAGGTAACTCTTTATGAGGTTCTCTATCTCCTCATCTATTCTTTTGAATTCTACTGATGAAAAAAATTACACAGAGAAAAAAAACCTCCTTACTTCTATCATGTATTGTTTATGCACATGTTATATATGTCAAAGAATGTTTTTTGCCCTGCAAAGTCATACTGGTAAGTCCCCCATTTCACAGGTAATTATTCTTCCTTCCAGGAATTCTATTTGGATTTTGACGTCATTTTAAGAACTAGAACATGAAATTATTTCTCACAGGTTTGCACTAAATGTTAGTGGACCAGCAAAGTTTACAAATTTGTACTACTGATCCATCCCTCCGGCACCTCATCTTCCAAAGGTCTGTGCCACTTCTGCAAGACCTTTGGGTTCCTTGTGGCACTTGATCAGCACTGCAGGTCTGTAATTAGCAATGAGCATACCTCAGATGGGATTCAGGTGCAGAAACACAGTGTGAAGGCTCTGCAACAGGAAACACAGCTCTGGGTCAGTGTGCAGAGCAGGCACTGCTGTTTGGGCACTGCAAAGCCCTCCATGGACCAGGACTGCTTGCCCTTCACTGCCTGCAGTGGGAGGTGGCTGAGGATATATGGTAGACAGCCAGAGCAGTTTTTACAGACTGGTTTCTCTATCTATTCCTGGTGCTTCATTGTTTCAAAACTGATCTCTGATTTTTACAACCTAATTCTGAGTCAATTTTTGTTTCAGGGAACCTGGTGGTTTTCGCTGGGGGAGGGTTACTTTTCTTCCAAGTGGCTGGTATGGAGGCTGTGTTTTGGATTTGTGCTGAGCACAGGGACAAAAATAACAATGTTTTTGTTACTGCTGAGCTTACACAGAGTCAAGGCCTTTTCGGCTTTTAGTACTTCCATGCTGGCAAGGAAAATTGGAGGTGCCATAGGAGTTTGGGAGGAGGCACAGCAGGGACATTGACCCCAACTGACCAAAGTGATATTCCAGACCATTTGAACATCATGCCCAGTAAATAAAGTGAGGGGAGGAAGAAGGAAGGGAGACACAGAGTGATGGAGTTTGCCTTCTTGAGTTTGCCTTCTCAAGTTTGCCTTCTTCACTGTTACGTGTGATGGGGCGCTGCTGTCCTGGGCATGGCTGAACACCTGCCTGCCCATGGGAAGCTGTGAATTGTTTTGTTCTGCCTGAGTGCACAGCTTTTGCTTTAACTTTCAAAAGTTAACTTATTAAACTGCTTAACTTATTAAACTGTCTTTATCTCAACCCATGGGTTTTCTGCCTTTTACCTTCTGATTATCTCTCCAATCCTACTGGTGGGGCAGTGAGCGAGTGGCTTGGCCGCTGGCTGGGGTGAAATCACGACAGTGAGAGGCTTGCAACTCCATACAAAAAAAATAGCTTCTTAAAATGATCCATTTCTCTGATACAGATTTGTCAAGTAAAAAAGCCAGGTTTTGAATAAGCTACCAAGGGTGTAACATCCTACTTAGAAACAGCAGTAGAGTCTGGTAATAATCTACATAAAATTATAAGCTTTCCAGAGGGACATTTATTATTCCATGGACAAAATAAAATGTATCTGTTTAACCATCTAATAATAAAATTGTACAAAACAAATAAAATGGAAATATGTGTTCTCTTAATGCCAGAACAGTTGCTGAGTTGTGCATGGTTTTCCTCCCTAGTGTTCCTTTCAGTCTTTTGAAATTTCAATTTAGTTCTTCCCCCTCAGACATGGACACTCTTGTACGTGCTGGGAAATAGAATGAAGGTGAAAAGACATTCACAACCACAATTTCACCCTTCTAGTCTAGAATTGTGGGTATTGAATCAAATAATCTGTTTAAAAAATTGCTACACATTCTTTAGCATTTCTAAGGAAATATAAACATGAGAACTCAAGGTATTATATCAGAATGGCTGCTACTACTGCTGCAACAAACCTGTTGGTGTTATTAGCACCATGCTCTAACCAACTGAGCTAATCTCAGGGCTAATAAGAGTAGGTTTGGCAAGCCTTGCTCATATATGGAAATATGCATTTGCTTTTCTCTTCCATACAGAACTGGGTCTCCACATTCAGTCCATGAATCCCAAGCATTTTTATGCATCATATATTATTATCACACTATAAATGTAGTCTGAGCGCTCACTGCTTTGCTTCTATATATTGTCTGTTTTTCTTAGAGAATATGAAGGGAAAGAATCATCTCCTCTTAATAACATTTTCATGTTTTGGAGAAGAATTCCCTTAAGCCAGATAATCTGTTTGCTGAACACAGCTTTGTCTGGAATACAGAGTGGTCATTTAGGCATTTTGGCTTTGGTTTTGAAAACACAGACTTAGGTTATGGCAATTTATGTTCTGTGGGCACCCAGTGGCAGGAGAGGGTTGGGTGGACAGGCCCTTAGCTCATTCTTCTGTAAAAAGAAGCTGCATTTTTTTAGATTAATTTGCCTTCCTAAGTGTGGCAGTTTCCCTGCCTTATCTGTCTGATATAATCCAGATCAGACTGTACTACAGTTCTACTCTCCGCTAGCGTTCTGAAATAAAACACAATAAAGAAACAACACAGAAGGTGATCACAGAACTATGACTGAGGTTCTTCTGTAGATGTTGACCTTTAATGACCTCCCAATTACATGGTATATGTGTGTGTTTCAAGGCATTTGACATGCTTCTCTATGAAGGAAGTTTCTTTCATTAAAATGAAACACAAATATGGTCTGAACCACTGGTATGCAGCTGTCTTCTAAAATAAACAACTAATTGAGTTTATCACTTTCAATAATTTGAAATAATTGCTGGAAAACTATCGAATAATTTGATTAATTTCAATATAGAACACATAAAGTTCAATTCCCTGAAATTACAAAGGACATATTAATGAACCATAAAAATTAAATCTAGCAGAATTAATTGAAATAATGTCAATTTTTCCATACACTAAGTCTTTAAAAAGAGTTAAAAGGATTTTCACAATGAAGACTGACAAGTCCTTATTCAAACTCAGTTTTCTTCACTGCTTCTGGAATAGGACTTTAGTATCTTGGGTGAACATACATATCTGCCAGAGATACGGTTCAGGTTCAGGGGAGGTCACCCAATATCTTGGTTCTTTAGGTCAAACAAAGAAGCCAGTGCTTTTGTTTTTCTAAAATTTGTTTATCTGGTCTGCCTGGGGGCTCCTAGAAGACAGAAAGTGACTCTTATCACATCCTTACACAACAGCTTAAAGAAAAAGGGTTTGAGCTTTATCCTTCAAGGCCTTGAACATAACATGATGTAATCAATAGCTAGGATTTTGTAGTAGTGTCACTCTAGTAGTTACTGTAACTCCTTTTAAAAATGAAAATATACTCTCTATACACAAAGAATTCTGTTTTGGAGTACTTGGAAAATATGCTAAACATGTTTTCCAGTTTTAACAAAAGGAATATTGTAGATACCATGCTTTTGAAAGCAACAGTTTAAACTCTCTTTGAACTAGTAGTCTGTAATATTCTTATCAGCTCTGTGCCAAACACGCTATTTAATATCAAAGGTAATCAGCTGAAGCAACCCCTGCTGTCTTTATGCAGAAGTAAGTTGCAGTTTTTCACTGTTTTGATTTTTGGATGAATAACTTATTGTTCCTTTCATCCTCTGAACTACTTTGAACACTATGCAAACATATAAGGACCTTATATGGACCTTGGCCTGACATATTTACTATAAGTTTTTTTATTTTAAAGAAGGATGGGCATTGGAGAATGCATCTCAATACTCAGCAGCAAAGAGTTGCCTTACTTCAAACACTGTTTAATTTTTTTCTTTAGAAAAGAAAAATTAAATAGGGAGTTGTTTATGAACAACAATGAAAATAATGGGGACTATCTTCCTATGAAGTTTTCTTGTGCTGTTGCATTCACTGAAAGTCTCTTAGGGTGCAGGGTCTCATGGGTGATTTTCCAGTAGCTGGGTCATTTGTAGCTAGGTTCTCATTAATGGATACTCAGATATCTAATCAGGGGGAAGTTTGTACTGCAGCCTTTCTCTGTGTTGGCACTGATAGGCCCATCTTTTCCTCTCCAGCCTGATGAGGGTGTAATATCTCACAGAATGCTAGGCCAGACTCAAATGTGGTTGAAATTGCAGTATTGATAGAGGTCTGCAGTAAGGGATGGGTGGAAATTCCCACCCACATATACCACAAGATTGCATAATCCTCAATGCTTAGGCAAACAGAGTAAATGTTAAAGTAGAGTAAATGTCAAAGACATTTGACACAAAGAGTAGAGTAAATGTCCTGGTAGCTCTTCTGGCTAATATGGTTGAGCCAAAGGAGCTCAAGGAGCACCAAACCAAATTTCCATTGGCCAGTTTGGCTGATAATCAGGCACCTCCCATGGCCAGTTTCAGGCATTAGCTGAAATACCAGCCCTTGGCCTGTGCTCCAGTTTTACAGTGAATTGCTGTAGCCAGGCCAACATGGTGCCCTCCTTGTAGAAACAAAAATAGAGCTTTGCTGCTCAACCTCTAGCTTCTGATGTGCTGTAAGATGCCTGAGTGAAACCCATAATTTCTGTAAATAAATTTGTATAAATGATATGATGACAATCTGGCCTCACAGCACTTCTGAAGCAAGTACCAGTAAAGCTGTTCAAAAAACAACCCCAAAACAGAACAAAACACACTCACTCCACTCCTCTTCCTAAGAAAAGGAAAGCTTCCCAGCTCGGCTTGCCAAGAGGAATGTGCTGTAAGGGAAAGTCATTCTTTGGCTTCCACATGGTCTAACTACTACAGAGTCACAACTTGAAGAACTTACACCACTTTAACCATGTCATTGCAGTAGTGGATACACACTATCAGTGCAAACTGCAGTGCCTCTTGCATTTCACAAAAGGTTTATAAATGATACACTGCCAGTTAGTGATCAATTGTGTGTCCTCAAGTTCTAATTCATTATCTCTGTAATGCAACAAAATTGTACAAAGCATTTGTTTTAATGAGGCAAAGACCATCAAATATGGTAGCCAAGGACTTTGGAAACTATCAGAAAAAAAGAAGCCTGTGACTCTAACAACCTGCTCTGCAAAAGGAGGTGAGCATGTGCTGGCCCAACTTCATCCTGCTTTTTGCACCTGTTTTAAATTTACAGAACTTTGTACTGAACACATAAAACCCAAAATCCAAACTGTTACCGTCTGAAAAGACTATGTTTATCAAAAATGAAATAAAATTTAACTGTTAGAAAAGAGGACAGTTAAATGACTCCCATCTTATGTATCCCATGGCTTAACTACAAACATTGAGGACATGATAGGAAATGATCACCTCTGTTCTCAAATGATTCCCAAAGTGTTGATTTTAAACTACATACAGGTACTATCCAGCAAACCTTAAAAAGATCAATTGGTAAGTCCCTTTAATTACAAAGTAACATCTGTTGACTTTTTAAATGTTTGTCTACAGGAAATAAATAATATCAGGAAACCAGTAGTCTCTGAGACAGCTGTTTACACTGTCAGAAAAAAAAATCCGTAGAGTGGCTGATATCTTTGCAAAGGATGTACACAAAGTGGAATAGTTTTAGACTAAGATCATTTAAACTAAGGATAGGAGGTGAAACAGTCATCGAAGAAGCCTGACATTGTGGATTTTTTGAAACAATCTCCAAGTGTCTCCAATGGATTATGAATATTTGTATGAAAACAAACCTTGGTATATGAGATTAAATTTCTTTGTATGTGTCTCCCACTGTCAGCCCTACAGGCCTGTCCTCGCCTGTTTTTCAGAAAGTGGAGTCAGACAATGATCATGTTGCCAAAGAGGGTGTCACCTGAAGGAAGCAACTTTATAAGGTACTTCTATAATCCTTTTGGTTTCTCATTATAAAAATTAAAACCAGTCAGGTTCTATCACTGAATATGAAGATCAGTCTATATAATCATCTGTACTAATCAGTTGCTTAAAAAGAAACTCTTTTTCTCAGAAATCATGGATAAAATGAAAATCCCTGTCTGAGATTAGAGTAGGGAATTATTTCTCAGTGGTGGCTTGGGTACAGAACAAGATGCTTTATCCCTTTTAGCCGTGGACCTCCTACTGTCAGCTTATTACAGAATCTGTTTCTGATATTAGTGCACTAAGAGACTCTTAATCTTATGTCATAAGTACATGTGAGGTACAAAAAAAGATAGAATTTTGGAAACTAGAGTACAAAATACCATTACTTGTTAGTTTTAATCATTTTCTTTCCTAAAAAGCTGGAAATCACATGAAAAACAGTGCCAATACACTTGAAAGAATTGCTAAACAGCACTTCCCTTAAAAAAGAGTAGCATGGTTTCTAAGGGCCATATGGCACTGTGGGATGTTATAACAATATAAAGGCATCTTCTTGTAGAAGAGATAAGGGAAATGGTTATAGACTTGATAACTCTTGAATAATGCAGGGTGCAACCTTTTACATGCCACTCTGTTACAAGCTCCCAGCAAAAATGCATTATTATGTGGCCTCACGTTACAGAAGATACCCACACGGACTGATCTGAAGAGGCATCATCTCCAGAAGAATGGCAACAAGCACAGCTACATTAGATAAAGGAACACCCTGAGCCAGGGGAGGAAAAGATTACACAGGTGCCCTTTGCTGGTGCTGTTGTTATTCTGCTCGTGCCTCCTGGGAGATGAGAGATGAGGCCCTTTGTGGGCTTCCCTGCAAAAGGCTTCCTGAGCTCTGAGACCTGTGGGAGGACAGTGCTGCATTCCCTGCTGTGGCTGGAGGGCCAGCTGGGAGCCGCAGTCAGCCCAGGACACGGGTACATCATGTTAAGCTATGTTTGACACACTAGCCTTATTGCAAAAGCCCTCCTTGAGGCAACAGTAGAAGTCAAAAAGCAAAGACCTGACATTCAGACAACCCCAACAGTGTGAAATCCCTTTCCTCTCTGTGATTCCATGTACTACTCTGGTCTTACTCTACCTTCCTTCTCCCATGCCCCCACCAGCTGGATCCCCCAGCCCATCTCTGGCATAGTCAAACCCAGTTGTTCACAAAAGATGGCAAAAGAAAACTCAAGTAACAGACATGGGATCACCACCTTCTGAAATCTTGCAGTCCCTAATAACCAAAGATGGTCTTCATTCCAGAGACATGGTGTTTTATATCCCATCTCCATATTTTCCTTTCTAATTTGTCCTTTCAGCTTGTAGAATTTTCTTCTAAAAAAGAAGGGTGGAGAAGAAGCTTCTGCACAGAACTGTTAAAATGGCAGTTACCAGAAAACCATGAAAAATTAGAGGACTGAAAGTTTCTTAAATGGGAAGCTACATTCTGCAGCAGAGGCACCTTAAGATGGACAGAAATTCAAGTTCAGGAGGAAGGAAGCCAGCCTGGAAGTGGAACTGAAAGCAGGTTTTGAAATGTGGTACTCACTGGCACTACATCTGTAGGATTGTTTTCAGCCTGTACAGATACATACACATAAGGCTATAAATTTTTTAAGTGTGAGTTTTAAATTCAGGCACTGAAGAGTCAGGAATACATTTCCAACTTACGGAAAAAAACCCCCAAAAAACAACAAACCAAAAACAAACCAGATCAGAAAAGACAGCTGTGCCTGAGCTGAAAATAAAAGATATATAAGCCTTCTTTAAGACCAAGCAGACTTCCCTGTGAATACAGACTTAGAGAAGGCTTCCAGAGAATTAAGGGTTATCTTTAGCATTTCAATTATAATTTTGGATTGTAAAAGATGTATCTGGCAATGATCAGGACTGGCAGTCAGGCTAGTAATTTGATATGCATTAAAAAGTGATGTGATAAAGGGAAAGCTCTGTTGTCAAATGTTACAGAAATCTTCATGTATTGCAGATTATCATATAATTCACGATTGTCTTTTCTATTTATATTCCTTCAAGCCCTTCATGGAATGAGAAATTATTTTAAGCTGGATGTAGCTGTTGAAAGCAAAGAAAATCCTTCCTTGTCAACATAGGATTTACGCAAACATTTTCAACGTGATCCATAGCTCAAGATATTATTAGTACTTTCAAGAACCATGAGAAGAATTTCCCTATGTAAAAGAAAATACAACCTCATGAATAACAAGTAAGTTATGGAGTATTCATATTATGGTAGCGAAGTCTGGGAGTATTTTTATGTGCAACACTGTCTTTACAAAATACACCCTTTGCTATGTAAGTTATCCCTAATCATAAAAACCATTTTGCCAGATCAAAATAAGTGTAGCTGTCCTAAAATCTGTAAAGATACATATAAACTGTTCCTTCACTTAACAGAATAGTACTTAGAAAGAAAATTATGCAAAATTAAATAAATAATTATTGTGCCTTTCAGTGCCCCAGTCACACAAATCTTTTAGGCTTTCAAACAGTGTTTTAGTTGCTTTAAATGATGCACATCTTGAAACAAAAATGAAATAGTGATGCAATTTTAATTGATCAATTAAAATAATTTTTCATGGTTTCTAAATGGATTAGCTCTAAAATTACTTGTCTGCTGAAAAAAACACTTTTTCAGAGCTGTTACCCAATATCACATTTCCAGACAATGCCTCCTTTGTCATCTTGTCCTGTTTCTCGTTCTCCTTCAAATGCCTACTGAATACAACAGCCTTTTGAACTAATTCACTGAAAAGAATTTATCCTTCTCTTTAGTAAACTTCAAAACCTTCAGTAAATTTTACTGATTTTCCTTCAGTAAATCTGCAGCAGAAGTCCTGTTATAGATAAATAACATTTAACTCCAGTACACAATGCAACACTTGGGATATTTGAAATTAAGAACACACTTCATATTTTGTGCCTTATCCTTAAGTCCATTTATAGCACTATGAAATATGGTATCATTAGGAATTTATTGCAGCACAGACTGAATGGTTGGAAGAATATGGCTGAGACTCATACCTGGAGAAATGGGTAACAGTGATAAGCAGTTATTTCAGTTCATTTTCAACAACACATTTCTTCCTAGAACAAGGGTTTTGTCCCCCTAAATTACCTTAGCAAAAGTTTAGTCTCTGTGCATTAAGAAAATATTTACTATGATGTCCACCTATAGATTTTTAATTTTTCAAAGGAAAAATATGAAAATATTGTCCCCCTGATCTACAGCACAGTGGCTGAACTCTTCTGCCTGAAGTCTGTAGTGCCAACAGGAAGAAACTAGAAACTGAAATTTTGAATTTTCAGTGGTTCTGATATGAAAGAAAGCCTTAAAAATTCTGAAAACTAGAAAACTGCTCCCTGTCAATGTGTTAGAAGCTTCACTGTATACTGTTTCAGCTGCTGCGAGGAACACAGAGGTAGGGCAGCAAACAAAATATTATAGAAATGTATTATTATTTTGGGAATTTTCTTATATAAATGCTCCTACTTTTATGGTTTAAACTTGATGTACCCCTAAATAAGCTCTACAGTACTTTCAAACACATCTCTAAAACCTGTCCTATGTGTATTAGTCTTTACTTTGAATGCTTTACTTTGGTCTTGCAGAAGAAACCAGTTACTGTCTTTGGAATACAAACACATTAAAAAAAATACACTCCCAGGTTAGTAGTTTCAACAAATTATTTATCTAATTATAACTTTGGTTATGTTTGTGTCTTTTATCTATTTAGATAGTGAAGTGTCCAGAACAGAAACTACATTTCATTTTGCATTAGTAAGGTATTATTAATGAGTGATTGACTGACATTTGAGCCCCTTTGTCAGGATATAAACTGAATGAAAACCACTAAGTCAACAAGAGGACTCCAGATAATGCTGTTCCTGTTTGAAAGCAGAGAAAGAAACATCTTCATGAAAACTGGTCCTTACAGTACAATGTGGTGATTATGCCAATGCTACATATTATCAATGGAGAAAGTAACTTGGTCTTCTCCCTCTATTCTGCCCCTTTTTTGCACAAAAAGAAACAAAAAAAAAAAAAAAAACCCTCATCAAAGCATCCTGGAGCTTTTTGGCTGTCTATTAAATTTACTGAAACTGTCCAACAGGTCCAAAAGTTGCTGGCTGTGTTTCTGACAGAGGGACACAGCAGGATTTCCTCAGGAAGTCAGGCTAATCAGATTGTTTAAAAGAAATCCAAAGTGAATTACATTTTATTTTCAATTTGCCTTATACAAAACTAAATCAAATGGTTGCAGAACTAAGCCTTTTTCACCCTTTATGATTTTACTCCCCTTTCTCCTTTCATACAAATAGTTCCGATTTCCCTTCTGAGATTATTTTTTTCTCAAATTGTCAACTTGGCAACTATTTGAACCAATCCTTTAAAAATCACACCTAAGATACTTCTTATTTTCCTATATAAATATGTGAAACATTAAAATATAATTTCAATATGTATTTTTACTGCTTGCTTCAGTTTTACTGTAGAAGTTCCACAAGCAAAATTTCTTTTGGGCTGGAACAGTGACTTTCCTGTCATAAATTAATGATGAACTGTGGTTTAGTGTATGCTGACTTAAGTTATTTTGGCCATAGGATTAATTTTTAGATAACTTAATCATAAAGGTATCTACCAAAATATGGAAAAAATAACTGTCTTCAGCAATGTTTTAATGTTATTTGTAGTTCAATGAACACTACTCTTATAAACCTCCTGTCTTACAACCTTAATTACCTAATGAACAACATTGCCAACTGTTTCAGATTGTTTTAATTAAATTAAGTGAGTACAGGGGTGCTTCCTTTTCACCTGCTCTCTCATTATTTAGCCAGAGTAAACACACTTAATGCTGTCAGATTTCCATCACAAATTCTTTCCTTCAGCTTTACAATTTTATTTGTACAGTTTTCCTAATTTCCTTTAAATTCTTTAAATACTTCTGCTTTGTTTTTTCCCAGAACTAAATTTCATTTTCTGTGCATGACCCTATGAGGACAATAAAGATTCTTTTTCATTATTAATGAAATATCTGATCCTCAATGTAATTTTAATTACTATCACAGCTCTGCCTTTTAATTGTCCTCAACACTGTAATTTTTAATTTCTCAGTACTCCGAAGTCTTAACAGAATTTTAGTCCACTTCCCACCCCACTGCCAGTGTTCAGTTGCCTTAATTTTCTTTCTTTTTTTTTTTTTCCCCCCATAGAAGTAAGCAGATGAGAAGGGACTTACAGCTGCAACTTACCAAGAGTTCGGAAAGGTCTTTGATTTGGTGTATGGGAGAAGAAGCCAGGTTTCAAAGCATTTGTGATCAAAATGTCAAAATACTCTTCGAAATCATTCCTAGAAAGTAAAGTAAATGCGATTAATTAAACTAACAAATTATTTAAAATGTCATGAAATACTCTTTAAGACTTAAGAAAATATCAGAGTATTTCTTTAAGTTACTTGTTTCTGTCACTTTTTTTTCCCAATGCTTGTTCAATGTCACTATTATTATTCTTTTCCTGAGGCTATCAAAAGAGAGTCAAACCCACAGTGAGTTATCTTTGGGAACACTCATAATTTGTAAAAAGATGTTCCTTGATCTCAGGAGAACACGCAACAGATGACATTTTTTAATCTGAGATGGCAACATATGCATAGACATGGACTGAAAGTTGTAAATGAGGAATTTTCTTTCCAAAGAAGAAAATCTGAAGTGATGGGGTAGGAAGTAACTGAAGACACCTAAACATGGGTGCTTATTTGTAGGTATCCACACTGAAGGTATGCACAGGCTAAGATGCCCTTGGCAGACAAGAGAGATTTAATTTACAGCCAATGGAAACTAAAGTGTAATCTCACATATTCCAAAGCTGAAGCACCATTGTGATAGCTGAATTCCCTCTTCAGACTCCACTGGCTGCTCTCACTACATCCCTGCTGGTTACAGGGAGGCTGGACATGTGACTACAAATAAACAGCCATCAGTTTCAAGTTTTCATCTGCCAGCTGAATCCCACAATTAAATACAGATTTTTTTTTTAACATCTTTTGGTCCATATATACAGATTATTCTCTGGACTTTGGAAATCCCATCAGTTTAAATGGGTTTGAATGTCTCAGCATGGTATGTAAGAAAACATTCCTCATCTATGACGCACTTTATTTTATTAGAAATATTTCATTGCTTAGGTGACTTCATTGCCTACAACATCCAAAAAATGATGGATACTCTTGAATGGAACAAAGAAATCACAGATGGCAAGTCCAGAATGGACACAGGCACTGAAATGCTATCAGCAGTAGAGGAAGTTTGCTGGAAGTAAACCAGTTAACTATATCACTTTCAAATAATTCATGATCTTCCGTGGGACTGAGATATCTTATCAAAAACTGAATGCTTTCCCTATGAGTGACAGCTTTTGGGATGTGCTCAAAATTACATTTCAGCCTTAAAATAAAGGTGCTTTAAATTTCCTTTCTCTAATGAAATTTTATCTTTGTCTAATTTTTCTCTGCTTGTGACCATATGTAAACCTTTGCCTTTTTAAAAGAACCAGTATCAATATTACAATGATGTGCTTTTAAAATTTGCTTCCATGTGGAAGATTCCAGATGCTGAGCAAATAGGCTGGGTCCTTCTGTCCTCAGGTGAAAAGTATCAACAGAGATAAACTTTTCAAATTAGCATCTGGTGCAAATAATCCATCTACAGGTAAATTGAGATTGAATTTGCAAAACAAAGCAAGCATTTCAGGAGCACAACAAAGAACAATTAACAAGTGAGAGGATGAGAGGAAATGCCCTCGAGTTGTACCAGAGCAGGTTTAGATTTGATATTATGAAAAATTTATTCACAGAAAGGGTGGTCAGGTATTGGAAAAGTCTGCCCAGGGTAGTGGTGGACTCACCACCCATGGAAGTGCTCAGATAATGTGTGGATGTGGCACTTGGCAATATGGGTTAGTGGAGAACACAGAGGTGTTTGGTTAATGCCTGGGATTTTTTCAAGCCTAAATGACTCTGTGATTCTCTGATTTGTGAGAAAAGTGGCAAGTGCTTTGTTTAAAAAAATTGAAACAGAACAAACAGACTTTTCAGAAGAATTGGTAACTTTTTATTGCTCTGTTGAAAAACTGCTTTGTGTGAGGAGACACTGTTATCTGTGGCCTTTTTTGAAACAATATATTCAATCTCATGTACAAAGCTACTGTTTCTATGAGAGACTTTGTGTTGCATTATTATGTAACACTATACATAAAACAAATCTGTTCCACTTGCGGCCTGTGATTGGTACAGTGGCCTGTGGTTACAGTAAGTAGCTAGCACAATGGGCAGGATGTATCTCACACATGTATCATTACTTTCACCTTCTAAAAATTGCACTCTGAATTCAGATAGTGGTTGACACCACAGACAGAGCCAATGGAGAAACATCCACATTCTTGAAAGGTAATTCATCCCACTTATTTCAGACATAATACTACCATGCCGCATAAATTGCCAAGGATAATGCCCAGTGGTTTCTCTCCACTAACCACAGAGGGAAACAAAATAACCAGCTTCAAAAAGTTCCTCACTTTTAGGTGGCTAACATTACTGAAAAAGTGAAATACACTTGGCTTCAGTGACTGTGTGATGATTGACTCATCTTTATGTGTGCTCCTGCCAACACTTAAAGGTTTAGTTAACTGCACAGCATCCTCATGGTAGGTACGACTGAAAAGTCACACCATGATGCTGCTGTGTGAATGAACTGACACTTGCTTTTTAAAGTTTACGTGTCTTATATACTGATCCCAGCAGTATGTCTGTGCTCTGGCTGGGAAACAGTTGTCATTTTATTTCAAAATGTAGTTTTTCCTCATACTTCCTCTCCCTACCAAAATGTGTTCTAGTTAAGGACAATTTTGTCAGATGAGCACAGTTGGGATATTTTGCTCATGAAATGGTAAATGATACACTTAAGCATGAATTTCCCAGCATGGGTTTTATGAAGACAATAATTTCTTCACCAAAAAGGAGCTGCTTTAATAAAGTGCAAAAAAGTAAACAGTTACAAGGTAAGGATATTGGGAATAAGAGGCTAAAATTTTACATACATCTCTGTTTTTCATATTTATCATTATGGGTTTTTTTATTTCATACTATACAATTTTGGGCTTCTTAGTATCATATTGATTAACTGAAAAGAGGTGAGAATAGAAATTAATACAGAACTATGTAGATGCAATTCGTAAGTGTTGATATCAAGAATAAAATGCAGTGTTGATATCAATAATAAAAACCAGTTAGCCTGGTCAAACAAAGTTAAGGGCAGAGATAATAGGTGTGAACCTAAACTATATTCCAGTACAGCAAAGAGCACAGGTATGAAGAGTCCTTATTCTGATATGAGAGGCATGGAACAAACAAAACCCTAAAAAGTTTAGATTTTCAGGAAAATAACCCCACTTCACTGAAGTCTAATGGACAGTGGAGTACTCAATTCTCCAAAAGCTACTTGGAAGCCACACTGCATGAATCACTGGAAAATATGATTGCAATAAATACCATAAAGCATCCTACACTTTTGTGGAAAAGAGAGTGATACAGTATCCTTCTAGCAGGATATCTTTTTTGGTCTTTTGAAAGGCAACTTTCAATATATTTTGCTTACTGTCTTCCAGCAGGATTTCTACAGCTACCTTCAACAGCTGAACACTATTCACCACGGAACAGAAAGCCAAAGTCATTATACATGGCCAATAATTTACATTTATACCAAATTTTCATTTAGGAAATAACAGAAAAGAGTTAATTCACAGGCATCTCATAAAGGAGAATTGCTTTTTTTCTGGTGGTAGATTTGTCCCTCAAACGAGCAAGTCTAATGTACATGCAAAGCAGTGAAAACTGGCACGGTTGATGCTTTGTTTTAGCATTTAGCCTAGAGAGTACAAAAGAGAAGTGATACTGGCAGGACTGGTTTTGGAAGGTAGCTCTGTCTTTTACCTTACCTGTGGTTTTCTTACAGTGTTGCTGTATTCATTCTGCTGTTCCCTGGCATATCCTGATAGCCAAGGTAGGGTCACACTGAACTACTTTATTTCTTGGACTAAATAATAAATAAACAGTCTCACTCTGTCACCTCACTATTTGCATCACCGATTCATTTATTTTCTAGGGAAGTGATAGTTCTGCTGAATTTCAGATAGTGGATTAGATAGTGAATTTGACCTGACCAGCCATGTTCTTAACATTATGCTAAAAACAGCTATTGCAATTAGCAACTGCAACCTCAATCAGTTGCCAAGTGCACTGAACTGCCTGCTTTATCTTTTCTGCTGTCATGAAGCACATTTCTCATGCACAGCCATCTTTTGAAAACCACTAAAGGGAAAAAGTATTGGTAAGATTTTCCTGCAAATTTACTGTGAGGAAATGCAATAGTACTACTAGCTGCATTCACTGCCTGAGAAGCAAGAAAAGAAGTGGCTTAAATAAGACACTCTAGCAAAAGTTTACAATAAAATTAGGAATCAGATGGTGTATAGGATATTGGTCTGAAAGATAATTCCCTGGCATCTTCAATCCCACCATGATGCCTCCAGAAGGATGCAGGTTGTAAGTGTGCTGTGGGTCAGATACAGCTCACAGATGGAATACTTTGTCTCAAGTACCCTGTAACACTCTACCAGAGAGGGCCCAGCGGAAAACTAGGAACCAAATAATTCACCATACATAAACAAAACTCAAATTAACTTCCCAATAACTCAGGCTTATCTCCAGTTGCTGTTGGGCAGATATAATTTGAAATGGACTTTGCACTTACCCAAGAACATGTTCACACAGAAGCCTGCAGTAGTCACTGTGAGAACTGGTAATTAACAGCAGAATCTTCCCAGCATTCTTCAGTTGTTTCAGCCACTTTTTTACAGACTCGGGACATCTTTGTAAATATTTGTCCGGATGATTTTTCACTTCTGGGAAATACATCCCACAGTCTTCTAAAAAAATGAAAACATAATTATGTTATCCAATCCTGCTCACAAACCACTTAATCCACACAACAAATATCCTTTCATGTGCAAACAACAGAATTAAAATAAGGCAAAGCAAAGTTTAACATTTTCTCTGGGCTGTAATATAATAGAAACCAAAACCCTCAAACAAACCAAGAAGATTCACTGTAGCAGAAATAAGTTTGCCTGACTTTTTTATTGTGGAATTTTCATAATTATTTTGTTTGATGTTCTTTTGCTCGTAATAGTTAGTAGCAAAGAAATTTCAGATTATAGTTTCATGCAGGAAATAATTATTTCTTTTTGTCTTTCCTCAATTTTTGGATACTCAGTTTGTGATTGTAAAATGAGCTAAATGTTTAGAGAGTAGTAAGGGCCTAAAATTCCAAAGAACACCTGTTCACTTATTTCTCATACTTTACATTACCATTGACTGATCAGTAACATCTATTTTATTATTTTTGCATTTTCTCAAGTAGCACTTTATCTATGAAAGGTTGATCAACTGGCAAAGTCTTGTAGGTATTTGGAATACTAGGAACAGATGCAAAAAACTGCCTTGCTCCAATTTCAGCTTCAATAATGTTCTTTTTGCCAAATAAAACAGCAATAGAATTTTGCAAAAACACTTGGAATGTAAGATTTTAAAAAGTGTGCAACAACACTAACTTGGCAGTAAAAGTTACCTATTCATTAAAGTCACCAATAAATATTCATCTTGTTATAGCCCATAGCAGCTTTACCAAAATGTCAAATTAACATTAAATTTCCCTACGTGTTTCTTCTGTGCTCAAACCCTCTGTAACCAAAACTGTCAAGCTAGTTAAAGGTTTAAAAAGAAATATAATAATTGTAGAGACAGAAATGATACCAAGTATTTGGCTCTCAGTCTGTGTCTGTTATAGTATAATGAACATCATCATAGATTATTTTTCTTCCAGCACTTGTTCTATATGCAACTGTCTGTGGTCAACTTTGCTGAATGATTTAATAAATCCCAGACATTACTTAGCCTTCTGGTATGTGAGTAATGCTGTTCTCTAGTTTGAAAAAATAAGATTTAAACCACTTGAACTTTAGCTATTTAATGGAAGAGAACATGCATGTTTGAAACAGTAGTATCAAAGAAAGACTGAAAGATGCTGGGTGCTAAACATTGTTCCATACACTACACATTCAAACATCTACAGATGGCAAGGAACAAAAGTCTTCCAAAAGAAGATTCAAATTGGCTGTTATCCCTGGAATTAGACAGGAGGCAAAAATGTATTATTCTGTACTACAATATGGCAGATTTCTTCCAAAAAAGTAGACTGGTATATCTGCAAAGAGTATCTCAAACAAAATCTCCCAACTCACAACCAGGCCACTCTTCCAGCTCTTTGCTGTATGTAGGTCAGGCTGCCTAACAGTGTCTACCAGAGATACAGGCCTGTTCCTGCGGCCAGCATTATGGGATGCCATGACATTTGCCTTGAGAGCTAGCCAAGAACAATGATATTTTTGATTAAACAAAGCAGATTTCTGAAAGAAGGTTTCCTGTTGTGTTTTCCCTCCTTCTTTCCTGAGGCATGAATATTGTTTGAGATGAGAAATAGAGTTTCTAGGAGCAGAATCTGCATTTTTTTTCTCCATATTATAACTAGCAATAATATTTCATATGCTATCCTATGACAATTTTTCTCTTTGTGTTTTGGAAAGTGCACAATATTAGATGAGAAGGAAGGGGGACACACAAACAAAGCAGGCTTAGCACTAGCTCTTACAGGTACAAACAATTAAAATAAAGATGGCAAAGTTCATTTATGTAACCAGTGACCTATCACTATTATCACTCTCAGATGAAAAGACCTGTTTTACTCCTGGATGCTCTTTGTTTTTCTGTCCTTATGAAATCCTTTCCACTGTCTGTGACTATTATTTGATGTGCAATTTAAAGCCTTTGAGTTAATTTAATCAAAACTGTCTTATTTCTCCATAATCTGTGAAGTATCTTCTCTGTGACAAATCTATTATATTTGGCCTTTGAGCTAGATCTGCATTGGAAAAGGCCAACAACTCTGGGTTCAATACATGAGCTGAAAGAGAGTCTTATTCTAGCTTTCTATCTAGACCCTGAAGCCCAGCTGTTAATTGCAGACAAGCAATGAATCAGTTCTTGACACTGGGATCTGAAATTTGCCTCTGGGCTGTTTGCCATATCAGGCAGAGGCCGCTCAGAAGAATCCTCATTAAAGCATACTCTACTGTAATTAGGCCAGCAAGGCCCAGGAAAGCAGAGTTTGACTTAATTCCTAACATACTATTGTATCTGCTGAAGACAGTTTGGTGGAATACAAACTCATACCGGTAAATGAGTTTAATCACCAAAGCTTGCAAGATTTGATTGAAAGCCAAATAAAATAAAAGCCAAAAAAACTTGCTCATTAACCCAGGGCAGGAGCCAATTTTGACAAGTATAGCAGAGCCATAGGCACCTTGTTGGCAGACAGAATTGTGGAAGCTTTAACATGTGATGGAGAAATAGCATTGTGTCAAACCTTCAAAATCAAATGTAATGATTTCTTAATGACCAATGAAGCCACTTTCCCCATTATGGCATAGGCTTTACTATGTTTTTCTAAAGCAAACAAACAATAAAAATACAAAGAAAACTCTATTAAACAAAGCACCAATGAGAAATCAGAACAGAAATAATTTTATCAGAGACAACAGAGGAAAGCAAAAATGAGTGATTATGCAACTGTCATACAGCTTGATTCTTGAAAAACAAAGAAGTAGTTCATCAGAGTAACACTGTTCTGGAGAAATAAGAAATTTCTCTAGCCTGTAAAACCTCCTTGAGAATGCTTATGGGCCATCCAAATTGGAAAATACTCTTATAAATGGAAATATAAGCAAACTTTAGGAAAGTTTTGTTGGGCCACAAATTCAGTGCATCAAAGTGGGGGACTTGTGGTCACTGCCGGATCTACAACTGTTTGGTTTGTTATGGTACATTTTGTTTGATTGGTTTGTTATCTGTACATTGCCTAAAACAAAAGCTCTACTTTTTTTTTCTCTTTGTTTTATGAATATCACTTAATATACAGCCATATGGACACTGACATATATTAATACATACCCATAAATCAGGGAAAGCAAAACATTCACAAAACAAATGTCCCAACTTTCACCTCAAATTCTCTATTGTTTTCAGTTACCTTCAAGCATGCCAAAGCCTTCATTAGTAACCTCTGGCTCTTTGGCAGTGTGAACACTTATGCAAAATACAAATAAGTATTTAATAAAAAAAAATCAAAACAAGAAGCCCGTGACAATCAACATAACAATTAACATATTTACCCCCTGTCATTTTATGAGAAAACTTAATCCAATGATGTAGAGGAGGAAAGTGAATTTCTAAGCATTTCATACACAACCTTGGAATGTATTGTGTATATGTCACCATGGAACAAATGCAATTTTTTCAATTTCCATTCCTGCTATTAAGCAACTTGAAGTTTATCTCAAATCTCTGAAATACAGCCTGCTTTAGCAAATCAGCAACTAGCCTCTGAAGGGATTTACAATTATCTTCCAAATATACTTTCAAAAACAATTATTGCTTTTGCAGTCCACCTTTCAGAAGGTATCCTTTCAGAAAAATAACAGTATCCTTTCAGAAAAAAAAAAAGAATATACTTTTTAGGCTGAAGATGGAAATAGAAGCAATTAAAATGAATTGTCTAGAACCACCACATATGAAGGTCCTGCCAGAGCCTCTTATCAGATCAACATCCTGGTGTATTTTCAAAGCAGTATCATTTCCTCTATCTATATTATCAGACGTCCCTTTTGTGTCCAGTTTGGAGTTCTTTTTTTTTCTTGTTTTATCTGATATTTTAATTCGACAGTTAATCTGATTTTTAATCTGACATTTATCTGACATTGTGTGAACTTGTAATTTAACTGTGTGAGAGCTGTGATAGCAAGTGTGATGGGAATTATGTAGCTGGAAATGCAGAACCCACAGACCATACTCAGAGAGAGGCTGCACAATGCTTGTCGTGTCTTCCAGCACAGATAATAATCCAGTCCTTAAGCCAATGACCCTCCTCTACTACAGTCACTAAATTACTTTATTGAAGTATGCAGTTTGATGTTCTAATATAATACCTGTATCTGAGGAAAAAATAATTCTGGATTTCTCTTGTGCTCTGCATGACTCTGCTTCTCCCTGGCAGGGTCAGTTCACACCCACCTGGCCCTGGATTCCTTTGGATTCAATGCCAGTAAACCTGCACTGCCAGGACAGTGCAGTTTTCATCCTTTAACTGCTATCTGGACTATAAAGTGGGCAAATGTTCAAGGGGCACCTTTCTGGCAAGGCCTTAGTCCAGAACTAAAACACAGGAACCGTGTATTTCTCAGTATTGTCACTGCTTCTAAGGGGAACTAACTTACTTGATTAAATTAAAAATAATTTATCTGCTATTTATACAATTTAGCTAAGCAGGGAAGTATGAGGCTAAAAAAAATCCCTAGAATTCAGCCAAGAAAAATAAACTTTACACTACCAATTTGTAGCTTGTATTTAGTGGCTTTAACAACTAAAAATCTCTTACAACGAAAGCAGTATTTGGAAATGTGACTTTTCTCTTTTAAATTCAAAGACAATACGATAGCTTAGCTATTTATACACATAACCAAATTCTCTGCAGCTCTGCCATGAGAAAGAGCTTCTGGTTCTTCCCTAATTTTTGTCTTAATGCTGGCTTGCAGGTAACAGTTATTAATTTGATTAACAGAGTAGAGCTCAATAAATGTTACAATCAGCAATGATACAACTATATTCATTGTATATTCCTATCCACTGTGGCCTTACAGCACTTCATGGCTTTAGAGTGAACAGAGACACTTCTTTGTCCATTGTTGCTGTCTTCTTCTCCTGTCTAAATAAACTAATACAACAACTATCACAAACATTCAACAGAAACACAAGAAAAGTAACTTCATCACAGAAGATTCTGCAAAAGAACTAAAATTTCATCTAATGAAAGCAAGTAGAGGAGAAAGTGGGTGATGGTTAAAATTACATCAGGCAAGTTGTCTTTTACTGCCTTTCATTTAAGCTGAAGTATGTGTTCTAGTAGGAGCAGCAGAAGCAAAATGAGAGACAGAGGGAAGGAAATGTTTACATAAAGCAAGATAAGAGAAGATAATGGTGACGCAGGAATGACTGGACAAAATATGGTTACATTCTGGAGGCCTGGGATGAGGGAGATAGCAGAAACAGAGAGCAGCAGGAAGAGATAAATCATGCTCTCCTTCCCCCAGGAGATAAAAACTTTTAAAAACAGAATAAAAGGATGACAGTCCTGGAAGATAGGAGGTTAGGAAGAGACAAATGTCATAAGAGCAAAAATGAAGAGTGACAGATATCAAATATTTTGAACTTTCATGTTTTCTACAATTGTCTCAATTCTTTAGAAAGACTAAGAAATTCTTTAGAAAAACGGTGCCATTTCTTAAAAGGCCAAAGGGTTAAACATCCTGGTCCAGTTCAGGCAGGAAGAACACCAGCTATTTACACTTCTTCATTTATTAGGAGCAGACATGAAAAGATGATACTAAGTTTGGAGACAAAGGAGATTTTAATATTATGGTACCAAATATCTCATTCTCCCCTGAAAAAGAGTTAAGCAGCATTTCTATGATAAAAGGTGTGGGGATGGGGGGGGGGGGAAGGAGCATGGGTGAATTGGCCAGTGGAGACCAGAAATTCAGAATAACACCTCAGTGAGTTTCTGCCTGTCACAAAGCTAAACTTTGCAACCTAATGAACTGCTGCTTGTGATAGCTAAGAATTAACTTATGTGCCAGATATATGAGCAGCTGCTTACACACCAGTATCTTTCAAGCTACTCCTGCATATACAAATGAAAGAGAAATGTGACAGAAAAGGGAAAAAAACCCCCTTGAAAATCAGACAGAAGAGAGGAGGTAGGAAATATGAGGAGAAATGAAAATCAAACTAGTACTAAAGATAGGTTTCATGCTATTAACTATGCACAGTTTTAAATAGGGGAACATATATTAGGATGTCAAATCAAATTAAAGAAAAAACTTTTCCTCCTGTGTTCTCAGAAAAGTAGGTATTTTTATGATCACAGTGTAAGCCCTCTGCATGTGGCACTTGAGTTTTGAACTAATCACATATTACCAGTTGAACTACAGGATCAACTGGGTCTTCAATTGCCTCTTTTGCCTGTGTATCTGTCAAAGATGTTTACCGCCCACGTAAAATTAACATTCTCAATATTTTTAGCGACATCCAGCTCTGGTCAGGCAGAAATAGATCACATTTTCTAAAATAATAAACTATTTTCCAGTTATGACAACTCTGTGCTCACTTTGATTAATTTCAAGGGGGTGACCATAAGGTAAGGGTCCGTGGTGAGCTAGGAAAAACATGACTACTTGGATTAATAGTGGCTGCAGTGCTATATAAACACTTAATACACTGAAGGAAACATTTCAGTAGAACACACACAAAACATCACCTCTGCAAATATTTCATGGGTCATTTCCTTTTCTACTTATTTTCTACTCCTGTGGCCTATGAGAAATTTACTGCAAGATTTAAAATGCTTTGGTAGCTAAAGATAGGTCTCCAATGAAAAAGGGTCTGATTGACTAAAAATTTTCCTAAGGAAGCTAAGAGTAGATGTTGTTTCTTCTGGCTTAATATTATAAGGCAGGAACCACCACCCTCCTTCCTTTCTGAGGTGAAGTTCCCATGACAAAGGCTGTTAGGATAGCACAGGACCTTTAGCTATACTTAAAGGGAAGTCCTAATGTCTAAATTAGAAGCTATTACTGCTCTGACATTTATTAGCGGAACATCACCCCCTTCTTCTCCCTGTGTAGCAGGGAGTAGAACCAAAGACCTCTGATGGACAGCCCAGAACCTCAAGGCTGTGCAAGGTTTAAGGGCTGGTCCTAACCAAAGTCATCTTCAAGGTGAGGTTGTATCATTTCTTGAAAACATAACTTGTCAAAAACTTTTCCCCAAAAGCTTTTCAAGCAAGCTTAAAAAGTACCATTTCCTGACACTCCCCACCATTTCCTATCAGGAAGAACCCCTTTCAATCTGTCCCTAATCTTCACCCTCCTGCTTGCTAGCTCTGCTTCATCTCCCACCACATTAGAAGTGTCCTGGATGCAGAACAATCAAGACTCAATGCCACAGCCAGATGCTGGCATGGCTTTTGCATGTAGTGTTATTCCTACTTCTTACTGAGGTCCATGGACACTGAAAGAGAAATCTAGGCTATTTTCTGCTCTTACTGGTGTTCCCAAATGGCTGATTTAACTGCCCCCACAGCCAGAGTGAGCCTCACTCTGCAGTCCTTGCCCCATCTTATCCCAAGCTTGCAAATCCCTTCCTTTAGAAAAGGGTAAGAACACAAACAAAAAAGGTTATGAGAAGCACAGGTATGTGGCAAAGTCTGCAGCCTGACTTCATCATGGCTGCTGACACATGATGCTTGTAAGGAAGTTGTCTTGATGTAGGTAGTTTGAATGACCTTCCATAGTTTTATATACACAAGTCTTGGAGAGAGTATTTCTATCTTTCCTTGTTTTTTTCTTTTCTGTCTGCTTTTATGTTAATATTTATATATCAATTTATATTTATTTGTAGCAATGTTTTCCCAATGCACTACAAAGCAGGAAGGATGTGCTTTGGAGGTAGGACAGGATCTGTTGCTATATTTTAGAGGAAATTATTTATTTCTCAAAAGAATTCACTTCCTGGCTTTACATTACAATGCTAGTTAGAAGCAGAACAGACCAGATTTATCAAACTGTATGAAACCAATCAATTTCTGATGACACTCTCACAACCCATGGGCTAAACACTAAACTTGTGCAAACTATCCTTTGCTGGACAAACTTTCAGTTAAATTAGTCTGATTCCCCAGATCCTCCCTACTGCACTACTGCACTGTGTGAACAATTAAAGTGAACAATCTGCAGGTGGAAAAATCTGCTTTGTTCCATTGTCAAGAATGTCTTCTGATAGGATTTATGCAATGCACTTATTTATGCTTGGAAGTAAAAGACTAAAAGCTGGCATAGTGATTGCTCAAGGCAACACAACCCATATTTTTTCCTCCTGTTAAAGATTTACATGGATCATTTGTTATATAAGTATTACCACGGTATTAATACTTAAAGGAAGACAACCTATCAGTGGGAAATTACCATAAAAATTCTGGAAATCTCTATCTTCACCTATACTTTGACTGCTGAAGTTACTGATCCTTATACATACATTTATCATACGAACTTGCCACAGAAGTATATTTGAGATTTTTCTTCTACATACATTACAACTATTTGCACTCCGCACCAACTTTCCCAACAAATTTTTCATACTTAAATAGATGCCTGTTAAACTCTACCTGTTGCAAATTCACATACCTTTAAAATACATCCCCTGGCAAAGACATCCTAAAAAAACTGCAAAACAATTTAGGATGGAAGAAGGTAATTGTTTTGTTTAACCGAATGCAGCTAAGTAAGTGGGAAATGGGATCTGTTCTGGATGCTGCTGCAGTCTAATGTGGCAGGAAGTAAAATATTCAATTGTGAATCTGATGAAGGTTACTTGAGTCCATTAGTTTGTGTAAAATGTGCTTTTATGCTTGGTGTGGAAATGAAGTGCATAATGAAGAAATAAAATACAGTAGATACATATCTTACAATCACACACAGACTGCAGCTGCTGATAAACTAAAAATCCTACTCAGCTGTCCTGCTCTACCAAGAAGACATTACAGGCAATCCCTGCTTCTGGGATCTCAAATTAAAATAGCTCTGGACAAGAGATGAAACTCTTTTTGAGTTGGACCAGCTACTTTGAGGCACTTCTTGCTGTAAGAAAGAAGTTTAAGCTCTCAGAAATGTTTTTCCTGGAAGCAGCAGCATCATCTACCTCGTATATCTGCACTAACACACAAAGAGAGATACGTATATATGTATATTAAAGAAAACCAATATTTTTTCTTAAAACAAGAAATAATCCTTTTTCTGTCACCCAAGACACTGTGCACTGACAAGAACAAATGGTGTTAATTCCAGCCTCCAGGTCTACAGCAGCAAACTTTCCAAATGGGTACAGACGGACCAAGAGCTGTAAGGAGACTCATTTTACTTCCTACATAACATTCCTATACAGATGCCACATGCACACTTCAAGAACAATCCGATGGGCAGTGGAAAACTGCAAGCAACAAGCACCACAAGAATGGGTTAGGGAGAAGAACTCTGTGTAAATTGAGGCATTTAAAATTGTATCAGAAAAACCTGTCAGAAAACAAGACATTACAGAAGAGTGTGACCAGGGGAGATTCACGACAGGCTGCTCTCCTTTCATGTTTATCACGACCCTGTGTTTACATAAAGTTACCAGCCACGTGCTTTCTGTGATCTCATTATTTTTACAACTTAAAAGTAATGTTCAACAATTACTGCTCATACTGTAGATGATGTACCACCTGCTGTTATGCTTACCATCACATTTTAATACATAAAATGAAAGCCTTACTCTTCTTGCCTGGGATCTCACCCTAGCTATCCTGTTAATACAGCTCTCCAATCACTCACGTACAAAGTGCTTTTCGTGGTTCTTGCCTACAGAGTTGCATAGATCTGGCTGCAGAAGAATATTTTCAGTCCTTGTGTATTAAAGAAATATTAACAGGAAGATGTACCAAGAAGGGCCATCAGGATAAGGCTCAAAGAGCTGAAATTACAAGGAGTCAGACTGCGCAGTGAAACGCGGTATAAAGGCGTTCACTGATCTCTAAGAAGCCGGCACAGCTGAAGGAAGCAAGGCTTCTATGTGTGCGTATTTGTTTTCCATCTCAATAGTCCGGCCACAAGGCAGTGGAAGCGAGAGAGCAACTTCCCGGAGCAGGAGCTCCTCTTTCCCGGCGCTCCTTCCCTGCCCGGTCCATCGGTCCGGTGGTGCCATCTAGCGAGAGGGGCCCCGGAGCGGGAGCCCCGCGGCACCGGCACCGGCATCGGCACCGCGGAGGCGGCTGCGCCGCAAAGCTCAGCAAGCTCCCTGCTATCAAGAACCATGTCCCGGTTTAGACACCATGGCTGTCGGGAGCGCAAGTCCCAGCTATTAATTTTCCCCCGTTTCACTAGTTATTGAAACCTTCCTAAATTTTCTAGACAGAACTTTTAAAGTTTTAAAGAAGTGAAACCTGGAGTTCCACAGCCACAAATGGCAGTGGTCCTCAAACAGCAAGTGTGACAGGTCAGGGCATGACTTGTGGGAGGAAGGCTTCATGGAAAACACTGGGTGATTTGACAGCTTAAACATAAATCTAAGAGGGAAATAATAACACTCTTCAAGCATGTAGAAAGCTCATGCTTGGGGCAAAAAAAATAAAAAAGGAACAATCTGTCCTCTGAGACACAGGTCAATGAGTCAAGAAGCAATCATCTTACACTTCTGTAAATGTAGATTAGAAATGATAAGAAGGTTTCTGATTTGAGCAGTACTGATGCACTGGAAAAGCTGCCAAGGAAGTTGTATGATCTTTGTCAGTGCAGGTCTTTAAAAAGAGGCCAGAAAAGCCATCTGTTAAAAGACCTAACCCACCTTTTTGGCAGTGGTGTGCTAAATGCAAATTATTTTTTTACAGTTCCTTAAAGTACTGTGTTTACATATTACCAACGAATATGCGTCCCCACGTCCATCCACTGCTTTAATGAGTCATGCTAGTGTTCACGTTTATCAATGTGATATGGATAATGACAGTTATGGTCACATCAGGAAAATTTACTAGTAAACAGTAAGAGGAATTAATTCAGCAAAGAGCAGTAGCACAGCTCTGTTAATCGCAGCTTTTGCTAAGAAGTCTGAAATGTATCCAAACAAAAGAGATACAGACAACTGACTTCATGCTACTTTCATTGCAGACCATCTCTTTCCCATTTGTACCAGCTCATTTGCTACAGGAAGGTAGGAGCTCTCCCTAATGCCATTTTCATGAACACAAAGACTCCATTATTTTATGGCCAAGCCATCAGCTTGAGAACAAAAGAAAAAAGCTGCTTTCCAGAAATTTAACAAGACTACGGCCTCCATAAGAATGCTTTAAAAATGGCACAACTAAATGAAATCATTTTATGCAAGGCCCATGTGCTGAGTTCATCACTCTCTTATAGAGAATGGAAAAGAAGAAATTAGTTAAAATTATACCTAAAGTACTGAAAAGGTCATTGCTGGTCAAGCTGTCAGTGAGAATTTTGGAGTTTAGAGTCTAGAGAAAACTATTTAAAAGTTATGAAGAAAATTTTTCTGTGCGCTCTGCTTATGATTCGGTATTCCTATCTCTCCTGGTTTGAGTCTTAACCTGTTTTAACATTATCCAAACAACACATCAAACAGATGAGAACTTTTGGCTTTCTGAGGCCATTTTTGCGTGGATCTCTGCAGCTACTAGCAAGAAATTCTGGAATGGTTTACGTTGGAAGGGACCTTAAAAGATAATGTAGTTCCAAATCTCCCTCAAAATATTTAAGTGACTACAGACTATCTCTTACATTTATAGTGTATTTACAGAGTATATCCCAAAATGCTGTGGCTGTTTCTGTTAATGCAAACTTTACAGGACTCGGTGTTTTGGGTTTCTTGCAGGCTGGCAGAGCTGGCAGGGGGTGGCTGGGAACCGACCCTGCTCATGACAGCAGCGGGCACTCCTGGGTGGGCAGGCTGTGCAGCAGGAGGGTTTCCATGCACCTACACCACCAACAGCATTACTCCAATTTTCTTCCTCTCTCATTATAACTTTAATTAAACAGTTTAATGAGAAAAAGCAGAAAGCAAGTGGCTGGTTACCACTTGAACCCTTGCTAGGCTGCAAGGAAGGAAGTCCTGCCATTCAAATTCCACTTACATGAGGCTTAGCCAAACAGGATGGAGTATTTATGAAAGCAAAGACTGCATGAACAATTCGTATTTGTATATTTAAAATGTTTGTAGAGGCAGTTTCCACAGAACAACAAAAGCTTTCCCTGAATATTTATGAAGAAACCAGATGATACACAGACAGCTCTTTTGTTTTCCAGCTTGTGGGACTGGTTATTAAGTTCCAAGAAAACAGACATATAAGGAGACCCACTTCTCCTTTAGTCTTTAAATTACCATTCCTGCCAAAGCCAATGACATATGCACACCATGTTTGCATTCAGCACCTTACATTCTGCAAAAATCAGACAACATCCTCATTCATTTGTTTATTTGGACAGACACCCGAACATTAATGTGCAATTATTGTGTTAATATAATTTGTTGTTTGTGGTTTCTTTTATTGCTACCTTTCTGCTGGAAGAAATGAATTGAATATGGAAATGTCTCAAATGAATGCTGGTTTTAGACAGTTTATAGTGATATAAGACACAAACTATGTTTTTTTTCATTAAAACACTCCTATCAGGACCAATGTTAAATTATATCAGCAATAGTGGCTATATCACAGCTGCTTTTTAAAAGGAATTTCTCTGCTGTATAAGGACTCAAGATAAACAAAAAGAAAGACAAATAAACGTAATATTTTCTTTTTCCTTTTTAAGTGCAAATTTTCAGACATTAGAAACCATTTGAGTCTGACAATAGCATAGCAGATATATGCCTGACAGATATATTCTCTCAAGAATTTGCTCATATCTGTATTCATTATGAAAAATTGCTATAAAACAAAATCCAATTTGCATATATTACACACACACATGTAAGATGCACTTGTAGAGAAAGATAAATATACTTATATGGAAAATGCCATTATTACCATTATAGTAATAAGTTTATGGGCTAGTGGATAGAATAAAACAGTAACTATACTTAAAGAAACTTTAAATTATACATAAAGGCTCCAATATTCTTTAGAGAAAGGACTATAAAGTCTTATGTGCTCATTTAATTGTTAGGCTTTTGAATTACTTATGACTTTTTCCACATGTAACATCATTCTTCTACAGAAATGCATTGCTAGAAAGTATGAATACAGCACCACATGCTGTTATGAAAAGTATAGAGAGTTTATAATAAGGGTTTTTTTGACATTTTTATTAAACCTCATGCTCTTTCATGATTAGCTCACCAGAAACACTGGGGTAATAAAAGTCCTTGGTTGTTATTTGACCACAGCTGACTGTGCACTACAGTAAGGTATTTTATAGCTTGATAGAAGTATGCCTCTTAAGGATTTGTTCAGAGTCCTATGACAAAATTCACACTGACTTCAGTGACATAAGGGTTTACAAGGATCTTACTCTCCTCAATATAAGAAACAGAGCATCAGCTAATAGTACTTTATTCACTCAAAAGACATAAGCTGATTTTGCTCCCACTCCTGCTCTCATTTTAATTTCTATTGCAGATGATTACAAGAGATCAAATAAGCAAATCTAAGCACCTGGCAGATGAGAACCTGTACCTGCTTTCTTTACTCCCTCATTGAGGCGATTGTTTTATTTCACTGTGGGGACAGGTTTAATGCGCACATATACAATCAGTCACTCCATCTCACCTGACAGGCAGTAACTTTTTATGCCACTTGCAAGCTCAGCAACATGCTCTGCAACATGCCAATCTAAAAACACCTTTCACAATGCTCACCTGGGAAGTTTAAACTCTTCCTTTCCAGCTTGTTTAAAATATCCTTTGCTTGAGCCAAACAAAATGGATATAAAGAAGACTGCAGGAGTCCTAGACTGGGGAAAGTATTCTGGCTTATTAAGTGCAGAGAGCTAAACCAAACAGGTGGCAGCATTTCCCCACAGTGCAGTAAGAAGCTTGTCTGAGTGACTTACAATCTTAGGCATGCAAGAAACACTTCAGCTGCTATGTACAGATTTTGCCTACATGGTATGAGCCTCATATTTTATCCAGTCAATCTTATTTGAGTTTTAAGAACATGTCCAGGTTCTAATACAGCCGAACTGGGAATGATTTAAATCAGAAGCATGTTTACATGCCATTTCTTTTCCTAGCTTGACAGCTACAAATAGCTTTACATTCTATTAAAAAAAAAGAGAGTGCTTTCTACACAAAGCTTCCAAAATTACACAAATTATTTTTATTTAAATCCATAAAACCAGGGAATGCAATGAAATACTATTGTAAAATGAAAGGGTTATATATAGGGAATATAGGGAAGATGGCATTCAGACCAAGATGGGAAGGCATGTGTGTGGCTCTGCATTCACTGCAATGACACCTGAGTGTTTCTATGAAAATACTGACTGAACAAAATTTTTGTTGGTGTTTGTTTGTTTGTTTTTTAAGCAACATACAGTAAGTTTTAATAATACTTTTACAGATTACAGATGCCGTCATTACTGTAATGTAATTGAATTATAACTCTGGACTTAAAAGTCACCAAGCACTGTCTCTACTGAAACACCAGAGGGAGCAAGTTTCACAGAGGAGTGAAGGCTTTTATTGCAAACTCCCAGCTACTGTGTTTCATCATTTAGAAGGATACAAAAGAATTCAGTCAGATTACTTGGAGTGGCTGGGAATGTGCCCTTCAATGCAAAGCCCTTCAATTTGCGATGGTATGTGTAACAAGGAGCGTCGAACAGCACAGAAAGTGAGGCTGGGCATCATTTGGGCAGTTGCAGGTTTTTATTCACAAAGCTGAAAAATCTTCTGTTACTGAGTAAGGGACAAAAACTAACAGCCTTGATGTACTTGCCTAACAAAGATTATTTTGGTACTGAATTTTTAAAAAATTAACTCTCCTCCTTCACAGTACAAATCATACTCAGTTGTGACAGACTCCTCTAAAAGACTAAAAAAAAGAACAATAGCTATGATCAAAGTCAAATCCACCATGAAATGAACTGAGTTACTTGGAAAAAAACGTATTTTCTTGTCCTTCATTGGAGACTAAACTAAGCAAGGCTCAGAGAAAAAAGAACCCAAATCAGTTGTCTTTCTGATGATTCACATGTGAAAATAGATCTCACTCAGAAGTGACCTTGTTGCTGAGTCTTAAATGGGAACTGAAACTTCTCAGCTGCTCTTAAGGACTGATCAAATGGCAATAATGTAGGTCTGCATTGCTAATGGAATCTAGAATTTATCAGGGATAGAAATCTTTTTATGTCACTACACTGGGTCAGGTTTGGTCAGAAGACATTACCAGCCACCATACGTCGAGATCCCAAGGGATTTTTTTTCACAGCTGGTGCCCTACTGTTGTTGGTGCCCTGCTCCCGAGGGACCTCTAAAGTCAAGAGTAGTCTTTACATTATGACTTGTGCAATTTCCCCTCATAAAGAACTTTTCAGCATGCACATGTCTTAGTCCTTTCTGCTCTCTCCAGTGAATGGTGCCTGATCTGGACTGCTAGCAAATCATTCTGTATTCACAGAATGCACAGGAAGGGCTGTTTCAACCAAAGAAAACAGTTTGTGGTGGTTTCGGAGTCTGCTTTCAATCGAAGAACAATGAGTTTCAGAAAAGAGGGAGGAGGAGGAGGAGGAGAGGAGAGGAGAGGAGAAAGTCACAGCACTAAGCCAGGGAAGCAGAGGGAGAAAGGGAAAAAGAGCAGCCTCTTGAATGAGTAGGGTTTCTGGCCAGGGAACAGCAACAGCAGCCGAAAGCAAAATTTGTGACAGGTTTTTTTGGAACTGGTCTGATTGGTACCGTTGCAGCAAATCAGCACATATTTCTTTCACTCCACACATTATGACCCTAGGGGAGAAAGGCATCCCAAGGATTTAATCACCACAATTACTACAAAACACAAAAATCTGGGTGCAAGGAGCAAGCAAAACCTGCCTAAATGACAGTACTTCACAACACATACCCTCCAGTTGTATTTAAGTAAAAGTCTGTCAGACAAAAACCTATTAGAGATGGCTTAATAAAGGTGCCCCAGGCCACCTTTGGGCAGCATTAGGAGGATTTCTAATGCCTAGACAAAAAGTATTTTCCTGCTTCTAAAGTACAGGATAAAAAAAGGAAAACTATCACAGTGAACTTCTAAAGATTGGAGGGTATATTTGAAAGTAGAAAATAAAACTCTGATTTTGCAAACTCCACAAAGTGATTTCCCTTCCTTTTGGTAAGCACTGTAATTAGGGAATTTGTACTTCACCTGACCTAGCAGCTGGATCACTCCACTCGTCCTTTTTAAGCTCCAAGGAAGAGGCTGTCTGGCACCTCAGCAGGCTACTGAGATCCAGCAGCACTGTCACTGCCTCCCGACTGGAAACAATCCTTTCCAGCCCTCTCACATACCACACAGGTCTCACAGTTCAACTCTCAAGCTCCCGGAGACCACAAAATATTTGGCAGTGCAAGAGGTCTATGATCTTTCCTGTTTGGTTTTGCTCAGAGCTCTATAAGGCAAACCGTTGGTGCAAAGGCACAGGAGGCTTCAAGGGTTTCAGTAGTGTTCTCCCCTTGCATTTTGGTTTCTCTCTCTGTCCATGCAGGCAGCTGGCTGGTATCCTTCAGCCATTTGGGAGTTAGTTTGCCTCTGAAATACACATTAGTGCCACATACTTTCATGCTGGAAGGTGGATGCATGCCATATGGCCAGCGACGGGATATATTTCACGCTGTTTTCAAATCTACCAGCAAGACAGTTCAAATCATCTTCTAAGGCTGATGTAAGTTACCAGGGTGATAATTCTGTGTTCAAGCAGTTATCTGGCTTCCTGACAGATTTATTTGATCCTTATAATTCTTCAAAAATAGCACACGATCATGTATAAGTTTTTTAAAGTTCTGTCAGAAAATCAGTTATCATCATTAAAAGCTGCACGCAAAATTTATGTTCCTTTTAATCTTCAATAATTTCCTAAGTACTTTGATTTTTTTCAACTTCTTTTTAGAAAGAAGCTGATCTCTTTTTCCCAAAATTTGATAGCAGTACAAAGTTACAAAGTAGCTGGCACAGCACAGACTTAGATAAAGTATTCCATCAGTAATTCTTCCTTTTACATCCTCATTAAAAATGAGTACAATAATAACACTATACATCCAATTTCAAATAACTTCATCTATTTTACCATAAGAATTCAGTTTTAAATTTAGCAAGAAAACTTATATTTAGCAGGAAGGTTTTTACTTAGGAAATCTCAGCTTTGGACTTATAAAGCAGTTTTATTAACATCAAGACAAGTAAATGCAAAAATAAATGTACCTTAAAATATCAATCTGACAGAAAAGATGAACGCAAATAACACAATTTAATATTTTTTAGGAGGAGAGTTGTGTATATTGATTAAATTTTCTCTACCAGTTTTCCTATTTTGTTGATGCAGAGACTGAGGCAGATCCAGTTTGGTGATTTAGAACAAGAATTTTATGCAGGTGCTAACTCTGTAAAGGGACTATCATAGAAAGCTTATTGCTAATGCTTTACTGGCAGCTAATTGCTTCTGCTTGGGCGAAATAATTAGCAAACTGAAGTGTATTGAATAAATAAAAGTTTTAAAATCCAAGCAAGTCACCTTTTAAGTTGCTTCATGCATCCCAAGAAACCCTGAGACAATCCACTGACAAAACTTACTCAAGGACAACAGAAAATATTTTCCAGTTCATAAGGTCAGGAGTAAGTTGTTGGTGATCAAGCAAACCTTTCATTATTAGTTTGTGGAATCTAGTAAGTGTATTTTTTCTTCAGTGGTTTTCTTTTCCAGAACTGGGAAGTACTGGTTTCTTTCCCTCCCTTGCTAATGACTAAGATGCAGTGCTATGCTGGGTTGGCCAGAGGCAGGAGGACAAGAAGAATGTGTGCTGTCTCCTTTTCTCTAGACAATTTCAGTGTGGCTTGAAAGCAAGTCCTGTCCAGGTCAGCTTTAATAAGAAAGAGAATTCTCGCCAGGGATTGTGGTTACCCTCAAGACTTCATGTAAAACTCTTGGGAGCACAAATATAAATCCCATTAACAACTTGCTATATTTTAGCTTTCAAAACCAAAACCCTAGTGCGCTTTGTAACACAGATGAATAGCTAGGATATTGAGAATATTACCAGATTTTTAATTAATGAAATCTACACCAGCACATGATTGGAAAACTGTTTGAATCACAAAGGGTTACTAAAGACTCAGTATGTCTACTTTTTCTTGATTCTTTTTCTACTAGGAAATACAGGACTAAAAATGAATAAATCAAGCACTAACACTCTTGTTTTATTAAATTTTTTTTTCTTTTTGTTTTAATTACTATGAGAATGCCCCGTTTTTGTTATTTCTACCAGGCACCATAAAACTTTATTTAGCTTTCCTTTGAGGAGGAAAATACTACTGCAGTTGCAATACAAGGACCTTTGTCATCCTAATAGTTTCATTAAGTGGTTTATCATCATTATCTCTTTGTGCTCCTTGAAATAAGCAGGTAAGTTCACAGAAGTGTAGTGGCATAAAATCTAAACTCCACAGACAATAATATCAGATCTGTCCTCTGGCAGGTCACCCAATATAATAAAATTTTGCAGCAGGTCAGGTGTGGACATAATCACTTTTTTCTTTTTTTTTTCCACATTTCCCAAAGCTCACTACACTAAACTCTTTATGCTGACATTACGACTTCATGCTGGTTTTATGCTAAATGCAGATCAAACACCTGATGCTTTATAAAGCTGAAGTGATGAGAACCTCAAAGAAAGTCTGCTGGGATGATGTTAACCTTGATGATGTTTTTGGAGGGAAATCTTATCAGCACCCTACACCAGTGCTTTATTTAATGTGATATTCTGCATGAGGCCCTAGGTGCCTTAAGCCAGCATCCGTTCATCACTGAATGTGAGCACACACATTCAGGTTCAGCTTAAATTAAAGTGTTTGAAGATGCTAATACTCAGACCCTAAGGATGTTTCTAAATGCTCCCTCCCTTCTACAGTTGTCCACCATTACACCAGTTTTGGAGCAGTTACAATGTTTTATTAACTGCAAACACTATTTCTGTGAAAGCTTTGCTTTGTTTGAGTTTCCACACAGATTACCTCAATTTCTTTCCCTCTGCTGTGGGAACATTTGCAAGTGGAATGCTGGCAAAGTCCTGAAACTGTAGGAGATCGTGGAGAAGAGCAGTGCTGGGAATTCCTGTCTGTGCCTCAGGTCTTGCAGGGCAGACTTTCATTGCCTTTACCCCAGTGCCATAAAAAAGAGCCAACACCTCCCAAAGCAGTTAATGCCAGCACTGAGGGGTCCCTTCCAGGATTGTTCTCCCCTGAGTTACACACACAGTCCCAGCTACATAATGTACAGCTACATTGTAATTGCTGGGTAAGCAAAGAGGGAGAATGAGACATTTTTCCCTGGGACATGGAAATTTCCCAGCTCTGTAAGATGAGGACAGGACTTCATCATGAATCACTGGCTGGGTAAAAACCTAGCCTAATAAAAGGACAGTCCTTAAGGATGAGAATCACCCCACCTAAGGTTGACAGTCCCTAAATCCATGCAGGATGGCAAGGCTTCTTTTATAGTTGATGGAGACAAACGGGTGTCTCTAGCATGTTGCTCTTCCCACTTGAGTGTACACAGATGTCTAAAATAGATCATGTGAGTCACACACTACAAATGCCTGTTTCTTTCCTTTGCTCCAAAAAAGTAATCTAGACAACAAACGCCTAATTGTCAACATCCAGAGTCCACTTGCATGAAAGCCAGTCTGGCTGGAAGGATGTGATTTGTTCAGCTGGGCTAATTAAACATGAACATCTTTAAAACAGGACAAACAGCAAAGATTAGAATTAATAGGATTGATGAACACCGAAGGACTAGAGGCATAAGACTGTCTGAAAATAAATTACCTACTCTTCTATCCTCTTCCTCCTGTCTTTCATGAAAGATGAACGTTGACTATGCAGATAAAAAGGCCCCAAATCTCAACTGTCTTCTGCAAACATCCATAATCTGAGGAAAATGAGATGTCTTAGCTTGAATACAGCCAGTGTCAGAGGCCATGGGGATAAAAGAATCCCTTGAACTAACATTTATGCTAAACAAAATTATGTGGCCTTATTCCTTTTACTTGCATTCACTCTTCTCATTAAACTTTGTACTATGCCTTTTACTGCAAATTCTGCAAATCATTATCTTTTAGATAAAATTAAAATTTCTTTAAGATCAGGTTAAACTGAATTAAAAAAAAAAAACAAACCCAGAGTAACCGGCTGGTCCCAGTCCTAAACATCAGGATACCTCAGCAGGTAACAACAGCTGCTTCTGCTTCATTCCATAACCTGGATTAAGAAACTGGTGGTGTCTGATTGGCATTCAAAACCTTTTGCAGACACCAAATGGTACAGCATATTCCCAATGGGGCACATAATAGCCTCCTTTAACACTTTCAAACGAGAATATTGGCTTCTCTGCTTCATTAGTAACTTTCCAAAACCTCATTGACTAAACATTTGAACAAACTAGGTAAATAATTATCTTTCTCTCCAGTTGATACAGAAGTAAAAATATACAGCCAACAGTCATTGATGGTGAGGTATTTTAATTTCATAAGAAAATATTCAGTTGGGATGGTCTTGGTAACTGTACTGTACTCCCTTATTTATTAAATTAGGTTGCTTGGATCATCGTCCAGTCAGTTACGAGAAAGAAACGAAGGAGCTTCAGTCCAAAATGGCATTCATCAATTGCAATTCTCCTTTCCTGTAAAGCCACTGGCTCAACATGATGGCATTTCAAAGCACTTCTAAATGTAGACAGCCAAAGGCCTCATGTAATGGGAGAAGCACATCCAGTACTGTGGGGCATGTTTTTACAGGCATTTGCTCTTTTTTCATTTCCACATCCATCTGGAGAAACCAGAACCAATAATTCTGTGATTGTTACTGAGCAATGTGGTGCCACTGCAGCATTATCTTACATTTCCTTTGCAAAATGTCTTTTAGTCTATTACTTTTTAATGACTAAAAACATTCATTTCACATCTTAGTCAAAGTTTTTTGTAAAAGTTTTCCTGTCACAAAGATCAAGGCCTTTTCTTCACACTTGAGAAATGATACAGTCACTGGAAACAAGCTTTGACTAACCAGAAACTCTCTTAAAAGTGTGCAAGTAATATAAGCTTATTTTTACTCCACATAGCTATTCATTTTACCAGGAAAATAAACTACTTGGCAGAAAGGACAAACTTGAAACCAACTTTTCAAGACCTCCCTTGAGATTTATTTGAAAATATTAGTCTTCTCAGAAGAAGAAGAAAAAAAAAAAGGTAAAAAAGAACACTGATGAAGGACACCTGAATTTCTTTATATCATATATTCAGGTATTTATTGGAACTTGCATCTCAATGAAAGGGAAATCCCTTTACATGGTGTCTCCAGATCCAAATGGACAGAAAACAATATTTGAAAAAGCAGAAATCCTAAAATGACTGGATACAAAAAAACCCCCGAAAACTTAAAGTGGCAAAATGAATTGCTCCTTGAAGAAAAAAAAAATGTTCAAGAAAATGCCAACAACTTTTTCACCTACCAGGGAATAAAAGTAGCTCTAGAAAAGTAGTTGAAATATCACAGTAGAAATCAATGTGAATCCCAGATTAAATGGAAATCTTCAGTAAAGTCAATGTGTGATGTAAATGTCCGTAATCATAGTCAAGGAACAAGCAAAGTTTAAACAGCTTAATGCCCTTGAGCCCACTCACAAGCTCCCTTTTATCTCAGAATTCTGAAAAATGGCCATATAATTAATACCAGACCCAAGAGAAAGATTTTTAATGAAGTTGTTACTTAGGCAGGGCTACAAAATATGCTGAAGTCATAACAGCATTTGTGCCAACACTAGAGAATAAAAACTTTTTAAAAATGTTTTATCCTTTCACACCTCAGGCTCCATATTAATCATATGATGAAATTTGAAGGAAAGAATATTTAAAGGCTTGAAGGTAAATGGACAACAGAATAAAATGTAACATGGCTTTAGGAAAGGTAGGTCATGTCAGACCAGCCTGATTTTTTCCTTTGATAGGATACCGGATTTTCCAGACAAAAGAACTGCACAGAGAGATTAGATTTTATCTGAACTTCAGCAGAACATTTGGTAAGGTGTCACAATGGAGATTACCTGATAAACTGGACAAAAAGAAGGTTAGAAAAAGACTGTGAAGGTGCTGACTAAAGTGACTGTTGCAGAGGAAATGCCAATGAACTGTGCTGAAAGAGAAACCTCTGAGCTAAAAGAGATTATTCCAGTAGAGCTTCTCCAGGAGCAGTCTTGATATTAGTTTTATTTCTAAGTTTACTTTTGTGATTTCACCCCTAAAACAGAAATGAATACAAAATGTTTGGAAGAAAAAAAAAAAAAAAGGAAGAGAAGCACTGACAGAGAGAACACCATGAAAAGGAAAAATATGGAGCAGAATATTAAACATGGGATGGAAGTATACAAAGTACAGTGCCCCCCAGCTGAGATGGGATTCAACTCATCCAAGCTATCTAAAAACTTTGTAACTTCCCAGTTCTTTGTATAATCACTAGAAAGATGTGAAAAAAATCCACTGGTATTTTATATTATCTACTTTAGACCCATGTCCAAATGGGATGAGTGGAGATAGTCTAGAGATTCTTCTGTCTTTCTACAGTCATTCATAAGGTACATTTGGAAGTCTTCCTCTTAGGTGCCTAACTTTAGACCAAAAAAAAAATATTCCCCAAGGACTATTGAAAAACTACTTTTCAGTAGCTCATCAGCCAGAAATCAGGTAAGAAAAAAACATGCAATTTTCCTTTCTGACTCAATAAAACACAAATAACTTCTTCAGACATACTACACAGCTAAATTCGACTGAAGCAGCAAGAGCTAATACAAGTGTAAAAATACTAGTGGAATCTCATCTGAGTCAATTTCTGGCTGTCCATATTCTGCAAGAGTCTTTGAGAACACAGCTTGTCTTGCGAGAAAACACTGCAAGAGCAAGAACTATATGAATAATCAGCTGCTTCATTAGACATCCCCCTTGCAAAAGGGAGAAGGACAGTTTCATCTTAAAACCCTCAACAGCAGCAGGTCGGAAACTTGCCACAAACAGATTTAGGCTGGAAACTTTATCGAACATGAGAACAGTGAGGCTGTGGGAGTGCCTTCCAGAAGAGTAACTGAAGGCCAGAAACCTGAGGAGTTTTAAGGGACCTGGACTGTTTTGTGAAACAATTATAAGATGCAGGGCCTGAGAAGAAGAGGTGTGCCAGAAGAATCTTTCTAGCTTTATTTTGGCTTGAAAGAAGACCTCAAAAGCTAAATTCCTAACTATAATGTGGAAATGGGCTGAAATTCCCTGAGAACCTTTTTTTTATACTTTAACAGCATGAAAAAAACCACCTTCCAAGCAATTAAAATAAGTTTTACAGTGTACCCTAGTATATTTATACAGTTTTCAAAGGGAAATGACAGTTTTGTCGATTCTGATGACAGTAACTGAACCAAATGTCTGAATTCAAAGCGAAATTCCTTTTTATGGGAGTGTGTTAATTTATTAATATAAAATATTTGGTTGTTGGTTTTATTTATTAATTTATCTATTTATTTACTTTTTAAAGAAAGAAACAAAGGAGGAGTGATTTGAACAATATCAGCGAGATAAATGTTTCATTTGGTCAGATCAAGCAGGTGGACATTTTATAAAAGAGCTTTTTTCACTTTTTTTTTTCCTTGAGCTTTTCTGGTATATACACATTCAGAAACAAAGTAAATAATTAGTAAAATAATATACCATAATTAAAATAAGCATTATAGCTTGATTTTGTTTTGTTAACTTATTGCAATTTCATATAAAATAGGAGGTTTAAAGTTCGTTATGAGATACAGCTACTTAATTTCTGATATCCTTATGCAAGTTGGAAAGACAGTTTGAAGAGTTTCAGAGAAAAACATTTATTTACACAGACACCTGATGGTTTTGTTGCATGCACAGTTTAAATCATCACAGGGTAAGTAAAGAGTCAATGACTGTAAATAATCAGATTTTATTTCTTCCCCTAGGAACTGAAATCTCACTTTGTCATTTTGCCATATGCCTGTCACAATTTTAGTAGTATCAAATATCTGAGGACTGAATTTATTCTTCTCTTACAAATGTATCTTCTTGTAGCATAGAACTGGGGAAAAATATGCTGAAACTAGCATTTAATGATAAAAATACTGGAACTATAAAATAAATGTATATTAAAAAAAATTGTTAGTCTTTATTTCCCAATCTTACAATACCTCACCAAAGAAAACACAGACAGTTAAAAAGTTATCAATAATACATTATATTTGATATATCAGCTATTCTTTCATGCATCTTTGAAAAGTCTTTTGAAGTAAATATACATTATCTTCAATTTATAATGGAAATGGAAAAATGAAAAGTTTAGGTGGATTATCCAAAATCATGCTTAACCAAATAAGCTTTCCACAAAAGCAAAAATACAGGTAGAAATCAAGACATCACTTCATTTCTCTGTGCTGTTGCAACCAATAAAAAAGGCCCAACAAACCCAGGATTATCAATTAAACTATTCACAGGATATGTACATCTTAAAGTTAATTATTTTAGCTGTATTGTTCTACAAACTATTCAACCTGGTAATAAAGAAACTAATCTGTTGATTTCTATCTTTATCACAGATCTTGCTTGCCCTGTGCTGAGAGCCCTAAGTAGTCAGAGCTATATGGATGCTGCAGGAACAAGGCCAACCTGCCCTAAGTGCAGCCTGAAGCTTTGCTCCCGTGCAATAATGCTCCCTCCATTCTCACAACAAAGCCTTTTAAGGAACTTAATTACATTTGAGATTGTAAAACTCCTGTGAAATTTCCCAAAGGTCTTCAGTTTACTCTGTGACACGCACACAAGCCACCCTTTTGTGCTCACATGGACTCCATGTGTGTTTTCTTACAAAGTCAGGCTAAACATTTAAAGATAGAGAACAGACCTCAAATAATGTCATCCGAGATTCCTCTGCCAATCTTAAAAGGTGCCAAGGATCAATATAACAGTGAAATTATGATCTAAAGCCAGAATTGTATAGAAATGTGATATCTAGATATGATGATAGAGAAGAGCAAAGATTTCAAAGCAGGGCAGGATAGCAGGCAAAGGTTCCCTGAAAAATCAGTGTGCAAGAAGCATGCTCTCAGAGATCAATAAACATCAATTTACTATTTTGCAACTAGAGTGCTTTTCCAAACTGCATATTAAATAAAAATAACAAAAATGTATCATGTGAACATGGTACTGATTGAAGAGGTAATAACTAATTTTAGAATGAACTTGCTATGTTCCTTTATGCAAAGTTATGGAATAATTTTTCATTTTGAAGACATAAAGATCTGATTGTTAGGGGCAATCTTACCCAAAACAGAGAAACAACTACTTAGACAGTCAGTCTTCACTGCTGGGTCTCTATTTGTCATTACCTATATTAGCTACTAAATGTATCTCTGATAGACAAATTCTTCAAAATAGAGCCGATGTGAACCTGTATCAGAATATCCTGAGCTAGAAGGGACAAACAAGGATCACCAAGTCCAACATGCAAGTGAAAGGCTCATGCAGGAATCAAATGCACAATCCAGGTGTTATTAGGACCAAACAGAGCTACTCTCAGGTTAAATTATGTATGTCAAACCCTGGTTGTACCATGCCAAGTGAATATGGTTTTATGACTAATTTTTGAAGAAAAGCTGTGCATTTTCTAGGAGAGCAGAAAATCATTGGAAGTGTCAATGTGTTCACATTTCATACACATTCAAGAAAAAATATAGTTTGCACATTTTTAATAACAATAGGTAGGAAAATACAGACTGAACTATACACGCTATTACTATCTCATTGCTGTCTGTCTACCTGCCTATATTTTCTAATTAGTTTCATAATGCTTCAATATCACGTAGTAGATTACTCAAATACTTTAAGCCCTACCTTTAAATCTCTTTACCATTGACAAAATCAGTTTCAAGCTTTGTGTGCCTTTCTTTCCTCCTGCTTATCTATCTGTATTTCTGTGGAGAGTCTCACTGAAATTTCTAGGTTTCTTATGAATGCCAATGCATTTATTTTCCAAACTTGTCAAGGGCTTTATGGGAGTCTGGCTGGTGAGAGACACTGGTACCCTTGGGCTAGAACTATTTATTGGCATGGCTGTGAAATGCCCAGCAGCCTGATCAAGTAATGCACAGATTCTTCTCCTGAGATACCAATCTTGTTCTTCCAGCTTTTGTGCATTTGTCTAAACCTCTGTTGAAAGCTTATCAAACTTACAAGTTCCAGTCTGATATTTCCTTATCCAGGTGCTTCCCCTAAGCAAAGCAAACGGCCAGAAACATTTTGCAGCATCATTCTCTCTATGCAAACTTTGCTACAAGTAGCTTTTATCATTATGTAACTGAAAATAATGAAAAGCAATGCTCACACCAACCCAAGAGTGCATTTCTTTTACTTTGCTCTTTTCAGGTATGTATTGTATTTTCTTTCCTTCCTAACCACAAGACTGTATTCAGCCCCTAGATCTGTTTATTTTTTTCCGAATTACTTTGCATTTTTCTGTGCCACAAAGAATTAAAAGCCTGCATAGACCAAGCTAAAACCTGGGATCAAGCTAAGCATTTTAAGTTCTAGGATGGTATAAGGACCTGAAATATTTTTCAAGCTATAATTTATTGTGCATTTATAGCCTGGTGCTTGTTTGAAGGGAGGTGGTTGTATGCAAAGGAAATAAGAACATACATAAGGGAGGACCATATCTGATGGATGAATGGAATTGCAGTTTTCAAGCATATGGATGAAAGAAGTGTCAGTTAAGTACAGGAAAGTGAAGCTGAGGACAAAATTGCAACCAGAGCTTTAGAGAGACCACAAGTTTTTCCACTTTTGAAGAAACATCCAGTTCTCTTTCCCACAGAACAGAACATTAAATAGTCTTTATTAAGATGTCATTTCAATTTCTGTGCAAAAAAAAGATTCTTTCTTCACTGAAACAAAGAAGATACCAAGAATATTTGTATCATGATTTCGAAATTTAGAAAATCAGTATCACTTTGGCCTCATGGCTTTTTGAGATGTTAGAAATAAATGTTAACTTTTGGATAATGTTACTGCAAAACAGATAAAGAACTAAATCTTGCTGTACACAGTAAGAAGTTGTACATATTATTTTCTCAGACTACTATAAAAGACAGTCTGAAAGTACTTACTGAATAAAACACAGGGTAAAGATGAAACTATTTGATAGTTTTAGGCATACAGATTTTTCTCTCTTTATTTAATAGAAGGAGATCCAGAAGACACATGGGTATTTTCTAAGACCAAATCTCTATTGAAGTTAGACTACTGACAAACATTTAAGCATTTGAATGAAATACCATCTACTTGAAATAATTACTTACTATAGCTAAAATAAATACAGATGATGGTAAGGGTGAAAGACAAAATTATGTACCTCAAGGGCATTCATTTGTGAAAAATATTCCAGAGGTGGTCTGGCTAATCTATCATACGGTGGTATAAATAGGTATGATGCAAAATATAGTTAATGAAGCAAACTTGAAACAAAAGTTCTTAAACAAGAGCAACAACAACCACAGGCACCTAAAAATCATCTTAATAAGACTTCTTTTTATAATATAAATCCATAATTTATGTAACAGCACAAGCTGTCTCCTGGGGCTAAAGTGCTCTGGTTTTACCCTTCAGCAACAATCTAAAATACATGCTTCTGACATTTGCATTATGCATTTAGGTAATATAATTCTTCAAAGATTCCATTCTTTCTATGCATTTTTATTCTCATATAGTGCTGCTGTGCCAGTAGGATTACATAATTCTCTATTCTTGCCTATGAACTCAATGCAAATCTCTTTGAGGCACGAAGAGGACTTCATCTGCAAGTTCGTCCCCCAGCAGAGAAGCAGCCACAGCTGAAAGCAGTGAGCTTCTCAGTTCTCAACTCCCTTGGTATGCTGGAGAGGAAAGTCTCCCAAGATTACAGATCTTGCCTTGAAGTAGGGTGAAAATTTCTAAGAAACAGACATAGGACAGGGACCAGGAAAACATGAAATGAGAGGTGGAAAAAGCAATGATTTGCTGCAAAGGAATGATGGTTGATCCTGTCCTTATACAAGCCATATTAACTACCCAGCAGTGCTGGGTGAAAGGCCAAGTAAAAGTGCATTCAACTCAAAACAATTCAGAACGGACATAAACTGAATTCAGAACCTTATACAGAAATTATTTTATGGAAATTCATAGTTTATTCACTCCTAATTTCTGTCTTTTGCAATACTCCTGCAACACTTACCACTCTGGACTGTAGATACTGCAGTCCTAAGCTGGGAATTTAAAGGGATGCATTAAGGAAGTTCAGATACATGGCAAATAAATACATGACAGGAAATGTCACTCTCATTATAGGATTTATCATAAAAATAAAGGCATGCATCCTTTAAATAAAGCAAACACCTGAGGATGACGTTCCAAAAAAATAATCTTATATTCCTTCCTCTTAACATGTTCACTACCTTATTTCCATATGCTTTCTAACCTGCTCACAAATACTCTGCACATAAATCTATTTTTAAGGCCTTTTAAGGCTTCCATTGGCTTTCTTATGACTGTCAGCACTACCACCCATTAAGGCATTCCAGAGTTTTACAAACATTTATGAACATTCATCAGATTCCTAAGAAATACTGGCATTTTGCCATTCCCATCCTACAAAAATCCCCAGTTCACTGAGGTAGACAGATGCTGTGGCACATATATCTACTGATTCTGGCTGCCCCTTTCCCTGATATTTTTACTGTTTTCCAAACATATTAATAAAGAGAAATCCCATTCATTGGTACTATGACGTTTTGTTCTGACCTTCTATATGTCAAGCCCTCAGTCCTTGAACAATGATAAAAGGTACAGCAAGAAATGAAGGATCACCTGGAAAGAAGTGGGCCTTGTGAAAACCTTGTGCCTCTAAATGTGGAGAAGTTCTGCAGTTTAGGAAAAATTTGTCTTTGACACTGAACTCAGTGTCAAAAATTCCATGGAAATGAATGGGATCATTGCCCCCAGAGCAGTAGTGCCATAGCACGCACATTCCCACTTAGTCTTTTCTAAGGCACTAAACTTGAATTTTCAGTCAAATGTCAGTTTTAGGTTTAGAGTGGTAACTGACTTGTAATTTGAATGAAGTCAATGTTATCTCAGAAACTGGCTCATCCTTAGAGCGGACAGACTCAAACTGAAATAAATCAGGCAGATTAGCAGCTTTCAAATGATTCATTTCCTGTAGCAGGAAGATCAGAAAGTGTAGAATTGGTATTTTGGCTACTCACCCCAAAGAATCAACAGTAAAAAGTAAAAAGTATTTCCCATATCAATTTTACAGATAAAATGCAAGGCCATGTAGCTGACAAAAATTTTGATACTTAAAATATGAAGTATTTTGCACTAAGTTTTGAAAAATGGTTTGAAATATCTCTGAAGCTAAATTGCAGGGAACATGACAATTAGTTTTCTATATACATTTATAGAAGTATGTAACGTTTCTGACATTACATTTTGAAACAACAAAACAATGCCTCACATCATGTCATAGATACCTGTCTCACATCAGAGAAAAATTTAAATGAAACTGACTGGAAAAAAGATGAATCTGTCTCAACCAAGGGATATGATGACAACATCCTGCACTGTCATCTTCAAGGTTTATACTTTTCTCTGTTTGTTTCCTCCCAAAAGCTATGACAGTGACTAAGTTTACTTTTTACTAAGTTTTCACCTTTGATAACAAAGAACTGTTTATTGAAAATAAATGAAATAAAGTATCAGCATAAGAGATCTTATATGAACTCAAAAAAGCACAGCATAGTCATCTTTGAAAGTCAGGTACAGGACTATCACAACCATGAAAACAGTGTTCAGAAGATGGAATTTTCAAATCACCCAAATTCAATACTGGAACTAATAGATTCAGAAGTGGCAACGAAAAGCAGGAAAATACCTTGATTTGAGATTACTCTCCTGGATTCCAGGAAACACTAATACTTTAGACTTACCCTCATTCCTTAATATGGAAAAAAATCACAGGTATTGCTATTTGACTTTTACATTAATAGAAGCAGAGAAATGGATGACAGACATGAAGGTATTTGTGTAAGATTTTCCAGGAAGCTTGTTTCCCCTTTCTGAAATCTGAGTTTTGCTACAAGAATATGAATAGACTGAAAAACTCAGGAAAATGCTGTAACTTTTTCTCATAAGAAGGAATTTTTATTGGTTACAGAACATAGACGAATTTGTTCTTTACTCTCAAAAAAAGCCCGTCCTGTCAGAGAGACATGTCAAATGAATTTCATGCTCCTCTTTAACACAGATAAATGAGAACATGGAGGTTAAACAAGTGAGAACCCCCAATCCCCTTCCACCTCTCATATGCAGTCATTTTCTGCTGGAAAACAAAAAATTATTCTCTCCTGGAAGTGAATCAGAAGGCAGACCCATCAGTCAGTAGCCAGTATATGATTCAGCTCAGCTTTTCAATAAGTTAGAAAGTCCAAAAGTCACCAAAAAAGAGTTTTTGACTGAGAGGACTGCTTCCTTCTAATTCTTTTGAATTGCCTGCTAAGCACTCCTGTGAATCACGCCCGCTGCAAGAGGAGCACATCTGAGTTAAGAAAGCAGAGATTTTCGGTGGCAGCTGGCAAGCAGACACTCCCTCTATCGAGGGACAGCTTTCATTCAACTAAAAGGTAGGACAAACACCAATTCCTGTAGCTGGACACCAGAAAGAAATTAAATCAATGATTAAAATACATGGCAATTACAACTCTCCCTTCAACCACAGTGTTTTCTATAAGAAGAAAAATGTTGATTATAGATGCTTCATAAAATATGCTGATTTTTGTTTATATTTTCTAATTTTACTAGCAAACATTGAATAACTGAGAAATAAACACTATTGCAAGTCGGAAAAAGATATTCCATTCAAGTCTTGGAAAATTATACAAAAGGTTAAAATAGCACTAAGTATGCCACTTATGTTAAATTCAGTGCTTGAACTGCAGAACGATTTAGCTGAGCCTTCCAATGCTTTAAATATTCCTCCATGCATTGCACACAATCAGAAAACTATTTCTGCTGTAATTCACTCACACTTCCAAGGCAATGCACTTTGAATAGGGGGTTTTGTCCTACTTGTTAAACCAATTGAAAAAATACTACTTGGCTCCTAGATTAATCATATGGTAGATTTTTACCAGCCTGATCATTTAACAAATTACTAACAATGAACATTTCTTTTGTGTTCAAAAGACATGTTTAAAATATTCCAAAGTAGCCTTGTAACACTTAGAGTAGCAGTAGGCAAAACCACTTGAGCTTTACAAAAAAGCGTGAGTTGCAAAAAAGCAGTGAAATTTAGATTGAAAACAAATACTTAATTTTCTTTCATCTGCTTTGATGTCTGCTTTTCTTGTTTAAATACATTGGAAATATATGTGTATGAAAAAGTGTAAGAATAGGGTTACAAAAACCATAATCTTTATTTGGGGTAAGCAGCTTACCACAGCTTTGCAACTGAGGATACATTAAAAATTGTCTCTAACTTTTTTCCTTTACACAAGATTTGAACCGGTAGCTTATATAAAAGTTGGGTTTTTTTTTCTATTTTTAGGGGGAGAGAATGCTTCAGGTATTTTTCATAGTCTACACAGTAATTTTTAATGAATAAATTTTACTCCATAATACTACTTTGAACTTAGGCTCTCAGCAGCCACTTGTGGTGTTTGTCTTATTTTACTTAAATTTTAAGATTTGAAAACTGTCCTTTGAAGGGACAAAAATTAACTTTCAATGACTATTCCAGATGACCCTTACCATGCCAACTATTATTGCTGCAATCTATGGACACAGCTAGACTAAGCTGACATATTTTCAAAGTTCTCACCTCAATAAACTAAAAGTCCTCTTATCAGAGAGTTACTGTGTTATACATTAATAGAGAAGGGCCCAGATTTGGCATAACAAGCCACCAATACAACTTCTTTTGTGCCTTATCTTACAGCTCATATTTTAAACTGCAGGTATGGGCTTATCTTTGCCAAACACCTTCCTCATACCTGAAATTAAATAATGCATGGTGATAACTCAGAAGAATTAGCTTGCTCAGTATTAACCAGTGTACTCCACACCTAAGCTCCTTGCAGATGATTTTTTTTTTACTGTGTGTACAGTTTTTTTTACTGTAGTGTATTTACTTAAACACATTTGACCCAGTTGTACTACAGCTTTCATTATCAGAGGTTGTCAGATGTATCTTATTCTCATACAGGAACTTACACGCCAGGACACACATCAATCAACATGCCCCAAAACACACCTGTAAAAGCATAAAAGCTGTCACAGCTATAGCTCTCAATTATGGTTCGAAGACTTTCTATATAGGAGGAGTGAGGACAGAATACCAATGCTGGATTTGTTTGTTAACTTTGCAATCGAAGGAAAATCAGAATCATAAAGCTATTTGAGTTTTGTTTCAATTAATAAAGTCCCCGGAATTTAAAATATAGGGCTTTATGAAGGCAAAAAGTCAGGGCAAAGATATTTCCAATCCATGCATACGTCTGGGAGAGGAAAACTGCCTCTGGTACCAGAAGCTGATGTTGGCTTGGTCCATTTTGCTGCAGAGCCTCCCATCTCTCTGGTCTTCCTCCTCCAAATTTCTCTCCCTAAAACCACTGGCTTTAAACCTTTTGTTCTAGTTCCTTACAAATCTAATCTTCCCAATCCCAGAGTGCTTTGCCTCTTAAAGTCCCACTCTCCTAATGCTCTCCCAAACTCTCTTGCTTTTCCCACTCTATATCCATTTACTTCCCAATCCTTTGGAATAGGCCAGAATGCACTAGACAAGACTAGACTAGTTCAGCTGGAAGGGACTTACAATGACAATCAGGTCCACTGCTTTATCACTTCAGATCTGAACAAAAGTTAAAGCATGTTATTAAGGACATTGTCCATATTCCCAAAAACTAACAGATTTGAGACACTGACCATCTGTCTAGGAAGCTCATTCCAGTGCTCAAATAACTTAGTAAAATATGTCCTAATGTTAGGTCTGCATCTCCCCTGAGGTGTTACCATCAAATTCTCTCCCACAGAAGCTTTTAGCATCCAAGTTCCCACCCAAAATTATTCTTTTCCTGATCTACTTCTTCCAACTCAACATTGCACCTGAAATCTAGACACACCAAACCCCACCTTTCACAAACTGGCCTTGTAGTTCATGACACCGGAATGACTCAATATTATTCAATGTGCTCACTACTTTTTGTGTTTTCACTTCTGTATAACAAACTAAAACCACCAAAGACACTTTTAGAAATTGATCAACTCTTCTGAAGTTAGGCATGTCTCTAACCTTAGCTGGGCTGATTCAGGGCTAAAGACTGAGTATTAGGATTTGTGCCTCACAAAAGCCAATTAATAGTATTTTTTTCAAACATTTGCAGACCTATTGATAATACTAGTTCTGTAACTGCTCACAGCTCCTTTGAGGAGGTCTGTTCAACCAGGTCATCCCACATCCCAGCAAGTTCTTAGAAACTCCTCAATTACGAGACAGAGGATTCAAGAGGTCTGCTGCAGGCAATCATCACCTGCAAAGATCTGCACACTGACTATGAGCCCTACCTCCACACTTATTCTCACAGACCATACCAACAGGAGCAGTACTAAAATCAAAGAAAGCTGGACAGCACCCCAAAGAAAATGTCCTTCCTTTATGCCCAATTTGATTTTGTCTTCACATAGCATTAAGAATTTAAAAGTATTTAAACACATTTTTGCATATAAAGCAGGCAAATGTATTTTTAAATGGGATATAAAAAATTTTATTTGTGCAGAAGACCTAAGCAGTTGCTACACAGAAAAGACCTTAATTTTAAAACAGATGTACCAGGAATCCCTAAAATCCAAGGTTCAAGCCTTTGTGGTTGGTAAAAGAGATTAGCATGGCTTACCACGAAAATTGATAATTCTGCCACTTAAAAACAGCTTGGAAGAAGAAATTATGCATTTTGATAGGTGTGCCCTAAATGACTTTGTGACAAAAATCACAGGAAAATATCCTTAATAGTATAAGATAGTGAGAGAGGAATGTACTAGACAATACTGTTTCTCCCAAACACAGTGCTGATTGAGCATTATTTTCCCATAATAGACAGTTACTGAATACAATTTTTAAAGATTCAGCATATCTTCCATTGGTAGCCTAAAGGATCGCCAGGGTGTATAAGGGCATAAGTGAGTCAGAACTTCATATTTTTATTTATATTTCTATTCTGCCAGGACCTGACTCATTTACAGTGCACTACAGCTTTGAGCTATGCTCTCAGTTTATTTCAAGCTATTATATGAGGATATAATGAAAAAAGTCTTCTAATAAGTTTATGGAAAGGATTGACATAGTAAAATAAACCTTATATGGAGCTATGTTTATGAATCACCAAATTAACATCACTCTATCAAATATTGTTTGGCTTTGGACATCTTTTTTACATGACAACATTTTCATTAAAGAGTGTCTGGTGTCCCTGTATTGTTTTTTACAGCCTCTCTTCAAACTTGGTGACTTTCTGCAAGCATATGGGAAATTGCAGATATCCAGCCCTTTCCTTGTTACACCAAGGAGGAAACAAAGCACAATGGCAATGCTGGAGAAGACAGAAAACATCTAGACCCCGAATTAAGAATGTCTGCCTTTTGCAAAGACAACCTTTAAACCTGTACTAAGTGATACATTAGGACATAATCTTTTAAGACTCAGGCTATAAAATTAGGTAGTAATTCTGGGGAGGTAGTAATTCACAAGTACCACTGGTCAGAGTTTCATGCCCCAGCATCAACGGATATATGGATTCCCTGAATAACAGAGGTTGTCACCCCCATAATGCAGCAAAATTGGTGAAAGAAAAAAAAAATCTACACAGAGGATTCTTTTAACAACAGAATAGTCCAGGGGAGAGCAAAACTGCAAGCCACGATCAACCCTAAAGCAGTCAGAATCAAAATGAGCATAAAGTGATTAATTTGTTATTTTAGATGATAGCTGGTGTTAGGAAGTGCAGTAGGCAGTGCTTGAAGTCAATGTGCTTGAAGCATTACCTTGAGTAGCATTGCCTGGTTATTTTTAGGATGGCCACCCAGATGGGTGACATTGTAATCCTCTGTTAGGCCACTCTGCAGATGGCAGTGTATGTGCAAATATAATACACAGCAATTGGCGGGTGCTCTTAATTTGAGGTCTGAATGAATAGAGATTGATGGCATATTCTATTCTCAAAATAAGAGTCAATAAGAGTTAGACCCCGCTTCATGGAACAGAAGAAAACAATAGGCCACTAGGTCAAGGTTTTTTAAATATAATCTATGTAACTGAAATAAGACTATTACATCCTTGTTAGTATATTAGCATTTCAGTTACCCAAGTATCAGATTCCTTTCAAAAAGCTGCAAAGGAAAAGACATAATACTGAAGTTAATTAAGCTGGTTTGCTCTTCTGGTAGAAAAAGTGTCCTGATGTTCAAAATCAAATACATGAAAAATGCTCGATTTCTTCCTACAACACACACATCTCTCCATTCTTGTTTTCCAGTAAGAAACAGTTTGAAATTAACTAGCCTTTATAAATCTGAACCAGCCCAGTTTGATTTCCTGCAGAACATCACATTTTCACTCAAGATGTTTCAAACTGCTAAGTAATCCAAAGTTTTCAAATATCTAGAGTGCACTGATATAATCAACCTTTTAAAGTCGGAGAAGATAAATTGCAACACAGCTCATTTTCAGTACTTCAGTTTACCTTTAACCACATGAGGCAACAAATGTCTCTGTTTCATACACAAGGCGCAGGTTAAAAAAAAATAAAATAAAATTGTGTTCATGGCTAGTCAAAGACCTGAATTAAAAATACAGACTGTGAAGCATTGAAAGTGATTTATAGACCTGTTCCTCCTCTGCTCACTCTTTCAACCTAAGGCTGATGGAACACCCCTATAATACTCTTACAATTTTCTAGAAAGAAAGAAAACTAAACCAGTAAAAAGGTTTGATTAGTTTTAGCTATCTTAGCTAAAGCAGATCCCAGAACAACCTGACAACTGCGACACATGGTAGAAGGAAATGAGAACACAGGAGGGGGACTAAAGGACAGAGCTAGGGCAGAGAAGCTGACCTTGTGGTGGCAAGCAGACAACTAGATGAGCTCAGCTGTGGAACTCTGGCTTTGTCCATAAAGATAACTTTCCTAATTCCAAATCTACCATAGACTACTAAGTGCATATACACACCTTGCTGTTTTGATGCAAGATAACTCATTACATGGTGTGTTGCAGACTTAAAGCACAGAAATAGGGGGATGAAAACCAGTGCTGTGACTTGAGCTTTATCCACATGTGGCTTATCCTTCTGCCTCCAAATTACTTTGAATTAACAGACTACAGGTGCACATATTACACATAAAATGTTAACCTCCAAGTACCTGCCATTGGAAACACACATAAACCATTCCAATGATTTTAACACTTCGTGAGGAGGAAAAAATTTAGGGTTACTGAGTAAGAAAGAAGTACATATCTTGCAGAAATGTAGGGGATACAATTTAGGAAGTATAAAAACATGGATTTGATAAAAATGCTGTGTAACATCTGGAAAATTATTTAAAGCCACTGTTTAAAAATAAGAGACAGATGTCAAAATTGGAAGAAAGTTCTTCTCTTGGCATTTTAGATGTTAAAGTTAACGTCTGCAAAAATGTCTCATAGTGTTACAGATTTCTTACGTTTATTCCAGTCATTTCTTAAGCCAAATATTATCTTGAATGTTATTAAATAAGGAAGCAGCATTACATTACAAAGAAAAAGGGATGGAACACTTTTAAAATATGGAAAGTAACTAGAAAATGCTGCATATGCTGAAGATATTATCTCCTTTGGCTTCTGTTCTTTTCTTATTAAACATTTTTTTTGTGAAACAAATTACACTTCTACAATTTCAACTGTGAGCCCCCTTTTCCTAGGAGCTAGGCTGTAGTACTCACAGGAATAGTCACTGGGAAAAAAAGGGCAAGAATCTGGTATTCCAGCAAGCAAGGGGTAAATCTTCTATATGCAGTCTCTCCTGTCCCATGTAGATGACCTTTTCTGTGCTGAACACTTACATACAAAATTGTAGGCTGAGTTATTAAAGGTAACTGTAATGTTGTGTCTGTGGGAATTCCTCAGAGACACCTTTGATTTTAATTAGAAATATTAGAATACTTTTAGCACTCAGGTATGTATTATTTTTACTTTTTACAAACACCTTTTCCTTTAAGAGAGGAGTCTGGAGGCAGGAAGAGAAACCCTGTTGTGTTTGTCCCCTGTGCTGACCTAGTATGAACATATTTCTGTTCATTTATCTTACTATAATGAGAAAGAATTATTGCAAAGGAATATAAGGAATTTTTTATAATGAATATGAATATGTGAATGCTACTGGACAGTGCTGAAGCTGCCTTGATATGATGGCTGGGGTGTGCTGCCATAAGAAGAACCTCTTTCCAACCATGGAGATCTTGGTTCACTACACACCTTTGTCCAGCTGAAATAAGGACAATAACTTGGAGATAAGGTGTTCGAAAGATCACACAGAGAAATTGTACTGTTAGGCTGAATCAACTAAAGCAAAATTTCGTATCAGTTATTATCTCTCACAAACACATTGCTCTTCCAATTCTAGAAAAGAGTTAATGCTTCTGCTTTCATCAAAATATAATGTCTGTTGTCCTTTGCACATAGACCTTTGACAATTAAAACCAATGGAGAATAGGGATAAACTTCTCATATTTGTAACAACAGCATAAACGTGTTCAACACACAATTCCAACAAGGTGCTATTTTCATTCTATGTAGGTGCTTCATTCATTCTATATATTGATTACAGAAGATATGCCTTGTTTCCATTTTTAAATTAAGCAAGCATGAACAGACAATGCAGTAATTACATACGCAATTATGCAACACCATATATAAATATCCTTACACATGGAAAATTAGAAAAACAAATGTAGATTTAAAAAAAAAGGCTATAATGAACTATGCTGCTGATAATAAAAATTATAATCTGGAAAAAAATAGGGAAATCACAAGGAAAAGAGATTAACAAGAGATGAAAGGTACGTAATGGTGACAAAGATGGATAAAAGGATAAATAGTGCAACTGCTTTACTTGGTTTTCAACACAATGCCTTGTTTCTTTTTATGAGATGCCTTATGAAAATCTTATTTTTCTCTATTTCATCACATAATTTTTTAACTTTTAGGTTAAAACTCAAAATAAAATGACAAAGATCCCAACTTATGCTTTAAGATTACAAATTAAAAGCTATTTGCAGATCAGTTGAGCTGCAATTATTTATGGACTCAAATCTCAAGCAAACAAAAGAAAAAACAACTGCATTCCAGCAGAAGAGCCAGGCTAAATTCAAACTACTATTAATAATGTCAACATTTTCTCCATCTTCAGCATTAATATGAATTTTACATTTTGTCAGACTGCTAAGTAAACAAATTAGATCTCTAGGTAGGATAAGAAGATAACTATTTCTTTTAAGTCTACAAATAATTGATACCTGCCAATGTTGTACTGCTTTCTTAGGTAGAAAAAAAGTACGTTTTCTCTACTACCACAGAAAGCAGTTTCATATTTTAATACTTCAACTAGTTCAAATAAGTAAGTAGTATTGTTTCTCCTTGGCCACTTTCAAATGTTTTAACAGACCTTTCAACTAACTTGGCACTGTCTGCCTCTCATACCACGCCTGCCTAGAGGTCCTGCAGCCAAAGCAAACATCTTGTGTTTAACTAGCAAAAGCCAGTTTGGAAAGAGAAATTTACTAGTTGACCAGAAGTTGGAATGGCTAAATCAGCGATGGGAAAATATTTCTTAGTTGTCTGTCACCTTTTCCAGGTTGAAGGTTGCCCTCCTGTCCCTTTCTCACTATAAATTCACATACACACATACATATGTGCAACTTTTAATTTGCTTTTAGTAAAAGAAAATGAAGAACATATGAAATTTAGCCACAAAATTCACAGCCTTTCAAAGTAATATTTGGGAAATAAAAGGTTTTCAGGAAAAAACATATTAAAGTATTTCCAACAAAAGTATTTTGGCATAAGAAGCGATTTTTAAAAAGAACCCCAAATTTTAAAACATTATTGAGTTTAATTTCCATTTGTGAGGGACAGAGGGAATTTAGTTACAGAAGAATACAATGACATTTCTCAACAGTTCACTTCAACAACCTTATCAATTTTGTCTCCATCTACATAAAAGCAATCAAATCTTGCATATAACTGCTCCTGTTGCTCTTCCAAGGTACAACAGTTCACTTCTCATATTGCTTTAGCAGCACTGTAAACCACTATTTTAGAGTTCCCTTAGGCTAATTTGGTAGATTTAACTAATCCATAACAGGGTAAAAACTGTGCATTGATTAACTGAAAATCAATAGATTGAACTAGGTATTTAGTTGTAGCAGCACTAAACAATTTGGACACTTTTCTTTGTTTTTTCCTTTTTTGATCAATATCTACTTTGGGCAAATCCACTGAATTAAGTCAGGCTAGTTTAAAGCACCGAGTTGTAGTCAATGTCACAAGTATCAAAGCTGTGACTGGTCCTCAAACAAGGCACTCCTAATGTTTTCTGACCCTCCACATTTTTTGATGTATAACTACACCTATTTATCTAACTGCAATAGCTAGAAAAAGTCTTCAGGAACCATTAGCTTATATTTATTTTTTAAAGGAACTCTCATCAAATTCACTTTTAAATCCCAAAATTTGTCTCCTAAAATGTCTCTGGTAGATGCCACTACTTCTCCTAACTCATGTTTGGAGATTCCTCCTGCCATAAATCAGCCCCAAAATAATGCTTCTATCAGTAGATCACCAAACATTTTTCAAAGATCAGTTAAACTGTCTTCTGTGACTCTTGATCTTTATGGAGGGAAAAAAGCACCATCACACTAACCAAAAAGATAATCATTTTTTAATTATGTGAGCAGTGCAATTCTGTGCAATTCTATGGGGCTTTTTGGGTGCTGTAAGCAGAACCTGTTCAGCTGAATCAGTAATTAAAAGCATGAGTCAGCTTTTGAGCTAAAGAAGGTGGCTCTTACACTATTATCTGCACTAGCCTTTTTAGGAGATAAAGACTAATACTGCCTAATGTCACTTACACAAATATTTAGCTTTTGGCATTGTCTACTGTTTAAAGCAGGTCTTTTGATACACCTACATTTCCAGAATACTAGTACAAACTACATCTGTTTAAAGGGATGAAAGACAACAGATCTGGAGTTCTTTCTCATTCTCTGGAATGAGGCTGTGTAGTCTTTTTTGTTGTTATTATGTTTTTATCTTCTTTCTTTTCTCTAAATTTATGTGAATCAGAGATTATGGACGTGGTAATCTCATATGTTACTTTAAGATATAAGGTTAAGGTAAAATCTCTCTTAATACAACAGAAACATTTATGTTATGTATAGAAGGGGATCTTTAATACTGAAGTACTCCTCTTCAGTCTTTACTGTTTGTAAAAGCAGCAGTTGCTCTGATTTTCCAGAAAAAAAAAGTATTTCATATATAAGTTTAACTACAACAGATGTTCTCTGCTAAAAGGAAAATATCTGCTTTTCCAATGGGTGTGGAAGGATTTATCTTTCACTTTCTTTAAAATCGCTCAATCACAGAGTGAAGTTCTAGGAACGCACTGTGAGACACCAAAGCTGCTCTCTCCAGATCCACTGCTTCACAGAATACTCCATAATTGGTTATGCATATTTGTTACAAACCTGACTATCTGCCACATACCAACTGCCATATTTTGCAGTTCAGAAGGAAGAAGTTCTGTTCAAAATCATAAGCACCCACAATAGGATTTCCAGCCTCCTCACTCATCCAGCTCCAAAGCTACTTTCCCCATAGCATCCAACGGAGAACTGCTGCGTGGAGAAGGCTCCTGCCAAATCCTAGTTTTGTGTGCTCTGGCATTTTGATGGAAATAGTTTGGTGTTAAAAAAAATTATTTTCCTTTTCCAACCATGTTCTTTTTCCACTCTCCTTGTATTTTGCAACAGTATAACTATTTTTTTGCTGTAATTTGATAATTTATTTTTAGGTGACTAGAACTGGCAGTTCTTCACAATCTCTTGGACACAGCAATGGTGTCTATGCAGGCAGGTGCAACCAGACTCTGCTTATACTCTAGTCTGGCTGCAAACAAAGCTGCATTAGCATGGATGTCCTCTAGCTAACACGTGTATTGTGCTGTACCGCTCTAGATGGTCACACAGCTTCCAGTAGAGGCCTGTTTCACATCCACTTGGCTTCTGCAGGACTGCAAAAGTCTGGCACCAGCTGTATAAATACATCCAATGTGCTCAGAGGTTCAAACAGAAAAAAGCAGAATTTGCTTTGTGTAGCTGGCCAGAGGCATAAAATATGCTGAGAAGCACCTTTCTGTAAAGCTGCAGCTTCTAGAGAAAAGACAAGCTCTCAAGAACCCAAATGCAAGTACAACAAATCTTCATGGGGTCAGCTAGACATTAGCAAAGGAAGATGTAATGCAGGACTTGTGAAGAGTTAATAAATGACAGTCAGAGGAAAAGTACAACCTGCTCCCACAGACACAAATAGAAACTGGCATCTCAAATTTACTTGTGTACCTTTGGCAAGTCACAGAAAGGGTTTTATACCCACTCTTCTGGTCAAGAAAAAAGGGGCTGCTTTGGTGTCTCTCAGCAGGACCTGCCAGATGCAAGTTCAGTCATGCATCTGTCAACAGAAAGACTCTGAAGGGCTTCACGTAGGTCATGTAAGCTTTGGACCTGCCAGATTTTCTTTGTTGATTCATATTTGCAGTCACAGCCTTATTTCTACTTTAGCCTTTCCTGTTTAAAAGTCATTTTCTGGCTCAAAAGATACACTTCAGACTAATTTAGCAGACTACCCCAACAGAAAACCTTTGACAAAGGTAGGACTTCTGTCAATATGGACGAAGTTAGGATCCAACAGAATCTACTTACAGATGCAGGGGACCAGTCCAGACATTTGCTCTGGTGAACAGTACAGTCTGTCATTCTGCTCCCCATCATTTCCAAAGGAGATGAATGCTGTTCTGATGCATAACATACAAGTTAATTGAGCTCTATATATAAAAGCATCAATTAATATTTCTCAAAATAGAATTACAGTGTTTAAAACTACTTTGGAAAATAGGAAATTAAAGACACTTGAAAAAGTAGATTTTCATGCGCCTGAGGGTAAAGTCTTGAGAATAGTTCAAGGAATATTCCTCCTCTGATGAGGAAACAATGCTTCTTTTTCTTTTGAATTTGCAGACAAAGATATTAAATAGAATTTTTTACAAAGCTTTTGTATAGCATACCCAATTCTGACAGATATCTCTTGGATGTCAATTAGCATAAATGTTGAATTTTTAAGTCAGGAACTAGTTGCAATCAGAGATTAGAAAAAAATGGTTAGACATTTTCTATGCAATTTCATAATTTTATCTGGACTAATTTTTACATTACTTTCCAAAAACTAATTTGTATTTTGTAATGAAAATGTATGATTTTTAGGTATGGCCTGAAAATTGTGTTGGAATTAAATTCTGAAAATTAGGTGATAATTATGGAGGTGAAATTTTTCATCTCCATATATACAAAAGATGTCTTAATGAAAAGCATATTTTAAACTTTATTTAAGTCTGTTATGCAAACAGTGTGCATATGAATATATATGCATTAATTTATGTTTATGAATGTATATGCATGAATTTTTTTCATCGGAACTTATGTGCTGTATCTAAAAGACAGAGTATCTAACATATCCAAACAAGCAGGAAGATGACAGGACAAGAAATTGATCAAGAGAAGAAGAAAGATATGAAAATAAAACCACTGAAATGAGAAAGGTGTTCTCAAAATACAAAACTAAGACAGTTCTTTTGGATGTGTAGGAGAGATTGTGTCTGTAGTAGCCATCTATGACAGTTTCTGATGCTTAGATTCTTCCAAACCAAAACAAACTAATATATCTCTTTGCATGCTAAAATGGTATTGAACAACACTCCAAAGCAGAGGGGAAAAAAAAAAACCTAAGAAAAAAAAGAGATGAAAAAGAAACCCTTGACAAAAAACTGAAAGATGTGATAACAAAGGGAGCTCTCCTCTGTGGTGTGGAACAGGATCAGGAGCAGTTTGTGAAGTAACCGTAGTAACCCACCGCTCCATAAAGGCCAGGTTAGAATGTTATGTCCTTGACAATATGCTTTGGGTAGAAACAGAAGCTACTGGGCAAGCTTCTTTGGCTTGTATTATGACAGTAGGAATGAATTATTGTAATGATCCAGTTTGGCTTTAGACACTGAAAATATTTGAAATTACATTTTGCTCAAGGGAGAATAAGCTGTAGACACATGTCAAGTCTCCAGAGAATTACTGGAAAACCTGGTAGTGATTTCTCAGATAGCAAGAAAACTCTTCAGTCCCAAAGAGTTTAATGAATTTGAAGAAAACAAGTACTGAGCGAGTACAAGAAGGAACTTGAAATGAGTGGCATAGCATAAAAATATCCATATTTGTTTCCGGCAGGAAAAAGCTTCTTTCAAGCTCACAGACACAAACAAAAGTGCTCTGAATTCCAAACCTGACCTGATGGAGTGGACAGCATTCTTGAGCTGTCACTACAGCAGGATTTCATCACCAGCCCGACTTCCTCTGCAGCTTCTTGGAGCTAAGAGCCAAGAAGCAGGTTTTTCATTTTGCATCTATACATATAAAATTAATGGGAAATTTAAAGCTTATCTTTATTTAGTATGTCCAGGCTAGGACTCAAACTCAGATGATCTCCAGTTCTATTGAATAAAAAATATTTGCAATGAGACACATTGAAAACTCTGATCTTGAACAGTATGACAGAAATTATAACAAAATTAGAAAATCCAAAGACTTCAGCAAGAGTAGACAGTGATTCTGTCTGAAGTTTCAGGATTGCTGATTTTTGTCTCAGGTTGCATTTTTAGAGGAATATATTTTAAAGTGACTCAATAGACAGACTATAATTTTTGGTGGTCTAATACTAAATACAGAGTTTTGTATATAGTGTTTTTGAAGAGAAATAAAATACGGCCTTAATTATGTTCTAGATGAATTTTTCTATTTAAAATCAGTGATTCTCTGTCAACATGCATTGGACAAGTTGCAGCAAGAACGTTTTATGCAGTGCAGCAGTTTCTTGCTACCTGCAGACTGTACTAGCCAGCTTCAAAAATGTATTTCCTTTTCTGTTTTGGCCTTGCTTTTTAAAAAAGATCTCATCCTTTCAACAAAGGACTCACCTATACTGCTTGGCTCCATGGAACCCCTGCTTGATAATGCATGAGCATTATTACCCCACCCACACCATGGTGAACAGCATAGGCAGAGCACAATAGTAAGAGGAAGCATCATATACACTGAGAAGCAGAGAGCAAAGCTAAAGATATGGAAATTGGAAAAAAAAATGCATAGGAAAAAAAAAAAACACTGAAAAACTGAGATAAGCGTTCAGTTCTATACATATTGTTGCATGTTTTATGTAGGAAATGTGCAGTGCTCACATTTCTAGTTACAAGCTAAATGTCTTCTCCCTTTACAGCCACTACCGCCAGCCCAGAGAGTCTTCAGGAGAAGTCCTGCAGCTCTAAAGGGAGTAAAACCACATCCTGATGTGGTATTGGAAAGAGGAAAGAGAATAGCCTGAAAGCAACACAGATTTCCTTTGTTGTTTCCTTATGGTTTGCCATTTTGCTAATTTTGGAAAGCAACTCCCAAGAGATGACAGGCTGAGAAAAAAATTAGCAGTGTTAGGAGTAAAGGTAAAGGGGAGTATTCTTAAAATGTATATATGTATTATTATATTCTATTATCACCCCGCCCCAAACTACAAACCTACAACCCAACATCACGCTGAAGTCCCAAGAAATAAAATTAATCACCCTATCTTCTACTGCCTAACTGTTCTAAATAGGAACTATAATAGAAATGTAGTCAGCTATACAAACTTATCATCCTCCATCAGTGAAGGGACTTACAAGTGCATTTCAGGAAAGTTTGACTAAAATGTGGACAGCACCTGGCCTGATTTAGTCCTTTTGGGTCGTTCTGCCTACAGACAGGGGATGCCATTCATCATCAGACACTAAGGGTCAGATGCAGAAAGATGCAGGCATTACAGAACATTCAGTACTGAATAATAATACATATAATAAGTACATAAATGATGGCACAATCAGATACTTAAGAATGGATTTCTAATTGACAGAATATTGACTGTCAGAATACATCAGTCAGTCACTAGAGAAAACAATGAATTCTTATCTCCAGCCCCATCTGAGGACAGCAGTTAGCTGCCTCTATAAAAGTGGTATTCAGAGGATGCCTCACCTAGGATGAGGCTATCTGGGGCATGGGCTTAAATGTTGCACTGCCTAAACAGAGGTAATCATTGTGAGTACTTCAAACACCTTCAAAACTTATGCCAGAATGTATGGTGGCTAACAAGGCAGCAGTTTCTACAGGAATCAGTTTTAATGATGTGAGACAGGACTCTTTGCAATAGCCACAACTACTCAAATCCCTTTCAGTGTTATATTTTCCACTATATATATGCCTTTGGCATGCAAGATTCCTGTCATGAGGACACTAAGAAAAGCTGGAGGTCTGTGTAATCCTGACAATCCTTAATCCCAGCCTAATCACAATATCCATAATGAAACAAAGTGCAGGAGGGAAGAACCTAAAAGAGCCTTAAAAAACATCAAATAAGCACACATATGCAGAGTTTTAAAAATCTAATCTTCTCTCTGTACTTCCATGTTGTAATGACCAACCAGTTTCAGAAAGTATCCCCATGGGATGCAAACTAAAAGATATATTGATTTTCTTAAACATCGTCCTCTACACTTTACTCTGATATACACAGGAAGGTAACAATAACAGTCCAATCAGCTCCAAACCACAGAGAATGCAGAAAGTTTTCTAAATTTTTGTCATTTAAAATGACAATAACTTAAAATCAGAGCAAACATTCTGTTCTAGACTAAGAAAAACAAATGACAGATCTTGGGAAAACAGAATTAAAAAAAGCAGTTCTTATGGCCTTTGCCATTGTTTTTCATATTTAAAAAAAATAAATCCACTGGTCTTCAAAAAGAGCCAGGAACATTGCAGTACTCATCTTTAAAAAGTTCTCCAAGTGCAAACTTAATAAATATCTGGGATGAAGAAGGAAAGAAATGCCTTTGGGAAGGGATGACAAGCCTGAAGCTAGTTTAGTTGTGAGTTTCAACTTTTCCAAAGCACTAGTTTCTTACTCCTAGCATCTGTTTGGCAAGAGGATCTCAGAGGGATACAGTTACTGATAAGGAAACAACAAGTCCCTCAACAAGACAACAGAAATAACAAGTGATCATGCTTTAAATTGCAGTACTATAAAGGACATATGAAACAGTTGCATTCTTGGCACTTTTTTCCTTGGGAAGATTTAATTTTAATTCATGGCAGTTGAGTGATAGTCTACAACTTTCAATACCAGTTTTTGTAGATCAAACAGCTTTTAATAACAAAATGAAATACTATGCCTTTAAAAATAAAAAGCAAAGACTGTGAAAATATTTTTCCTTAAAAAAACCCCAATGCCCTAAATTGTAAAAGCATAAAAGAGTTTAGCATTAAAATAATTACCTGATTTTATAACAGGAAATATATATAATTCATCTTTAGGGTGAACTGTGATGTTTCATCAGGATCGGGTTTTCTGATGAAACACTGTCAAATTTTCACCAGTCCAACTCAATACTTCATTCATGCAATAACTGCAACTTCTTATATCTCATGCTTTTGCTTTTTCAAAAATATTTGTTTAAAACTGTTTGTTCATCCTTTAATAAAAAGTCAGGAAAAAAGGTTTTTACCCTAGTCCTGTACATACATCTTGCAAAGCAGCTCCAAGGCATGAATTCTTTCCATAGGTTTGGAATTTGGGACATAGTGGTACAACGTGCAAAATATCCAATCTGCCACTACCACGAAATTTTATGCAATTATTACAAATTTCTGATTGCATTTGCACAATAAAGGCTTGTCAGAGTTTGGCAGCTAAATGCCCCAAAGAGCTAATCTACACCTTCAGCATCTACTTAACTGCTTAATGGAGCGCTCTCCAAAAGAAACAGACTGTTTCTTTTGGAAGAGGCAGTGACAGAATATAATCACATTTACTTTGTCCTCCTAGCACAAGAACAGAAACTTGAGATGCTTCCTATGTGCCTTCCAGGCATGTGGCATAAATACAGAAGTCAAGGAAAAATGCTGCGCTGTAGGGTATAGGGAGCTGATTAACCTTTTAATCGGCCATAAGCTTGGCAGCAGAAACTCAGAACCTGTTAGACTCTGTTTATAAATTCATTTTCTGTTAAATACAGACTTAGGGCATGTATGTCCTTGCAAAAACATCAGAGGCCACATTTGCATAAACCAGTGCCAAAACTGGACTATTTTACTTCACAGGCCACTGTGCAGTCACTTGAAATGTAATTAGATGCTATCAGGCCTTAAATATAAGCTGATGGTTGAGACTTGGACAGCCTAAAGTCCTTTTCTGAACATTAGTATAACTTGGAAAAATCATGTTTTATTTCAAGCAGACATTTTAGATGTAAGCCATAAAACAACTCCAAACACAAAACGTAGTCTTGCGAATCATCACTTTTTTGCAGTTGTATGCAAGTATGCAAGCCAACTTCTCCCATCTACTAGACAAAATAACCACCTGCGTCTGAGGTATCATATTTGTCCTTCAGGTAACTTAGGAATGAAGGATTCTAAGGAGCATTTTAACAGCTTTGGAGAGAGGCTTCTGCCAGAAGTTTGAACAAATGCCATAAGGCAGTTTTCCCTCAGAACAGCTGGATGGTAGTGCATCCTGCATTATCATTCCATAGAAAAATGGTTTAAAAATACTGAAATTTTAACTTGCTCTCTATATCTGCCAAGTCTCAACAGAAAAAGGTCCTTTTCATCTATGACTATTTTTGATTTTTCCATGTCAAAAGACCAAGATTGGTCACAGAGACCAACGGTCTCTGTGTTCCCAAGAGACCATTGAGCCCTGTGAGATTGATAGGTAGCATCACTGCAACAGCTCCCCATCAAATTCTCCAGAAACTTCAGATTGTTTTCTTAAGAGAATATAAATTTTTACATTGAAGTATTTCTCTCCTTCTAAAAGATGATCCAGTAGAAGTTTAAACATTCCAATCAGTTTTAGAAATAATATGACACAACTGTGTCCACTAGTCCAATTAAGTTTGTAAAACAATCTTGCTTTGTCAATGCAAAAGTTTGTCTCATTTTTATTTGGCATTTGGTATCTCTAGAAACTGGTAAAGGTAGTAAAATTATCCTATATTGGTATTAAATAGTTTGTGAGGTTGACCAAAGATTATTTCACATATCAACTAAATTCTGCTCATGCTCTTGCCAGCTCAGTTTTCCAACAGTGTTGGCACTCCCTATGTGATTAGCCTAAATATATCTTCCCTTAAAGTACCTGCAAGCTATTGGTGCACAACAAACAAAACCCCCTGTTCTAAATGACTTTAGCGTCTCAGGGATATAGCACTGCAGGAGAGGCTCGGAGGGAAAAGTCTGCCATAGTTCATGTAAACATCCTGTGGTCATCAGCACAGCCAAAGGTGGAATCCAACTATGAAAGCCAATTTTTAAATACAATTTATGTACACAGGACATACCAAAAAAGATCAGGATTTAGACAGGTATAAAAAGGAAACAGGAGAAAAATATTCTAGTATTTTAATTTTGCTTTTACTTACTAATATTTAAGCAAGCAAACACATCCCACCACAGGTCTATAGACACAGGTGGTCTATTTTCTGAAACAATAAGCTCTCTCTGGATGAACTAACATGCCTTCTTGGCGAACTAATATTTCAACAGACAAATAGTGTTATGTTTATGTCCTGAAATAAGGAGAATGTTTCAAGATTCTCAGCTGTGCTTAAAAATATTTCAAGCTGGTAAATGAAAAGAGTTTCAATCAAAAAATAAAAATCTAAATCTCATTCTTGTAACTTCTACTGAATTTGCAGATGGATCTTCTGTATATAAGGCTTCTTTTTGAATCTACTACATCTAAATCTAATACTGAAGTCTATTGTTAGAAAAATGTGAAGTATCTTTAAAAAAAAAGGGAAAGCTAGCACGCAGAATGAGATTACAAATATGCAAATGTAAAGATAGAACCTTACCTTGTTTCTAGTGCAGCAAGGGATAACCAGATACTAATTGGATAAGCCATGCAATGGCAACAGAACCATTGAATTGAATGTATCAGATTGATTGTTAAATGATGTGATGACACTAGCATAGATATCACATCAAATAACAGCATTTATTTTAGCCACAGCTTCTCAGATTCCACACTTATTTTTGGTTGAAAACTAATTTAGAGCAACTCTTATTTTCTACTGTCAAAAAGTCCTCCTCCTAATCATCATAAGATACTTTTCCATACTGAAGACAAATACAGTAGTTTTTAAGCTGGAATCCATAGCTTTTTGGAGGACAAGCCCAAAAGTTCTACAAGACATTTTTTAGAGAGATGTTGCATGAGAAAATCATACAACTCAGAGTCCACATCACAATCTGGACTATTTGACATGGATAAATGAGTCTCTCCCTCCTTAGCCCACTTCCTATCCCCACTTTTGTATGCAGCAGAATCACACTGATGGAGTATCTGTGATCTGTGGAGATCACTCTCAATGGGTGCAGAAGTCATTTCACATCACCTCCAGCAGGAGTCCAATTTTAAATTTTGTTTTTTCTTCATCCAGTGCAGTATCAGCAGGGAAACTGGAAACAGGACGAAGTCTGGTCAAGCTGTCTGTCATGAGTTTGGGAGTCCCTAACTTTCCTGGTATCTTCATATGTTTTTGTATCAGTTGTTTGGAAAGTATCTATCTGTTTCACATATGAGTCTCGTTATATAACTCTCTTTTGGTCCTCAAAGCTTTGAGTGCAAAAGCCTACTAGTGAAGCTCATAAAAAGAGATCATCCCTCATATTCATGTGGTATTCTTCCTATGGAGGAAGATGTCCTACAGGAAAAATTGAAACTTGTGATTTGAGTCAGGTAATACAGCAAATATCACCTATAAAACTTTGTAGCCCTCATTTTCTGTGACAGGGCTGACACTGCATTAGCACTTTATTAAAAGCAAGTAATTCTGACTCTCCTATGTGACAATACAATACTTGTAAAAATTCAATGTCAGCTAATTGACACGCAAACTAGTCTATTACTAATATCAGGAACACTTAGGCTCATGGACTCAAGCTTATTTTGTATAAGTGAGAGAGTGTAAAAATTTATACAGAATCATAGAATCATTTAGATTTCACAAGACTTTAGGATCATCTAGTCCAACCATTAACTAAGCACCATGAGTGAGTCCAACCATGTCCCTAAGCACCACATCTACAGGTCTTTCAATACCTCCAGGAATGGTGACTCCACTCCTTCCCTGGGCAGTCTGTTCCAATGCTTGACAAATCTTTTGGTAAAAAAATTTGTCCTAATATCTAATCTAACCCTCTCCTGGTGCAATTTGAGGCCATTTTCTCTTATTGGATCACTCTCTACTTAGGAAAAGACATTGGAACCCACTCTAACTTCTTTTCAGGTAGTTGTAGAGAGAAAAAAGGTCCCCCGGAGGCTCTTTTCTCCAGGCTAAACAAGTTCAACTACTCCTCAACTACTCCTCACAGGACTCGCACCCACCATATGCACATGCACCCACCAAAAGAATGTTTCAAAGTTTAAATTTAAATAAATTAAAACAAAACAGCAATATTTAAAATGCCAGACTTAATAAACAAACAAATCCCTTATTTTTAAAATTAACTCAGACAACTTTTTATTTGTTCTGGTTGTAAAAGTCTGGATTTCCCCCATTGGCACCTGTTTTTAAACATGGAAGTTTAAAAACAACTCTGCGCCAATTGTCCAAACCACAGCAGGTAGTATAGTCAATGAATGAGACTATTCAGTAGGTTGACTACATGCTCCAGTGGCTACACTTGAAAAAGTAGCTCAGTTACACCTATTTTTGACCAAGTATTTGGAAGATTCCCCTAATTATGGGATACCAAAGGAAGCTGCATGAACTTTTTCACCTTTGGGATAGCAGAAGTGGTTCTCATTCTTTTTTTCCATGGTTTCTACTTTATTTGCTGTGGTTCAAGGCACTCTGACAGAAACCTTGAGTCCAGCAAGCACAGAGGTAGAAAAAGATATTAAATAATCTAATAAAAATCAGTAAAAAAATAGAGCATTAATTAAAAAAAAAAGAATAAAAATAGTCCTCACTGGGAAAATATGACTACTTAGCGTACTTACATTTCTATGTGAATGCTCTTTTTAAACAAGAACATCAGGTACTTACTAAAATAGAAAGAAGACTTGCAGCAATTTTTAAAGACCAATGATCTATTTAACATATTTAAAAATAATTTTAAACATACTGTGAAATGACATGGACCTACAGAAAACAAGCCTCCATCCTCCATCACTCCCAAGAAAGTCTGACTGATTTTAATCCAAATTAAATTCTTAAAGAAAATTTTCCTAAACCATTGTATTGCCACAACTGGGAGTGCAATCAGCATCTACCAGAAGGCTGAAAATGAGCATCTTCAGCTAGAATGAACTAGAAACCTCTTCATCTGGTTATGTTTAAGTAGCTCCAGAAAGAGTTTTGTGGAACTCCCTTGTCAAAATCCAAAGCAAAATCTTTGCATTTACTCAGGCTATTCAGTGACCAGGATCCTGGAAATTTTATTTTCCTGAACTGTACAACAAGTTAATTAAATACTTCTGCTCTTCTTCTTCATGCAATTCCTGTCATCACTTGCATGTTTGCATTTTTAAACAGAACTAGTGAAAATACAAAACTTCATATAATTAAACATATACACCAATTAATTAGAAAAGCATTTGTGAAAGAAAGGATGAATATTTAATATAGAAACCCAGCTTTGTCTTTTTAGTATCTTGAAACTGATCAGTTTTCAATTAAACCCACATATCTGATAGGAGTTTCAAATTAATTCATTCATTTTAACAGTATCTGTTGTTTTTACTTTCAGAAGCAAGGGAGGGAGAAATAAAAATAAGGGCAGAATAAGGTCAGGCAACAGGATAGCCAAGGAAAACATCTTTTCTAACACCAGTACTTTTCTTTGGTATCTTTTACTCAGTCACCAGAAATTCTCTTAGATGGGTGAAGATTGTCTTATCTTCATACAGTCCTAGTGAACATGGTGATGAACAATGCAGTGCTGTTAGAAAGCAATAATCAATAATACTATTTGTCTCAGAGGACTGTTTCATCAAAAATTCATGTCTGTCTCAAAGCTTTCTCTATAAGCTATGTAGAACACACCTCTTGAGGTTTCAACATGGTTATTCAGTATCCCTGCAAGTTAACTCAGTCAGAATACAACTATAAATATTTAACTGGGTGTCATCTATTTAAATATACTGCTATACTAAATAGAGCTCTTGAGATCAACAGCTACTTGAGCTGAACAGAACAAACTGGTCAGCAGTAAGTTTTGCAGTGCCAGAAAAAATACAGACCATCTTTCCATTACTACTTGAAAGGAGGACATTTACTCAACCACAATTACATGTGTTAAAAGAGTATAAGGACTTGAAGTCTTTAAGACGAGTACAACTGGACTGTAGGAGTAACAGAATTTGTTTTGCTTTGTTTGTTTAAAGGGAATTATTATATCTCAAAATATGAATATAGACAGGGCTGCACAGCCCTACACATTACCTTAACAAGCTTCTTAATTAAGAAAGATGACATGCATTCTAAAACTCAAAATAAATCTTATTTATTTTTCAATTAAAAAGGTAAATATTTCCTTCACCAAGATGTTTTCTAATCCTGTGCAGTCCAAGCAGCTAGTGTTGGAGGAGAAAATACCCTCCATGTAAATAAAATGTTACAATAAATACAAAACAAAACAAACAGCAACAAAACCAACAACCACACAGATTTCCCACAGCTATCAAGTTAACAAATTTTTCTTTTACCTATTCCTTTGCATTTGACTATGGGCATTAAAAAGCTGGAACCCCTCTGTATTAGCTTGGCCTGTAAGGTTCAGCGGAACACTTTGCTGCTCTGCACTCCCATTGAGGGCTTACCTGGCTGCTGTAGTGGGAGGATGAGAACACCCCTCACCACTGTGTGACAGAAAGGGATAGAGGACAGCTTTAAACCATGGAGTTGACATGATTTAGGAGTTTCCAAAGTGCCATAAAGCACACCACAAACTAGAAATCCAATTATTCCTTTAATTTCATGGCAGGCTTTCAAACTTCTCATGGAAACTCTTAAACACCTTTCTTTGAAAACTTAAAATTGGAGACTGGAGAATTCATTCACCAGAGATGGTGCTAGAAGTTGTTAGAGTCTTTTGCTGTTAGAGTACTTTGCTGTTAGAGTCCTTTCCAAAACTACCAAGTCGTTTGGGTACAAGTATTTTAATAGAAGAAAGCTAGTCACAGATAAGGACATTCTTCAAGGTTACTTCAAGCAGGTAAGAAAATTGGACTTGAGCCAGAAGCAGCAAAAGCACCGTGTCCTATTGCTGACAGTGTTTTGATTTTATATCACCAGTAACAAATTACTCCCCATTTTTAAATTAAAGGAAAAATCTCCCACCCGCACATTCTTGACTCTTTCTTCACAACTGAGATTACTAATCCGAATAAAGGGAGTAAACACCCCTCCACAGACCAGGTTCCTTGAGAACCATTCTTACCATAACCAGTAATTATAATCTATAACAGCAATTTGAACAAAAAAAGTCAGGATTAAGACTAAAGCCCAATTATTAAAAATAAGATATATTTCAAGTTTAAGTTGAGAGTTATTACTTTCAGAGAACTCTGTCATTTGAAACTAAGCTCAGGGTTTGTGCTTAAATGGTTCAAAAATTAAGATCACATACTCCAAGTCAAAACAATAAATATACTCACATTGAGTACCCTCAGCATCAAGAACATAACTGGCCAGTTCCCAGCTACTGCAAGGACTTAGTGCAAGCTATTCTGGAGGTATGCTTCTCAGCTTTCTTTTTTTTATTGAAGGGTGCATGACAGGGAGTGGTTTATTGTTTTATTACAATTTATGTTTAATTAAGATGTTCCATGTCTCTTCCTTGTAAGAAGTTGCTTGTTGTGGGACTCAGTAAAGTCACTTTGCAGGGTTGTGGTGAAAGTCACTTCCCATTTCTCAAATCATGGTGTCACTTCCATGCTACACGTTTCCACTGACTCTGGGGGAGTAAGAGACCGAAGCAAAAAGGGGTTTTGGAAAGCATGAGTAAGTGTACACTTTCCAGCAACATTCAACAACAATCTGAACACCCAGTCAGCAAATGTCATGAAACACTGCAGACTGCTGCAAATGGCACTGGAGGCTTTGACTTCAGCACCATTCACGTGGCCCATAGAGACTATTTGGAGTCTTTACTGCAGTTAAGCTTAGGACTTCAGCTATTGCATCGCCAAAACGTGACTACCTTCAAATGGGAAGATGCAGCCAGCACACTACTAAAAAGAAAGTTCTGAAGTAGCAGAATGGATCAAATTTTATTCCTGACTATTACATTTGTGGGAAGGAGGAAGTGAAGACACCTTTGTGTGTAAGCAAAAACAACTTTCTAAACATGTTACTATAAAACAAAAGCATCTGAAGGCTTGTATTTTGAGAACAGCTTTGCAAATAACCTTTCTAGTTTACAATGTGCTGTTACTGTAAATAGAGATACACAAGTGTGTCTGTTGCACGTATTTTTGCAAGTGCAAATACATACCACGGCACACCTTTCATATGCACGCTTAGCACTAAATGCATGTTAGTGCTCTGTCAATATGAAATAGCCACAGCAACAGGGAAAACATACAAAACCTGCGAAGTCCAATTCTACCTCAACTTCCCACACCCACAAAAAACAAAACCTCAAGCCAAAGAAGTGGAGTAAGATAGCACAATGGGGTGGAGGTCAGGCTGATCACAAGGACAATGGGTTTGCCTGTATATGCCTTTTGACCCCACAATCATCCCTATTTATGCAGACACACATGGAGATTATTCACCTTCCTGCCCAGAGGGAGCTAAGAAGAAGGAAGTGAGGCTGCTGGGCAAATATCAGTGTGAATTATTGGTGCTTTTGTAACATAAGTGTGCCTGCTTTGGGGGTATTTATGAATTAGGCAAGAAATTAGCACGAAACTGTGTGTGCATGAAACTGTCGCCTGCTGTTCTTAAACAAATATTATCAAATTAGCAACAACCACACTTCCCACTGAAGGCTATATATTTAAATGCTTTAAAAAAATCAAAAGCTATTTTTGGATTTATACAAACCAAAAATGGGGCTGGAACTGTGTTTTTTCAAGGAGGAAATAAACTTCATGCCCATATATTTGCTACCTCTGTCAAAAGTGGGTGACTGGATCCTCATTTGAGTTTATAGAGACTAATTTTTAAAATAGAGAACCTTGAGAAGTTACACAAAAAACCTGAGGACAGAGTTTCTTTCTCCAAAAGACTAAAAGAAACTGAATACATATGTGGGGAGCAAAAATGCTATCTCAGATATGCAAACTCTCTGAAAATCACTGACCAGGTCAGGCATGCAAGCTTAATGGAGAAAGCAGGTTTTAGCCTGAAGACCCCTGCAGCAAAAAGGGTTATTTACAAAAATAGTACAAGAAAAGTGTTTTTTAGAGGATGGCTAGGAAGAAGAATAGAAAGAAAGAAATGTTCAACAATACACTGAATAAATTATTGCACTTATTAGTGTAAGTTAAAACATTAATCCACTCCACTACTAAGCAAAGGTATTAGCACAGTTGGAAACAGAACAGACTTGATGGTCCATTGGTCCCTTTCAGTACAGTAACTTGTGTTCTAGGATGTTTGCCATAATACATAAAAGCCAAAAAGCTGAAGACTGTGGAATTAAACAAAGACATGGAACAGGTAAAATTCAGCCCACGTTAACCTGTCATTCCACAGGACAGCCACAGGGTTCAGGGCCACCAGCTCAGTCTTTTAGTTGGAACAGTAACAGGTGTTCCTTCTGTACCTACCATGCATGAGAATTGACAGTAATACACATTATTTATTAGTATACCTATAACTCCTACAAAATTGAATACATAAATGAATATCAAAGAAATCTGCAATTGGCAAAAGAGTTTCAATACACAGATAATCTATATGTAGGTATTTTTTCTTAAAGCAAAGTGCACTACATATAGAATCCTACAGTTTCAAACTGTAGAATTCTGCAGTTTCAAACTTCATCAGAAAAGTTGTTTCTTGCCTCTTACTTTAACCTTCAGTTTTAAAAGAATATTCAGAGTCACAAACAATTCAAGGACTGAGAGTTACTGCCTATTTAGGACTAAACTTCAATAAAGTAATGCTGAATCACTGTAAGATTTATCAAAAAGCAAAAGAAGTCTGTGGGTACAGTCCATTAAGCAAAATCAGTTTAATAAAATCTCCTAAAGAGCTGAAACTATAACCAGGTTTGATCTACCAACACTAAAACCAGCATCAGTTTAAATTTACTAACCTGAAACGCCCCTCACATCACTTTGTGTTAACATTTGCAAAATAAAGCAGGGTAGGTTTCTGTACATTTGTTATACCTGGACACAATGAAGTTTTCATTCTGTAACTGAACTCACATTTCAAGATTACATAATACAGAAACATTACTTGAATTATATGTGTAGTAGTATACCTCAAACGTAAAAACAGAAGTCTAGAGATATAACATGAAGATAATCTCCTAAAATGACTGCCTAAAAGTAATCAGGTTCTCTGACAACTCCCTTATTAACACCTTAATTGATTTGAAATTGTTCACTTGTATCCCAGTGAACAATTACTCATGTAAGTATTCTTTAGCTACTCACATAAATGGTCTCTATAAACTTTAGAGGGTTTACTCCTGAAAGTAACAGCTCACCAAAGTTCAAAATGTATAGGTCTTTCCTTAAAACATTTACAGAGAAATTTAAATGAACACTTGGAATTACTAACCTTACTTACTAGTTCATGATTTTTCCCAGTGTTACCTGTATCAATTCTTAAAACAGAGGGGCCATAAAATTTTAGGAAAAACAAGTTATGTATGAGCAATACAATCTCATAAACAATAAGAAATTCAATAAAATAATGAGAAAAAAAACTAACAAAAAAAAACCCCTTAAGAGAATCTAGGATGACTGCCCAAAATAACTCTCCCCCACCCCTAAAAAACACACTTACACACACACAGGTAATTACTGCTTACAGATTTTGGGGGAGGAGCTTATGTCCAGCAGTCACCCAACTAAGGGGAAAACCAGATAAATACTCAAGGGTGGCACTTGAAATCATCAGCTTCTGCTCACTCACCAGTGGCAGAACTCCTCCTCAGTAGAGGAGGATTCACTTCTCTACCACTCTTCATTGGAGCTCCACAACATTTTGGTATGTCACGATTTCATTTTATTCTCTTTGGTTTGGAAGGGAACTTCTCCAGGATGCCTGTTTTCTGTCTGGGGAGGGAAGAAGGTTGATATTTAAGGGCCAGTGAAAGCATCCTCATGCCACTGGGGCTCTTTCTAAGACTACAGGTAAAAACCAGGTTACAACCTTGGTGAGATTTTTGCCACTGATGCTGAAGGAACCAGGACTTCATCCTTCATTTGCTACAACATTAGACAGAGGTAGTAATGTCATGGAAGTGTTTATGCATTTTCACTAAAAACTTTGCTTCTTTTCAAGAGTTTTGGTATATGGAGCTCCTGAACTTACTTTGGAGGTCTAGTTAAAATAGTCACTCTTTCTGAATACTGTTGTCTTGAATAGGCTGCCATCCAATCAAAATTATTCTTTTCCTAAGAGTGAGACTATTGCCTCTATTCTATCTATGCAACAGCTCCATCATTCAAAGTGACAGCAATGCTGATTCCCTTTTTCTTAGAGCATTTTTCAAAACTAGTGAAAGCAGATCGAAGTAAGCACAAAATATTGTTACTTTTAATATCAATAATTTAAGAAAACTCATTTATTCATGCTCCAAAACCAGAGCTAAACAGCTTTTCTTTACAACAAACTTTTTCTACCTTTTTTAACACAGAGCAGATTTGGAAACATGCATTTACAAGTATCTTTACTGCTGCTGTTTTGTCTGAACATTGTCCATGGTGGTGATGGATATTTTTCTGAGCGATATCAGAAACAATCCAGCATCAAGGGGCCACATTTTCTACCATACAATGTAAAGAGTCAAGGTAAGTTTACTATATTTTCATAATAAACTAACACAATTATTCCTAGAGATTCAATACATGAACAAAGGCTCTTTGCTTATACTACTGATATTCAAATTTCACTAACAATTTAGGTTTATTGAAATGATTTTATCACTGCAGAAAGAATTTACAGTGGCTCTGGAGTTGCCTCCTACTGACAAAGATGCACACCTGCCAGACAAATGTTTTACACAATAAACACCAAAGGCATATAGAGCAGAAACAAAGCTCCAGATCTCTGCTTCAATAGTGGGACTAACACAGCATGATTGTGTACATAATGATGCTAATTACTAATTTCTTGATTCAGCACTGGGGTTTCTAGCAACAGACCTGTCACCTAAAACCTACCTACATTCAGGAAGAATTTTTACATATTTTGTCGTGTTATCTGTATGCAAAACAGACCTTAGGTGTGAATTTAAATATATATATGATACACATGGGCAAATGAAGATCCTCTTAAGGCCTAGAAAGACAAAATAAAATTATATATAGTTGTACAAACATGCCATAAATTTCTATATAGTTTTTCATGAGAGATTTTAGCTTATGCTTTAATTATCAGGATAAGCACATAGTAATTTAACAATTCTAGCTTTAGTATATTTTAAAAAACCCTCTCCATTGCATAAATGAGTCTTATGACAGCTTGGATAGGCAATACATAACTGCAATGCTACATTGTTTCATCTTATTTCCGGTTATCCTCTCTGTCCCTTTAAGTTGAACAGGTGACTATCCCTAATGTTTGAAACTATTTGAGTTCTGTTTGATTTTTCCTTAGGCAAACATCTTTAAAAAACTTGAACTCAAAGCTTCTGATCCATAATGACTATTCAAAATTGTCATCACTAAAATTAATAGTGAATCTTCCTTGTAAACATCCTACCATACCCCCTGAGAATAGCATTATTTTCTTTCAGACATCATAATTCAAAATAGATTTCTTTTTTTGCTGTATCCCATCCACTTTTAGTTGTAGTAATCATACTTGGGCATTAGCAAATAAGCATTAGTAAATAAGCTTCTCTTCACCAGAAAAGGGACATGGGCAAATCTGGAGAGCAGAATTGCTGCTCAGGGCATTGCATCCACATTACCTTGATTCAGGGGTTTTGATTCAGAATAGCTCTGCACAGAGATCCTAGGGACTGATCATGAACAGCACACATGGAGCCCAAAGAATCTCTGCTCTCAAGCAGCTGGTGGCAGCACTGGCCCCATACCAATCAGCTCCAACCCACAGGCTCCAAGAATTCCTGCAGTGAGAAACAAGTGAGAGCAGCATAGCTGGGAACCTTACTCCCAAAATATTCTCCTGGGCTGTACCAAAATATTGTCATAGTTTTATCCCTTGTCTTCTTCAGCACAAGGATTTCCTGGAACCCTAGCACTCCTGGATCAAATTTAGGTACATGCACATAAACTAGAATTCTCACTGAGTTTAATGCCGCATTTCCTTTCTCCTTCCTCATTAACTTTTCTTGTGTTTTTCCATGACTTTACTCAGAATAATTTACATATTTATAACTATTTTTAAGTGAAGTATAATATTTACTTGGCTATCCTCTACCATACTTCACTCACTTCTCCTAATAGTGGTTCTTCTTTCCCCCCCTATAAAAACATTTGGGAAGAGGGAAACCAGCAACAAAGTAAGAAAGACTCAGGGTAGACAGAAAATGGTGTGAAAGGGGGAAATGAATTGGCCTGAACTAAATTTTCACTTTATATACAAACACAGAATCTAATGTGATTGAAAATTCATTTTTAGAATGAGAATTATCAAAACCTGAGAAGACAAAATGCTCTCAATTTAGAAAATGTAAATGTCAGACAATATCTAGACCTCAATAGCAGGAAGAGCCTACATTTTTACAGAGATGCGAGTCCAGTCATTCAAAAGGGCTTGACAGATTTTGATTTGGTGAGCAAGAATTGCAGAAGGACTGTTATTCCTGAGTCTGGAAAACAAGCATCCTATAGAGAGTTTTTAGAAGAATTTAAAGAGGGAAAAGTGCTGGATATCACTTCTAATCTGAGATGATCTCAGAAGAATAAAACAGGAGCCTACAGAACCAAATTAATCCAGCTTTTGTCTAATGAGTTGTTCCATTTGCAAGTAGCTGAAGTAGCAATGGCAGGCTTTTCATCATAGCTTACTTTTCCAATTTGATCACGAAACACTGACTTCTATAGATATAGCTACCAATAAATTATCTTTTTCCTTTGAATAGCTTTGTCAAAAAGCAGCCTGGAAGTGAAATTTCAGCCTAAACCCAAACTGGTGAGCCAGGACAACGTAAAACAAACCACACAATTTCTGTTGGCAATCAAAGCCTATGAAGGCTTCATCTAGTTTGGTGAAATTGTTTTAAAAATCTTGGTCTTGACAGCTCTCCAGAACATAGTTTTTTAACCAGTATCTCTTTGGCTTGAAATATTTGAAAAGCCCAAGTTGAAAATAATAATTGAATGAAGTCTCACTATTCAGCAATGCTTAAATAAGCCATTACTGCAGGTTATGCTAAAGGCTACATATTTAATTCAATACATATATGGGGTTTGATTGCACTAGAGAATGTAAAGCAATTTTGCATCAAGGTATGTGCTGAGACATGTAAAAGAGTAGCCAATCAATACTTCAATGTTCTTGGTATAAATTCTACTTAATTAATAAATTTAACAGTCCTTTCCTTAGAAGAATAACCTATGTTTTTAGACACCACAATTAAAATTACAATTTTAATCTAAAAGCAGCACAACTTTAATCTAAAAGCAGCACAACTTTAGAACAATACAGCTCACAGAAAATCTCTGCAACAACATGAGTGCTGACAATGCCTTCAACATCTTAGGCAAAATTGGCAGGACCCACTATTCTGTGAATCTAGGACTGATATTTGCATCAAAAATATGGTAAAAGTAATAAGGAGATATACCCTGAGCTAAAGTCTGATGCAATTTGCCATAAAAAAAAAAAAAATTGCAAATATATCATAAATAAATCACAGGCCATGCTTGTTTTCTATGTGTAGGCTTTTAACAGCTATCTTCCTTTTTATGGCCTTAAGAAGGATGAGATAGGAAGATGTGCAAAATAAATTGATATGCATTTGTGCTGATTTTATGCCTCAGCAGAAAAGAAAATGCACCCTCTGCAGTTTCTAGATAAGAACAATTTCCCTGTCAATACAGGAAAAAGGCAACCTTGCAGATACAATAACAAACCAAAATCAAATGCATTTCATAGGCATACCTCTATTATTTAAAAAAACCCCAAACCAATATGTAGAAGAATAGTTTCTTCCTTCACCTCACGTTTGGTCCAACAAGACTAGCCACACTGGAAAATGCAGTTTATTATCTAAGAGACAGTCACTGTAAAAACTTTCATGTGTATATATATGTAATACATACACCAGTCTTTGTGTGAGAGACTGAAAGGAAAAACTGTAGCTGATGCAATCATTGATCAATTTATAATATTTTCTAAATAAGCATTCAATAGAATGTGTTGCCATTATAAAAAACAGAATTCAGGCTCTTTTTGTATCCTTGAGTTTCTATTTTTAAAATGAATTCTTAAATTAACACCCATCACAGATATGCCATTTTGTTCTATAATGCTGCCACTTGTTGCAAACTGCTGAAGTAGTCTCATGGTATCTGTGTTAAACTTGTATGTAATGTCCAACAAATCAGCATGCCAATTTCAACATAAAGCCAAAGGCTCCTCCAAAGCACATACAAACTAAGCAGTGAGGTTGTTTGCTTATTCCTCTATTCGAGACATTTGGTTAAGTGGCTCCACCTGCTGTTTTGGTAACTAAGAAAATTAAGTAATATTAAAAAACTCCGTAACAATTCCTAAATTCTGACAGCAGTAAAATGAATTATTGTTGTGGCCTTACCACTGTGTGAAATCTTTATGACAGACAAAGTCTTTCAGACAATAGCTGAAAATATAATATCAGGGGTCACTTTTGAAAGTAGGGAGCAGGGAAGAACAAAATTCTCACTACTTAAACGTAGCACCAAGTTGTTTCCAAAAAGCTGCTGCACCTGCTCAGACAGCTTCCTGTGATTTCACTCATCAAGTCCGATGACCTGCTAAATCTGTTACCTGTTTGGGTTGTTTTTTCCTTACTTAAGAGTCTGCATCTACTTGAACAGCACTTTTAAAGCCCTTTGATGACCCTGAATGTATTGAAGCAAAAAAAAAAAACAAACAAAAAAAAGAGTTCTAGAGGCCTTATATCTCACATTTCCAACAAATTTGCACTTGTTACTTGTAAGGGCTGTGGAACACTTTTACTCTGAATCTCAGGTTCTCAGTGACAAATACAGCAGCTGAAGCTTGACTTCCGTGAAGCTGAAGTTAAATTAACCCTTCATGCATTTTATTACCATGCTACATTGCCTGCAATATGTTGTAGATGCCCTGGTTGATCTGTTTTCCTCTCTCACAGGTGTGCAGGTAAGGGGGGAACAAGGACCCCCCGGTCCCCCAGGCCCTGCTGGACCAAGAGGACAACCAGGTCCTGCAGGAAAGCCAGGGTTTGGAAGTCCAGGTCCCCAAGGCCCCCCTGGTCCCCCAGGACCACCCGGGTTCTCTGCAGTCGGAAAGCCAGGAGCGCCAGGTCTACCAGGAAAGCCAGGAGCAAGAGGACTAAATGGTGAGAAAGGAGAACCTGGACCTGCTGGACTCCCAGGAGCAAGAGGGCCACAAGGGCCGCCCGGCACTCCCGGCCCCGCAGGGCTGACTGTCCCTGGCAAGCCAGGACCACAAGGCCCTCCAGGAGCTCAGGGGCCAAGGGGACCCCCTGGTGAGAAGGGAGAGCCAGGTATCCCAGGAATAAACGGACAAAAGGGAGAGAACGGATTCGGAATTCCAGGCCGCCCAGGTGGCAGGGGTCTTCCAGGCCCACAGGGACCCCGAGGCCCCCCTGGTCCTGCTGGGATAGGGAAGCCCGGTGAAAATGGCCTGCCAGGTCAGCCAGGTCTGAAAGGTGACCGAGGTTTTCCAGGTGCACCTGGAGCAGTTGGTCTCCCAGGTCCCCAGGGTCTCCCAGGTGAACCTGGAGAAGCTGGCATTGGCAAGCGTGGGCCAATGGGACCACCAGGAGCAGCAGGCATCCCCGGAGCCAAGGGACATCCTGGACCTGCAGGGTTGCCTGGATCCCCAGGACTCCCAGGTTTTGGAAAGCCAGGACTGCCAGGGATGAAGGGACACAGAGGGCCTGAAGGTCCTCCTGGCCTTCCAGGACCTAAAGGAGACCAAGGTCCAGCTGGTGTGCCAGGAGAACCAGGGCCAGTTGGGCCACCAGGGAACATGGGCCCTCATGGACTCAAAGGTCTGCCTGGTGAGAATGGCCTACCTGGGCCCAAAGGTGACATGGGCCCTGCAGGCCACCCAGGATTCCCAGGGGCCAAGGGGGAACGAGGTCTCCCAGGATTAGAGGGGAAACCGGGATACCCAGGAGAGCAGGGTCTTGCTGGTCCTAAGGGACACCCAGGTCTCCCAGGCCCAAAGGGCGATACAGGTCCTGCTGGGCTACCTGGGCTGCCTGGTCCGATGGGTCCACAAGGAGCCAAGGGAGTGCCAGGGACCAACGGAGAGCCAGGCCCCAGAGGGCCTTCAGGAATACCTGGGATCAGAGGTCCCATCGGCCCCCCTGGCGTGCCAGGAGCCCCTGGTGCGAAGGGTGAGCCAGGAGCACCAGGACTGCCGGGCCCAGCAGGCATTTCCACAAAAGGCTTAAGTGGACCCATGGGACCACCTGGACCCCCCGGTCCCAAGGGCAGCAATGGTGAGCCTGGCTTGCCTGGCCCCCCAGGTCCTCCTGGTCCCCCTGGCCAAGCTGTAATCCCACAGATGCCCGAAGGCTATGTTAAAGCGGGAGAGTCTCGGGACCTCTCAGGGATATCTTTCATAAAAGGAGGAGTAAACCAAGCTCTGACAGGGATCCCAGTGTCTGCTTTCAGTGTCATCCTCTCAAAAGCCTACCCTGCGGCAACTGTCCCCATCAAATTTGATAAAATCTTGTACAATAGGCAGCAACACTATGACCCCAGAACAGGAATCTTCACCTGCAGGACCCCTGGACTGTACTATTTCTCCTACCATGTACACGCAAAAGGAACAAATGTTTGGGTTGCACTGTACAAAAATGGTTCCCCACTTATGTACACCTATGATGAGTACAAGAAAGGATACCTTGACCAGGCTTCTGGCAGTGCTGTCATCGATCTCATGGAGAATGACCAAGTATGGCTCCAACTGCCCAATTCAGAATCGAATGGTCTCTACTCCTCTGATTATGTTCACTCTTCTTTCTCAGGTTTCCTGTTTGCTCACATCTAATATCCCACTTACCCTGTCCTGACACACTCTCTGTCAGACCATGTTAACCAGGTACTGCTCTGATTTGTCCTTAGCAGCTCATGCAACATCAGTGTTGCAACAGGAATGGAGGAGGGAGTGAGAAAGTGGAAGAGAGTGGTTCAAACACAGTAGAATAATATTGTATGATTTTAGAGAACTATCATTAAAATTGTTTCAAATGATGATTGTCTGACTGAATGCAACATAAAAATTTTATGAATTAATATAATGCACCAGTCTCTGTCTTTTTTTTCCTTTTTTTTTCTTTTAAAAGGAAAATCAGAATTTCTAACTATGACACCTCATAACACAATAAAGGATGCTAGATCATACTTCACAATACTTTAATTAACTAAAGGCATTTTATTCCAAGTAAATGGTCTCAAATACACCACAGTCACCTCAACAGCTGGATAATACATTTCATGAACATTCTACATCCAGCTTCATTTTTAAGCTATCCAACAGGATACAAGAATGACAATTCTAGTAGAGTGCATATCATAATCACAGTTTTCATTTAATTCTACTGTTCTTATTAATTAATAACTACCTTGGAGAAAGGTGGATTTACAAATTATTACATGTTACTGAAGATCTAAAGTTTCACAATATGAAAATGCAACCAGATTTGAAGCCTCAAAATCCACTTGGCTTTCTTTAATGCACATTGATGCAACAAACTAGTTCTGCATTTTTAAATCTCCTAACATTCTGTAACATTCAGAGTACCATAAAACAATATTGACCAAACCTTTAAAACCTATCTTCACAAGCATGCAGATACAAAACAGAACAGCTTTACTACCCCGAAACCGATTTTTCCTGAACAGTTCTTTAAACAGAACTTTAAAACACAACAGTGTGAGGAAAATGTTTTACTTATTTGGTAAATTTATCAGATGATGGCACTAATTAGTCAGTAGACTAATTTTCTCAATGGTATGCCTGAAATATTTACCACACAAACATGTCTCACAAAAAGTAGCCATTTCATCCATTTGTTATGTTACTATGAAAAGTCAGCTTATGAATTATGAAACTTTTACAGTTTGATCACACATTTCTTCCAGTGACAGTTGCCATTCACGTGCTAAAAGTATCATATACATCAAAACCTTATGAACCCTTAAATCTACTATAGTTAGCTTTTTTTAAAACAGAAGCTTTTAATCCCTTGCACTGAAAGTATGTAGGCCTATGTTTAAAATTTTTGTGATATTACCATTTCTACACGAAAGCAGAATGTGAGGCTTGTTATGTTGCGTACATTTGAAAGCAGCAATATCCTTAATACTTGATACACCAGAATTAATAAAAAAGCTAGGATACCTTTTGCTTGATGGTTGACCCATCATTAGTAAAACTATATAATGATTTGGAAACTGTAAAGACCTACAATGACAGTAACTTTAAGAATTTTTTTTCTCCCTCTTTTTAAGTGCTGCTGGATAAGGAAACCTGTGGTTTAGGCTATAATTCCATAAAATAATAAAGGAACATTAGTTCAACAGCGCTTCCCAGTATTTGAATATAACACATCCTGCTGCCCATCCACTCTACCAATTTGGAACTTTTGTTTCAGAAACAAATAGAGGGACTGGATATGGGAGCTGGAAAACATTACTAACTAGTAGGTTTCTGATTCATTAGTTCGCATATGAAATCTATGCCAAAGCACATGCTTGAAATTGCTGGAGATGCTTGTGCTCAGCAGCTCAGCACAACATTGACCTGTGATTCCAATTAACTTAGAAGAAACTGGGCCCAAGCAGCATTCTTAAAAGCATAGTTTACTAACCATTATCATCCATCCATCCATCCATCCATCCATCCATCCATCCATCCATCCATCCATCCATCCATCCATCCATCCATCCATCCACTTTAAATCAAGTTTTGTACTTTATGTCTTCGCTCCTTGAACATGTGGGGCTTCAAATAAGGCTACAGCTTGGAATCTCATGCCTGGTTTTTAAGTTTTTTCATATTAAGTCTCAGATAATAAGTCACTAAGAAAGCAACTCTTGAAACTGAAAAGCTAGAGATGATACAGCAAATTGTGGGAAAACCACAAGTCATAGTTTGATTTTAGCTTTGCATTTTCAGTTTAGAGGGGACCTTGAGAAGGCCTGTAAGATTTTTAAGGGTTTTTTTTAATATTTTCTCCACAAGAAGATCAGCAAGCTATCTAAAGATAAAGCCCTTCCAGAACCACTATTTCTTCTGCATCTTGGATAGTAAAGAAAATCCAACATGAGATTCAAATGAAAACTTAAGAGCCTGTTATAGTACAAAATCACTTCCAAAGAAGTACTGAAATTTCTGAAGCCTTAAGTGATCAAAAACATGAAGCACCCAAACAATCCCTTCTGTATTTACTTGGAAAACACAGCAAAGAAATGTAACAAATTTACTTTTCACTTGTTTCTTTGGTGCAGTTTTCCCAATTAAGACAAAGATATCTCACTACTGCTACACCAACATTAGGAACTACTAATATTTTGCAAAAGATTGCTTTTCCTTTGGCTAGAAAAGCATCTTTGCTTTTTGTTTCTTATAACTGAAGTTGCATATTAAAGATAAAACATACATATCACAGACATCTAGATTCGTTATGTTCTGACAAGACCATAAACTTGTGATCAAAAACATGTATCCTAACAAGCCTTATTATGGGCAATTTACGAAGTCTGCTGCCATACCAGCCATGACTTTTTATTTCAAAATGAAATATAATCTTATAAACTGATTGAAAATATTAAAAATATATAATTTTAACTATACAGCCACAGATGCTACGGTTTCCAGAAGTGTTAGGAAAATGACAGGGAAAGGCAAGTCTTCTGGAAATAAAGTAGCCTTTAAGATAAGAAATGTTAACAAAATTCTGCTTTAAGAAGTTATATTTGGCAACATTTCCCTAAAAAAGCCATTGATCTTTCTGTCCAAAAATTCATCAAATCTGAAATTTTTCACAAGGAAATAATTATACAGTAATTCAAGCCCTTACTAATCCTCTTAAGAGCACACTTTGATTCCATAATACATCCACATAGCTTGATAGTGTAAAAAACATTGCCCCATGATGTTTTCTTTAAAATTGTTCTGCATTATTATCTATAAAACATCAACTAAATCCAACACAGTCAAGGTAATGTTAATCACCTTACAGTCACAAACTCTTCTAGTAATAAGAAAAAAGTATTGAGAATAAAATGGACTCTCGAGTAGTGTAATGCTTAGCTGGGATATCAATTGCAGAGAGCTCTCTTGCAGGTATTACTAGGTAAGAAATGTCCACATTGCAAATATCTGTGTTCATTGCTATCTAACCCCATGCTTTTCTGATAGTATTGTTTCATACATTTTCCTTTCTTTTTCTTTTTTGAGCTATTTTTCACAATGGAATCTCTAAAATAATGCAAGACTATTTGGGAACCCCCTTCCTTTTGCAAGCCTCAGTTTTTCACTTCTTTACGAGGAGTAGAGTGGGTTAATACTCTTCATCAAGCTGAGTCAGGACAATCATGCCTATCTGAAAGAGCCATCCAAAAAAAATATCATAGGGCAATTATCTAAGGCAATTACCATAGCTAAGACAATGAAAAGAAAAATCCATCAGACACCTGATTATGATCAAAAAAAAATCCTGTGAAAAAGAGAAGGGACATCGAGACACAAGGGCATACTGACAACAAATCAAAGTGAACTGCAAACACTCAGTGGATTTCAAAAAATAAAGCGGTCAGTCGTTCTGCTCCGCCACTGACAATGGCACCGCTAGGACGGCGTTTCCAGTTGGGAACTTTGCGTCCCCTCAACTGACCACTTAATAAGTTTGCCTTTGAAATTTTACCTTGACTAACTGCTAATGAGCACTGGTTTTCTCTGAAGGGTTAAAACCTCTACAAGACATGGAGTTAAGTCAAAAGGCTGTGGTTTCCAGGCCAGATTCTGGGCTATGACAGACACCACAGCTTCCTGGTATGTAGATGTTGGGATCCAGGTTTGAGAGTTTCCTCAGGAAGTTATGTGAGATGTGAAATTGAGAAAAAAAAAATCACTTTGTCAGCAGTGATAGAAGATTAGTGCCCTTATTCTTTTATCACAGAGGGACCTGAAGCAAAAAGAGATGCTCCATGAGAATATCACTGTTAAGTGATACAGGAAGAAAAGATCTCTTGTTCTTCTGACTCCCTGTTCAGTGCTTTAGCTACTGGACTATGTTATTAAATGGAAAATAAAGCCACTGTGAAGCTTTTCAAAGTGACGCATGACAGAGTATATCACTTTCTTGTATTACAATACTCCAGTAGAGCATATAATCTGTATTGTTTCACTTCTGATTCACTTCACGTCACTGAGCTTTATCCAAGAAAACTTGTTCCTATCACTTACTATATTTTCCTGTATTTTTAACACTCTTATGTGTGCATTTTGTTTGCAGATTCCAGATTTACATATAGAAATAAGTACCTGATTGATATAAACATATATGTCCAAGTGCACACACAAGCAGACACATATAAATAAAACTAAGCAATTACTTGTATGACTTCAAAGTTTAGGCTTTTTTTTTAATCTCATTAATTTCCAAAGAACACTTTTTAAAATGATGTTTTTTGTTGCATGATCCACACCTTTAAAAAAAAAAAGAGCTGTCACGGTTTGAAGAAAAGAATTAACAAAAATTCTTAAGAAATTATTACAGTTGATTGGTGTTGATTTTGTATCAGCAGAAAAGAAAGGATATATTTATTTTGTGTACAAATGAGTTCCCAGGGAAATTAATAACTACCAATCACACTCTAAGCTCCAATGGAAACACAGTAACAACAACAAACAAAGCAGTTTGGGAATATCTTGCTCATTTTTACCATTTGCATCCTGATATCAATTTCCATTCTTGCTTGGAATCTCTCTGAAACAATTTTGTCAATTACATTTGAAAGGAGTACAGCAAGAGGGGCAGATGTGGTGAACAAAAAGTGAGTTAAGAAAGTCCAAACTACACCTTGTGTCTAATGAATGTTGCATTAACCAAGGTAATTCTAATAGCAGCGCAGAATTCAGAACTGAGCTGCATATAAACATTTACAAGAAATATTGTTTAAAATAATTTCAATTAACTGCATGCACAAACAATGGTTAGCCTTTATTAGCAACTTATTATTTTATATGCCTGAGAGTAACTTCGAAGTTATGTCTGGGAAGGTAGGAAAATAATTTCTTGCTGAACAGTATACAAGATGTTTTCCAACTCTAATTTATATTACACTATTACAGTGTTGGTTTTGGGTGTAGAAACACTGTTATTAAAAAATGGTCCCCTGGAAATGTTAGGAAGTTCAAAACCTCTCTATTGTGTCAATACTACATGAGGAATTCTAATCAGAACTAGAGCACTAAAGATAACCATCAAATATTAGTACTTGAATTTCTTTCCCCAATTCATTTTGGATTTTATATATCATTACAAGATCATAAGCAATAGATTCAAAACACAGTTCAAGGATGTCCACAATACCATATCAATCACAGTAAGAAACCATTTGTCCTTCTAAAAGGAGTTGAAATAGCAATAAAAATTGAAATACTGAGTGAAATAGCACATCAGAAATGTTATTAAAGTTATCAAAGCAGTGAAATGAAACTGAAATAGTTATGATAAAGATGTTTTATTCCAGAGAAAATGTGTGTTTACTATACAACTATTTATAAACCTGAAAAGTAAAAGCTGTGCTGAGTAGCCCACAGTGTACTTGAAAACGTATTTGCTCTGGCAAGCACATGTAATATTTTCTGCTGTAATAGTGAGTCTTCAGTGAACCCACTTACCTTTAAAAGCTGATATTTTATAATTATGTTGGATAGCAGCCACCATGTCCTTCCAGAAGTCATACTTTTTCTGACCATCATGCTGTAAGTGTCAAAAGGATCCTAGTCATTATATGAAGTATCAGCTATTACAAGCTTTCATATTGAAACAGTGACAGAAAAGCCATGAATTAACAAAATTATATGGAGTAAAACAGTCTTAAGACAGTAGGATTCAGGACATCAGGATTCAGTAGCACCCAGATTAACTGCGGGTAATTGCAGACAAGTTATGTCCCTCTTAGAGGGTTATGATGGGAGGAGGAAAGGAAAAGGAGAAATGCTGAATATTTGTGAAGAACTTTAAAACATTACAGCCAAAAGGGGCATCAGCTATAACAGCAGCTTACAGAATGAGCATCCAATCCCACTGACATTTGGGAAACAAACAAAGAAACACCCAGGGCTTCAGATACTGAACTTAATTAGCATGTTGACATTATCAACATGCCTGGCATTTATATCACCTTCCACCTTAAGAACTGGCAAATTCCTTTGCTATAATTTAGAGGAAATGCCCTTCTGCCAAGAACCCTACCCCAAATACGGTATAAAATACTCATTCAGAAGCCTGCACTCATGGCATTGTGCTCTGAAGATTGCCAAACCCCAGCTCTGGCAGAAGGATGGGGAAGGTGATCCACAATTGTGAACAGTCTCTTGCCATTTCTAGAAAGCTTCCCAGGCACAGCAGAGCTCCAGTTGATCTCAGCTTCCCCTTCAGCCTCTCACATGGGAGAGGAAAACCTCAACCAGCTAAGCCCCACGGCACTCTCAAACACCACAAATTTTAATAGTGATGAATGAAATAGATGCAATTACACAGCTAGCCAGTATTACAGAGCAGAGGATTAGCTACAGATCCTGTAAGAGGTGCTCAGTTACACAGCAATTAGGCAGCAGTAAAGCAGGTGGTATAGTTTTTGAGTTTATGTGTCATGGAAAGTATTTCTGTAGTGATGTTACAGGCCTTCCACATCTATCTATATCAGGATAAATTTCAAGGCAACTGTTAGCAGTTTCAGGGCACTGCTGCCCTCTGTGAATTGATACCTGCACTGATACCTGAATAATGAACCATTTTGTAAGCATTAAGCATTCTGTAGAGAGAGAAACGTTCAGAAACTGAAAAAAACCTCCAAACCCAAACCCTTATCAGTGCCAAACAAAAACCAAAACCATGTAGCTTATATATACTGAAGTAAACTGCTATTTCAGTCCAAACCTGTCATGGAGGCTTCCAGAGAACAGTCTGCCTTTACTTTCACAATCAGCAAGTCACACAAACAAGGTCTTTTGTGTATAACTGACAAGCATAGTTTGTTTATCATCCATCAGTACTACAGGTTAAGAGCAGGAAATACTGCTGAAAGCTGTGGCTTTCAGAAGTTTTTTTTAAATCCATTCCTATAGCTAACTGCCACAGAAATACATAAAAGAGCAACTAAAGAGAAAAGGCTTCATATGTCAGCTTCAGCTAGCCAAGGGTGCTAACCAAGGGTGATTCTTCAAAGCTATGTACAGAAGATACTGGGGATCATCTATCCAGTGGCACGCAAGTAGCCTAAGCTAGCACTCCTCTCAAGACAGAAAGATTCACCTGCCTTCTCCCCTTATGTGGCTGACTTAGCCCTTACTTTGGAATTTTGGGTTTTTCTGCTTGTTTCTCTTAAAAAAAATAAATCAGCGAAGTGAACCAAATCTCCTAGGAGTGCTGTTCTGAGGACAGATGGATACTAGTTTAAAACTGGGTATACTTCCTTCAAAACATTTGAACTCAGAGGAGAGTAAAATAACTTAAACTAATTTCTTGCAGATCTTCAGCCATTGCATACAAGATATAAAGGAATACTGACCAATTCCAAAAAGCAGAGAAAACTGTATGCATGGCCATCCAGTCCACCATGATTTTGGTGTGATTACAAAATGTGATTTTATTAGTTGAACCATCAAGACAAAGCATTGTTTTGTTTAGCTCATCAGTGTGAAGATCAAAACCACTATGAAGCTCCCATGCTTTGTCTGAAAACTCGTAAGAGTTCTGGCTCTGGACACAGTAAAAACAGATACATTTTTAACAAGGCAGGGTAGTCCAGCATCCAACTCATGTCCAAACCCATTTTGAACCCAAATGTAGTAATTCTTGCATCTGCTGCCAGTAGAAAGCTTCCCTGAATCCATAATGTTGTCTGGAAATGGTAAGAAAATATCACTTTGTAAGCAGGCTTACAACAACAGGATACAGAAGGCTCTACTTTCTTTTAGGAATGAGGAAGAAGAAAATGTGATGGTTTCTAATCCTTAGGATGCAGCATTTGGGAGGCATAAGCTCTGGGCTGGAGAGGCTGACTGCCTCCTGCCTTGCATCTCTCTCAAGTGGCTGATGCTAACCTTCCAGGGAATTACAGTAGCCCTCCTGCTGAAACAGGGCTGACATCCAATAAAATACTTGAGTACTGCTAGGAGATAAAGAGGTTGCATGACCCACTTCTCGTGGCTCTCCGGAGAAACGACACGGGTTTAATTCCCTCTGGCTGAACATGGCACTGATCCCGGGTCAGTGCTCCAGCCTGTGAACTAGTAACTGGATGTAAAAGCTTACTACACACATGCTATGATGTGCTTTCTCTCTTAATAAGTGGGTCATTTGTGCTGAGTCTAAATTAAATATAAAGTAAACACAATACAGGTGTCACAACTGCAACAGGTTTCTAAGCTGTGAACAGCTTAGGGGAAGGAGATTAATCAGGCAGAAAATTAAGAGTCTTACTGAGCACCTGTCCTGCATGCTTCCCTGATAAGCTAGTTTTAGCTAACTCTTCATGCAGCACTTGGACTTAGGCAGCAATCTACTCAGCATGCTATTTTGAAGTGAAGGCTAAAGCAGCAAGCCACCTAATATCCTATGAGACCCAGACACTCATCTCACAGCTTGGATTTTCACTCTGCAAACAAGGTTAAATCCTGACAATTTTCAGGCCTGCAGCGCTTTGGCCAGAAGATTACCTCAGTACTCTTTTGACACCAACACAGTTACTCCATGAGAAGAACTCTCTCCTACCTCCACCTGCATGCAAGTTAAACATTAAAATCTTTCACACAACAAAACAATTATCACCGAATTTCAAAAGCAGAATTTAGGACACTCTATCTACCTAAAAAGCACTGAAAAAGGTTGAAGCAATTGTATTTTCCACCTTAAGAATTTAATTTACTGTTTATCAGTGGAAAAAAAAAAGATACTATGCCAAAGGTGTATTTATATCTGTGTACACAGATCAATGTATTTAGGACAAAAACAAGCTTAAAAATGATTAAATGAAGCTTCATTCACTCTTTAACAACTTGCAAATTAGCAAATAGTGTAATTCGGTAAGTTATATTATATTAATTTCAAGTACAATCAAGCATAATTAAAGGACACTTTAAGCACTACATTGTGCATGTAAACTTGAGGAAAACAGCACATTTCCATTAGTATCCTAGTTATTTGTGCCCTCTGGTGGAAGAACTTTTATTTTGAACATGCCATGTAGTTCACAATTATCTTCAGAGACAACTTTAATACAGTATGTCCAACACGGAATAGTCCAAATGAGAAAAACATCTTGATGCTGTTCAATACCAAATTTGTATGCATTTAATAAAGAATGTATGCAAGAGATGCAGTGGTGGAAGAAAAAGATAATACATAATTTTCAAACAATCCAGTTCTTACCTGATCTAAGCTGTCCACAACCCTTGCACACAAAAGAGCTCCCGGCAGGTCAAAATAATTATCATACAAATAGTATTTAGCTGGAAAAAATAATTTAAAAAATATACTTTAAACACCCCTGTATTGAATCCTTTAATCACAAATAAAAATTACATTTAAGTAATAATATAAGCTCCTATTTGGATTTTACTGGTAATAAGCATTATCTGTTTCCCAATCTCCAATAACAAAGGCTAACTTGTGATTGTCATAACTGGCAACTACGAGTTGTTTACCTATACGAAGGCAGTGAGATCTCAATAAGATATTTTAAGATTCTAAAAGCCCAGGTGAAAGAAAAGGGGGAGAACCATGAGTTTTAATGCAGGACAGCATCTTTCAACTCTTCCAAAATATCTATTTCCCTAGTAGTGCAAACACTCCTATTTAAGTGTGTTTCCTTAGCATCTTCAAGCTCACAGACACTTGGACAGGTCTGACACACTCATGTCCTTTGCACACACATGCTGTGAACAGTGCCTTGGCCCAAGGGGAAGCGTGCTCACATTATTACATCAGTCCTGAAAACAGAACTGTATCAGGAGGCTGCAAATGTCCCCTCAGACTATGGTCATGCTCAACTAACTCTCTTCAAGAAGTGAAATTACTTCACCAACGATTTTTTTTCATGATCTTGTCTATGCTGTCTCCTAGGTATATTCAAGAACAAATCAGCAAAATGGGGATTAACACTCACAACAGAGACCAACTGCATGTTTCAGTGAAAAAAAAAGCACATTTCCTATATAACCTCAGGAAAGCTCTCTCTTCCTCCATTTTGCAAATATTACCTGCAGTTTAAAATAAGTATTGCAGTTGCAGTCAGCAAAATCTCAAGGAAAAATATCTCCATTACATAACAAAATGCACCTTAAGTGATCACTTCCTGTGTGTTACTCTCAACTGCCAAGATCAAGCTAAAACAGAGAGGAAACACAGAGCAAGAATGCAAACCTAGCCACAGCTCCTTCAAAGTGACTCCTACCTTAAACACAGGAACTACAAATGCCAGGGGAGAAGTTTTGTTTCTAGATTTGTTTTGTTCACTGCACCTGCACCTAGGCCTCCACTAATGGGACTGGTGGCAACAAGTCAACAATTAAGAAAAATTTAAGATCTGTCCTAAATGAGACAGGATATCTGTAAGCAGGTATTGAGCAATTGTATTGTACATCACTGTTCCTCTTGGGTTCTGAGGTTCTGTCTCCTTATCACTACAATAATTAGTAGTATTATTAGCATATTTATAATAACAACATTTAATTTCAATTAAAAATTATTCTCAACTTATGAGATTACATTTTTTCTGATTCTCCTGCCCACTAGGCCTAGGCAGGGTGGGAGTGAATGAGCAGCTTTATGGTCCTCTGTTGCTGGCTCGGGTTAAATGGTGATACTGGTTGTATCAGCCTACTTCATCAATAGTGTGTGTGCCCATCACTATAACCAACACATGCCTATAATGTCAGCTCATTTGTCTTAGCATAAAACAAATATCATGAAATAAATTTAAGGTGAATTCTAGTACTAGAAGTTAAAAAAGAACATAAAGGCCAAGTCTTCCCCAATGCATTTACCTGTTCCAGTATTTCCCAGTTCAAGTATTTTCACAAATCTGTGTTAAGAACTAACAGTACGAGGCATTGAAGGGACAGAGCAATTTCAAAGAAGAGAACATGCTAAAGTATAGCTACCTGTGCGTGAAACCATTCCACTGACTGTATTAAAATGCTTCCACTCCTTCCTTCCATATATCTCCAGGACCTCTTCAGATGTCATGCTCTTTGTACCATGGCTTGCCCTGTTCGATGCATTGTTTATTAAAAAACAAAACAAAACAAAACAGAAGAGAGTTGAAAACATCCAAACTACAACCTGTGCAAAGTAACACACTGCAACTAAGTTACAGTGCATGCTAGCTGATCAAAACTGGTCTCTTTACAGCTTAGAAATTTCCCAGGACCTACTAAGCTTTTATCATATATATTCCAGCTCTCTATAAAGGCCTTACTGCACAAAGGTCTGGTTGGCTGGGGGCACAGCTACTGTACCTCACCTGCTAACACAATCACTCTGTATTGCTCGAATGTTTTCAATTGTGTCAGGACACTCGCTATACTTGAGCTATCAATATACACTGCACAATAAAGCACAGTGCAGAAAGCCTATACATCATTCTGAACCCTGGTAACATCACAGAATGCAGGGCAGAACTATAGAAAAGTGCTAGTTTGAGCCCTGCAAGCAGCTTTTTAATACATAAAAAGCCTAGCCTTTTTAGGCATTAAAAATTAACTACTTGGACCGTCAAATTGGGTCCCATTTTGAAGCAAATGCATGAGAGGCATTTTGAAGTAATGTCAAGAGAGGTAACCCTGTACCAACTCTTCCCTTTAATGAGGTATACCCTGTTCTGCATTCAGTACTCCAAAATTCATGCTATTAAATGAATTTTAGGATACACAGCAATGACTCAAAAGTATTTTTTTCTTCTTTTAATGAGATCTGACTTTTCTTAACATCTTCAAGCTCCTTCAGAGAGCTATCAGGAGAAAAAAAAAAGTAGAGTCTGTCTTGCATTCTAAATTACACAGATTTTCATTTTGGAACAAAATTAGGGAGAAATGGGACTGGGATTGGTATATTTTAGATATATTTACTTTTCAGATTTTTGATTCCAAATAGCAGTCTTCTATATTAAACAAAAAAAAAAAAAACAAAAAAAAGGAAGGCAAGAAAGAAGAACTAAGAATTTACTGAAAGTGACGACTGAAAGCAAAGTAGCTTTTAAGCAGAAACCCCCCAGAATTCCAAAAGTGAATGTATCAGTTTCTGTGGTTAATTTATCTCAGACTGTTTAAATTATAAGTTGTAAACTTGCAGAATTTTGAATGTCTACAGCACAAAGAAAATAGTCATTCCAGTCATTAGTATTAGTCATTAGTACTGGCCCCCAAGCCAGGTTATTCTCAATCCAAAAAAAAACCTTACCCAGGATTTTAGCAGAACTGGACAAAGAGTACATTGGTAGCCACCAAAAAAATGAATTCACTTTCAAGATCAATGTGTCCTCAGAGTCTCAGATTTTATTAAAAATGAGGTATTATTTACTACCAGCTAACATTAAAACATTACCAAAAGATTCCATATATAACATTAAAAGAAACTAAGCACCACAATACCAAAGAGTATTTAAACTTTTACATTTAACAAATGAATGCATGCTGAAATAAGTATTTTAAATATTTATAAAATTCAGAGACAACATTTAGGAAGGAGATAAAATGTTAGTGTATTTAACAATATAACTTCTATTTTACAATATAGATTTATTGTCAATATTACCTTAAAACTGTTCCATCTTCTGCAAGTTTCAGGAAGTTTCCTTCTTCAATGTCCAACACCAAGCCTTTGCAACTAAGAATTAATTAATTTTAGGGAAGAAACAAAAAATTAATGCTTTCAGAGGACAGTTTTCTTATCTATCAGTGATATGCAGTTACAGAAGCTATGGTGCTTCTGTAGCTATGATGCTACAGAAAACCAAACAAGTCACAAGCCTTCCAGTATTTCCATGCTTGAACAATCCTCTCTATACGAAAGTGGATATTATTACAATGAGGACTGGATTTTCCTTACATAGCAAAATCCTACTAAATAAACCCAGCTCCATGTCCAGTAAATTTGGGGACTGTTTGGTTGGAGGTTTCAGGTTGAAACGTATAAAACTAAGAAATGTGATCTTTAAGTCACTTCCATTAAAGATTTTTTTTTTTTTTGTGGCAACTACTCTAGTTATTACTTGACTGATTACACCAGTTATTACAGAAAAGAGGGGTAGGACATCACTCTAAACGAGGCAACTCAATAAGCTAAGAACACATGAAGCAGAAGCATTGCCATGTTAGCCAGCACAAACAGGGAGAAGAGTTGACAGCATTGGAGACACTTGGCAAGAGTTGCTATTTTTCCTAATAAATCTTTATCTTCCAGATTTGCTTAGGTTCTTTGAAAAATTAATTCAGAGTTCAGTGGTTAGAATACAAATGAATAAACGAGACTGAGGAAGCAATGGCACCTTCATGCTCTATGAGGCCCTTAAAGGAAAAAATATATTCCATGAAGGCAGCAAGCAGATGCCAACCTTTCGTGAATGACTCCTGGGCAAGAAGCAATGACACACTTGCTACCAGCACTGTGGACTTGCAGGTCCATGCTAATGAACCTCCTGCTTCAATGAGAGACCAAACCCAAGATATCTAGAGCTGAAAAAAGGATTTCTTGCATCATAGGCCTCAAAATATGATAAATAGATACATTACTTGTCTCATGGAAGTTGAAATTAATCTCATTGAAAATTGTCCAGTGAAATATTGAATTGTAAAGAACCATTACACAAGAATACACACATTATTAAAAAAAAAATCTGTGTATCTGTATCTAATGGTTATTTGGCCTTCAAGTCTCCACCCCCATGGCCCATATAATAACCTTATAAAGTAAAAAGATCAAGATTCAAGTTAAGTTCCTGCTCAAAGACCATTGAGTTCAGAGCAGGAACTTGGGTTTCAGTCTTTTTCATCATGGCTTTGTGCCTGATGTGCCAAGGGCTACCTCCTGATATGTCACCTTTCCATGGCTGTTGGGATTAATCTGCCTTACACAACCAAACAACATCTGTTGAGGTAAAAATTACTAAAATCTGATGGTTACTGTTGAATAGAATGTAGAAGACAAAGATGATACACAAAATAAGAGTGAGACCAAAATGCTTGTGTCCAGAAAGCTGGAAGCACAGACAAAGATTAGATGCTCAGTTCCCTCTTCAAAATATCCTGTTAGAAGTATCTCATGACAAATACTTCTTAGAACAAGTATTTGAAACTGTAATTTTGGATTTATCCATTGCACTTGACAATCATAACATCAACTGCCTAATAAATGTTCTCTGAGCTTTGTAAAAAAATTACAGCATAAAGGAATGACATTATTTTCAATGTACTCACCAGAAGTCTAAGCTGTCTGGAGCTAGAGTCAGCAAGTCTTCATCATATCCCTTCTCTGTTACCAGATACTGGGCAAAACTATCATATATTAGCTACAAATGAAAAAAAAACCATTGCATTTATTATACTGGTGAAGTGAGATCAAAGACACTGTTTCCTTGAAAAGTGGCAAGATGCAAGTGTTAATGCCTCCTTGGTGAAATCAAACCATGGAGCTAGAGGCCCTGTCCCACTGCCTCCACTGGGAAATAGTGCCTGAGGTTATTTCAGTCATGACTGGAACACATACAAGAGTTCTGGTGCAATGTGTTCACCACGACCCAGATTACAACATTCTACTTTACAGCCCCTGTGCTTCAAGACTGCTGGGAAATCAAGATGGTAAGTACTTAAAGGCTAGTCACTATTCCCCCTCCCCAATCATCCTTTTTGCTTCATTTTTTTAAAAATTTAAAATGTTGTGGTTACTGAGATTCAACAAGCAGCTTCTAAACCAGTAAACATTTATCCTTAGGGACATTTTAAAAGTATTTGAAGGAATTAATTTTGAAGAAAATAGGCAACTACTGAATAAACAGTTATTATTTCTAAATTCAAATGGCCTAGCATGATTATTTATTAATGTACTGCACTGGTAAAGTTGTACAAGAAGCTCTATGGAGATGCTGCCATGTCCTTAAAGACTACCCAAAAATAGTAATTGCTCTCTTTTTCTTGTGGTTCTTTCATTAAAGCTGTTCCCTGGCCTTTTTTTCTTTAATTACAGCATATGCTCTTGGAATTAGTATGAATAACATCTGCAAAAGACAACATCAGAATAGTAAGAACTAACTACATCTTCAGCTGGGCCTATGAGCCTTTTAAAGTATTTCTTATTTCCAAGAGATAAGGAGGCATGCAACGGGCACGTGTCAGTCTGCCTCCTGTGAGAAGATGAAGAGTGTACTAAGTTTAGTAAAAGTTTTGGGTTTTAGTAAAAGTTGTGTTCATTGGTTGGTTAGCATTTTTAAAAAACTCTTATAAACTATTGTCTAATGTTTGCCTTCATCATACAGAATTTGTATCAGCAAGAATGTGCTTGCATATGGCAAGAATATGGAAAGTAAGCCTAGTGTTACAGTTTCCACCTACAAATTTAAGAGCTCATACATTTTATTGTTACTGTTGAATCCTCTTTTGTAAGCAAGATGCCTCTTCACTTAAGCTCACACATAGCTAAGGGAAGCAATGCACTTTTTCAGCACAGGATGCCTATTAATAAATGGGACAGCTCATAAACATTTGTTTCTATATTGAATTCTGGAATTATCTTGCAATTAGCGTGGGAGTCCTGTGCAGTGCAAAATGTACTGTAAGTGAATGGAGACAAAGAAAGGGGGAGAGTGAGACACTATGAGCATCCACGACACAAGATAGCTCCAGAACAGAGTCCTGACATCAACAGAGAAGGACGAACCAATGTAAGATTACCGGGGAGTTGAAAAACGAAAGTGACAAGGGCGGGAACGCACAGCACAGGCAGCAATTTCCCTTCCGAAGAGACCACAGGGCTAAGTCAGAGGTGCCTCTAAACTCGGTGTTTCATTACAAGCACCAAAAAGTTCGCAAAGGTCCAAAGCACTGCGCGTTCCTCACTCTGCAGCATCTCTGGATTTAGCGGGCGGGCTCTACCTTTACCTCAGCGGCGCTACGGCCAGGAAAGAAGAACCATTTTCAAGGAACGAGACATGGCTGTCCCCTCCGCTCGGGCAGAGAGGCCTGCCGAGGAAGGGCCCGGCGAGAGCTGCACTTGCGATTCTCTTATCTTCCGTGGATGTCAGCCTCCGGGCCGGCCCCGGGCTCGCTGCCCGCGCCGGAGGGCTCCCGGCCCCGCTTGCCTTCGGCGGGGCATGCGGCGGCAGCGGGCGGAGCGGGGCCCCTCCCGCGGCTCCCTCGGCCGCGCCGCGCCGCCCGCACTCACCCGTGCGCTCTGCGGGAGGTGGTACCGGCAGAGCGTGTGGTCCAGGTCGAAGCCCACCACGTCGCACTCGGCCAGGGAAAAGTGCTGCTGCATCGCCGAGACGCCGCCGCCGCGCGGAGGAGGAGAAAGAGGCGGGAGGAGGAAGGAGCGCGGGCGGCGCTTCCTGCGGAGCCGAGCCGCGCAGAGCGGAGCGGGGCCCCCGGGACACCCTGCGCCCGCTCTGCTCCGCCCCGGCGGGGCCGCCCTCACCTGCCGCACAGCCTCTCGGCGAGCCCGGGGCTGGAGGGGCGGGCGCACGGAGGATGGCCGGAGGCGTGTCCAAGCGCTCGAATTCGGAAAACACGCTTCCCGCCGCGGCTCTGTGCGCTTGGGAGCCGGCATTGGAACGGAGGGCTCCCGCTCGCCTGGCAGACCGCGAGTCTTCGGCGGGGTGTGTGCTGGGACCTGGTGAGCAGGGAGCAGCGGGGGACAGCAGTCAGCCTTGGTTAGTGACAGGACAGCCAGCGCCACATCGCAAGGGCTCTATCGGGGACGATTAGGATATGTAAAAGTAGAAAAACTACTTCGTTATGAACCGTCAGCGCGTTTGTGATGACACCAAGCTGTGTGGTGCAGTCGACTCGCTGGAGGGAAGGGAGGGGATGGCATCCAGAGGGATCTTGACAGACTCGTGAAATTCAACAAGGCCGAGAGCAAGGTCCTGCACCTGGGTCAGGACACAAGTGCAGGCTGGGTAGTGAATGGACAGAGAGCAGCCTTGAGTAGATGGACCTGGGGGGTGTTGATGGAGAAGAAGCTCAACATGACTCCGTAATGTCACTTTCAGCCCAGAAAGCCAACTGTGTCCTGGGATGCATCAAAAGAAATATGGGGGGCAGGGTGAGGGAAGGGGTTCTGCCCATCTGCTCCACTCCTGTTATGTCCTGCTTTGGGGCCCCCAACATAAGAAAGATGTGCAACCTGCTGGAGCGAGTCCTGAGGAGGGTCATGAAGAGAGGTGCTCTGTCCTTTGATTATGAAGATAGGCTGAGAGAGCTGGGTTTGTTCAGCCTGGAGAAGAAAAGGCTTCAGGGAGACCTAACGGCAGCCTTCAAGTACCTAAAGGAACTTACACAAAAGCTGGAGAGGGAATTTCTACAAAGATGCATAGCAATAGGACAAGGGCTTTAAACTGAGGGTAGGTTTGGGTTAGATTTAGGGAAGAAATTCTTTCCTATAAGGGTGGTGGGGCACTGGAACAGGTTGCCCAAAGAAGTTGTGGATGCCCCATCCCATGAATAGTTGAAGGTTAGGTTGGATGGGGCCCCAGGCAGCCTGATCTAGTGGAAGGTTCACAGCAGGAGGGTTGGAACCAGATGATCTTAAAGGTCGCTTCCAAGGCAAGCTGTTTTATGATTCTATGTATCAAGGTCCCTGCAGGGCATACTGTATACAGTAAACCACATTATGCTGTGCATTTGGCTGTGGAAAAAACCCCAAAATTTCATAGGTAATTGCATAGATACCTTTAAATTTATTGACAGTTTTGGTAATCAAACAAAAAAATTAGGAACAGTACAGTCTGTGTCCAGAATACATTAAAAAATGAGCTTTTGATAGGTATCTGCTGAATAAATAATGCTGTAGTGCAATTAGAAAGAAAGTGCTGTCTGAAAGAAAGTATTGCATTTGGAGAAAAGCAAACAGATGAGAATTGCATTGAGGTAGTCTTATTCTCAGTGGTCGAACTTGAATATAGCTTAGGCTGAACTCAAGATGCTAAAACAACTGTGCTTGACAGTCTTTTTTGAAGGACTTCCTTATTCTTCAATTATTTTCTCTCAGTAGGCCAATGACACCATCAAAACTTTTTTTGATTCACAAAACATGAAAAAATCTAGTTGAATATATTGTAAATACATATATTTTTAAATTCTTGTATGGCTATAAATAGAATAGTATAAAAGGTAATTGAATTGAGAGCAATTGTTAAAAATATTTAATACAAGTCATCTTTTCCAGTGCTGCCTATGTTTGCACAGCTGTAAGGGCTGTACTTTGTAGGTGGAGTTCATAACCATAGTAGAGTGTAGCAGAAATTTTGATTATATCAAATTATGATTTGATTTTTGCAGGATCACTCAATGATACTTTGGTATTACAGAGAAGAATGCTTTTGAAAATACATTCAAGTAGTATATAGATACAACTTTCGTACATATTAAGAGCTACAATGTACTTATATATTATGATTCAGTTTGCTATATTCAGGTAGACACAGATGAGAGAAATTTAATAGCATGACCTCTCACATGCTCTTAAAAACTCCACTGAGAAGTTCAGTATCAGATTAGGAAATGAACTAGACAGGAAATTTATAGAAACTAGGAATAAAGTTTGAAAATGCTAGTAGTAGGGCAGGATGAGCATTTAAGGTGTCAGAGCAAGATGGAAATGGATTACACATATTTTATCAAAGCCTGTTGTACAGCAGCTTCTCTCAAGGGATCTCAGAATTTCCCACAGGCATTAATATACTTCCTGATGCTGCTGTATATGTATATATATGCATAACATGTAGTATATACCCACACCATACATTATATAATGTATACACACCATAAATTATGTTTAAATAATGATACATACATGTGTTTTAGACATTTGTTAAAGAAATACATTTATGCCTAAAAACATTAAAAAAAAATAATGTGTGAAACCTGAGCATACAAAAAAGGCCCTCACACACAACAGGGATAATAATCCAGATGATGCAGCAGCTGGGAACTGAGAGCACAAGACAATTGACCTTCCTAAAGCTGCTCACTTCAGAAAACACAGAGCAAATTCCTGTCCCACTGAAGCTGATGGCCACAATTTTGATTGACTTCAGAGGGTCCAAGAGGTTATCCACAGTTAGTGTTTCATGCTATTCTCATATAAAGTTTGTCTGGCTTGCAGATTATATCAGTACAGCGGTCTTATTTCAGTTACTCTTTTTTTTTCCTGAAAAGGATTCATGTAGCTTCCAAAATAGTGTTTAGGTTACGGCATTTTCTTGCTATGCCAATAAAGCACTTTATACAAAAAACTCATCAGGAAAAGCAACTTAACACACTGAAGTATTGAAACATCTGAATAGATACTGAAAATTATGTATTCATTGATAGAATCATAGGATCTTTTGCATTAAAAAAAACATCTAGTCCAACCCTCTGGTCACTGTATTCACTGTCAGCTGAATGTAATTTTGAACATCCAGATTTTGTGAATGCTGGACAATTATATTGATAGCAATGATAAGCTATCATAGAATTTACAACACAATAGTACTAATCATACTTATCTTAAAACACTTTGTGTAGGGAACAATATTCACCAATGGAGGGATTCAGCAAGTTAAACTTCAGATACATGAAGCTGAAGATTAAATCAGAAGTCTGACAACAAGAAATAGAGAAAATACTAATGAAGAGAATTGGTTTTCAGGCCCGGGTAAAGAGAAGATGAATGAGAGAATAACACTCTATCTTCAGTATTCGCAGCACAAGCCTGGTAATAGTCTCAGCTGTTTACTTTCACGTTGTCATCGTATCACAAAAGTTCCATACCTTCTTAGCAACGTCTCACTGGCAGCTCCTCACAGCACTGCCTCCTTTTCCACAGCACAATCAACAAACTCCAACTTGCTTCTTAACTAGCTAACCCACTCTTTTACAGCACTCATCCTCATTGGACACAGCTGTGGCCTGTTAAGGGCAGGCCTGTTCCTAATCTTTGGTAATTAGTACAGCTGCAACTCGTCAGGGGTGAGATTGCCTTCTGCACTATCTTTATTTTCTCACATTCTACCCCCCCCCCCCCACTTTCAGCACATATACACCGCATTTTTTTCTTTTTCTTTTGTCTTAAAAGTGTTTTGTTTCTTCAGTTTCTTCCTTTCAGATGAATTCTTTAAATATACTGATATCCCATTCTAGGGCCTTTCTCAGAGGGGAGCTACTTTTGAAAATCCTCTGCAAAAACTGAAGTACCTTAATGTGTTTACAGCACTGTTTCAGCACTGTCTTTCAGGTTTGATAACACCATGAGACACACAGAGATGTCCACATAACTGAAGTTGAGCTGTTGGGATATCAGGTCCAAACTGAATTTCTTTTAGGTTGCCCCATGGTTAATTTATGGATCACAATAATTTTTTTTTTATGTTATAAATATGTCGTAATTGGTAAATTGGGAAAAATCGCAAATCCTGTCCTAGCAGGGGAAATGACTAACTGGTCACTCTGTACAGAGATAGAATTGCTTGTGGTGTGGCATACCTGAAGACCAGCATCCCTCAGGCTGGGGCTGCAAGGTTGCCTGGAGGGATGTTCCTTCTCCAGCCCTCAGCCCGTGATACACAGATCCCCATGGAGCCAGCAGGACAGGGCAGTGGCTTCTGCACACCCTCAGCACCCTAATGTTTGGCAACTTGCAGGAAACACGTGAAGTGGGTAATTTGATGTGTCAAAGCCTTTTAGAAATACAAAAAAGGAGCATTTTGGTTTCCATCTGCTGCATCATGCCTGCTTTCCATGCAGAACAGGCTCCTAACACCATGTAGCTTTAATGCACAAGAGCGGACTAACGTGGCCTGGAGAGCAAAGGGGGCACAACTGAGTGTGGTAACGTCATGAAGGCATGAGAACTGTGTCAAAATCCTAGCTGTCACACAGAAGTTCTAGGCCTCTGAGCAGGACAAGCAGCGCAGCTCCTCGCTCTTTGTCCTTAAGGGGGCAGCATTACAATGCATTGGAGCATCGCTTGGCGTTAGCTGGGAATCGTCTGCGCCTTGGTCTGTTTCTCTTCCCTTAAACTTCGTGTGCGTTGTCCTAGGACTGTGTAAGTTGAATTTGTCCCAGCCATGCAGTTGTAGCTGTCTGTCTATTTTGACAAGGGTTATAAGGATTTTTTCTGTTAAAAAAAAGGGGAGGGGCTCTCGTATTGTAATGGAAGGATATATAATAGTGATATGAAAATAAGCATTTGAACAAATACAGATTGTTTTCATTTTAGACAAGGAACACCTTCTTATGCAGAAGGAAGATCAGAACATTCTAGATTTTTCCCTGTTGATTTTTAAAAAACTTAAGCAAATACTTGTGGAGTAACATTAGTCAAACCAAAAAGTTTTGGGTTTTGGGTTTTTTAAAAAAATATATTTTATTTTAGCACCTTACTAAGATGTGAGTCTCAGGTTTGTACTTGATTTAGCTTTTAACCCATGTAGTTGTTCAGTGCACAAGCATAAGAATGCCTCACAGCCCAGCATCCCCAACCTGAAGCATCCTAGGATGCTTCCGTGGGATTCTTTGTGCATTTGAACAGGATTGCTGGATTTGGTTCCTTGATTTTAAGTTTAGGGCACTAAGAAAGAAACATTTGTTCAGTGACCATCATAGGAATAAATTCTACAGAAGTAGTGTATGACAGAGTGATACTTTGGGAGACATAGGTCTATCAACACTAATTTATTTTAGAGATAACCTTTGTCTCTGCAAGACAGTGAAATCTGTCAAGGATATATTTTCTTTGAAAAATGGTCTCCAGCACTTACTATTTCCTTAGCAGACTTTTAAAAGTTGAACAAAATACTAAATTTTCAAGGCATCCCTCTGTGGCACACAGGATGCTTTGTTACTAGGTAGAGAAGCTTGGTGAATTTACTTAAGTATTGATCAGGATTTAATGTTCGATTAAATTCCCGTGACTTCACAAGTTTTTCTGTTTATTGGGATGTTTAGCAGCCTTTTTATATGGTACAAAATATGGACACATCAGTTTTCTAGTGGAATTACACACATACAATTTATAGTGTCCTGCTGGGATTAGGACATCTGATTACATCTGGCACCTCAGTACTATATTCCCTACATTCTATCTGACCAGCATAGAAATGAAAATCAGGATGCTAAAGATACAAGATTGCCAAAACTAAACCCAGTAGCTCATCAAAAGGTTAAACAGACAGTAATCCACTAGGTGCTCAGAGTCTCTCAAAAGCCTTCTTACTGTCCTTATCATCTCTCTCAGATCTTGTAATCTACCTCAGGCTGTTCCCACACAACATGAAAGAAGGAAATGAAAATCAATTTTTTTGTCAGAATGATTAATAACCAAGACTGATTGCTGGACCCTTAGTGAGTATATATTTTAAAACTCTGCATAGTTGTTTAAAGGTACTTTGAAAGATTTTTCTTTTTGACCTGGATGAATGTAACATTTAGTCAAAAGAAATTGCACTAGAAATATGGACTTTTGGGGAAGATATACTCACCCTTTTATATTTAATGGGGAGAGAACAGTGCAGTTTCTATGATCTATGGAACACTGTCTTATTTTTCCTGTGTTTGGGATTTTTTCTTGTTCTTTTGGGCCTACTCCTATGTTTACAATTTGAAGTATAAAATCCAGAACATTACTCATTTTCAGTCCTCATTTTCCATTCATTTGTGGTGTATTCATGGAGAGATAATATAAATTGCTTATGGCTTCAATTTCTTCATGAGTAAACCAGGAATAGGTCTAATTCAGACATTCTGAAGATTTCTGAGTTGTCCCAAGTAGGTTACAGGCTTGCATTTCAAGCTTGACATTTGCTGGTTATTGCATAAAAAAAATCCAATGTATTCCAATACACAGTCTGCACGAAAGAACAGAGCTATTGAATAGCCAGTGGGAAATGCCACAACTATAACACTGCAGACTTGCAGATAACAGAACTAGGAAAGACCTAACAACAGCCATGTTCTGCCCTGGGACAGGATCAATCCAACTACAAACATCCTTAGAAGTCAACTGTCTACTTCTTTAAAAGTACCCCTTTGAAAGAGCCACTGAGGCAATTTCTTCCAGTGTTTAATAGTCCTTACATGCAGAACACAGAGTTTTCTCTCTCCCTTCATTTCAAAACAAAGTGTCTGTTGCTCTAATGTGTCTTTTTTTTTCTTGTGTTGTGTTCTGTTCCTAGCAGATGTGAGAACCACATGCACCAGACTTCCATCTATTTGAAGGCTGCTACTATGTTTTCCCACAGACTCTTAAAGTTCCTTTCTTAAAGGCTGAAGGGTTTTGAGCCTGCTTGTCTTTGATTCTCAATCTGGATGATGTTCACTCGTCATTCCATTATCAAATTGGTCATTATCAAATTTTCTGGATTACAGGATCAAAAACAGGGCATGTTGCTCTAGTTTTGGTCTTACATGACTGAATACAGAAAAATTTAACCCACTGTAACATAACACAGAAATCTGTGCTTTCAAACTAACATATGAGTTAATTAATTACAATCTTTACCATGTTAGGATTTTCAAGACCAGATTTTATCCTATTGCTATGATGAGTAGAGAAGCCAATTTTTTCCTTCTTTAACTATAAATCCTCTTTCTTAAGGAGTATTTGATCTTCTATTCAATATATATTTTCTTCTCTATGTGTTCATTACTGATTATAATGAGAGATATTTCTTGGGGTTGCAATAAGAAAAAGCTAATATTAATGCTTATAAATTTAAAATACAAGAGCTTATTTTGAATATAAATTGCATTTGATATTTACTGTTCTGCTTCTGCTTCCAGAAGATGTCTAGTAGTGGTCTGATAGAAGGATAAAAAGTACGCTGCATTTTGATAAGAAGGAGGTGATGTAGAGGAATGTATACTAAGCATCAAGAAAAGTTCATCATGCTGATATAACTGTTTAAATATCTGTACTCTGTTTCTATGTGTGTCTGTGAAGCAGGTCAGAGCAACCTCTATTGTTTTTAGGAAAACGGTATGTCTGCATTTAGCTACCTTCAGGTTCTTGACAGGGAGAGAGGCAATTCTGATAGGGTTTAAAGCTGTGGAAGGAAAGACAAAGGAATATGAATTTGGGAAAAAAAATCAGAGAAAGAAGGGTGACAGAATTCTTCATCAGAAGTCCTTACTGAAAGCGAGTATCACCAAAGCTGGTAGCTTCCTGTCCTCTTTCCCTGTGTTTATAAAGATCATGTCTTGAATGTTGAGTAATGTTTTTTGTACAGCCTCTCATTGTGCAGCTGTGAAAGACAAGCAGAAAGAAAAGAGGAGGCAGGAAACAGAAATTTTCTGTATGTCTAGAGAGAGAAGAATATTGAAACAAAAGAAAAGGAAGAACAGTAAGAAGATACATATTTGCAAGACAAGTTGCATCAGTTTGTGCAACACATACCTGTCTGCTACTTCCTAACATAGTTTTGAAGTATATCCCAGCTTTATAGCTTTCTTTCTGCCTATCCTTTACTTTTCATAGGGAAAATATGTAAAAGTGCACATCCTGAGGTTGCTGAGGCCCTTTAAATTCCCTTTCTTCCGGTTTATAAAGAGTGTCTTACCTTTTGGGTAATGTTCTTTATGCGACATCTCACTGTGAAAGGCAGATACAGCAGAAAGAAAACAGGAAGTAGAAAACTTTAGAAAACATGCAGGGAGAGAGGAACACTTAGTCAGGAAGGTGGGTGGACCATGCAGAGGATTCATATAGTCATAGGAAGTGATTACAGAACCAGTCCTTTTCTATAGAGAGATTTTATATATATATAAAATCCTAATGTATGCACAGTTCATGGAAATGAGTTTTGTTTAAATATGATCTAGCAGGAAGAATTAAAGTAAGGTGGATGAGAGAGGGAGATGCTGATCTCTTGTCCCTGAGATCCAGTAACAGAGTGTGTAGAAATGGTTCAGAGTTGAACCAGGAGAGGTTCCAATTGGATGTTAGGAAGCATTTCTTTACTGAGAGGGTGGTCAAACACTGGAATGGTCTTCCTAGAGAGGTAGCTGGCACCCCAGGCCTGTCAGTGTTTAAAAGTGTTTGGGCATTGTCCTTTAAAACAGGCTTTAACTTTTGGCCAGTCCTGAAGTGGTCAGGCAGATGATCATTACAAGTCAGCTCCAGCTGAACTGTTCTGTTCTGCTCTGTTCTATGCTATTCTAAAATTAGCAGCTAGTTTTTCTAGTGGTTTTGCATGCCATATTTCAGTAATCTTAGGTCATTAATAAGATGTGTTCCTTTATATGGTATATCAATATATTCTAATAGTAAATTTCAGCTCTCTGTGAGGTGCTGCCTTTTTGAGGTACAGTGAAGGTCAGGAGAGAGTGCTGGTTTTATTTTTGGAAAAAAAACCCCAAGCACTTTCACTCGCAGGTGAAACAATGACTACAGTACTTTGATACACTGCTCCTTTACATCCATCTGCCTTTGGACTTCTCTTCTTCTTTTGATGCAATTCCAACTTCAGATATAAATGGTAAATCATGTTCTCAAGTCATCTATGTTGTAGCATACAGACTTTGATAGAGTTATGTGAGAAACGATCTTGACCCATCATAAAATCTTCATAAATAAATACACATTCTTAATTTAAAAACTATTCATAGCAGGGTCAGCTTTGGAATACATTTTCTTAAAAGAATGGCAAAGTCATGGTTGCTGATAATTCTTTGTCATCCACTTGCCATATTTTTTCCCACACAGAGATAAATTTGATTAGAAGTGTTTTTCATGCCTTAGAGAGCTGCAGCTCTGATTTTATTCAGAGAGGCTGCTTCATAGAAAGCAAATTAAGTTACAACTTTTAACACTGTGGGCTGTATATCATTTAGAATAATGTACAATGAAATGAAAAATAATAGTTGAGGTCTGGTCCCATTGCAGATAATGGCAAAACTCACATTAAATTTGAGTAAAGTGGGATCTGTTTGTTTGAACAAATAGAGGAAGTCTCTATTCTGTCAATCCTTGACAGAACCTTATTCCTCTCTGTTAATTTGTTGTCAGATGTAGCATGTTTCAGGCCCAAATTCAGCTAATAAATAAGCAACCCTCATCACCAAAGCACTTGAAAGTATACTTTTAATGTTTTTCTAGGGTAGAGATGGATTACTGGATCAGCCTTTTGGAAATAAATAGCCAAAGTTTTCTCATTACAAATGCAAAAAGATTTCAAGTTGGAAAATGCAGAATCAAATGTAACTCTATGTCTTCATGGATTTATGGTTTAAGATAAAAGACAAAACCAGGAAAGTGATTAATCAATAAGAGTAAACAATTTTGTCAAGAGTAAAATTACACACATAATTTATTTTCACTGAAAAAAAGGCAATTTGCAAATTAGAGAAACAAAATGGAAGTGCTGATTAAAAGGAATATAAAAAAGCTACAAAGTGGTAGTAATATATTCCATTTTAATGTGCAAATGGAAAGAAATATAGCTGAAAGACAGCTGTAATAAAAAAAGTCACTGTGCTTTATTTCAGTTTGTTACCTTAAAAAAACTACACAACTTTAAAATGGTTAGTCATTTAAATTATTACCCAGTAACAGCTTTAAAGCAATATGCTTTTGGTTTTCTACTAACTTCTTTAAAGATCACATTATTTGAATATTTTACTTTGCTGAAAGGTTTGACTTGCTTTATTGTAAAGCATTATGAATTTTTTCTAAGCAAGGTAATAATGTGGAATATTTAAACTAGCATACATTAAATGTGCAGTATAGCTTCTGTCTTGAAAAAGATTATACTGTATGGAAAGTGATGCTACAGGCATCATAGATTATTTAATTACAATTCTTGAATTTTATACCTTAATTTCTATTTTCCTTACATGGAGTTTTTTATTTCCTTTTACAGAATTCAATGCAATTATGAATGAAAATGTTTGTTTCTGTTGTGATCTCATTAAGAAAAAAACCACTGTCTTTTTCAATTTCCAATTTCAACTGACTCATATTTCATGAAAAATTGTTAATGGATATTGCCTTGGAATATTCTTTTTTTCCCCAGCAGAGCTGTTCAGACTACAATTCTTCTCTGCATGACGTAGGGGAATGGTTTCAAACACCACGTTTCATCAGTACTGAAGACTGAGTCTCAGTGATGTTCACTCCTTGTCTCTGAAATATGAACCAGCATATTTATGTGTTGAAGGAGGGTACATTTTTTCTGAAACTCCTAAGTTTTTATGTATTCATGCTAATAGTTCCACACAGAGCATATACAAAACAATAATTGCAGGAACTATGTGTAATGCAAACTCATGCAACATAATTTTTGAAGGCATGTAACACCAATAGAACTTCTATCAAAACAAGGCTTTTGAAATATTGTGGATTCAAATCTTATCTGTACTTATTTTATACAACTTAGTCTGATACCTTAATTCATGCAGAGCAAGCAGGACCTGATTCTAAGATCACTTCAATTAATGTCAGTGTTGCAGATTAGTTTTGTACTAAGTTTACTAAAGGATGTAATGTTAGCACATTATTCTTCTGTCCATTCAGTCAACTAAGAAAAATATGTTTCACCACCACGTTTAAACAGGATTGTTTTGTAGAATAAGGCCTAAGGGATATTGACTCTTAAGTTAATTAGAATTTGATTTAATGGATTTAGAGGACTTCAAATTAATTGTTTAAGCAGGTGCAAAGCTCCTTGCAAGTCTTACTTAGACTGGACTTTATAGGCAATATATAGAAAACATAAAAAGTAACTTCAAATATCTGTTATCCTCAAACCTATAGCGTCAGTGTACACTCTTTTCTTTATGGAACAAGGAAATATACTTTAAAAGAAATGGGAAATTACCTAGCATGAAGGGGGAAAGTAGTGCTTGATTGAATAGATATGCTCTGTTTTCTAAAGTCTAAGTTTGTATAGTCCTGTCAGACACAGCTTTTAAGTGATCAATAGTTTCAAGGTGTTTCATATTTTAAGAAATTACTTACAATATTAGTGTTTGGTGGTTTTTTTTTTTAATATAGGGACCAGAATACTAAATTTCAGTATTCATACTGTAAATGTGCCATTCTGGTTATAATAAATTCATCTTTTTTGCTAGCTAGTGCTGGCTACACAAAGGAGGTGAGGCCCTTGCATTCTTCTTAAAGCACTTTTGCCAATAAAATTAATCAATATCTCTGATTAAGTCTTCTACGATCACTCTACCTCCAGTGGCTTATTTTTTTAACAATATCTGCTCTGATATTCAGGCTTCTAAACAAATTAAATAAAGTTACAGAAAGCCAAAGAGCAATGCGGAACTCTTTGGCCCGATTTGCAAAAAAACAGAAAATATAGTGGGATGCAAGACAAAGAAATAAGTTAAGCCAAGGAATAGGTAATGCAAAGATTATTCTGTTAAATTATATGTAATTCAAATGAAGAGGACTTGGACAACAGTTTATATTGAAAAGTCCCTGAATATACATGATTACCCTCATTTGTTCCAAGCTGTGAATATGAAAATCAGGATTATGGGATTTATCAGATTTCATTTTTTTCTGTAAAACCAGCAAGAACATTTTTATTACATGCTAATTTTCTTTTCTTGCCTGTGATAAAATTATATAGTCTCTTAACCATTAGGAGAACTTCTTTATTTTCAGAAATGCAGTGAATCCTCAATAAAGTCACCAGGATGGGAACAAAGACCCTTGCAGAAGCTGCTGCAATGTGGCCACCACAGCTCACTTACTGTCCTGTCCCACATGACAGGAAATCTGCTCAGTGGTTCTCAGCAACTCCAGTCTTCTCTCTTTTTGAGAAGTCTTTTAAATCTGATTAATGATTTTAATGACTACTTGGTAAAGTCTACTTGGTTAATACATAGAACTGGTCCTGAAGATCAGGATGAAAAAAATCTGATTTATAGTTATTGATCACTTCCAGAAAGTCTTTCTGTTCTTCTAAAGCCAAGCAGGGACACAGATTGAGGGAGAAGATGAATTTAATGCCTGGAGCTCTTTGGGATAAGGTAGTCATATGCACAACTATTTGTAGGCTTAAGCCCTGTTGTAGCTCCAGTTATAAATACTTATCTGAGTGGTCTCAGTGAATGCAGTGTGATTTCTAATGTGTTTGTATATTTGTTTGTGAGTGTAAAGGTGGGACTTGGTCCTGAAAACGGTTGTGCATTGTACAGCTTGATTCTGTATGATGCAAATGGCTTTGTTGTCATGATGAAACTATTCTGGGCAGTAAATGAGTTTGCAAAGCTTTGTCAAATTAATGCCCAAGTTGCCAGAACCAAAAACCATTACAGGAAAAGTCGATCAAATGTGCAAACTGAAAATTGTGAGATTACTTAGTAGTAGTTTCTAATATTCTTTGATTTCAGTAAATGTAATCAATTCTTTAAACAAGACTAATGAAGATAGTTTCTTTATCAATATAGGCTTTTCTTTCCTTTGGATAGTGTTATTCACACCAAGGAAAAACAAATATCTCTTGGATATCTGTGTTCTTACTATTATGTTGTTAATAACCACTGGTGAAAAATCATCTCCATTGGTGCTTCAGAAATGAAATAAGATTATCATAATCTGCCAAATCAGCATACCTTTTTTTTTTGATCAGACCCTAAATATGATGAGGTTTTTAGTGGTGACTTGATGTGTATGGTACTTCCTCTTTTATTTAATATCTTTTGCAGCATTGCAGAATGTTTATAAGCAATTCCCCATTCCTCTTCAGTGGATGTGCACCTGATACTAACATTATCACTTTCAATAGAGATATCTTTTAGTCATCCCACAGTCTCTAGTTTGTCAGCAGCTTACTGCCTCTGCCACTGGTATTCTCACTCGAATGAGAGACATGATGAAAGTGAGTGACTTTGGTTTCTGTTACTTAGGTGTTTTCTTTCTAGTAAAATAAAACCACAGATGTCAGCTTCCTGACTGAAAAAAATTAAAAAAAAAAGGAAAGGAAAGGAAAGGAAAGGAAAGGAAAGGAAAGGAAAGGAAAGGAAAGGAAAGGAAAGGAAAGGAAAGGAAAGGAAAGGAAAGGAAAGGAAAGGAAAGGAAAGGAAAGGAAAGGAAAGGAAAGGAAAGGAAAGGAAAGGGACTCAGTTTTTTTAATGACAAGGAAGTTATAGGTCTGTACATGAGTTTTGATTGATCTCAATAAATAGACTCTGATCTGTAAAAGTTTGTCTCTTACTGAAATGCCACCGCTGTGTGCAGACAGGGTATCACTGTATCTTCCGTGCTTCCTGCTCCTGTTCCAACCAGTCCCCCAGGCTGTGGTGATTTCCAGGGGTTACAAAGCTTGGGGTGCACTGCTGTGATATGACAGACAACCCTTCAGCCTGCTTTGCCACAGCTACACAGTATCCAGACACCCATGCTTGGTCTGTATGCTGGATTAGAGATACTTTAGAAATGGGAATATACTGGTCAATGCAGTGTAATTGTTTACAAGCTGACTGGAAAACAGCCATTATTTTTATATAGGGTTGATTTAATCAGCCAGCCACCTAGAGAAACGCTTTTTGGCTAGTGCCTTGGTTTCCTTAAAATGCAGAATAAGGAATGCCTTAAAATATATTGCTCTATTACTGTAAGCCATTTTCCTTGTAAAAAGTGCCCATCCCAGCTGAATTAAAAATAAAAAAATAAAAAAAAGCCATAGTGTTTGTTTGAAGGGCGGGTACTTGTCAGGGAATGCGCCTGGGTGTGAGTGAGGGCAGGAGCCACAGGTGCACTCCTACCGAGGGCGTCTGCCAGTCTCAGGGGAGCAAACTGCGAACAGAAACCAGTAGAAACCGGGAGCAAAAGGAAATATTCATTCAAGCTGTCCACGTCAGACTGCTGAGGAAGCAGGCAGGTCGGTTTGGTTAATCATTGCCAAGACATTCACCACTGATCATATGACCAGACCACCTCTGAGATAAGAAAGAAGGAATTGAAAAGCCTTCCTTATTTACATGTTCGGCTTTATTGTTTTGCTGTAACAGAAGAGGCTCACACTTTGTTCTCAGAGCTCAGCCCAGCACAGCTGATGTGTTGCTTTCCTTTTCCTGAAGAGGAAGTGAAAAATTCCCTCCGTACCTGTGCTGGCACTTGAACGCTTAGGTTTCACTCCCTAACTGGGAGCCATCTGTAATGAGCTCTCCGTGGGACCCAGAGAGGAGCTTCCAGCTGTGCCAAGAGTTGTTTCATTTTATGCCAAAGGACAAGGGGGACAAGAAGTCCGCAAAAAGCTAAGATGTGGATGGTGCAAAAATTGGTCTAAGGATCTTGCAACCAGGAAAAGCAAAAGAAAAGCAGAAGCAGAGGAAGCAACAAAGTATACCAAGATGGGAAACTTCTTCCAGAAGCACTGTCCCTGTTTGAAGCGTTACCTTCCCTGCTTATTCTTTGGGACAAACGGTGAACAGGAAGACAAAGGGGGCCAGGTCTTTGCCAACATTGCTGTGGTAAAGCCTGACCTCCAAGCAGGACAGAAGGACTTCGAGAGTAAGATAAAAGAAAAACCTTTACCTCCACTACCTGGCCAGGAGCTAGCAAACATTTGCAACTTTGTGGCACTGTTCGATTATGATGCTCGCACGGAGGATGACTTGAGCTTTCGAGCTGGGGATAAGCTGGAAGTGCTGAGTGCATCCCATGAGGGATGGTGGTACGCCAAGCTCCTCCTGCCAGAGGGGTCCGTCTGTCCTGGCCGCAAGCTCACGGGCTACATCCCTGCCAACTACATTGCTGCTGACCAGAGCATCGAAGCTGAGCCGTGAGTAACCCATGTTGTGTGAAATGAAAGTTCTCTGTCATGTTAAATGGGTTTGGGACAGGTCATGGCCTTTTCTCTTGCTGGATATTACCCTGCCACTCTCAGCCTCTGGTGATCCTAGTGGTGATAGCACTAGTTGGCATGGGCAAGGAAAAGACACTGGTCACAGGAAAATAAATTACTGAAGGCAGAGTGTGGAGGATTTTTATTTTGTTTTAATTAATTTCCTTCTGTGACATACACTAATCAGTTGTTTAAAAATCACATGGGAAGATCAAGTTGGTTACTGCTGTGTTGGTTCATTATTTTTATTTGTATGAAAGTGTGTATCAGACGATACCCAGAGAGTAGAAATATATGACCCCTGCTCTGAGTAAGTGTTCAGCTTAACCAGCTGCAAAGTTACCAGTTAATCAGTTAAAGCAAGCTACATTTACACCTTTTCATCTTCTTCCAAATGATGGGTGAGTCCCTAGCAGATAAGTTTCAAATGGTTCCTTCTAGACTGTGCATCTTCTCTGCTCTCAGGACAAAATTAACTGCAGTGAGTACTGCAAAGGGCAAAAGTGGATATAACAACAGAGTACAGATGAAGTTATTAAATTTTCACAGAGTATAATTATCCATCCCATCTTATTCTGCCCCTTCAAAGCATGCCAGATCTTATTAAATATTCTGAAATAGACCAGGAATCTCACAGAATCAGTTACTTGGCTCCCTAGTAATGATGAGTAAGATCTGAATCAGCCTAGACTGCACAGTTACTTCTGTGTGTTGAAGTCAGAGTCAACGTTTGCTGAAATAGGTCTGACTGCAGTTCCAGAGGTATATTTTGGAAAAAATTATCACTGTGTAAAGAAATGCCATAAGCGACATTCATTATTAGTCTCAGAATGAATGTTGACTTTAGAGGGATGGTGATGCAGCCTTTCAGTTGAATCTCATTTGGACCTGAAACATCATCTTCGACCTGATCTGCCCACTGTACTGCCACAGGCTAGAAAAATTGGCTCAGATATGATTATACTAGTCTTTTATCAGCTGTAGGATTTTTGCTAGAGGCATTTTAGGGCAACTCTAAGATTAATCTCTAACCTGAAGACCTTAATTTCCAGAGTTTGACCAGCTGTTTCTATTTCTGTATTCAGGCAGACAACATTTTCAATGGTTATGTTCAAAAAAATTCTTCCAGCTGAAGAAATTAATCTGCAGGGAAGGCATTTTCTGAATCACCAGATAAATGGTGTTAGGCTCTAATTTAGCTCAGGTTGGCCTTTGCTCTCTTTCAAGAGCTAGTTTTCTTAGAAGTCATCAGATTTCTTCATGCTTTTAATACTTTGAAAGTAATTTTTCTCAGTTATACAACATCTCAGCTCCTTATGTCCTTATCTTTCTATATCTAGAGCTTCAAATACAAAGTTAAAGTTGCAGTGCAAAGTTGCCAAAGCGCATTGTTGTGTAACCTCTGTTTTTTTACTTGTTACCGAATCAATTTTATTGGTTTTTACTTTTTTAATATACCTTTCTCCTTTTATAGTAAAAACTAAGTTACAAGAAAAGTTTTTTCTCTATAGGTTGTTAGAACACTGGAGAGGAAACAATGGAGAGTTTTTCCAGCTCTCAGATGAAGCAATTTCTCCCAAATGAGCTTTTTATTTCACAGCAAGATTAATGTGGCTTAAGCATGTTTTCTTTTCTCAGATTTCTTTCTAAGTCACTCGGCTTTAGTGATCTTCACATATGTACAAGCCTGTCAGCCCACACACATTTAACAATAGACTAACTAGGTCAGAAGGGACCTCTGCAGGACATTTGAAGAGTCATCCCAACTCAAACATGGCCAAATCTAGATCTCTTTGCTTTGTTAGGCATTTCAGGTTGAGCTGTTCATCCTCAAGGTGAGGATTTTTATTGCCTTCTATCAAATTGGAAGATCCCTTGCTACAATTTCCTCAAAGAATTCCCTTTCACCCACCCTCTGTAGTTTACACCTCAGTTATCCTAGTGAAACAGTAAGAACAAAAGTATTGATGGTTTAAAGAACCACTATTTGTTTTCCCTAAAGATTGCAATTAGAAAAAAGCTTGTTCTGGTATCTCTTTTATTAAATTTAAAGATTAAATAATTCTCTCTACCCAACCTGAGTTTATCTTCCTCATCTCTCTATTTTGGTTTTAATTCCATTTGGTGTTGGCGAATTTTTCATGGCCATGAAATAGACAATTGTGGACATACGCAAAGTTTCTAATGCATCATTGCATCGTGTATGGCAGGATCCTTTGTGGTCCCAGCACAGAACTGAAAAAGAATGGAAGACTCACAATCTTGTGTTCACCTGCCAAAATATACATTTACCATATACTTGCAGTGTGGTTTTTATGCTTGCAATATTTGCCAGGCACAGTTGATCAACAGTCTTTGACTTAATTGAATGCGCATTTTGTAGCACCAGCCAGCTTCTGTGCATCTGCAGAGACAACAAGAATTTTATTTCCAGATTGCATCTCCATCTCAGTAGACAAAGAAACACTGGCTATTCTGTTCTGAGAAACAGACTTAATTCATGGTGTGACTCTTAGGAAGCTTGGGAAGAAAACCAGACTGATCACATTTTTTAGCAGCTGATTTCAGCATGTTTGTGTAGGAACTATTTTAAAAATTGCATTCATGTGCATGCATGGCTACTCCGTAAAGTCACTGAAACAAAGGAATAGAGGGGCATGAAAGGTTCTACAGTGAGAGATGACAGGGCCACTCTGTAAATTTAGGCAATAAATGCTTGAGAGCTGCTTGCAGAGCAGTCAAATTTCTTTTGCTTATCATTTCAGTTTTGCCTGTGACCTTCAAGAGTATTAACAAGCAAATCTATCTGGCCCCCTTTTATCAACATATTGACATGGTCTTTCTTATAGAGACAGTTAGAGATCAGATAGTCCATCTGGCACTGTATTCTCTGGCAGAGAATAATGCTGGGTCATTGCTTGTTCTCAACAAGTTCTGCAGCAGACTAGTTTGTCTCCTTGCTGAAGTGTCTGTGAATTTTTATCAGGGAGAAAGGCATGCCTTTTTTTTTTCTTTTTTTTTTCTTTTTTTTTACTTTTCCTTGGTAAGAAAGAGAGTGAAATAAAGCAAGAAGGGAAGTAAGAGACTTCTTTAGATAACTTCTTTTTTCTTCTTGGGTGTCTCTGACTGTCTGATATGACTGAGGTAGAGCTGATAAGGTGGGTCAATGTCTGGGGGGAAAGGGCAGAAAGGATTTGCAATATCTCATCTGGGTAAAACAAAAAAGTAAACACTATTCACAACAAAGGCAATTTTCATGTATCCTTGACTATCAGAACTAAGAAAGAATGAGATTTCTTTACTGTGTTGCTCTCCTTTGACCAAAGAATTGGTAGAAGCTGTATGCTACAATTGAAGGGGGCATTTTTAATATTTTGCTAGTATATTTATATTATATAATAGAACTAAATTATATCAAAATCAAACACTTCTTATTTGTGCATGATTTCTTGCTAAGAAAAAAATGTCATTTTGCTTCCTTCCTTTGGCTTAAGTGATCTCTTCGTAGGTGGATGACTTGGATGAAATTAGTGACAATCTGTGTGAATAGGGGAAAAAAAGGTAAATCCATGGCTTGACTTCTGTCTGCTGCAACATTTTAGTCCAAACGTGTGCTGCACAAGATGAAATGCATCCAAGAAGTGCACACCTGCTGCAGTGAAGTCTGTTTTGGACAGACTGAGGAAACAAGGCCTTTCATTTTTATATTTACCAGTAAAGCATCTTCTCATTGCTGAGCTCTTCTAGCACCTGCTGTACTTCTTATACCAAAAACAACCTGTCAGGTGGAGAGATCATGAAGGAATTGTGTTTAGTGTCTCTGGAGACAGGTGTGTTCTCCTGGCCTCACCTGGGGTAGGGGGGACAAGACAGTTGGGGAGTGGAAGCATTAATCTGACAAACCATAGTCACATAGTGATCTTTCTCTTCATGAGGAGATAAATCTGGTACCATGAGAACATTATTTTATATCTGACCAAAAGCAGACACAAACTATGCTAATTAACATAGGTAAATTAACAACTGTGAGAGCACTTGGTGCTCTTCTTCTTTCTGTGTCACAGGTAGCAGTCAAAACCATGAGCCAGACAGATTTTTCATTTCTAAGGTAGTTTGAATGAGGTTGTATCTGCTGCATCCCGTGAGTTTGGAATGCTCTTCTTTCCGTGTTTAGGCATATTACACTTGGAAAAAAAGATGTTATTGGAGATAGAATCACATAATTTAGTTTGCATATCCAACAAAGGATGATCAGAAAGAACAACTTGACAAATACCAAAATCTGAATTAAAAGATAGATCTTCTTGGCGAAGCGTGTGACCTTCCTGTCTCTGTGCTCTTTTTCTGTGTCTATTATTCTGCACTACAAACAGGAACCATAGTAACATATTCACCTGCTCTTATTTTATTACTGCCAGTTGTTTAAACTAAACAAGAAAATGACATAGTGCAATTTGCTCTGGACAAGAAGTACAGCCCAGCTCTACAGTTAATTTTTATGAAGCAAAAATAGAAGAAAACACCTTGCTGTTGGAGTGATGTGAATTCTGGTTTTGATAGAGGAAAGAGATTGTTCTTGGAGGGGGCTCTTGCCTGCCATCCTGATGGACCTGTTTGTTTATTGAAAGACAGTTTGCAATTATAAAATCATAGAATCACTGAGGTTGAAAAAGACCTCTAAGAGTCCAACCATTAACGCAGCACCACTGTTTTTGCCACTGGACCCAGGAGCCACATCCACATGCCTTTTGAGCACTTCCAGGGGTGGTGATTCCACCAGTTCCCCAGGAAGCTTGTTCCAGTGTTTGACAATCCTTTTCACGAAGAAATTTTTTTAAATAACCAATCCCCTTCCTTGGTGCAACTTTTCCTCTCTTCTTTTCATTTATCTTGAGGAGACTGACTCCCACCTCACAACAACCTTCTTCCAGCTAGTTACAAAGAGCAATGAGATCACTCCTGAGCCCTTTTTTCTTTAGATTAAATAACCTCAGCTCCCTCAGCTGCTTCTTTTCCTTGTGCTCCAGACCCTTTCCCAGCTCCATTGCCCTTCTCTGTACATGCTCCAGTACCTCAGTGTCCTTGTAATGAGACAGTCCAAAACTGAACACAGGACTCACCAGTGCTGAGCACAGAGGGACAATCACTGCCCTGGTCCTGCTGGGGCCCATCATTGCTGCTACAGGCCAGGGTGCCATTGGCCATCATTCATGTGTTCATGCCAGCATTACTGACACAAGACTGCTGTGATGAGGGAAGGAAATCTGTACAAATTCCTAGTAGATTGGGTCAAAGAAGATCATAGCAATTACTTTTAACTTTTTTCAGTTTTGAAAATATTTATTTCTTATATCTAATATGTAGGTATTTCCCAGCTGGTGGAAACTGAGCCCCAGACCTAATGAATGAAACCTCACCAGTCAATTCCACAGTGAGCTTTTTAACCAACCAGCTGAAAGCAGAAGTGTGTAATAGGTTATTTTTGTCAATCTCCATCGTTCTTTCACCTTCTGTTTCCTGACTCAGCTTTAACTGTTTCATACATTGACTGAATTTCAGTTACTATATAAGAACAATAAAGCTTTCACTGGGCTGACTTGTTTTAGACTTCCTGCAAAGTCACACTTTTGTGGTTTCGTTGGTTCATGTGGGTCATTTTTCAAAGTGGTATTTACAGTCAAAATGTCTAGAGGCTTTTTTAAAAGTGAAACCTTGGATTCTACTGAATACCTCAGAAAACTGAATGTAGTCCATTATGGTTTCTGTGGGCTCCCTCTCTCTTGCTCTCATAGCTCCTTATTCTGGAGCTACAAACTTCTGAGGACACCACCAGAATCACCACTAACCCTTGTACTGAAATAAACAAACTTGTAAAAATTGTTTATTGCTAAATGACTGCACAAAGTTCTAGTAGTTTTGTTTGCACATTCTTGGAACCTGCCAAGTACAAAAGTCATTCTTACATATTTTTTTGGTAGAAAAGGTGTCTATCACCAAAATATACATTTAGAATAAAACATTGAAAAGCCTATATGTGAAATTCCATATTTTCTTTCAATTGATATACTTTATCCATGGGGGTGGAGGGGGGGTGGTGGTTTGTGTGTGCATACATGTGTACACACACACAATATAGAGAAAGTTTATAAGACTGATATTTATAAGATCATGAAATACAGCCCTGTGAGATGAGGTGTGTATTGCTAAGCTAGGTCATGGTTTTGATTTTTTGACTTGTGAGTGCCTTTTTTGAATTTAAACAATGAAATACTGCAAAAAGACCATTAAATTAATTATTTAACTTCTTTAATGATGGTTAAGCATCCCAGTGCTGTCTTCAAGCACTTATCAAACTTTGACTTAATTTCTCCTTATTTCTTAAATATTCAAAGACTACACTGAACACAGAAGTAAATGGTTTACCAAACTGTAAAATGACACATTTTTTCAAGTGCCAGTACTATTTATACATCCATGTGCATATCCACATTCAGAAAATGTATTTCTGCTCAGAAAAGGGGAAAGAGTTATGGCATTGTATATGAGCATTGTATATGAGCAGTTCATGAAAACTTGTCTAACTAAGGTCATCCATTTTCTGGCAATGTGGTTTTCTAAATATATGTCTTTATCTATTCAAATTCTGAGAAATGTCTTGAAGACAAGAAACCTTGTCTTTATTCAGAATTAGTGTATTATATATTGTAATCATTAGCTACTAGTTTTCATTACCCTGTTATAAAGAATATGGCAATGAATCATGTGAACACCAAAAAAAAAGTCCTTAAAATACATCCTGCAAACACAGCTAGTTAGCTTTCCCTAAGGCTTGGTGGCCTTTACACTGCCTTTTAGAGAAAAAAGGGAAAAAAAAAAGGCCACATACTGGTCATAACAACTTGATAGTCCTGTTTGGTGGGGTTTTTTTCTGTCTCACTGGGAATAAACATTGTGCATGCTAGCATAGATTAGTTGTGTTTGAGCAATGTTGTTGGCAAAAACATTTTCCAGGTACTGTACAATGTTTCCTCAATAGCTGTCTTTGATGGCTCTCTGCCCAGGACAATACAGAGCTCTGCAGAGCTGAGTGATCTCTGAGCAGGTTTAGAACTGAGAAATAGCAACCAACAGTTCAGCCAGGCTAAGAAATCCTAAAGCTGGGCTCATTTTAAACAAACTAGGTCAGGTATCTCTGTGAAGAATTATTGTTACGTGAAAAGCACTGTTGGTTATAGAAGACTTTCTTTGTGTAAGATTCTATCTGTACTGAAGAGATTAAGACATAAAAACATAAGAGATACCCTACAAGGTCAAACCAATGGCTCTCTCTAGCCCCATTGCTTTCAGAAAGGATTTTCTGAAAAGTGCACAAGCCCATCTACTTTCTTTGGTCTCTTACCTTTGTACTTCACCACGGACAGGAACTGTTGTATAAGCAAAGTCAAGGGTACAACACTGCCACGTCTAATTACAGACCTATTGTCAAGTCTGCTTAGCAGAACCATAGGTGTTGACACTGCACAACTCTTTTTTTCTGTTGGTGGGCAGGGACCAAGCTATTAGGACAAAAAATCTACCTCACAAAAAACCCTCTCATCCCTGCGGAAAGTTTTATATTTCTAAACAAGTGTTTGGCTTTCTTTTTTTTTCTTTCTAGATTGTTGATTGCATAGTCATGAGTGACACACAAAAAAATAATGCTGAAAATAAATAGGCACAAAAGGAAATGGTAGCACTGCACAGGTCCCTGTGACATTCAAGGACCAGTCCTTTACAGATCTCAGCTGTCTGCCTCATCTACACTAATGCCTCCAAGTCAACCCAGGCTGCAGCCATCAGTGTCTTCACTCTCACAGATTTATCCATCCATTATTTTGCTCCCTACCAAAGATGCAGTGCTAAACCCAGAATATATCCTGGTTTTATCCTAAAGACACTGTGTTTCAACATGAGGCTGTAGCAGACACTGCAAAGATTTTGATACTGAGCGACTTTCCAGCAGCATAGTTTAGATGATACAAAATTTACCTGCACTTTAATTTTAAAAGAGGTTAGGAGAAAAAATATGATTCGTCAGACTCAGGTGCTTTTCTGTAGTAAAATATTTTGTTCTTTTTCTTGTTTTTTTTTGTTTGTTTTGTTCTTTTTCTTGTTTCTTGTCTTTTGTTCTTGTTCTGGTTTGTTTTTTTTTTTTTTTTTCTGCTATGTAAGCAAGGTATGCATAGCAGAGAAAGAATATAATTTATTGAATGATATTTTATAAAAAGGAAAAAATATTATTACATATTTATTACTCTGTGTAAGAGGAAAAGTAACTTTTCAGTTATTTTTAAACAATACTATATAGGATATATTTGAAGGCTCTTGTGTTAAAACTAAAAATAAGAGATTAAACCTCTTTACATAAGAAGTTTGTCCTTCATCAGAATTTTCTTAAATGTTGACATTCAGGTTTTCAACTCATATCTGTGTAAAGAATACCATGAGTGTTATAAGCAATTACAATGGAAATTTACAACTGCATTTTTCAGTTCTCCAGACAGGCTTAGAAATCATCTGGAAATAGCTTTTTAGAAGATCAAAATCTTGATAATGAAAAAGTATTCCTTTTCCCTATCACTTAAACCACATAGAAATACATACTTTTTTTTTTTTTTTTATGCTGGTACACTAGTCTTAATCAATAAAAACTGGAAAAACAAAGTAGTGATTTAAGTGATAAGTGATAGCTCCATAAAGGAAGTGATAGCTCCATAAAGGATTGCACTAATTGACATTCCACTACTTCTGTGCAGAGTACTCTATAATACTTTACATTATAAATTTATCTGCAGTAATGTCAGTAAGAATTTTTCCTTAGCTTTCTCTAAATAAATAAGATATATTTTTAACTTAATTAAAATTTTTATTCCTGTATGTATAGAATAAAAATTTTGCAGCACAACTTTTTAAATCTCACCACAGAAGAAGAGAAAAAAAACGATTTAAGACTCACATGTGGGAATGAATATGTACCATAAATTTCAGAAATGTTGAGAACTCACCAGCCCCAGTTTTCCTTTTGAAATTACTGATATTTTCAGTTAGTGGAAGTCTCTGCAAGGGAATAGAGAAGGAGTCTTTGCTCCTCTAAGGGTGTGTAGTGAAGGGAGCCATACACAAGAGCATGCGGACAAACCTGAGGGGCACACGAGGAGGGTGGTGGTGATGAGGAGGAGCTGCTCAGTTGCACTGACAGAGAATGGCATGTGGAGTGTGGGAACATTTCTTTTTCAGGATTATCTGAGGACCTTGCCAACAAGGAAAGGGAGGGAGACAAACACACAGACAGCAAAACTGACAAGTTAATGTTAACAAAGACAATAACCAGAAATAAACTCAGTCATTCTAGTTGATGAGCTACCCAGAAATGACAGGGAAACTCAGACTATGCAAATGATAAAGATGTAAACCTGGGGGTTCAGGATATTATTCCAGGATAGTAACTTGATTATAATAATAAGATAATTATTAGTTTTTTGAAAATGGGCAAGGAAAGAGCAAATGAGATCTTGTTAGTACAGAGCTAAAATGCTTGAAAAATCACCCAGAAACTTCCTGTGGTGCCAATATAAATCTTTTGTGGTGTTGTAATCTCTTGCAAAAGAAATCTGTGTAAAGGTCTTGGTCAGATAATACACAGCTGATGTGAAGTTTGATGTGCTCCAGCTTTACTTCTAGAAGTCAAAAGTATCGCTATTGTGTCACCCTTCACATCTGTCACCCTGAAAAGGTTAGTCTGAAAGGTGGAAGGCCCTTTATTTAAGTAATTTGGTCCCCCCATGAAAGAACCATTCTGTCCTTTGTCTTAGAGTCACCTAAGGATGCCAGACTGCACAGCTTCTTTATGAGTCTGTCTGGAGACACAGTGTCCTGGTTGTCCTCCACTGAAAGCTAACCTGGCAGAGGACACAAGTCCACCAGACTGCTGGCAATAGTCTGAGGTGTGAGCCCAAGTGCATGTCCAAGAGAGAGCTGTACACAAAATGGGTGAAGATATCTGTTCTGCCACCAGTGTCTTGGGCAGGCACGGGGGCTATTTGTTTCTCAGGGTTTCTGTATTATATCTGTACTGAGTTTCTCTGTGAGAAAAGAAAATTTCTCTGGAAGGATTTTCTCAAGAAAATCAGTTGAGGGCTTTTGGAAGCTGTAATGGTTTAAGTGAATGTATGATTTAAAATTTTCTTGCCTATTTGAGTTTCCCATGGTGTTAAGTCAATTCATGTTATTTGTGTTCTCTGTACCGTGTTAACATAAGGCTACCTCATGATTTCCTCTTTGCTCCTCCATTACGAACAGCAGAGTTATTGCTACTTTTAGAGTATATTATATCAGTGTAGAAGTACAATTGTATACAGGTACTACTAACATTGATACAAAATTTTGCAATGCTATTTGAAAGACTATGCAGCAGATATATGGTCTCAAGAATGTATTTTAAGTTTGGGTTTTTTTTTAAAGAGGTCATTATATGGCTGTATTTCACACCCCAAATCCTAAAGCAATGGATGTTAAAGACAGTGGTAGCCTTTCATTGACTCCAAATGCAAGTCGTTGTTTCAGAACAAGCTTTAAAAGCAATGGAATCCTTTTTCAGTTGCAAAACTACAACAGAGAATAAACGTTGACAATTGACTTTAATCTCTTAAATGGGACTTGTGTAACTGAAACATCACAAAAGCAATATGATATCACTTTCACCTACTGTTTGTTTTCTCATATAGAAGAACTTCAGAGTAGATTAAATAATGCAGCATGCAGATGACTAATATTGTGGAGAATGAATACAAATGTTAAAATTAATTACACAATAGCCAAACAGGGACCCACAAAATGAGACTAATTTATGGATATTTCCAAAAATTAATGCTATCATATTGTGATTCATTTCCTGTTGTGCAGTGAATCCAGTATTGGGTGAGCTGTGCTAAATTACATAGCTCACGCCTTTGGCCTTGTAATACTATTCTTGCAGGAGAAACAGTCACTTCCAGTCATTACTGAGTGCAAGAGTAGCCAGAGGTGCAATGGTTTGTCATCCCGCAGCAGACTCAGAGCAAATCAGTTTCCATGTTTGCAGTGTGGTCAGCTGCCATTATCAACTACTGAAAAATGAATGCAGTATTATTCATAATCCCTTACAACAGGTGACAGTACAGTCATGGCCCACTGTGTCCTTGGGGGAAAGGTTTACGCACAAAGTGTCACAGATTTTTAGACTAATGGACAAGTAATCTTGGTGTTTATGTTTGCAAGATAGTAAATTTGCTTTAGACTGGAAGAGGAAATGCCTGCCATTGTGATGGGTTTAAACCAACTTACTCACTATTGAATTTTCCCTTATCTAAACAATCCCACACAGTTGCTTTACTGTAAAAGCCTGTGAAGCCCTGACAGGCCCTTTATTTAGGGTGCTCTATTTAGGGTCCTTTATTTAGGGCACAGCTCTTTATTTATTACGCTGAAAACAGTGGTGCAACACAAAACAAAGATATTTCTTGGACCAAAACAACTTTAGGGGCTCAGAGTCCTTTTCGACACATCTGTTGCCCTCTTCACATGAGAAAGTAATCTCCTGCAGTTTCTTCATCTCTGCCCCAGTGATTTGTTAGTGGAGCCTGGGGCTCCTTTTGTGTCTCAGATACACATAAGGTCAGTCTGCCAGGGTAGGTGAGAGTTTTACGTTTGCAGCCATTGGGATTGTGTGGAGTAAGCTACTGTTCAGTGTTACAGTCCAGTTGTCAGTGATTAGTAAATTGAAAACATCTGTTTTTAAAGACACTACACAATGAATGTGTGGTGAATCTGTTCCTTCGGTCTAGAAGTATAAAGACTTTTTACGGCAATAACCTTCATCTTGCTACGAAGAAATGATAGCAAAAGTAATGCCTAATTTTGGTGGTAGGTTTGGAGACATCCAGTCCCCAAAATATTACCTCTGTTTCTTAAAGTGCTATGTTTTCCATGGTACAATATTTAATCATCTATGCACATTGTAAATTCCAGCAAGATAGTGACTATAATATATTAGAAACATTGGTTTAAATTGCCTTGTTTTAGTTAAAGGTCCCCTCTTACATGGATGAACGTATAGCTTGTGTTCTAGTGCACATATTCATTTTCAAATATGAATGGGACAAAAGAAAGGAAAAATTTCTCCTTTCACCTGGAAGAAAGAAGCAGAGAGGTTTCTCAAGAATCCTTCATTTTAGCTTTGTATGAAATCAAAATATGCCCTGAAATAATGTGAAGAGTATTGCTTGGTTTTGTCTTGTGTTCCGATAATGTAATCACTTCTGAACAAAATTAAAAGGAAAAAAAGGATTATGTATTGTTGGAACTTCTATTTGAAAATAGAAACAAAAAGCCTTTAAATTTTAAAATTATTCAAATGGAGTACATTCAAATTAAGCTATAATATTTTGTTTAGAAAAAAGTTGGAGAAGTGTAATTTAATTCTCTTTTCCTTTTTGCTTCTATGCCTCCTCTCATATCTCCTCTTATATTCTGCCATTTCCCCAATAAAAATCTCTCAAGTCTAACATAAATTTAGTGTTTCTGGAAAAACACCAACCAGTCAGCTATATCTGCTGACAAGAACACTAGGAAAATGTTATCCAAAAGCCAAGAGCAAAATGGGATCTGTTATTTTCTAAACTGTATTTCACACTGTAATGGTTATTCAAAGAAAAATCGCAATGTTGATCTCAAAGTGTGGAAAATACAGCAAAACTTAGAGCATGTTACAACAGACAGTCACTTTCAAACATACAGACTTTTAAAAACATAAACCAGTGTTGCTCTGTTGTTTTGATAGATCTCTGCTGCTTACATGGTGTAGAAATGAGCCTTGTTTTTACACAACTATTTTATATACATTTATTCACATTTCCTGTGTTTTTCTACGTGGAAAGCAAAACAAACTTATTCCATCCACTTTGAAAACACTCAGAAGCTCCAAGTCCCCCACACAATGCACACAAGAGTCTTCATTTTAGTTTGTGATAAGTTATTTAACAACAGGGTTCCGGGCAATATGCATGACTCAGTTCTTTCCGTATGAAGCAAAGTCATTGTAGTTGCCAAAGGTTAGGTGTGATGCCTGACATAACTGTTCCTGAAAACCTGAATTTCTGGTTTTACTTGGAGGGAATTAGATTCTTATTGTGGTAAATAAGTAATCAGAATTGTGCTGAGTCACTGTACATAAACAGTTTAAATGTTTTTTTATTTCAATTCCAAGTCAGGTGCTCTCTGCAATGTGTTACGATCTCAGATGATTTACTTATGTAGAGAAAAGTGTTGGTATATTAATGGTTTTTAACAACCTCTCCTGACTCACTTTTTGCTGATGGTACTTTGGTGAATGAGATTTAAAGCAATGACTCCTAGACAATAAATACGTGATGAAAACTAATGTCAAATTATTCTTTTGGCAAGTACAAAAAAGAGTGGTGTGATGAACTAAGAAAGTGACAGAGAAAAGATCTGTGTAGAGCAATCCTCACAGTGAGAGTTAGTCTGTGAAATTGTTTCAAGAGATGTTCTGTAAAATTGTTTTCCCGAGCAGGACTGAAATGGCCTGCCAGAGGCCAGGCTTCCTGTGGGAGCAGGGTAAGATGAAAACCAGCATTTGCTGAACAGTGCAGCAGCTCAGCAGCAGGCTATAGACCTTGGGCACCAAATGCAGACCTCAGCTTTGTCTTTCTTTTCTATCGTTTCTATCTTTTCTATCGTTGCCTACTAACTCTGACTTTCTTCTCTCAATCCATCCGCTTCCTAATTCTATGGTACTCTCAGCTTTGAATTTCTACTGTCCTGTTTTCTCCCTTCCTCCTGTAATGTCCTGTGATTTCCTTTACCATTAGCTTTAAATTCCATTCTCTTAAATTTTGTCCTTCCATGTACCCTTCAGTATCTGATAGTAAATGAGAGTGAGGGACAGACAGAATTAAAAAGGATCCCAGGCATGCCTGTAGAAAGACGTAAGGAGGAAGGGCTCTGCCTGAAAACAAATCTTAGGTTTTCTGGATTCTGCCCAATTAAAGTCTGCAAGCCCTAGAGAAATCCCCGAATTTCCACTATTTAAATTCTTAGGCCATTTATGGGAAGGTTTGTGTTTTTAAAAACTTTCTTGAGAGGAATCCTTCTGGCAAGTGTTCATCTTCATGGTTTATCCAGACTAAAGATTTTTCTGGTTTTGGTTGGTTTTATCTTGTATGTTTTGGGGTTTTTTGTTTTTGCTGTTGTTTTGTTTTGTGGGAGTCTTTTGTTGGGTTTTTTTGTTTTGTTTTGGTTTGTTTGTTTGTTTTGGTTTGTTTTTTTCCCCTGGAAACTGTCATCAGGTTCACTGTAGACTATACATGGAAAAACTGAATCAGCCAGCACTCTCTCCCACTCTCTCCTTCATGCATACACCGCATCATTTGTAAAGCACTTTTTTTTCTTAGGTATGTTATATCTCAAAGGCTTTCATCTATGCACTGATATTTCCTAATTTTTTGAAAAATCAGCTCTTGAAGCAATGCTGTTACTTCATTAGTCTTTTAATTAAAACAACTAATATTTTCTATCAGAAGAGCTTGTTTAGTTGCTTTTAACTTTTCCAGGCTTTACCTGATTTGGTGTGAATTTTCCAGGATTGATACCAGGCAGTGATGAGGCACAGGATGCCTCTTCCTCTGTCTGGAGGCAAAAAATGTGGCTCAGAACAATACAAGAAATCTTTTGTTCACGTACATTGGAGAAAGGGCTTGATATTTAGGAGGGAAGATTGCTGCACTAAAAGTGTGTGCTTTTTTGCCATGTAAAAAAGTTTGCTTCAATATAACCAAGGCCTTGAAAATAAAATTATACTTTATATGTAGTAACTGAACATATTACTAAATTTTGATGATTTCATTCTCTATTTTTGATATTTTGGGAAAACCCAAAAGTGCTTGGAGCCTTCCTGTCAGCATAGAGAGGACTTGCCGGTGGCTCCCTTGGTAAACCTCTGCCCGTTTCTGCACTATTCTTTACCCACAGCACTCTGCAAACCTGTCATGGATTAAAAGCTGGTTCAGCAGCCTTCTTTGTCCTGCATGGATGACAGCAGAGAAGCCTGTTCAGGTTTCCATGTGCTGAGTAAGGCCAATGGTCACAGGGTGGTCATATGATGAAAGTAATTGAATAAGACCCTGGAGGATCTCTCTGTCTCTGTCTCTTTAGCTTTCCATGCATATCTCCTTGTCTTCTGTGGCACAGAAGTTAGCCCCTATTGCTGTTCAAATAACTGTTAAATTGTGCAAAATATTAAATTCCTGAAAGGCAGGCCCTGGACTTTTCAAGTTGGACATCCAAAATTAGTAGAAAATATTCACAGTATTTTCATATTGCCTTAGTCCCTTTCTGGGCTGTTTCTCCACTGCAGAAAGTATATTACAAGGAAAAGAGCCACAAAAAGAATTTAATGAATATTTGTAGAGCATTTGGATATTACAGTAATGAACACTGTAATAGAGGCTGCTGGGAAAGAAGCCATTCATGTAATTTTGTAACTGGCATGGAGAGCAGATGCTAAACAATGTAAATTGTTTAAAACAGTAAATGAACTCTATCTATGCAATGACAAAATAAAATAGAGGGTAACTATTCAGTGAGCAGCATTCATATTAACACTGTAGGGAGCACTGGATATGACCATGTAATTAAAGATGGTATCACAATGGATCTTCTGAAAATGGCCAAGTGGATGCCATGAAAACAATATTAATATTGTCATCTCCTAACTTTGAAGTACTTCAGTGTGCAGTTACAGCTTTCTATGGCAGTAGATTTTGAGGCATTTAAAATGTAAAGTTCATATGCTGATGGAGCTTTTCTATATTTGTTTAGCTTTTACACAAGCTTTCTTCATTCCAGAAGAAGCTGAGATAGATGTGGTTTCAGTATAGAGAGTATCTGGGTTTTTTTTTGTCTTCACCCAAGAATTTTGCTCTAAATGCAGTAATTCTTTGATTTTCTCCATCAAAGAAACCTATTCTCTTCAGCCTAGTAGTACAGACACAGTTAATACACTTGAGTTAATCTTCTGGAGGGCCAGATAACCTTTTTGTCAGCACCATTTGTTCCTTAATGGAGACTTCTGGTTGAGAACTACAGGAATCTCAACAAACCCTCTCAGCTGTTGACATTTAGCAGCCTCAAGAGACTTACCCTAACATGAGAAAGTAAGTCCCAGTTGTAAGCACTTATGAAAAGTGAGAAGCAAGATGCCCTTATGCCACAAAGTGCTGATCCAGGACAGGATTGTGTTGTTCATTTTAACATCTTTAGTAATTTTGGAAAATAAATGTTATGTGACTTTTTTACTGTTATTCGTTCTGTTGTTTCTCCTTGCTATTTTTCAGCATTTTTTCCCCTTTCCTCCCTCTTCATTCCTGTTCTAATGATTGCAGCTTCTGTATGTGGTTGTACCTTACTGCTGACTCAGCCCTCAGGGCTTTTCCTTTTAACTGAACATTAAAAAAATTAGGAGTATGTCACAGAGCTCTGCTTTTAGCCTTATCTTACCTCCAGTGTCCTGCAACGTGAATGAAAAACTGAAATCTCCCCATATCCCAGCTGCAGCTACTTACTAAAGGAAATTCAGTGACTTCAGATATGATATTGTAGAGTTAATTCTGACTTTTCTCCTAAATCTAAATAATGGTAGAGGATAAAAGTGGGAAACTGGTGAGCCTTAAAGGAAATGGGTGAAAAACTTCTGCATCATTTTCTCTGCTGGTTTTCAGTGGGAATAACAAAAGAGCATTGAGGAATCTGCTGAGATTTCCAAGAAAGTTAAAGATTGCAGATGTTATTTCAGGGTCAGGGTCAGTGTTTAGCTTGGTTGTGAGCATCTTACCCACATCACCCAAGGAGTGACATGTTCAAAGAAATATTTTGTCTGGCCCATGAGTGGAGTGCTTTGCATAAGGCTCAGCACACACCTTGTGTTAGAGTCAGGATTTAGCATGTTAGCGATTTAGGAGAGACCAAGATGAGAGGTTAAATGTAGGGAGATGTGGGGTCTGTGGAAGGGGTGTCCAAGGAATGGCAGGCTGCCAAAAAAAATATTTCCCCTGAGAGCATTTTCATCTGGAGCGTGACTGGGAATCCTTTTTTTGGGAGGGGATTAGTTCTGAGTATTGGATAGAGTTAGTTTTGGGACAGAAAAAGCCCATAGTTCCCAGATTAGCTGAGATCTGTAAAATCTTCAGTCTCTATCTCAGATAAGTGCATTAGGCAGATTTGATCAGAGGAGGATTTTGCATTAATGAGAAGGAAGAAAACTTGTTTGCATACTCTTTCTTTTTGTTGTGGAGATATTTGTGGTTTTTTTCCCACTGCGGCTTTTGTCCTTTCCTAGGCATGTTACCAGGCAGTGGAAATGTTGCCAGTGATACAGCATTGGAGAACTTTGCCTCCACATTTTTCTTTGCTTTAGGTCTTGGCCCATGTTACTTTTCCTCTCTTGACTGTCCAGCTTGAAAGTTCCTGCCGTATCTTCCTGCTACAAGAAGTGTTGAAGTAGGAGTGACTACTTTTATTTTAGCAGATTTTTATGTAGCAAAGCACAGGGGGACAGAAAGCAAAGCCAGGTAAATGGGGCTTTGACATTTAGATGGAGATCAGCAGTGCATTGCACCATGGAGGACAGAAAGCTTCTCAGGAAAGGCAGTGGTGGAGCCAGGTAGCACTACCAACTTCCTTTGAGCTCATGACTCCATCTTAATTCAAACTGGGCTGAATAGGTAGGCAGGAATGAGTGTAAGGTGATGTGATGTCTGTTTCTTAAGAAAATTGCCCTTCAAGTATAAACACCAGCATTCAGCTAGATGAAGATTTCCTTGGCTGGAAGAAAGTCTTTAGAAGTCTCAGCAGTGATACTGTCACAGTCAGGGAACATGCCATGACAAAACCTGCTATGATCCGTGGTGTGACATGGTGATGATAAATGTGCTAGTGGAACTGATGGCCAAAACAGATGTGATTACTATGCTCTCAATAACCACAACAAATCTTACTGGTATTCCAGTATTGAGCATCAACTGCAACAAGTGAGAACTGTGTTTGGTATGGTGACCTATATAGTTACGTTTTCTGGGTCCAAAGTCGTCCTATATGTGATGGCCAAAATGACCTGGAAGTACCCTGGAATTTTTAATTAACATATTCCCAATACTGATGAATGATGGTGTTAGCAATGGATTTAGAGGAAGCTGCTAGAAACAATCCCCCAAAACCAGATCTGGCATCCTACACTTAAAAGGTAGTTGGGGTGTTGGATGCAGTGTTGGCCAAGAAAGCATATTCCTGGGTCTTGCGGATAGAGGAACACTATAGTGCTGAAGTTCAGGCTGATATGGTGTATGAATTGACAATTCAAACTTCTCCTGGACTGTCTGCTGCCAATACACTGCACTGAAGTCAGAGAAGTTATTTAACTAATTCAGTGGATAGTGCTTCATGTTTAGTTTTTGTTTTCCAAGTGTTCTGTTTTAAAACTTTCATCTGTCTTTGTGCTATAAAACACGAAGAGATTTACTGAGGATTGAGTGTTGTTCTGGTCTGACCTTCCTATCCTGCAGAGCAATATCTCGTGGTGAGCAATTACTTTGATTCATTATTACTTTTTAGAGCACTTTTCCCTCTAAGATACACACTTTTGGATGAAGTAAAATATTAAGCCTTTTGAAGCAGAAGTTCAATTGCTAGAAATCGAAATAAGCTCTTCACGCTTTATAAAAGGAATTTAAACTTCCATTACACTGAAAATAGTACTTTAAATTCAGATGCGCTTTAGTTAAAAAAAAAGTGAATAACAAATTAAATTATTTGCTTTGAAGTTAAGAGATTGTTTTTTTCACATTCAGTATTACTTTTGGTACTGTATAATTATTATTGCAAACCAAATGGCTTTGAACTAAGAATCAAATATTCAAGTGCTATTAAAAGTAATTTTCCCTGTATTTTTCTGAAACATTTTAATCAGATCATTTAAAGTCGGGCAAATGAGGTAATACACAATATGTATCCACTTTTCACCCTCTGTAATTGCTTCAGTTACACTTACCTCCTCTAATACCATTGCTCTAATTATATTATTTTGCAAGTTAGAATCTTTTTGACTGCTAGGCTTATCTGGAGTCAGAACCTACATATTATATATCCTCCATGTAACCTTTAATGGTAATTTCATATTGATTTAAGTGAAGTTTTTCCAGCCTAATAAAAATAAGCATATAAGCTGAAATGTTTTGAAATCAAATGTTTTGAAATCATCACAATTATCCTAAATATGATGCACTTACGTGCATATTATTTTCCCAAATCATGGTTTATATTGTAGACATGGTTTTACATACATAGAGTAATTAATTTATATATTCAAAATAAACCAACAGTTTCCTCTATTTGCATAGATTGTATTACTGCTCAAGTTTTCAGCTTTAGAAGTTTGAGTTACTAACAGTGTATATTCAAATGCTGAGTCACATAAAGACTATATTTTGACTATGGCTATCAAATCCAGTCTTGCTAACAATGCACTGGAAGCTCTTTTGGGTTTGGTATAAAATTAAATTCTTTTGAAAAGGTATTATCCTTGTAACTCAAGAAGAAAGGACGCAAAAAATTAAACACCTCTTCTTATACACTCTAATGAAGATTAGTCACTTCGGATATGATTGAGTGATAGCTAATACTTCAAGGGGACAAATATTATTTTTTTTGTCTCATGCAGTTTGTTAGATTTCAGATGTTATTCTCAGAGCAGGTATATTTAGAAATTTCAGAAAGATTCTAATTTCGATTTTAGGGCAGACAGATTTTCTTTGCAACTTGAATACAGTTGAACTTGTACTCTCCTTCTTTTGACAAGAACCTTAGTCAAGCATTTGAACATTTATTGATTACTTAGTTTTCTGCAGTCTAATGAATTAATTAATTAAATTAATTAGTTGAATTAATGAACACATTTAACTAATTAAAATTACTTCTAACACATTACATCTTTCTAGTGAGATTACTTTGCTTGCCAAATATGTATCAAGACCTATTTTATCCAAATCATCTTCAACTCAGTGGACAGGAATATAGTCTGGAAAAATCTGTCTTTAATTTTCTTTTCATTTTCTGTTAATAAAGCATATTCAGCGTGGGTTAGTGCTGTCTGTATTTGCCTCTTTTTATTTCCTCTTTGTTAATACAAACCCATTTTTCAGTCCTCATGCTTGATCAGCTAAGGCATCACCCAATATTCTCATTTATTTCCTCCATTCCTCTTGATGACGACAAGACTTGCAGATACTAAAATAGTTTGTTGATGACTCCATCTGTACTTTTCACTAGTAATTTACAAATCAAGTAGGCAACTTACTTGGGGTGCATTAATTTATATTTGAAGTTTGTGTAATAGTTTTAGCTATGATTAATTTAAAAGGAATTCTCCTATGAGTTTATGGCATCTTTCTGATACCTATTTATCATTATTTGCTTCAAATAAGAGGTGGAGCTAATCTTGGAAAGAGCTTTGCATATTTGCTGGAAGGAAGCTGAACACTACCCCAGCTGAAAATGCTGACTCATCTCTGTCTTATTTATCTTTAATTTAAACTCAGCACAAAGCAGCAAGAGAGCTAGATCTTATCTTCAGAGGAGCAAATTAAAATTATGGCTTGAACAAGCCTTTGTGAACTACAGGGTTTAGTGAGGAAAAATGTTTTAAAAGCCATAGATCGGAGTAGATTTTCACAGAACACAGGTGGAGAGATTTTTGTAGTGGCTTGAGTGATACACTGGTTTTGTTTGTGAAAAAGGAATAAAGCTGAAAAATTACCAGTAACTCCTCTGAGGTATTGACGTGGCAGTGGAATGGGGAAGCAGGGTGATTTACACCTTGGAATCTGAGAACCCTTCTGCAGTTTGAGAGACCTTTTGTCTTTTAAGGTGTTGGGTTGTTAGCACATTCCTGCACCTCTACCTAGTTCAAGTGGCATCAATAGATTTGGCATCAATTTCTGCCCTTGTAGCCTGACAAATTTTCTTGGTGATTTTTTTCTGGGACAAGGCCAGTCTGTCACTTCTGAATGCTTGTTGCCTTGAAAGCAGTAAGACTTTTCATCAGCAATAAAATCCAGATTTCACTCAAATGTGTAAGCGATGTTTTCTAGCAATAAATTTGTTCTGTAGTTCTTGTTGGCTTTTTCCCCCGCTACTATTGACATTTAATTAACATAGCACAGATTCTCTCTTAGTAAATATGCAGCATGTTTATAAAAGCTAAACTGTCTTCCTGGTATGTTTCACTGAGTGGTAAAATTAATGGTTTTATTTGTTCAGATGGTTCTTTGGCCCAATCAAACGAGCAGATGCCGAGAGACAACTGTTGTACCCTGTAAACAAGGAAGGAGCCTTCCTAATCCGAGAAAGCGAAAGTCTAAAAGGCGAATACTCACTCTCAGGTATATTCTGGTTTTTCATCTGAAGCAATGTTTTAAAAGTTTTTCAGGTGGTCTGGGCTTTTTCATCTTCAAGAACAATAAAGTATGGGCACAGAAATGAAATTAAATTCTTAATAATGGGGTTTTTCCCAGGAGATACATAAAGAAAACTTGGCAAGAGTAATTTGAGTTTATATTTTATAGACTTTGTTTATCAATATACTCAGAACAGAAATTAACTTTTTTATGCTTAGTACTTCCAGTGTTCTAGCTGCCTTAATATAGATAGTATTTTCATGACCAAAGCATAAAAAAATACATTAAAATTATACACTACAGCTCTGATTAGTACACAAAACAAAAATAAAAATAAAAGCATGTTGACAGATATCTGCAATTTAAGAAAAGAAGATTTCTGTTAGAACTCACATTTAGGTTTATATTTATTTGTTTTCAGGGATAAAATTGTGGTAAGGTCTTCAAAGCTGTGCTTTAGAATCAGCGATGTTTCATTGAAAATTTCACTGTAAACATCAGCAAAAAAAAGATTGATGATGATGATGCATTTTGAAACTTATTTAAGTCCTTTATTTGAATCTGAATGATTATCAAATTAGGACACATTAGTTAATAATTTTACTCACATTTAAGTACATCATGTTTTTTCATGCTGTACATATTTGCCATTTTAGATAGTAAATGTGATTGTTCATTGGTTGTTTTCTGTGAACATTTCCCATCAAACTTGTCATACAACTGTCACAAGTATAGTGTTATCCCTGAGACAACAGGGCTATACACCCAAACTTCCTAATATGTTCTACCTAAATTAATTCCAGAGCCAGGAAAGGTTTTTGATGTTTGTGAAAAAAACATGAGCAGTCACGTGCAGAATTATGTAAGTGCAATGAGAGGCACCTTGCCCATAACCAGATTCTTTCATATTGACTCTTCTTTTGCCTGGATGATAATGTGTCATTTACCTTCTGAACATACATAGAAACGCAGCTTAAGTTGTGAAGAAAAATATGCTTGGTTCCACTTTCCCAGTTATAACTAAAACGTATGTACCTGCAGTGTCTTGTGGTAATGTGAGGAATGTTTTTTATTGCCAAGACAAAGGAACGTGAAATACAGGCGTGTTTATTGAAATGAATGTGATATTTACAGTACTGGGAGAGTTTAATCCACAGTTTTCAGTTTGCCCTCAAGGAAGTTGGTCCTTGCCATGAAGTGCTTAAAGGAAAACTTTAGCAAGGAATCGGACTGCTCCTGAGCTGTGACAGAACTGGCCCCTTTGTGTGTGCACACTTTTGTCCAAGGACTGTATTACAGCCACAGACCTTTCAAAATGCGTTCTCTACATGGTTTCAGCTTCCTTCAAGTTCATCAGTGAGCTGATTTCATCCAGGAACTGGGCTAGATTGGTGACAGGATGGTGTTATGCAGGGAAAGAAAGACAAGCCTGTATTATCTTAATGATGGCACGTAAACACATGGCACAGTACAAAAAATCAATGAAAAATCTTTAGTTTGTGCACCTGGAGGTGGAAATGCAAATTCTTTTTATTATTCTCTCTCCTTTTAGGAAAGATTTTAAATATTAATTATTTCTCCTGCATCCTAACTACTTCTCTAACAAGAAAGTAGAAGTATCTTAGGTAAGGTAGAGAAAAATCCAAGGGAATGAAAAATAAATATTAGGCCAGCATTTGCAGTGGTATAAAATCACCCTTTGATGCTGCTGTTTAGTTTTCTTATTACAAATTTTGGATAGAAAATTTATTCCATCTGATCTAGTATACTTGATTCAATTATGAAAGCTTGTGGTAGACTTTTTTTTTACATTTTTTATAAGCTTATTTGAGAAGAGGAGATTTGATGATGAATGATAAGAGCAAGATATGAAACCAACAGTGTGGGTTTGTTTTCATGCTGGTTTGTTTGATTAAGGAAGGTAAGAGTGGCACTGAAGAAAGTAATACACACAGAGGCAAGGCTCCAGCTGCAGGAGTCAGCTCTCCTTCATGCACAAACATGGGTTGTCCTCTGAAAGTGTATGCATGAATATATGTATCATCTCAGATTTATTAAACGTTTGTGCTCTTTTAGTTAAAGAAAAAGGATAAACTGAAGCAATCTGTAGACACTACTGGTGGCATTATTTCCCAGTGCTGCTGTATTCTTTAGTAGCTTCCCAGAGTTGAACATAATTTATCCTTAACATGTTACTTCATCCCAAAGAGCTAAATATTATTTGCTGTCTTACTGAATCAGTTAGCTGAATTACATCTATTTTGTATTTTGCTTCCAAGCTAATAGTATGCATCCTGTTTCTAGATGTCTATAATTCTATTACTTACTGTTGACTTCTTGGAAAACTAGTGCATTCTAAAGCAAACAATGAAATGGTTTGTGTTGTGGGAAGCATTAGTAGGAAAGAAGGTAGTTCAGTTCACCAGGGTTCTATGGATAACAGAGTTTTCCTGCATCTTTCCAGTTTGTGCCATCAGTAGGAATTGTGAGACACTAAAGCTGAGGGCAGAAGGATGGCTTCTATCCCTGTGGTAAGCTGGTACACTGACCAGAGAGAAGTCACAACCCAATATTTTGGAATGTGTCTCTAATTTCTTCTGTTTCAAATTTTTTCAGTCCAGAAACATTAGACCTAGGACCTCAAAAGTCCCATTTTCTGCAGGTCTGATTGGTTTTGCTCTAGCTTTTATTGCTCTTTTAGTTTTATGGCGAGTAGATGATATTGGCTTGAAGACAAAACTGGCTTTACAAATTAAGATCTTTAAGAAAATATTTTAATTCTCCATCCAGCATGCCTTTTAGGTAAAAAAAAGGAAGTTGAAGAGGAAGATTTTTTTTCTTTTACCCAAGAACCCATAAACTTATTTATGAATTTCACGCTTGATTTCATACTCGTATGGACAATGAGATATAGAAGACATTTAATGTTAATTAAGGAGACAAGTGATCTCCTTAGTAAGAAAAAAAAATTTGAAATTCGATCTTTCATGAAAATGACACTCATTACTTCTAACTTTCCTTGTTGGTAAAACACTCAGTTTGTAAGAATTGGGGATAATAAATAATTATTAAATTAAAACAAAAAATTCCTGTTCAGAAATGTTTTTATCATCTGTGAATAGTGAAATGGAAAGCTCATCAAGCCAGATAGGCCCCCGACATGTGTTACTATAAATTTAGGGGGTTTGACATTTCAAAAATAGGTTTTTCCATTTTAAAAATGCACATGTTGTCGACAGATTTTTATGTTGATGACTCCAGCATCTGGTGTGAAATGCATTAAATTTTAAACATGTTGGTGCCATCTTAGATGTTGCCTCATTTTAATTAAAAGCCATAATTTAGATGATGTGCTCAGCTTAATTGAGTGTCATTGCCAATGATAGCAGGAGGCTCTGTACTTAGCCCATCACTGAATAATGGTATCTGAAAGACTTATTGCATTAAATAACAATGTAAATGGTTTGTGTTTTCTTCAGCTCTTTTTTCCATGCTCCTAAAAGAATGTTGTGTGTTTTCCTCTTGGCTTCCAGCGTAGGAAAAACAGGTAGATGTTTAAGGCAGCAGATTCATAGAACTGGCAAAATCATGACTGTAACTAGGAGGATGATCTTGGATCTGCCTCTGCACCCATTCTGTGCTGGTGAAAGTGATCTTATGAGTTACTCTGGGCATGGAGGCAGAGCAGAGGTGCTGGTGGCAGTGCTGCCTGGCGAGTGCTGGGGGAGGGCTGTTCCCAGGAGCTGTGTTGGGACACGATGTTTTTGGCAGTAATGGAACATTAGTGTCTCCATGACTCATTTGGTGAAGGTGTGGACTCTGCTGATGCCACCATAAATTTTTGTGCCCTGGGGAAGAAGTAGTAAATTATTTTATTCACATTCTTCAGGTGGCAAAATCTACTTCTGCTTAACCTGTCATGTGAAGATGGATAGCTGGGAGAGGATAATCCTTTTGCTAGACTGAAACCATGTAGAAATCTAATGGGGAGCTGTAATTCTTTTGGAAAGGGCAAGTTGAGGAGAAAACCTCTGCAGTCTTCAACCCCAGTTACTGTCAAGCTGTGTGAGACTGAAATTACAATCTTGTCCTGGTTAGTATTCTGGCATGGATGTAGAGATGACTGGAAGGGGTTATGGATAGTTCTTTCCTGAGTGATATGTGGTCTGTATAATTTTGGCAGAGGAGCCACACCATGCTGCAGAACTCCAAGTGTGTGCTGCAGGAATTACACAGCCAAACTCAGCCCTAAAATAAAAGTAAACAACCCCCTGTCAAATACTGCACTAGTCTCAGCTACTTACAGGATGAGAGAGTATCAGTGCAGAAATTTTCTCGAGCTTCTCCACACAAATCACCACCTGACCTGCATGCTGTCAATCATAAGGCTTTGTAAAAGGCTCATTTAAGAAATTAGAGCACATCCTTCAAAACAGCTCTTGCATTATTAATGTTAGCTACTTCACAAATAATAGCTATAATACTGCTAATAAATAAATCAGATATTCAAACTGCTATTACTTGTGATATATAACTGAGACTGGATTAATGCAGTCATCCTGTTGGCCTTTTGTTCAATGCATTATAAAGACTAATTAATTTGTCTGGATTAATTTTCCTGTGAACTTTGGAAAAGTCATTACATTTTCAGTCTGTTGTTACTGAATTACTCTTTCCTTCATTTTGCTTCAGCACTATTTCCAAATGACACATCAGAAAAGCATTCATAAATTTTACAGTTCAAAAGTAGTAGTTATGGGTGTTATTCCAAAAAGAAATATAATTTGAAAAATGCAATGTAATATGGATTTTGTTTACAAATATTCTCATTCCTATCCTCATGCAGAATCGTAAATTCCCAGATTCCTAAAAATACTACCTGAGGTGGAGTATTTTGAAAAGCTCCTGTCTGCTCTCTGGTGGTCTTCGATGACAATCGCACAGTACAGTGCAAAAATATTTGATCATCCAGGATAGTACTTAAGGAAGGAGAGATTTCCTCTTTCATTTCATCACTTAGATGATGAGAGAAATTATTCTTCCTATCAGCTTTGCTTATTTCATGCAGCCAATCCTATATGCTTTCTACATATAATATGTAACTACATATTCTTCTGTTATTATAACCAAAGCCATTGCCAAGATGCACACAGTGTTACAGTATAAAGAATCTATCTTCTAGGTTTATTGTGTAACACTGCTTATGTTAGAGCTAACAGCTGTGGACTTCTTTGGAGCAAAATCAGTTACCCTTCTGTATGTAATATAAACTCTCTACTGCCCATTGAACATGGACAGTGACGTCTAAACAATGGAGGGTCTAGGAAATGACACCTACATAGGTGACTAAATACCTTTTCAGCTCCTCTGAACTTCCCTCTCTGATGATTCTGAGCCTGCTATTTCTTCTACTGATATTCATTTGTAGAGATCTCTAAACTAATGGTCTCCAGACTTTTTTTTTTGGTGTGTGTGTGTCTCTGTATGTGTGTGATTTATTTGCATTTTTTTGTCTCTCTCTGATCATGTGGTCCATGCTGGTCCATGTCTAGCCCCAGCATGCAGTGGCCCAGCCTTTTTTCTGACACATCTAAGGAGTGCTCCAATGGTCACAGGGAGGGACACTGGCTGTCATGATAAGCAGATAACTTACAGGAGGTGAGGAATAGTCTTATTGATTAGGACACAACAGATTAGAATAAAAAACATTCCACTGAAAAGGAATTAATCAACTACCTGAAACACAGCATTATTCACCTGATTTTTACATATTCCAAACATGCACAAAATTTAAAAAAACCCTTGGAAGATGTGAGTACTTTTCAGAGAACTGTGGCTATGTGGAGGGTATATCTGCTTCCTCTAAAATCCCTGCCAGCCCAGCAGCTGCTATTTGGAATGTTAACACTAAAATAAAGGAGGATAAAGGAAATATTAAAAACTGGCTAAATGACTGCTGTCAGTTAGATGCTTTTGGCTGGTTTTGGTGTCTTCAAACATGGGATACACAAGCTGCCTCACAGAAGATGTATTTATGTACTTCTATGTCCATTCTTTTGGTGGAGAATCTCCAAATCTGAATAGCTGAAGACTGATAAAGATGTGTTAAGCTATTTGAACAATGGGCTTTGGTTTGAAAGAGGCTTTTTTATAGTTGTCATATTTGGAACTAAAATAATTTATTTTAAGGTCCTCATAAATATATTTATGAACATTATGATGGTTTGGGTATAAATGATATTGCACCACTTCAATAATTCCTGGACACTTAATATATTTAAATGTTTTTAGTTTTTGATGGTACATCTGTGAAGCACTACAGGGTCAAAAGGATGGATGGAAGCTTTTTCCTAACCAGAAGGAAAACTTTTAAAACTTTGAATGAGTTGGTTGACTATTACAGGAAGAACAGTGATGGCCTCTGCGTGTTGCTCGGACAGCCATGCCTAAAGGTAAGGCACGGATGCTAGAGTGTGCAAACTATTTTTTGTGAGCTAAGTCATCAGATATCTGTCAGAAAGTGTTCACCCCATATCTGCTTCTACCATTTCAGAATGTTAATGATCTGCTTGTTTTCAGGAAGTTCTGGGTAGTGTTACAGTTTCATTCTTGAGGTTGACAAATTAATAATAAAGTACCATGCCATTTTGAAAACAATTATCAAGTGTTTGGGGGGGGGGGAATATGCCAAATCATGATTTATTAATATATTTTTATAAATATATATGGAGATGAACTCTCCACCTCCATAACTCTAGCTGTCCACATGTAATTACTGAGACAAAACCACAAGGTTCTGGCAACCAACATGTCATTGTTCAAAAAGCTTGCTAAAGGGATGATTTCTAATTTTTGCTTTTCACGAGAGGATATTTTCTTTAGCGTTTTTCTAATTTCTAACAAAGAGCACCCAGTATGAGGGTTGCATTTTATGTTCTTGGCTCACTTTATTGCATGTGTATACTCTAAGGAGACATTATTTATCTCTGTTCCAGCTTTACATGAAATAGTTAACAATGATTTGTATATGTTGTTGAAGTGTATTATTTATTTTCTTTTACAAGATACAAACTCCTGCAACTTTTGATTTATCTTACAAAACTGTTGATCAGTGGGAGATAGACCGACAATCTCTGAAATTTGTGAAAAAATTAGGATCTGGTCAGTTTGGAGAAGTATGGGAAGGACTGTGGAATAATACCACACCTGTGGCAATCAAAACATTAAAACCAGGTATGTGAATTATTCTTAAATGTTAATGATTAGCAAGAGTGCTCCATTACTTTTTAAATGCTGCAGCAAACAGAGCCTATCTGTATATATGCATTCATTCTTAAAATCCACACACCTAGACATGAAGATTAGTAAAGCTCTAGGTCTAGATAGTGTTTGGTATTTTGAATTAGAATTTTATACAATTTTCTGTTTCTAGATGAGCTGAATTTATTCAACATCTGTATCACATAAAAAGGCAACCACAACAAGAGTTGTGCCTATTTTTTACAGTATTGTTTGCGTGGAAATGAGTAACTGTAGATTGAAAAATCTGTAGGTGAAGTAATTGATTTACAAGCAGTTTGTAATCTGTAGGGTTTTTCTAGGGATTAGGTGCTATACTGCAGTGATTTCTTCAGTTGTATAGAATATTTACTATGCTAAGTTTGTAGTTAAGGAGTGCTTTAATCCTAGTATTGCTTGAATCAAATTTTTAAAAGTTTTTGATACACAACATTTATACTCACTATTTTCATGTAATATAAAATTGTGACTAATACTGTTTTTAGCATTTTTCTTAATTATGTTTCATTAACTTCAAGTAATTTGTGCATTTTCAATTGACAACATAAAGTATCTGCCAGCAGATGGCAAGAACCACATAGATAAGAGAGGCAGCTTGGATGATATACATGTTTTTTAAAAAGAGATAACAACATGAGCTGTGGTTAATTGAAAAATCTTGTGTTGGGCACTAATGAACCTGATTCAGGAAGCAGAACAGATTCAGACCTTTGATTCAATATAACATCAATATGCTTGAGCACTGCTTGAATGGTCTCCCAAACAGGGAGGAATTTAAGCATATGTTTCAAGGCTCTCTGATATCAGGATATCTTTTGTGTTTTAGGACATGCAAACTGAAAGAAAATAAGCCCCCTTTTTATTTTTTTTCTCTGTTTAATTGAAAATATGAAAACTGTTCAGACTAAAGACCTTCTATAATTCATATGAAAGACAATACTTTTTTCAGTGAACAGGTGCATCTCCCTCGTGACTCAGCAAACAGAAACCAGCTTGAAATCTCTTTTTCACTGGAATAAACATAAGACTCACTGCAAACTTGTTATCACGTATAGACTAGCACAGTATAATGGAAGAAACTCCTTTAACTGTGATTCTTTTTGTAGTATCATAGTTCACCTGGGAAAAAGAGCTCGATTAATCAATACTTTTTCTATCTCCGTTTTTTCCACTCTAGTCTGACTCTTGCTAAGGTCAACAGCAGTAGTTTCACTGATTGCATGCTGGGTTGTATTGAGTTAGGGCAGACAGAAGCCCCACCTGGATGCAGTGCTTGGATAGCAGAGAGTTTGTGACCTAACACTGTGATAAGGAAGCTGAACGTCACACATAGTGCTGCTCAGAATGAAGACTTTGATTCCCAAAGCTGTCTTGATAAATTATGTAGTTAATGTTGAATCTCTTATCACTGTACTTTGTGAACTATCTCATTCTACAAAAACAGTTCAAACAGTCACAAATGTAAGCAATTAACCTTGTAGTATCACTTCTTCAGGGAACTATCCTCTTCTATACATTGTTTTTCACTGTATAGTGAAAGGCATTTGGAGCGCCTTACAGTAATCAGCACATTGGTTTTCCATAGCTTGTTCTCATTGTTACTCATGAGGAATAACTTCACTAATTAAAGACAAACCACAGTACCCTCACCCTAATTTGAGTAACAAATGTTTATCTTGGTACTAATAAAATTTCAGCAAAGGGTAGGGCTGGTAATTTCATTCACCATAACACAAAGTTGATAAATGAATGAAAAATATAATAGTTAATGAGTAGTCAAGAAATATATGGTGTTGATCACTGAAGCTTCCAATATTGAAATAAGCAATGTTTCAGGTTTCAATTTTAACACACTGTAAAATACGCCTCTCCTGTAGCTTGGCTCAAAGATCTAAATCTCTTGTCTTTACACTGGGGCAGGAGGGGGTGTATTTTAAACTACAGACTTTTCACTAAGCTGTTTTAGAGTGTAGACTCTCTGGACAAGCAAGTCATCAGAAAAACAGAGGAGTGTGTTAAACTCAAAGTGATCTGACAAATGTAAGGGGCTGAGATGGAAAGGGCTCTGCTAAAAAGGCTTTACCACCAGAAAAACTGTGAAATGGAACAATGCTCTTATTACCAAGCAGGAGCAGGTTGATCAAGGGTAATCACATGGTGAACAATAGAGAAGAGTATAATGCAATCAGAATGTCATGGATTTATAGGTCTTAAGGCCAGAAAGGATTTCTGTAACTTTGGGGTTTTTTGTTGAGCATTATTTTGCAGTGTACATCTGTTCTAGACCATATATAGTCGGAATACTTTGCTGCCATATGCCATTACACATCATCCCTCTGCTGAGATTAGCATTTATATTTAATCAAAACACAGCTTGTTCTTGACTACACAATAATGAGAAGTCCTCTAGTCCTAAGATGAAGGAACTGTAAGAATCTGCACCTAATTTCACATTTGAATTTGCCTGATGTCTTCTTTTTAACCCTTGCTATGTCTTCTTGTAATAAAAGCCTATTTGAATGTATTAATTGTTCTTTCCATTCTTGTTTAACCAATTTTCAGTTGTCTTTAGAAAGGCTTAAATGCAGTTTTTCTTGTTATATAGTGTCCTTCTCATTTCTCAAACAATTTTTTTCTGGACTTAAACTAACCTCTAGCTATTGCTACTAAAAGGCTTAAAATCAATGATGCCAATGGCATCCTGGCCTCAATCAGCAATAGTGTGGCCAGGGAGACCAGGGCAGAGACCATTTTTCCTTCTCTGCTCAGTGCTGGTGAGGCTACACCTCAGATCCTGCAGAGAAAAATCCTATCCAGAAAAAGAATTCTCCACAACAAAAGCAAAACACCATAATCACAAAACCAAAGTCAACAATTTGCACACAATCCACCCCTTGTTCTTCCAGCACAATTACAACAACTGAAAATATCTGAGAACATTCCACTCTTTGCTCTCAAATATCATTGTCAATGTCTTGTCAATTACCTCTCCTTATTCCTTTTACAATCTGTTGATCAGTGTGACTGGTATACAGAAAGCAGCAGTAGTGTGATGCTTTCGTTCAGATAATTCTCTTATTTGTTCACTGGTTCACTTGTCTCTGCTTTGGAGACATCTGTGACATTTTACCAGCCATAGCCATGAATGTGTGAATGAAAAAACAAAACATAAGAACGTCTTTGCCTTAAGGAACATCTCTGACTTCTGAGCTGTTGACCCATGGTTTTCAGAGAGGTGCAGGGATCAGTAGATGGGAAAACAGTCTAGAAACCAGTAGTTGCTATTTCTGGTTTTGGCTCTGCGCAGCACTATCTTGATGCAGGTCCCTGAACATGTCATTTCACATTTCTGTTTTTATTTCCACACTGAGACACTGGATTTTTCTATTTAAGTGGAAAATTATTGCAGCAGGGATTTGCACTTTGTCCAATGTTGAGTGTGATGGATTTTCTAGAACCTATTGTCTGGGCTAACTTGCTTCTCCAGCTGTCAGCATGTGAAGCAGACATCTATCATCACCAATTAATTGTATCTGATAAAGTTCCTTATGCCTGTTGAAGCTGATGCATACATTTGTCATTATCACATTGTGAAGCATCTCCCAAGCTTCTCTCTGCATGGAAACTGTCCAAGCATGATTTTTTTTAGGAGGCTTTTCCAAAATAGTGTCTGGGTTGGTACTGTCAGTGGAGTTTTTCATAACATTTTCATTTCTCTAATTTTTCATCTCTTTAATACGTATGCAGTGTAAAAAGCTTTGCACTCAGGGAAGTACCCCAGTTTCCCTGAAAACAAAAGAGATTTTTTTACTCCTTTTGTTCAGTATGTGGCCTTAAACTGATATGTAAGTTTACTTCTGTATGGTGACAAAGCTGCTTGAGAACATCCAGAAACATATATTATTCATCTGTTAATATGAATAGGCTATTTTAGTTTCTTGTGTTGCCAGATTCTTAGTTTTTAAACTTAATTTCTTTATTACTCATAAAATTCTTCAGAAGATCATAGTTATACGCTTAATGCAGTCTCCACATTAATTAATTTTCTCTAAACTTTACTTAGATGGCTAGGTTCCTCTGAAGTACAAGGGTACTTTGAAGCAATTTGGGAAGGTTTATTGAAAAGTTGCAAACAAAGGGTCTTGTGACAGGTTTATCAAATATTTAAGGGCCATTTACATTTAGGCGAGTAGAATCTGGAAAATAACTAACCTTCCTCTGTAACTCATTTCCAGGTTATCAGTGTTTATCTTAGAATGTGAAGCTTCCTCAAATCTAGAACAAAATATTTTCAAAGATAAGTTAATCAGAACTGATATATCTGTTTTAAGTAGGCTTAAGTTAGAGGTGATTCCTGGCAAAGCAACTCAACATAGAACATCTCAAAGAAAGAGATTCCAACATTTTGTTCTGGAGAATGACTTTGACATTTAGAAGAACATTTTTCATTCAAAAAACAGATTATCAAGACCGTATTTTCTTCAGGTCCTGATAAATTTACTCCCAAACTGGTATTTTACACAAAAGAAACCTCCACTTGTTTCAATAAAGGCTTATGTTAAATAATTGTTTTTTGACCAAGTCATTTCTACTTACAGTAACCAGCTCTTTATCTTGTCTTTACCACTAACAGGTGAAAATGTGTATTTCATTAAAAACATAGATATTCAACTACAAGGTAAACCCCCCTCAGTTATTTGAAACTCCATTTGGCGTGTGTTTCCTGCCTCAAAGGGATGTACTGTAAATTCTTTGCCACTATTGTGACAGGCTTTATCCAAATAATTTGTAACAAGCATGTTTGGTTTCTTTTAGAGGCAGTTTCTAATTTGCTTATTCAGTTGCTGAAACATAATCTTAGGCAGAACACTCATAAAAACACTTTTAATTTTCTTTTCATTTGGCATTCAATCTTCTTATGAAGTACAACATAAGATCTACAGGACTGTGGGGGATTTGGGCACTGTCTGCTACTTGTACTATTTAAAGATATAAACTGAGTAAAACTGAAGGTTACATATGCTCTGTAAAACATGCAGGAAATACTTATTGATCTTTTTCTGGTTTATTATCATTATTGTCACTGCTATTTTCTTTTACAGGGTTGAAAAAGATTTGCAGCTATTCAGCTAATGGAATACTTCCTTCTTGATCAATTTATTGAAAGTTGTCATATCTGAAAAACATGTTGCTTGGTTTCTTTTTATTGGGAGAAGTTTATAGCATGATTAAATTGAGAAATTCCTTGTAGGCACACTTTGATGGTGGGAACAAATCAGACTGTCAAATTCTATGGTGTGAAGAAATCCTGTATAATGATCCATAGAGGGTCCATGATTTGGTAGACCCTAAGTGAGCAAGTAGTTCATCCTTTTTAGGATCAACTTGTCAAATCTTGGCACTGATGCTAAATCATTAGTCATGCTGATGCATTTGCTCCTGGAGGCAGAATGCTTCACACCATGCAGCTGCTCTGTAGATTTTAGGTTGATTTTCATGACAATGCATAAATCTAGAAACAAGTAAGCAATTGGGGCAAAATTTTAAATCAATATTAAAGTGAGTCCAAACCCTATAATGACAACCCTAGACTTTTAATTTTTTTTTAAATCTAGAATTGGTGGAAAGTTTGAGTAAATCTGTAAAGATTGTGCTGATCTAAACAAGAAAAGGATATATAGTGAGCATCACAGATATTTTGGGTTTTCTCCCTGTCATAATCTCTGCCTTATCAAGATCAGGTGTGATCATTTACTCTTTGTGAAGGCCCCTACTTTCCTCTGACATTGAGGAAAGAAAATGGGCATAGCTTGTACCTGTTGAGGAGATGTATTATTGGCTGCTTGCCATTTATTGATGGAAATCCAAATACTTTGACCACTCCTCCTAATGACATCCTATAAAGTCTCACCAAACTGGGCAATATGGGATTGCCAAGGGAAGTATGAGGAAATGGAAGTGAGGAGTTTCTTGCAATGTAATCTTTGCTCTCCCAAGTAGCAATGTCAGGTGGCTCTTTTTTCATAAAGTCTATGTCAGGAGCATTTCTGAATCATTCCTCTTGTATTGATGTGAGGATAAGAAATCACACATCATTCCTATGTTTTGGGAAATAGGCTGGGGCATTTTTCGGGAGGTAGCATTTAAGGTAGATGTTGGGTGAACAGGCTGATTTTCTAGTTCCTTTTTGTAGAACAGATTATCGGTTGGAACTTTATTGCTAGCCATTTAACATCCTCCAAGAGTTTCACTTAATTTAAACATCCATGTTTGGAACACAATCAAACTCCCAAATGAACCTTATAGATTACCTAATATTAAAAAAAAACAACAAAACAACCAACCATAAAGACTCTTACTCTTGCAGCCTTGGCTTCTCAAATTACTTAGTCTGCTTACTGAGTAAGATGAGTTTGTTTTTAAACACGGCATAGAGCAGAATAAGTTGGATAACTAGATATTTTCCTCTCCAATCTTAACTGTGATATTTTCTTAATTAAAGTATTTTGATTTGGGAGAAAGGAGACATATGAGTAGTTAAATAATTTCGCATTTGCATGTACAAGCATTTTGAAGGAGATATTATTCACCAACTTCCTCAAACACCTGACAATATCTGATCACTCCTGGATCATTAATCTAGAAAGCTTTGATTCTTTATTTGTTCATGTTTTCCTAATCAATCCCCTATTCAGGACATATGACCTTTAATCCTACATTTGTCATGACTTTAGCTTCCTGTGCCACTTCTGACTGCTTCTTTGACATAGTTGCTGCATTGGTTCACTGTATATATGAATAGAACAAGAGATGTTATGATCTTATGTAACACTTAAAAAGTTGGCATCATTTGCTGTTAAGACACTTTGCTATTTAAGGGATTGTAAAATTAATGTTACATCTGTGCATACATTGGTATTTCTGATAGGGTTGCTATTGCATGCTCATTATAAATAGCTATTTGTTTTTGTATATAGAAAATGCACGCATCGTCTCTGCATATGCTAAACTGATTTCAGTGCTTTCAGGCTTTAATTGATGAAGCTGAAAATATAGTGCAACAAATTTTTATTGCAGCACTAGTTTTCTCTCAGAAATTTTATGTTCATTACCTAGACACTCTCTCCTCAGTTTCTGATCCTTTCATTAAACAGTTGTTTGTTTAAAATGTATCCCTTAACATTCTAGCCTCACTTTTTTTTCCTGTTTGGGGGAGTCCTGGGGGTGGTTGATTTTAGCCTTTATATTTCTGGTGGCTGGGACACATATGTTCTCTGTCCCTAGACAACTGGCATGTTTCACTCATTAAATGTTTGTTTCAGCTAGACTGTCTGTTTTCTGTGGGAACTGTGAAGATTTGAGATGTTAATGTACTTTCAAACACAGAAAACAATATCAGTCACTCCCTTAAGATTGCTGGAAGAAAGCCCTTTAATAACCTCGGTTTTGTTATATGCTGTTGTTTCAGGTTCAATGGATCCAAAAGACTTTCTGAGGGAAGCACAAATAATGAAGAACTTGAGACATCCAAAGCTTATACAGCTTTATGCTGTCTGCACTTTGGAGGACCCAATTTATATTATTACTGAGCTGATGAGATATGGAAGTCTTCTAGAATACCTTAAAAGTAAGCAAATGACTCTAAACTCATTTTAAGGGTGCTGCAGTTTAGTAAATACACTAACATAAAAGACAGGAGTACAACACCCTGGTTTAATGTAAAAGCTGCATTATTTGTCATGTGTGGGGATGAGAAAAGCAGAAAGGTTTATGAAGTTTTGACAACCAAAATATTGTGAAAGTAGGAAAGAATCACATCCACAGTCTGATTCTTGCCTTATAATGGTTCCTATTTTTTCATCCAGCTCTAGGAGTAGATGGGAACATACACAAAGGAATAAAAATATAAGTATCCAGAAGGATAGGTCATCATATTTGACATGAAATAGAAGCACTTCCACAAAACTGACTTAACAGCTTTGAAAACTATTACTAGTCAGGGATTGCTTTTCACTACAAATTTGTCCATTGCCTATCTCATCAGGGCTTTTATCTCAGTAGCGCTTCAAAGTGCTCTTTTGAAGGCAAATAATAATTAAAAATAAAATTGTACAGCCTGGAACAGACTAGCATAAGGATTGCACTTTTTAGTTCACTCCTGTTATTGGGAAATTCTCGATTCTAGTGTTGCTACCCATTTTCAGTTTAGCAGATGTCTGTGAGATACTAAATGTCTTTAAAGCTGTAATGATTTCTTGAAGACAAAATGTTTGCCATGGTTGTCATGCTGAATTTCTTCTCTGTTTACAGCCCATAAAGCAAAGCCCTGTGTAATACCACAGACAGCATTTACCATGACACAAGCCTTTCCCCATGTTCTCTGCGGAGCCATTTTTAAATGAGGTCTGTCCATGCACAATTACAGCTAAAGAGATCTCTGACACAGAGAGAGTCCTACCAGGAACTGCCCAGGATGGGTCTGCCATGACCTTGGGCCAGATCATCCACAGTTTTGTAGGCATTTTCTGTCCAGAAGTAGCAAGGCACAAATTTCTTTCAAATTCTCATCTTTGGTTCCTTTGTGTGTAGATTGCAGCTTATCTGATTGAAAGAGCCTGGCAGATCAGGAAATGATTGCTGTGCATGGAAACATTTATTGCACAGGAGAAATAGCTCTGAGAAAGCCAGGATGAGTCACAGCTATTGCAGAGGTGAAAATTGGTCTATTAGTGTGCCTGGAGTAAACATGTCCAGAGCACATCAGTGCTGCAGGCTGTGTGTGGATCAGTTGCCAGCATATGCACAGCACCCTGTTCCTTGCCTAAGTGCCCACTCCTGTAGCTCTTCATCAGAGGCTGTGGAAAGTCAGCTGGTTTCCAGGCAGCCATCAAGATATCCATAAAAATGCCCAGTTGAAACACAGTAGTATCCCTCCTTGTCTGATGACTGATGCACAGGGAGGTGCACAGAACTAAGAGATGGAGGCAGAGATCCAAGGGTTTTGATAGGTATTGTGGTCAGAGAAAAGTCACTGCTGTCAGTGAGACTAATAAGGAAAGAAGCTTGAAGCTTGTATAGAGCTCTGTGACTGGAAGTGATCTATATCAGCTGGAGTGCACAACTCCTGGTAAGTTTTCTTGAGATTCAGCCTCTGCAGGAAACAGGAAAATATTTCCAGAAGGCTTCTCTCTCTGTGTGCACTATGGGTAAATAAAGCAAACTAGAGTGGAGAAAAGTCCAGAGATATTCTTTGTTCCGATTCCCCTCCTAGAACTGTATGGTATGCTTTTCCAGCTTTAAAAGTCCCTAATATTTTATTCACAGTTACTATCACGTTTCCCCATAATGACAGCTACTTAATAATGATGGACATGGGAATTCCCTGTGCGCACTGTAAATGTACTTTGGGAGAGTTCTTGATGAGCAATGCTATGCAGAGTTATTGAGCTGCCACCAGTATGAGAAAAATGCACCTGAAAACTTTTCTTTGTTATTGGAAGTGAATGAAATTGTCATAAATGTATGAGTGCTTTTATCAACTCTGATGGGCCTGGGGCTTCTTCTGGCAGGTATGCAGTCTTGAAATTCAGTGAATTATTGTGGAGGCAATGCCCTCACTGGAGAAAGTGCTGCTTATTTATTTTTCTCTTTTTTTTATTGTCAGATATCTGTCAATGAGGATATTTCCTGTCTTTTCTCTATGAGCGATTATGATAGATTGCTTAGAACAGGGTGCAGACCCCAAGACTTCTTCAATATTTTCTCTAATAAATTTTTCATATGAGGTTGAGGGTTTTGTCAAAAAATACTAGTAAAAAAGGACAGGAAGGTGCTACATTTTCTCGATCAGTTAAAGAATAATCCATGGGATTATTTATAAATTTATAAATTCAGCAGTAGTGCCTGATTTTGAGTGTGGAAGTTATATAAACATATCTATATCTATAGCTAGCTAGCTAGATATAAACTTAGAGTAGCCTTCCACTACCTAATGGGAGCCTATAAGAGAGCTGGAGAGGGACTTTTTACAAGGCCAGATAGTGACAGGACAAGGGGGAATGGCTTTAAATGGAAACATGGTAGGTTTACATTAGGTAAGGTGGGATGAAAAAGTTCCATCAAATAAAATGCCAGAAGTGGAGAAGGCTATTTAAAACAATACTAAGGCAAGCTATCACTGTAAATCAATTAAAAATAAGTGAGAGAAAACTGCCAGCTACAAAAGTTTTATTCCTCTAACACAGAGGCAGTAAGTAAAAGTCACCAAGCAGATGACAAAGAACTGCCAATAAGCCTAGCAGCAAGGATTCAGCTTTTTGATATTAAGGTTCTGAAACAAAGGTGAAATTGTTTTGAGTGTTAGAGGCTACAGAGGTAGAAAGCCATGCTTCAGTGGTGCAGCATTTGGGATTGTGTGAAGTAGTCTTTGAATGTAATACTGATTTGGTTTACAATCAATTTCCTCCTGGTTTAAATTCTTTGCATTGAGAAGATTGGTTAGCTGTTCCCAAAATGCCACAAATTTGTACTCCAATGTGTTATACCCCAAAGATTTTTTTTTTACCTGTCTTACAATTTTTGGCTGCAGTTTTTCATGGTCTGAGACTTTCCTTAATTTGTAGAGGCAAGTTGCTCAGCTCAAAGTTCTTCTACTACATTGTTTGAACAATGATCTTCAATTGCCAAATCTCAATTTCTGGAATTTGGTGGTGGGAATGACATGCACATCGCTTCAAAAAGTTCTACTGGAGAAGGAGGCAGCTTGAAAGCATCTCAAGGAGTCCTACTCCTGAGTAGTGACAACAGAGATAACAGCATGAAGCAGTCAAGTGGACTGGAAAGTGAAAATGAGTTATACGTGACAGCAGATGGTGTTTTTCCTAGTCAGAATCATTGGAGAACAGGAAACAAGGACAATTTTGTGATTTTCCATCTTTAGTCAGCTCTAGCTACAACCACTGGGTACAGACATTAACTCTTACAATTTGGAACAGTTTTATGAACCCTTAATGTCAGGAAGGTGCATACTATGTTACTAGCCGTAGATAAAAGATTTTCTCTTTGGACTGCATCAGCAGCTCCTTCCTGGCCTAGATTAACTCCTGCATGTAGTATCTACTGTTTTAGAGAAGATGGGACAAGCATTGTTACTCAGTTATTGGGAAATAAGTAATGTCATTCAGTAATCTCTGTCATTTGGCTGGGCTGTTACTTTATTGTACTGCATAATTTGTTTTATTTGTGTTGGCTTTTATGAACCAGGCAGCTTTTCAGTTATTTATGTCAGAAATCAGCATCTTGTTGTTGTTCTTACATTGTTCTTGTCATCTCCTTTTTAAACAGAAGATGGAGGTTCTCAAATCTCCTTGACACATCAAATAGACATGGCTGCTCAGGTGGCTTCTGGGATGGCATACCTTGAATCTCAGAACTATATCCATCGGGATCTGGCAGCCAGGAATGTTCTTGTTGGTGAGCACAATGTTTACAAAGTGGCAGACTTTGGACTTGCCAGAGTTTTTAAGGTAGGTTGTGAGAGGCTTAATTGTCCCCACTTTTAACTCTGGAGAACAAAGTGGAAGAGGCCAACTAAAGAATGAATATTAGCCCCGAATTGATGGGTTAAGACAAAGGCAAGCCCAGGGAGAAAAGGACCTATAACATGTTCACTTGTATCTTCTACCTGCATTATCCCATGCAAAGTCAGAAGTTGTCCTGTGCCTTTGCGTCAGTCTGAAGAATCTTGGTGTCTGCTTCCCACCCAGCCACCCAGGAAGGATCCTGGCAATACCCAGTTTTATCCACAGTGTTTGCAACATGGAGAGGAATGATGGAAAGATTGCACACCTGGGCCTGTAGGGGAAGGCATATAAAAATGTATTGACATATAATCTCTCCTTGTTCACTTCCCCGCTGCCTCCATGTGCTTGTGATCGCAGGTAGTAATCATAAAAGGACCTTATTCCTCTCCACAGCTAACAGCAACATTTGTAAAGTGAGCTCTCAGAGCTTTAAGTCTGATGCAAATTCTCTGCCACTGCACTGTTTTGGTTTTTTTTCTCTAGTCCTTGAAGGCAGAGAATGCCAAGGGTCACCAGCCAAAGTATCCCTTTGGAAGAGCTGTGGTTTAGAAATGAGATTTCCTACCTCTGAAAATTATTTAATCAGTGTTGGAAAGATTTATTTTGCTATATTTTATGGATTTCAATATGAAATCCATAATTTCTGAGGCTATGCTTGGATTTTATTATTTATTTATGTTCTTGCACTGAGAAGGAAAAACAGAGAAAAAAGTCTTCTACTTCTCATTTTATTTTTCCATTCAAACAGCAGAAATTGAAGTTTATAACAGAATTTATTACATACTGAAGTATAGAATAATGGCTTAACAAAGCCATCAAGGGACTTTGAAAATTCTTTTAATTTAATTTTGATTGTTCTAAATATGCATAAGTTCATATTACAAGTTCTTTAACATAAAAAATCTATCTTTTTAAATGAACAATGCTCATAATGGATATGTTTCTTGTTTCCAAAGATTAGTGTTATGGTCAAGATGCCAGCTGTATAAGTATAGAGATATAAATTAATAACAACCAGTATTTTCAAAACCATTGAGCATTGCAGCTGGGAAATATACATTCTGTATTTAAACAATCAAAAAAGCAAAATCTGGCACATGTACGTCTGGATTTGCATGTGAAAAATTTGACTGAGGCTTTAGGTGTGACTTGTGTAAGATAAATTTTGTGTGGGAATTAAAGAGAGAAGAAATGTTCACAAAATTTAGATGTCCTTGTGATAAACGTTTAAGGACGTGATTCTATAAACTGGCAACTCAACAATTTTTTTGTTTCTTTCATCTACACTTTACATTAATTAGCTCAGGGGAAACTAATATGTTAATTTGAATCAGTCAGAGTTTATTCTTTCTTCCCCAAAAACCTGCTTAGGCCACTGTTATCAAAGTCAATGACCCTTCAGCATCACAATAAATCACAGAAAAAATCTTCTGAAGTTCATTAGCTCTTGCTCTTGCCTTCTCTCTTTACTGTAGACCAGACGTGGAGACATTTGGTCTCTAGTGTCAGCAGGATGCTTACACTGCCACTCCTGACAAACTTTTGAAATCTTGCATGCCAGGTCCAGAATTCACAGCAGCAAATCATAATTAATCAGGAGCCACTCCAATGCTGTGTGCTTGCTTGAAATGATAAATGCTTAGGAAAAGCCTCTGATGAAGCCTCTGCACTTTTCAACTGCAAAGCTGAATCCAATGGTAGACTTCAGAAAATGGGTACTTACCTGAAAAACAAGAGTTTGGTTAAAAGATAAGATTAATCACATGCTGAGCTTAGTCAGATGCTTAAGTGGTTTGCTGAAGCAGGTCTGAAACCAAGCTTGTTTTATTTTACCCATGATAGGTAGAAAATGAAAAAATATATGAAGCTAGGACTGAAACAAAACTCCCAGTGAAATGGACAGCCCCGGAGGCAATCCGCTACAACAGGTTCAGCATTAAATCAGATGTCTGGTCCTTTGGGATACTTCTGTTTGAAATAATCACCTATGGGCAGATGCCTTATCACGGTAAGTACTTTCACCTAAAGAAATGATGTCTAATTTTTTTCTTGATTTCAGAATAACACAAAAAAAGAAGGTTGAATGCCTGTACTATGGGCATGTTAAAGGGTTAAAATTTAAAGAGAGGAAGAAGGTTGTTCAGATGAGGTCCATTTAGTGGGGCAGACCTTCTGGCTTCCCCGGGCCTCCTGGCAGCTTTGCAAAGGCTGTGGTTAGCACACATTCAAGCTTCCTCTTGATGGAATCAATCTGCACTGCAGAGGAACCTAAGCCAGCTGGCTATTTTCTTCCATCATCAGATCAAAGATGCCAATTCTTGGAATGTGAAAAAGGGAAGAAATAAAGGAAGGGTTTTTTGTTTCCCAACCTGTCCTTTTTGAATTTTTTTTAGTATATCTCATGGAAGAATAGATTATGTGTGAAGCGCTGAACAAGCACTTCAGAAAGAAGGTATCTGAAAAATAAATCAGGGTGCTTTTACCCCCCTCCCTCATGTATGACTGTTGCAGTGAAAAGTCTTCATAAAGGAAAGGCTCACAAGAATTAAATAATTAAAAAATAAAATGTCACCAATCTCAAAAGTAGATATAGTAGTCTGAGAGCAGCTACTATTTCTAGTACTGTGAGAAATGCTCAAGGAACTGTGGCTCCAATAACACAAGATATCAGTGAGATGATTGACTGTGACTCATTTTGTGCTGGTGAGTAGAACACAAGGGAAGAACTAAAGCAAAAAAAAAGTTATGTTGTCTGTACAGGCCTGAGGGGTGGTGCATTTGCCATAAACTACATTTCACAGGGTCCCAAACTGATATTTTCTGTAAAAGGAAAAATTGATTTTGCTTTTTGATTGCCACCCTCACCTCCTGCGAAATTGTTCTGAAGAAAAAAAAAGCAAAGCAAAATATCCTGAAGTCTTATATAAACTATAGTTGTGTACATATGGACACACACACACACACACATAAATAAATCATTTTAGTATAAAAAATATGTAACACTGTAGCTCTGGATATCATCTGAAAACTCATTCAGTATCACCCCTTTGCAAAGGCATCTGTATCTTAAAGGTAGAAAATGTCATTTTACTATTTGCTTACTTGGTATTACTTTCAGGAGTTTGTTCTCAGCAATCAGTTAGAAGAGTTTATGTTGATTTGTGGTGGCAGTGGATAATGTGCAGAGGAAGCACTATCAGAGATCTAGAGAAAAGAAATTAACACAATTCAAGATTTAATTTAAAGAGTAAAAATTTGGAAGAGAACAGGACAATAGTCTTAGTATATAAAGGTACAGCAAACATAGGGAAATGAATGGTTTCTTCTCCAGTAGGGGGGATGCCATTGCCCAGCTGCCCTTGAGGAAACAGGGCTGACTTTAGGAAAAAGTTTCTAAATGTGAGGAAAATTCAGCAGCAGATCAGGTTTTCTTAGGAGATTTCATAGTCACTGAGACTAGAGGCATTTAGGAACTATATAAGCTAAATAGATGTCTGAAAAATTTTGACAAACCCAAATGGTGGAAGAAAAGCATCACATGCAGACAAACTTATTTGTGATGCCTTGCAGCTGTCACAGCCAGGGTGAGGTGGTGGGGAAGTGTTGGAGTTGGTTTTGAATTGCTGGTAAACATTAAGAGATGTGGCTCTGTCCCTGGAATCATTCAAGGCCAGGCTGGAAGGGCTTTGAGCAACCTGCTGTAGTGGAAGGTGTCCCTGCTCAGGGCAGGGGCTTTGAACCCAGTGATCTTTAGGGTCCTTTCCAACCCAAACCATTCTGTGGTGATTCTGTGCTGAAGAGAGAGGAACACACAGCACCCAGAAGCAGGTCCTGAGTAGCCTGATGAACTCCTTTTGGCTTGCAGGTATGCCAGGACACCAGGTGATCCAGCTGCTGGACAATGGGTACAGACTTCCTCAGCCGGAGACGTGCCCAGAGCCGCTCTATAGGATGATGAAGCAGTGCTGGAATGCAGAGCCCGATGAGCGGCCCACCTTTGAGTCCCTCAGTGACCAGCTGGAGAACTACTTCAACAATGAGCTCTATTCCTTTGCCTAGGCCCAGGCCATGGGATGTGAACCTTCAGGATGCTCCTGAAGGACATGTCCTAGCCAACATGGCTAACAGAGGCTGTGGAGTCAGCCTAACCCCAGGTGTGGGGTTATTTGGGAGTGCTGAAGAATCCTGGTACACTTCATCCCCTCCCCGATCTTCAAAGACTCTTAAATTTTTTGCTGCTGGCTAGTGTTTTGCAAGACAAAGCATCAGGAAGATGGAAGGTGGTTGTTTCTAAAAATTAGTCTTCTATTTATTTTAAAATGACATGTTGAAAGAACAAACAATTGAAATTAGTCTAGCTAAGTAACTATTGTAGCTTTTTGTAATTTCTTTATTGAAATAATTATTTACTGTTAGACTTTTCATTCCTATCAGTTTATTCTTGGGAAGGAATGTGATGGCTCTACACAGCAGGATCTGTGCTCCCAGAGTCCTTTTATTGTAAAAAATAATAAAAGTAATCCTGTGACTGATGGCTCTGATTTGTCAGAATCCAAATTAATTGTTTTGCTTAGAATTGAAGTACATGTGCTTTTGCTATATCTGAAAATAATGGGAGATATTCATGGGAGAAAAGGAATTATTTTGTTTTGTAGATGCACAGGCTGATCTTTTTATGTTTTGTCTACTGTTCCCCTTTTACAAGAATAAACAAAATTATTATTTTGAATTATTATTAGAAGTTGTTTGTTCTTAAGATTGTTAAATATCTATGAGTTACTGTCCATTGAACTGTGAGGGTTTATTTTATGGCTCTTAATTATAGGGATATTGGAGGAAAGGATATTTTAACATGAACTCAGGACTGTCTCAGTGTTTTAGAGTGACAGCCTTTTCAATCCTGCTTCCCCAAATCACAAACCCTCTCCAACAGGGCAGGTCTAGGTATTTTGCAGAGTAATTAGCAATCTTTTCTTCTTCTTTTTTCAGGTTCAACTTTAATACAGGAGGTTTAAGTAACAGATGACCCATTTTATATTGTTCAATGGAGAAACGGAGCCCAAATGCTTCTTCCAGCACTCTATATAGCTAGCTATAGATATTAATTTTTTTTTCCCCTTTCCCTAACCACTGTATCAGTTCTGCTAAAAATCTGGTATCACTGTGACAGTTTTATTTTCTCAGTTGTGAGGCTTACAGAACCAAGTTTTAATTATTTACTTATGATTCATCAGTTAATTATTAAACAATATAATTCAGGAATTAAGAGCTGTATTGTGTTGACATAGTGTGAGGTCAATACAAGTGTGCTATCATTTTCCTCTAATATCAGTAAGATCCATTACTGGATCTGGGTGGCTTTTATTACATCTTTTCCATATGATTATCTTCACTTTATATTTCAAATCTATTCATCTTGTTTGCTTGCCTTGCTTCTAATTTTTAATTTCCTTTCCCCCTCCTCTGCCTTTGGAAGGTAGCTCACTGCTCATTTCTTTCATACACACCTCTTAAGTACTCATTATTCAAAAGCCCTTTCCTTATTTATCATTTTTCTCCTCTTTCTATCTCACTACAGTGGATTTCCAGCACTGTGTCTATGTTCAACTTCTGTGCAGTGTTTCTCTCTACTAATCCTCTTTATACTAATTAAATTTGTAAAGCATAACACAGCTATAATTAATTAGCTGTCATAGCATCCATGTGATTTTTGGAAAGTAATCATCCACTCTGAAAGAAGAAGAGGTTGAATGGCTTTGCCAAACCCATCTGATAAGAATTGGCATGGAAGAGCCTGGGAGATTCCCAGTCAAAGTCTCCTGCTGTCTTCCATCCATGCTTGTTTTGAGACTTGTGCTAACTTCTGGCTCATGGCCTCAACAAGATATTATTTATGATTACCAAACTTCCATCAATCCATGCATCACTTGTCTAGCTAGGAGCTGTGTTTAACACTGTTACAGTATGAGGTTAACCAAGCCCACAGAGTGGGTTTATGTAATAATAATTGGAATGCTCTTATGTGGAAAGATCTCTGCATCAAACTTGTGATCTTCCCGTTTAAGCAGTATTTGTAACATGATTTTTCAGACTTACAACATTAAGGATGTTGCAAATAAAAACTGAGTTTACCCAATAAAAAAAAAACCAACCAAAAAAACACACAAAAATCCCCCACAAACCTCCCCCCCCCCCCCCCCCAACAAACCAAACCCCAAAACTGCTGCTAAAAGATCAGCATAGATATGTGCATTCACAGGAGACAAGTTGCCAGAAAAAAAACCCATAATTGACAGCTGGGAAATAGGAAAGTTTTCAGAATTCCAAATTACACTAATTTGGTCCAAGCTGCTCTGTGCTGGCCTTGAGTGGAAGTCAACAGGTTATTGCAGAATTCCACTGACGTGACATCAGTAATTTTGAAGAAACCCCACCTGTATAATGAACATATTCCAAAACCAACGTTAAAGGAGTAGAAAGTCTGTTTGTCCAGCTAAAGTGACTTTGTCTCCTTAATTTCTCCTATAGTCAAAGGAGAGAGAGGCTCCTTGAGATGATGAATCAGTGCCCAAAACTTCATTTTTCCTCTGGCAGGGTTATCTGTGGTTGCTGCTGTGAAGGAATCTGGCAGAGAGGAGACCCTTCACTGAGGAGGGTGTGTAATAATCTACCTGCTGCAAACTGCAATCAGCTGTTTCAAGCTCCCTCTACCAAGTGCAGCCTCAGGAGCCACCTGAGGCTGAAAGGAGCAGAAGCTGCAGGTGAGCTGCACGCTGCTGAGCTGTGTGAGGAGCAGGCACCTGCATGTGATGGCCTCCAGGTGATGCAGCCTGGCACGCTGGGCTGTTGCTGGCAGGCACCTTTCCCTGCTCTTGCATCCTGCCACTCTTTCTCTGCTTTCTCTTTGTGTGCTTGCACAACCACAGCTGCTTAATGGAGTTTGGGTCTGCCAGCTGCCTCTCCTGTGTTCTGGCCCAGGGTGGGAGACCTGCAGTGCTGTCTGAAAAGCAGCAGGTAGCTTCACTTTGGTGTGAATATATAATGGTGCCTATAATGAATATGCACTATAACAAGTAAATTAATTTTGCGTTCATCTTTGAGGAAGCCCGTGCATGTCTGTCCTCCCCAAGTTGCACTGTAGGTAAAAAGACGTGGTGAATCTTTGACTTCCAAGCCTGAGCTCTGTTTCCATCTCACTACTATGTGTCCTGAGACCAGTGCACTTTCTTTTCACAGCAAATTGAAAAGCAAGGAAAAGCAGGAAAGTAGGCTGTTCATTTTTCTCTTGCACTAATTACACTAAATCTGGTGCCTGGTAGAGTTCCTTTGCCTCCATGAACAATCCAGTGGAGGCCAAGCTTGGGAACCACAAGTGCTGCTCTGAGATGCATTGGTTTCTTTTTCTGGCTTAATCCATGCACTTTCAATCACTCCCTCATTTTGCCTGTCTGGAAACCGCTGCCATACAAGGAAATACTTCCACTCTAGTATGAGGTCTAATTTTGGATTTTTGTTTTTCCTTGGGCTAGCAGGGGAACAAAGGAGACAAAATCGCTAAATGCAACAGAATCAGTAAAGCTCTGGAAATAAAAAGTAATAGGGAAATTTAATAATTGGTTTTCATCTCTTTCCATATTTTTGCAGTTGAATGGATCCATTATTAAGAAAGACTGGAGGAAGAAGGCACCAAAGAGTGATAAACCTTTACAGAGTTCAATTTGCTTACAGGCAATGCAACAAGCAAAACTGTACCTTTTCAAGCCCATTTCCATTTAATGATAATTTTATTTATGTGACAGATAACAATTACAGTCAGAAGTCTTTTCTATGACTTGTTTTAAATTAAACCTCAAGGTTATCATTTCCAGTTATAGTGCACAGCAAGATAGGTTTAACAGATCTCATTCTATTCTTGAGGCCTTTTATGTTCAAGGCTCTGCTAGAACTGTCTATTGCACTTGTTTTTACCCGATGGATCATGGAGAGAAAATAATGGATTCAGTTATGAGAAACAGTAATAGTTTTTTTTTTTGAACTGACATAAATTTCTATGTTTAGATAGAATAAAAGGATCAGGAAGAGATACGTTGAATTTTCTACAATAGACTGGTTCTTGTGAAATTCACTTCACATAAATTGTACTGAGATATCTTTTATGTAATGTTTTATTTATGTAATTCAGTTATTCTTTGACGACTAAATCATTTTATGTGGTTTTACAAATGATAACTTAAAAATGTCCAGCCATAAAGAAAGAATCTCTATTTTTCTTAAACTCTGCATTCCTCAGAAAGTTATGGAACAATGCAATCGAGAAGTAAGTATTAGAGAGTCCCTGGTGTTTATTTTTTGCTTCTATTGGAGAACTCATTTCACTTAATCTGCACTCAACAACATATGCAGGGGTATTAAACATGATAGGATAAGAGGGAACCTTGCATCTCTCATACTGCTTTCTTTTATTGTCCATTGTATGCCATACTTGCTCTCCAAATTACTTGACTATGAGCATAAATTTTCTTTGTGTATTTTTGTAACTTACAGCAAACAAGGAACTAAACCAGTCGAGTGCATTATTTTTGTGGTGGTTCAGATTCAACAAATTATCAGCACAGAGAAATGGAGGACATGACTTATTCAAGTGATTGCTCCTTGTGCTCTCCCACATGCTTCAGTTTCATGACTTTAAAAATTTCTGTAGCAACACATCCCCTCAGTGCCCCCCAGACATTGTGACTGGCCAGCTACTTGTAGTGTACAGATCTTGGAGCAAATAAAAATGCTGCGTGTAGGAACTGCTCCACTGTGCTTGAAGGGGTGTAAGTGTCTGGTATATTTGTATAGAAAGCTTTGTATCTTTCATCCTGTTCCAACAAGACCTGGGCCAGTGTGTGCCTCAGCCACTGCTGCAAAAGTTTGCTCAGAAGCAAGTTTGTCTATGTTTGAACAAAATACTGGGGTCTATGAAAAAAGACTTAATTCTATCCAGGCTTACTATTAGCAGGTCCATGTAATTTATTTTTTAGTCTCAGGCTTCTCAGAAAAGACTAATGTGAAAGAAAAAAAAAATCAATGGTATATATGAGCAAGCTGGGGAAATCACTGAAAAGTACTTTGGCATTTCAATCTTCATGGCTATATTAGGCTGAAGGAGTCAGTCTGGCCTTAGTTTGGTATAGGGAAAATTAAAATGTATGTTTGAAGAATTCAGTAGCCCAGAAATGAATTTTAGCCAATTTCTAGATCTCAGCATCACTACAAATGAATACTGTGATAGAAATTGTACCTTGGATCCCACCACTATTTTCAACAAAATAAATTCTCCAAAATTAAGCCGATATGGAGAAGACAGATACAATGTCTTAATTTCTTTCTCCTTCCCACATTTATTTACCAATATAATTACAGGAAGATTAGAATTGTCATTGAGTAAAAAGACTAGTTGTGCTGGGAGATAAAGAGGTTTTTTCTGTTATTTTTCTAAAGTAAAAAAAAAAAAAGAAAAAGTTGAGCCATAAAAATTGTTTCTAAAGCTACCTTAAAAAAAAAAAGTTTCTAAAGTTTCTGGTTTTGGTCATGATGATTTTCATGGTTTTCAACATTATTTTTTTCTCTCACTAATTTTTTCTGTCCTTGATATTTAAAAAACATTTACTTGGATGTTTTTATGCTATGATCTATTTATTTACATTTGCAAAGAGGAAAACTCACTCATATTCCAGAGTGCTCTATTACTCTGCCAAAGGTTTAAAAATACAAAAATATAAAAAAAGAACACAAAGATTTGGTGGGTTGTTTTTCCTCTGAGGCAGCTTCTTACAAGAAATAGCTGTCTGCTCTGTGTCATCACCAGCGTCTTAGTTGCACGGCCCTCTCAGAAGCCAGAAGAATGAAAACTGAACTTGTTTTGTTCTTCTAGAACTCCTTAGTTCTTGATTAATTTGCCCCAAAATAAAAGTTGGAAAAATGTACCTTTCATCATTCCTTTTACCTCATCTTCCATATATAAACAGCAGTCCTCCAAAGTCAGCAGTGTCACCTGAAATCACACTCTTATCACAACACTTGGGTAATAACTGTCTCTTCTACCCTCAGCATTGGCTGTCTCCTTAGCAAGCTGGCTCTCATCCATGCTATCATCTCTGCCAGATACCAGATCAGTTATGGAAAGAGAGACATACAGTAACAAGTTAAAAATCCAGAAGTCATCCCTGATTTATTTAACTGTCCTTCTGCCATGCACACAGACATTGGATTACAATAATAACATAGATTTCTATTGCAGCTGACTGACTGCCTTTGGAGCTGATGGGATAGGACTCCAGGCAAATCTTTGGGAACCCTCAACTATGAATGAATGATGTTACTATAGTCAGATTAATAATGTACTCAATTTGGAAGAGATGAGGCATGAGAGCTGCTATTTTACAAACTTCACCACATCCTTCTCTGAAAGAGAAACACAGGCCTGTTTCTTTAGGAAAGGGGTGATGGAAAGAGAAATTCATTGATGGAGGGGCACAGGAGATTGTGATGGCTCCCTAAATTCCCGATGCCAGGGTCTTAATATTGATCTGGCATCTTCCTGTGCAACTAGAATTAGAAAATAGACTAGACTTTTGGTGTCTTAGGAAAAAGCAGCGGTACAGTGTGTGACTCTAAGGTGCTAGTAAAGCATAAACTGGCAAACATGGCTGGTGGGAGAGAAGACTGGCAAGATCTTTTTCTATCTGTACTGTGACTACAGGAGGGTGTCATGGTTTGTCACTGGCGCAATGCCAGTGCCCCCATGAAAATACATGCTCCCTAGTGTCTGCTGTGAGATGTGACCAGGAATAAGCAAAGCAGGCCCCCACTTAGAAATGAAGAAAAGAAAATTTTATTAACTAAACTACAACTCTAAGCAACAAGAAACACACAGGGAAAATGAAAACTTTCCAAAAACATTTCCTCCTCCCCACCCACCGAATTTCCAATACATCTATCCCCCAAATCACCAACTCTCGGTCCATCACCACCCTTCAAACAACCAATTCTCAGTTCATCAAGAGGAGTGGAGTCCTTCTTGTACCATAGGCTTCCCCAGGAAACACCACTAGAACCTCGTGTGTTTCTATGTCACTCGTGGAACCGCCCGGAGAACATCTGCTATTTGTGACTTCTTCCTTCCATGTCCAGTGCTCTCACCACTGCACATGGACCAGAGCTGCTTCTAGGGTTTTTCTTTTAAGGATGCTTTGTCCCGTTCTAAAAAGAGCACAGTCTCACTTTTGGGACACTTGTCCCCTCCAAATTTCACCTCTTGGGGCCGAGGGGTACCAACACTGAACCCTCTTGGCTCTGAGGCATTGCCTCCCCCTGGATGCAGTCTCTGTGTCACAGGAAACATGGTTCTGTCCATGGCTATTCAAGAAAAGTCCAGCCAGGGCTACTCCATCATCTCTTCCCACCTAGGATTCTTCTCTGTTTTCTATTTTCCCGACATCTTTCACTTGCCCAGACCTTCACACTTGCACATTTCCTCCTTCTATTTCATCTTTATCTCTCTTTTAGGAAAGGTTAGTGTTCTGCAAAGTTTTCATTGTCCAAAAAAGGGTTAAAAAACTCGGGCTCTGCCCGCCCAGAGACTCCCACAGCGGCCAAACACCTTCTCCCTTCTCGCTGCACCCCCCCCCCCCCCATTATCTTTCTCGGCTGTGCTGCCGGCACATGTTATCAAGTTTCAAGGTAGCACAGGCACAGGCACAGGCTGTACTCTCTCTCTCTCCTGGGGAGGCTGCCCGATGCCTCCTGGTGCTTCTCCCACCCTTCCATGCCGAGGCCTCTTCACCTCCCGTCTCTGTCCAAGCCCCGGGCCTACCTCACCCGGCCGCATGGCTGCCCCCCCACCCAGCAGCAGCCGCTGGATGGGGGAGAGATCCGAACTCTTTCCCCGCCGAAACTCAAGAGACTTCTCACAGGAGTGCTCTGCTTATTAACCTCTGTGTTCTCAGAGGCCTTTCAACCTACTGGTGACCACAGCATATCCCAGAAAACCTAATTCCTCTCAAACCACGACAGAGCTCCTAAGCTGTTTCCCTCAAAGGGCAAACACACACACTGGGAGGAAATTTCACCACTGTCAATTACCTTTAAGAAAACTTCTGCCTTACAATCCTGTAAGGCAAACACTGGTGACAAACCTTAAGTATTTGTTTGCACACTGTGGATATGTGTAGGAATATCCCAACTAGCTCCAGCTGTCTGCCTCCAGTAGCTGCTGTCATCTGGCTATGGCATGTGAAAACAGCTGTTCCTGATTGGGATCATTCTGACTTTTGATGTGGATGAAACATCTGATTTCTGAAATAATAGTGGTTTGTGTTGGAGCTCACACACAGCCAAGTCTGTGTTACTGTCTCAGAAATTGTGCAGGGAAAGGCTTTGTTTTGGAAAGTGCTTATACCCTGCTCAGCTGTTTTTCCATGATCTCTGAGAGATTTTACATGACCTCAGGTTGCAGTAGCAGAAGACCCATTCCTACTGCCAGTGACTTTCTGCATCAGCAGAAGTAGATAATGACCTAGGCAAGTTAGCATGGTTCCTCAAGAGAAAATAAATAAGAGATAAAAAAGGAAGCAGAGCATTCAGTCAATAAATGAATTGGGGTTTGAATCAGTTATCCATTTAAATCTTCAGGTTTGTATGGATATTTTATTTTACCCTTTAAACTTGGAAGTTTCTAAAGTTTGTTGGGTTTTTTTCCCCTCCATCTGCGGAAAAGCAAGTTCTAACCAAAGCCATTACTATTGACTAGAATTTCTAGGTAATTTTAGTTTAGCAAGTGAAACTTTATAGTGTCAAACTGACCAAATTAGATAAAAGTTGGAGGCATTCCCATGCCAAGCTCATTTTCCACCCAGCTTGTAGCTTTAGCCCTGTACAGACCAGTAATGTTACAGGTCTCTGGGTGGGGTAGTGGTGTGATGAAACAGCTGCAGGGTGATCCAACAGCTCTCCCCATCCTGGCACTGCAGTGGTACATGATTGTATCTCTGCATGTCTGTCTCCTAAAACACTTACCCTCTCCATTTCAGGACCATGCAATGTAGTTGTGATTTCCTCTAATCAGTTGTTATGCTAATAAAGGAAGGGTATTTGCTAATCCCTGCCTCATACAGTGATAAGAGGTTTCATATACTTGTGGCTTCTGGAGGTCTGATAAGTGCCTATCACATCCTCTCATAGGTCCCAAAACTCTAAAATAATTTTGTTTTCCTTAATCACCCTTAATATAAGAAATGTGGCACCAGCCATCAGTTATCATGTGAAATGATTCTTAAGGGCAGAGATTAAACATCCAGAGAATTAGAGAAAAACCATATTTTATTTCTTTAGTTCTTCATATAACTAAATAGTGAGTTATAAGGAGATATTACAAAAGATTTATTTAGGATGGGTTTTGGAACATCATTGTGGGAAACATACAATTATAAGTTGTTTATTACATTGGTTCTTCTTTAGCCTGATCTGTGGAATAATTGTATTCTCAACAGTGAATTCTTAATGTGCTTTAGAGCAATATAATTTAAATACAGAGCAAGTGTCAAATATTGATCTGGCATTGAGTTACGACTGATATCTAAATCATAATGGTGCTGTTTCTTAAGGCTACAAACATCTGACCCTTACTTTATTATCTTTTATATTTTATTAGCAAAATTAAACTTCTGTCCTTCTAAAATTAAAATTTACAGTGAACACATTTAGAAAATCTACATGAACACATTTCTATGGTTATGAAAGCAGCTTAGGAACCTTCTGATGCTTCAAAGAGGCTTTTTGAAATTAGGAAGTAACAGCTTTCTCTATGGTATTTCCATGCTGCAGTCAAAGGTATAACTTCATTCTCTGTGGATGATATAGAGAAAGATTTACATCACAAGGTAACTTGGTACGATTACCAAATAGTTGTAGAAAATTAGAACATATTGCCAGTCTTACTGAGAAAGCTGGAAAAATGTATCACCAAGTTAGACTCTGCAATTTTGTGTGGATTTGGCCTCCCTGTTAGCTTGCACTACTTGGTGAAGTTAAATCAAGTAAGTTAGCAGAAGTTTCAACAACTGCAATGAAGGTATATATTCTCTGTATTTTTGGGAAACTGATTAGGTGAAGGCTTTATCCCCTGGTCATCCATGCTCAGTGTTTTGGTTTCAAAAATGGAAGATGAAAGTTTAAGAGTCTCCTGAGTGGCATTTTGAGCTAGGTCTCAAAATGCCATTGTTTCTTACCCATCACAGATGACTTGGAGCTCAGTACACTGCAGGTGTCCAGCAAAATGCTGTTTATACTCTGTGTTACTGCAGATGCTGCTACTGGATTCAGTTAATGGGTGAAGAATGGCCTGTACAAAACACAGACTTATTTTTGATTTACAGTGAAAGCTACTGAAAATAATTTGTCTGCCTTAAGTGGGTGGAGGTAGGATTAAAAGACAAGCAAAGAGTGAGAATGCCTATGGGGATAAAATGTTCCTGTCTAAAGACCAGCATTGCAGTCAAGAACAGACAGCTAAATACCTGGGATCTTCCTTTGGGTGCTTCCAAGATAATGAGGCTAAAAGGCTGTGTCTCCTTGTGACACATCTGAGTCTAGTAGGATTTAGATGCCCTTTGTTTATTTTGGCTAGGAAAAATTTATTTAAAGAAAGCCATCAAGTTGTTTCAAAGGCACAAATTCCTTTGGCATTTTGACTGGCTTTCCTTGTGTTGTTATAGGAGGTAGTAGTGCTGAGATAAAATTTGCAAAAGGTTTTTTCAAGGTTTATGTGGTGCATGACATAAGCAAGCCTTCAGCACAGTCTCTGTAGTGAGTGCAGCAATGAGATGTGTAGTTATAGGGCAGTCACTTCTGTCTCCAGGCTCTTTGGCACAGGCAGAGTTGGGGCAGACCCGCATCTCACAGCATCTAACAGCTTACATCGTCCACTTGGGTTCTGCTGTAATTAATAGGAAGCTACAAAATAACAGCATAGTTCTAGTTGTCGTACCTGTGGAAAATGCAACTAAGAAGCTCATTCCTTCAGAGTAGGGGTTTTCCAGCCCGACCCTCACTCTGGTGCCTCCTCTGCTTTTTCTCCTGCTCAGTGTTTCAGATTAAAAAGGAACACTAGCAGTTTTGCAGTCTTTGCAGGTTACAGTTAATTTTTTTTTTTGAGGTGGTGAGTGTGTGATTTTGAGTTTTGTATGTGTGTGGTTTGATTTTGCTTTGCTTTGTTTTTAAATTTTCTCCAGCAAAGACATAAAAAATTTAAGTAATAGAACAGTTTTGGAGGCAATTTAAAACCCTGTGTGGAGATCCCAGCGTGGTCAAACTGCCTCCTAACCCCAAATTTTACTAAATCATCTTTCAGTTGTGTTGCCACATACACTATTGATATGCAGGTATTTTCTCAACTTGGCTTTACCTGCTGTGATCCTTCTAGCTGTGGAAAGCCTTGCTAGTCTTGAACTTGAATTCAACCTTTAACATTTCTGAAAGAATTTCCTTTCCTGTCTTTCCTGGTGGGGGGGGGGGGGGGGGGGGGGGATGACAGAAGACAAATGCTGGATGTAGAGGCAGACACTTGCTAGCAGTTGCTTACTTGATTCCTTCTCCTCCTCCTTCATGGAAGCTTACTGAAGTGCAGGAAGAAAGTAGAGCAGAAACAGACTGGTATAAATTATTCAAGGATGCTGCTGTTTCTAAGAAAAATCCAGAAGGAGTCTGCCTATAAAGCATCAACATGACATTTTTGAATTGTGATAGGTGAGTTGAGAGAAGAAAGCTTAAGAATGGCAGAACGCTGCTGTAAGGAATCAGATATTGTTTTGAACTAAGCAAACCTGCTTTACCACTGGGTTGCACACAGTTTTCCTGTGACTGAGTTTGGGAAAAAGGGAGATGGGGGTGGAACGGGACATATTAAAATCTTACAGATTCTTTTCAATAGGTTAAAAAGGCTCTGTTCAGTACTACTATGGGAAATAAAAAAGAGAGTCCAACTGGGCTTCTTTGCTATTTCACTCCTTTGGCCAAAACTGGGGAGTGATCCACTTGCCCAAATTAAAATGTTGAAAATGCCTTTTTCTTCTGATTGGCAATTTGGAATTGTAACTTGCTTGTGATCTGCCTGATTTCCCTGGAGACTCCAAAGCATAAGGGGTGCAAAGAAGATGTAATTTTTTATTTAGCTTCAGTAGATAGTAACAATACAATGGTGCCAAATTCCCTTATTTGATAGAGCATTTTTTTCAATTGGGAAGCCCTACGGCAATGTCAAATGCTCTCTATTTAATGACATCCCTATATCTTAGAACTAAAATACTATTTTGGACAGACTGAAGGCAATTTTCCAGGTGAATAAAATATCTCCCAGGACTAGAGACAGTGAACAATACCTTATGTTGAATGGAGCAACTATGTAAAATTCATGAATTTGTCACTGTATTTTTTGGCTTTGTAGCTTTAGCTCAATATTTCAAATCTTTGACTCCCATGATTTAGCCCTATGGCCTTTCTCTTTTTCCCTATAGGTGATTCAAACTTTCTGTTCCTAAAGTAGGTTTTCTGAAAAAGCAAAGTGTGCTACCTATACAGAAGCTAGGCATAAAAGTGATACTCACAAAAGGCCAGCCTACAGAAGTAGATTTCCTTCTCTCTCTCTTTCCATATATAATTTGTATATAGCACGATTTCATTTCCCAGCTGAATTTCTTTCTTTACTGTTTTTATCCCTCTTGGGCTGACTTTTTTTCTCTTCTCTGTCCTGCAGTGTATGATTTTCTTTTTATCTGCTCACTATTCCTTTTTGCCTCAGATGCACAATGCCAATACTATTTGAATCAAATTTTTAACAGATGAATACATTTAAAATAATGCAAAGTTAGCCAGCCCACTTTGTCCAGGCAAGGCCATTTTCCACAGGAAAATAACATCTTTGGGTAGTTAGCCAAAGGTAAGATTCAGAACTATGTCTTTGATTAAATTTTTATGAAATAGATGCTCCTAAAATGGACCCTAAATTTTGTGGTGTAGATCTGTTTTAGCTCCCTCTTGTTATTGAAGGCATGGCCAGAAAATACTGGTGTTTTTTTTTTTTTAATGCCACAAAAGGAGACTTCAGACTTTCAGGCCTACTTACAGCATGAAGGGGCAAATTTAGGGCACTGAATGTCCTTTATGAAAGCAGCAGTCAGACCTGCAGAACAGGTCCCTGTCCCCACTTAGGCAGGCCCATCATCTCCTGTAAAACCAAAGATCCTTGTTTGGGAAGGAGGGGCTATTAACTCACAGGAAATCTAGGCCAGCCCAGGTAAGTCTGATCAGAGAAATACTCTCTGGTGTTTGCAGCTTGTGCTTGTAACAGATGAGGGGATAGTATTCACCCAACTATTTTTCTGCCATGCAGTTATGTTTCTTTTGTCTCCCCCAAGGTATTAGCTTCTGCAGCCTTCCCTGCCTGCAGGTGATGGCTGAGAGCACTGAACAGCGGGTCACCCTGGCAAGAGGCAGCATTTGTGTGAAGCTTTGTGCCAAAACTCTGCTGCTGGAGTGCTCCAACTGTTCACTCTCCATTTTTGTCTTGGCTCAAGGAACAGCCACCTCCTGCCATGTCTGCTACTACAGAGCAAAAACTGGATTCCCACCATTACTGCAGTTCACCAGCCAACTCCTACTACTTCTACCAACTGCAGAATGGGCATGAGCAGTCACATTTACTCAGTGCGCATGCTTCCCTCATGTTAACCCAGACGTGCCTTTGGCTTGCCAATCACTTGCTCCTGTGCCTTTAGAATTGTACATGTAATGCTCCTCTGTCTCTTGGATGGAGGCGAGACTGACAAGATCTCACCGGTAAGCCAGGAAGCTTCAGTCCCTGAATTCAAAACACCAAATCATAGTGCTAAGACAAAATCTCTTTTGTTCACTAAGTTTGACATGATTCTTGAAGGTAGTAGGCTGAGTAGCCACATGGGAAATCTGTGAGAGTCTTCAGGCTTTTTCACCCCCAAGGACTGGATGTGAGAGAAAGCATAGCTCTAACATGCTGAATCTTTGCCAGGAGCAAGCCAGGCAAAGCAGGGAATGTTTCTTCAGTCCCAGCTGCTGGTTGATTGATGGGAACTGAGTTGGTGATAACCCTGGAGGGAGATGTTTGCCCTGTCTTCCATCTGGAGCTGCTGTGTTATGACTCACGGGAATGGCTATGGAACAGGCTGGGCTGGCAGACCTTCTCCAGCAAATCAGACTGGAAGCTGTGGAAATAAGCAAGTTATCCAGGGGTGCTTGTAGGGAATGCAATTTGATTTATCTAATGCTGATGGCTTTCATAAAAACACAAAGTGCTGGGAAAGCAGAATGTGAGAATGTGTCTCTGTGGTTAAGATGAGGAAACAATTGCAGATGTCATAGCTCTCAAAATGATTGTTTTTGCAGGGCCAGATTCTGCCCTGGGATCTGCTTGATGCATCACTGTAAAATACTTAATTTTGCATGTAAGGTGGTGCCAGTTGCCAGGGCTTAAATTACAGAGACTCCCATCTCTCCTTAAGCCCAGTGCCCTTCTGTGCCTGGGGCTTACCATAAGGTTGTGAACCAGATAGGTCATTGCAAAGCATTGTGTAAGGCAGATGCAGAGGTGCTGCTGCCTAAACATGGAATACTTTAAACAATATTCATTAATGGATACCTAAAGCAGGTGTAATATTAATAGCTTGCTTCAATTTTGGTGGTCCAGGAAAAAACATCAAGCTCAAGAGAATCCAGGAGAAAAGAAAATGTAGACATAAATTGTGCAATGTGGTACTATAAAAAGGGATATCCCATGGAGAATCCCAACTGAGGCGTGATGTCTGGAGTGAATGTGCGTGTCACAGAGTACTTGAAAAACACCATTCAATTTCTACAGCTTTCTAAATATGCTGAGGAGAAAAAGTGTTTCCAAACAATAATACAGAAGAAAATCAAGGAGTCTTGTCCAGAGCATGGCGCCTTTAATCTTGAAATGTATTGAAATTGGTCTATGCACAGGATTTCTGCTGTAGGCTAGAAAAGTTTTTCAGCTGTATTCAGAGAAACAAATCCACTCATCCAAAGCATTGGGGATGGGAGGTCAGAGCACGGTAGCTGTTTCATTAATACCTGGGTTTGGTTATTTTAGCCAAAGGTAGGATTTGTTGCTTTTTTAGTGAGGTTTAAGGCTTTTTAAACTTTGTAACCTACAAGCAAATTGCTGAAAGAACAACAATTCCCACAATGTTTTCTATGTGTTAAAGAAATTTTACTTTGTGTGATGATTAATGTTCAGTGGGTTCAATAGATAACTACATAACAGTGGAAAAATAATTTTCATTTTTTTGATTTTTTGCAAATCTTTAATTATTTCTCCTTTTAACTCAATATTTAATTTCAAACCCTGACCTTACTTCCTCATATTTTTAATTTTTCACCTATAATTTAGAATATGGTTTAAACATGTAGTTGTTTATGGTCATTCAGACCAGACAAATACACGTCATTTTCCTTCTTTTATATCTATTTTTCTTTGTAATATTTATTTTTTGTGAAAACAGACATCCTCCTTAAAAAATTCAAAACACTTTGCTGTAACTAATTTTCATTTCATAGATTAGAATGTTTCTTAAAAATAAAAAATAATGAAAGGCCAGGTATTGGAGGCAAAGGAAGTGCTTAATTGAAAACTCTTCTGACTGCAAGGGTTATAACCCTTGGTGTCTATCCAAAAGTTCTACCTCTAAGCTCTTTTGCATTCAAAGGGAAGTGCCTGGCATACAGAGAAGAAACGTGTGAAGAGAAAAGAGTGATTGTTTCTTGTCCCTTTAAAGTTGTTGGAATTCCTCAACATGCTCTTCAGTATTCTGTCCTTCATGGCGCCCTTGAAAATGACACTGTCTTTGCTGGTAGGCACAAGTTTGCTGAGCAGGTTGAAGTCAAACATGAACAGTTTAGTAGCTTACTCAAGCTGAGGCTCTGATGACCTTAGATCCTGTTTGTTCTTGAAAGTTAGGCAACAGAACTACTCAAAACCTCTTCACACACATGCAGATCTGAAATATATATGTTAATATGAATTCTTCTATTTTCCCAATTTTTTAATCAATCTGATTAGAGGACTTTTAAAAATGTGTATCCAAATAAAACTATTTTGTCTTACAATGTCAATATGATTTTTAACACTATTGTGAAATACTAAATTCACTTCAGATGTTAAAATGTTTTATTTCACTAGAAATAGAAACATCTTTACTTCTTTTTATGCTAATGGTTTCAAAATTTGCTCTGAACAAAGAGAGCACTTTTCATTTTAATTATAAGCCAACTGGAAAATCTTAAAATCTCTATAGAAATAGAATGCCATTTTCCTTTAAACAACTTAATTTGCACAGATAATCTCGAAGAGATTTTCCAACTCCCCTAAAGAAGTTAAAACAGTGAAGTAAATGTTTAGACACTTAAAAATCACATTTTTATGTTATTGGAATCCCAAGACTGTTTGATAATTTGGTCAAATGAATTATCTAGAACTATCTATCTGAACTACCTATCTGAACTATCAAATCTTATATTTCTTTAGAACCATGAATAAACCCATGGGTTTATGTAATTTAAGATGGCATTCCAAATTTCTTTTCCATTTTGTAAAAAGTAATGCCATTAGAACTACTATTAAAGATTTAGAAATCAGCCAACATACCTGGATAGTTTAACATGAAAATACAGCAAAAATAAAAAATTCCACATTAATAACAACAAATTATTAATTAATAATATTTCTTGTTATTAAAAAATTACAAAAAACCCCAAATTTTATGCAGTGGAAACCTGTTGAAATTCTAAATAAAGCAAAAAAGAAACTAAGTGTAGTGTTTCGCTTTTCCCTAAACCAGATATCTCTCCTTTGTCAACTTTTAAAGACTGTAACAGAAAAATACATAAATCAATGATGAATGAAGTAGTGTGCAACATATAGAACGAAAGATGATTTTTTTTGTCAGAAAGTGTGAAATATACTGACTTTCTACCATGATTTGTTTTTCATTAAAAAGAATAAATCAACACACAATCAAATGAAATGGGCACACATTTTAGAAAATATGTTGCTGACCATGTATTTATATTTTGGTTCTTACTTTTTAACCACGAATATTTATGAACAAACTGAGATATCCTTTGGACTTAATCACATCTTTAGGCAGTCACCTGTTTTGGGGGGAGCATTCAATGTTTGTGAGTTGTTTGTAGTCACATTATCAATTCATCATAAAACGAAAACTGTTTTGTCCACCCTCTGTGAGTATTTGGCAACAATGGACTCAAAGCAGTGAATTTGGTACCTCTTTAACTCTTTGGCTTTGAAGTACCTTGGGAGCATTTTAATGTAGTTTTACAAGGCTATAAAGGTTCATCAAGAGTTTATTTTAGGATATTGCTATTAGATGTAGATTAAAGTGTGTGTGCAAAGTTGGATAAAGTCTGTAGATGCAGACATTGCTTTTTATTATGCCAGATAGACAAAATTAGTAACCTTTTGAGGGCTTGCAAAAAGGCTTTTGTACTTTCTCTACTTTTTTACAGCTGTAGTAATTCTAATTACTTCATCAATAAATATTTATTTGCATATGCCTAAACACTATTGGTGTCAAAATCAGCTACAGTTGGACTAGCACTAAACAATCCAAAATCTTAGGATTCAAAATATTACAGCTGCATTTGCATTGGATGTCACCTCTGGGCTTAAACCCTGGATTTAAATGTTAGATAACTTCCTTACTTGTTTCAAACCTTTTCTAGGCCCTCTCATCTCTTGCTCCCTTTTGGATTAGTATAAAGGAGATGGATAGCTATTGCTATTTGGTCAGCTGCCTCCAGAGCAGACATGAACTCTGAGGTCTGCTCCAAAACACAGCTGGGCTCTGGAGCCAGCCTTTCCCAGCTGGGCTGCCAGCCTACCTGTGGCCACAACACAGCAGGCCAAAGCATGGGGGTCTGGTTCTGGCTGCACACGTGGTGAACACATCAGTTCACATCAGTTCAACATCTTCTGACAAGGACAAGGCTTGTAAAAGAAGGTGGTAAAGATGCCAAAGATGAAGAGCCTTCCCTGGCCCTTTTCCCTTACCAAAGGATCAGCCTGTCCATGCGAAGTCGGGGGCAATCTTTCTACCGTATATTTCCATTTGAAATCTGTCCAAATTGCCTTAAAAATGTAGGAAAAATGTCATTGCCAACTTTGGGGACTATCTTATCTCTTAATACACCTTTGACCCTGAGGCTCAGAGCTGCTTTTTGGAAGATCTGTGAACTTTTGCAGATTTATCTAGAGCTGCTGCACAACTCTGATCACCAGGTAAACTATTTGGTCTGGTCTTACTATTTGGAAGTCACAAAATTCATAAAAGGCAGAAAACCAAATTCTGAACTCTCAGTGTATATAGTTAGCTTACCTTATAATTTCTCTGATACACAAGTTGTGATATTTGTGTTTTGAAACTGCCTGATAAGCCCCTTATTGCTCTTAATGCTTTAGTGGCCTTTTATATATGGATCTTAAGTGTTGTGTGTCTCCAGAAAGATCTAATGGAAACCAGCACACGTGAGCACAAACATGAGAATGGGTTCTCAGAGGAGAGTATCATGAAAATGGAGTGTGGTTTACTGGTTGCATGCCTGGATAAAATGCAGCTCTTTTCCTGCTTCATTCTTTCCTATTTTTCCCTTGGTGGAGGATTTCTAATTTTATTTCTAGTGTAAGCACAGATAAAATCTATTCAGTAATATAATAATACACATATTTTCATATGTGTCCCTATTATATAGTTACTTTTCAAAACAAATTTTAAAAGGTAACTGTGGAAACAAAAAAAAGGCACAGACTCACTGTTTAATAAAGTCAGACTGGTACACCCCCCAAAAATTTGCTTATTATGACATGTAAAGAAGGAAGGATCACTTTCATCTGTTTCACTTATGATTTTTTTTTTCACTAGTTGCTCAACATATATTTTTAATTCTATGAAAAAAGAATTGTAGCCAATTACCAAAGGCAGTAAGTTAGTAAGTGAGATCTGTAGACAACCAAACTGCATTAAAAGGCTTAATCTTAATTTAATGCACAATTTTATTATTTAATGTCCATACAGACTTTTTTAGGTGCAAGGGGAAGAGGTGAACACATCCATATCATCCATATTATAGTTAAAAATGTGTGAGATTGTGGATCCCATAAGATGCAAAAGATTGCAGATCTTTAACTCCTCCTTACTTCTGGGGAAACGTTAGAAATTACCATAAGACTAAACAATTTATATTTTATATGACAGAAAATAATACTGATGCGATGATCTGATTTTGCAAGGGACACAAATACACATTCCCCACTGCAATGCAATGCCTCCATGTCCCAACATCCACCAGGATTAATATCTTTTAGCCCAGATGAGCAAGTGTGCTGGTAGCCCTGACATGTGAAAGAGGAGAGGTTTTTGACTTTTTCAGGAAAATTTGCATGCATCGTAGACTCAGTTAAAACTTAATCCTACTGTTTTATCATGATAGGATCATTGTTGCCCTGAAAAACCTGACTCAGAAATACTTTTCCTACAGATTACTGAGACTTTTTCTATCTTTCATAGCTATCTTCATCTCAGCCCAGAATGTAACCAAAACTCAAGCAATCAGTTCATCTGAGTTGAAGAAGATTCAGTTATATTCAAAAAGAGTACAATGGGAGGCTTGAGTCTTCCATATTTAAGAGGAATATCTTAGTTACACAGTGACTACCTGTAGATGTTAATTTTCTTCCTCCTTCCATTCTATTTTTTGACTGGAATTACATAATGCAAAAATCTGTCCTAACAAGAACTAAATTAAAAGTAGTGTATTTTTATCAGAAGCTTTTATTTCCAATGTAGATATTTTCCAAATAAAACCAAGACAAAACAATTCAAGCAAACAAAACCCACACACGATTGTAGATTCGCTACCCACTAAGCCTGGAATTTTCTACCTGGTGTAGGTTCCAGCTGGATCAGCTCCCAGCTCAATGTGATTTCTTTTCTTTCTTGTATACTAATCCATCTCCTCAAGTTACTGCAACTCCCTTTTGATGAAAAGTAGCTGGTATTCTATTTAAGTTCAGAATGATGCCTGTGTTATGTAGTTTATTAGCAACCAAACCTTTGTGATGGCTTAAGAATGACAGTGTTGCTTTTTAATGCAATGCTTGTATAATGTATCTTCTGAGCCACTCCCATGGCCAAAACTGACAATATTCTGGAGTCTCACACCTCTCACATATAGACAGTTCTAGATTTTGGGTGGCAGCTTGTACCACCCAAAATAAGCAATGCTGTTTACTGTGAGACAGCCATAGGGACTGTCAGAATCAGGAATATGTTTTACTGGTATAATGGCTTTTAAGGGAATTGCATGAACTGTGTCTGGAGTAAAATTCTATTATACATATTTATTCTATTGTACTTAAGTTCTATAGTGAAAAACATTTCTGTTAGTGTTCCAATTAGTACACATTCTAAACTTCATGCTTTGATTTTCACACTTAGATAACAGGATACCTGTAGGCCTGGCTCAATGTCTGTAAAAAGTTCTATGTATTCCTTCTCTCATTCTTGCTTTACTTCATTGTGTTACTCAGTGAATATAAATTTAGGACAGTTTTGTTGGAAGGGGATAAAAATGATGCTACCCCTCCATCAGCCTTTGGATCCAGACTTTTATTTGTTATGCCGGTGTTATGCTGAAAGGACCCATGCTATGAAAAAGCAATATTTACAGGTTGGCATGAAGATGATTATTAATTTTGATGATATCATATGTGTCACAATTTTAAATATTTTCAGAGGTAGTTTATTTAATATGAGTAAACAGGAAATGTTCAGTGAGAAGAGTTAACCTGATAAGAAGTCACTGCAGTCAGTATTTCATCTTTGACACATGGTTGAAACCAAAACAGACATTTTCAGAGGAGAAGTGAAAAGAGCCCTTTTCTGTCATCATATTGTTGCTTAAGATGAAACATTTCCCCTCACCTGAGTTCTGCAAAAGTCTTCTTAATGAATACATCTCATTATCACCTTCATTTAAATGAAGAAATGGAGCAAATTATTAAAGACCACTTGATGCTTTTATGGTGGAACTGTGAATTGAGTTCCTGTATAAACATATTCCAACTTCTGATGCAGATTTCACTTCACCAGCCTTTAGATAACAACAGTCTCAATATTTGCAGTTTGACTAATCATTGCAGCTCCTTTTGTAATTATTGGAGAGACATGTGAAGGAAGTTTTAGACTGTACTTTATGTGATATGGTGTGGTTGGTTGTCTCAGATCAGGATGGACCACTTCCTAAAAAAGCTTTTTTTCAGTGACTATAAAGAGAGTCTAGGGAACTAACTCAGATGTGTGCATACACATTTGTTGACATTGTGCATTTATTCAGGTGACTCCTGTGTTTAATTAATTGCATTCACACAGTAGCTAATAAACGTGCTGCCTGTAGGATGCTACATTAACCATGTCACACCAAGCAGAAATGGCTGCTAGTATATATTCTGAGCAAGTCCTAAGTACTTTTATAACCTTCTGTACTTTCTCTTTCAGCAAAGTACATAGCACTTGAAGGATGTCTCAAGAAAAGAGTCAGTGATTCTACTTCTCTTGCATAAAAATCTCAAAGAACTATTAATTAAATAATGTTTAATAGAATACATGATGTTTTAATAATACTATTTATTGGGCACATTGTGACATTTGGATTTCCTTCAAGATCTTCTAAGTTTCTATCATGATGTGCAAGTATATACCATCAAACTTGATTCTCCTGTAACAAAGTACCAACAGCAGATTAATTGAAGCCAAAAATTATGTGACTTGCACAAAACCATAGTAAGATAATTAAAAAGAACCAGAGTCAGGCTTGATCCTGACTGTAGCAGCCATGTTTCAATCTGGTAACTAAAATCATCATTACTCTAAAATACTGGCAAGTTAAAAAAAATCTAATTCAGCTTTGACAGTAGAACACAAAACCAAAGGATAGTCTATTTACTTTGATTGATTTTCTTATCATGAAGAACAGATGTGACTATTCATTCCCAGCCAGGCAGGTGTAGTCATCAGAGGCATTGCAGAGTCTTTCATAACTCAAAGGTTTTGTTTCAAAACTGGATAATTTTCCTTTATAAGCTTAGAAATATGAACAATCCAAGGAGTGTTTCTCCCTTGCAGTGTTCTCTGGAGGACGCATGATGGAGCCAGTAAGTTCACAAATGCTTCTGCAGAGGATCTGCAGCGAAAGCATGATTATGTATGCTGGCTTCTCTGAAATGTGTCCAGGGACAGAGATGTCAAGGTGCTTTGTCACCAGTGCCATTCATGAATCTTCACTAGCTCACACAGCAAACACAACCAGTTCAAGAGTATCAGGGAGAGTCTAATGTCTCAGTACATTTCTTTGGCAAAAATACCTACTCTGGAGAAGGTGGCTGAACACCTCTGAATTGTTGAGATATTGGCCCAGAAGGTCTTGCCTTGCAAGATCCCAGTCCTTCACCAATTCTTCCATTTTTCCCACCTTGGGAAGACCCAACTTCAAGAAAGGTGGATTAGAGCCAATATCCTCAAAGTATAGGCTTATCTTAGGTGTTTGTTCTGAAGACTTGAAGTACTTTCTTCATGAGGAGGATTTGAACAGGACATAATGATGCTGGGTAAACTTGGGTTTGTCAAAGGAGGAAACAAAAGCTGGGATCGTTTTTGAGTCTGAAGTAGTAAGAAAGTATTAGAGAAACCAAGAGACTTCTCTTCTTCTTGGCCTTTGGTCTTGGTGGGATAATAGAAGCAGCCTGGATGGCAGAGGCAGAAACAAACCACTTGAGGACTGAAAGAGATGGTTAACCCTTGCCTCTACTCCCCTCATGCTTATGAGTAAGCTGTGGGCTTACACAGTCAGTACCAGTGGTTAAACACTTCTGTGTTTGCCTGGGTCGGTTCTCTCACCTATTTAGAAAGGTATGGTATAACCTTCTCTTTTGAGTTTACATGTCAGTGAACCCAGAATATGATTCTGTATTTACCATGAAATGACCAAAAAAAAAAAGCTAATTGAAATATATTTACAAAAATGTCACCACTTCTTTAAAGTGTCCACTGAAATACCTGTTTGTGTTCAAGGATTTTCTGGGTATATTCAGAGGAAATTCTGAATTTCCACAGTAAAAAAAAAGAAACTCTTTTTTTTCTCACAGAATGCAAGATGCTTCAGAGGAGGTGAACTAGTTTCTTTTATTTATGTTACCAGGTTAGCCCAATTTTATCACAGAAGCATATTCTACTCTAAAAATAAAGTAAATTAATTTCAGTCCTGCAGCCTTCATCTCTGGTGGATTATCTGAAATATAGAATTGGAAGGTTCAAAACCATTTTGAATGATTTAGGGAGATAATGGCTCTCTCTTATTTGTAATCTTCAAGTTAAGAACATACATTAGGAACTAAACATTGAAATTTAAGTAAAGCTGTGGGTCGGATACCAAGGATATCCAACCAGTGGAACCAGATGGGGGGTGAGACAAGACTTTTGCTATAGTTCCAGAAAAAAAAAAAAAAAAGGAAAAAAAAAAAAAACAGAAAAAAAGGTGCAAATGCAGAAGCCCAGGATATTAGGAAAAATTAGTTTTTCTCCTTTTTTTTTGTGGGGAGTGTGTGTGCCTGCAATGGCTATTCTTGGTAAGATGAATATAAAAGGAATGTTTCAAGCAAAAATAGCAAAGAAACGCACTGGTGTATAAAAACAGTGCTGAGGTGTTTTCAGTGAGAAATATTCTTAATGAAGAATCACATGTAAAATACAACTACTCAAAAGAACACAGGAATAAGTTATGCTTATGAGAAAATGTCTCCTGTAGTCCCAGTGATTCGCTATATAGTCTGGGAAACCTAGAAGCATGTAATGATAACTTCTAACCTTTGCACTTCCTTTCCCTGTTGGAACTCACCCAATTTCCCAAGGGAATCAGGGCATGAATACAAGAAAGATTGTGATGGTTGAGACGCATAGTGGTACATAAACAGAATCTGGCGCTGAATGGAGGCTGCTACTCTGGCTAAAGTGAGATATACCTACATCTCTGAACAATGCTCCACACAGCTGGTATTGCAGAGGCCCACCCTGAACTATGAATTGAATAAGCACGGTACTACATCTGAGTAAATGTTCACTGTTTTCAGGGTCTGAGCTAATATTGTTGTGCTCTGTTAAAAGACCAACATAGCCAGACCTAACTTAAGGACCAGGAGAAATGCTGCATTTGAAGTATTCACCCTGACTTTAATTGCTGCTGGTTAGGATGATATATGAAGTGACTTTAGTCAATAAAGGGAGATTGATGGGAATAATTAAAGACATCCTAACATGTGTACAATGGTGTGAAAACTGGGGGGAAAATTTAGCAATACAATGAACAATAGCCAGTAGGTAAAACAAAAGGAGTGGGCCTGGCAAGCTTTGCCAAGAAGTGGTGCTTGTGAAAAAAAGATTTCAGGGGAGGCTTGCAACATTCCTTCACCTCACCCACAGCAAAATCCAGAGTCGTCTGGTAATCAAAGCATGACTTTACTATCAATGTCTATTTCTGAGATCAGTGAAGTGAACAAAGTAGTTATCTTGATTACTTGTTTAAAGCAGGAAGGATATACCTCATTAGTAGAGCTGCAGCAAAATCTAGCACAAAATAAAAAAAAAGTCCATAAAGAAAAGTTAGTTATATCTAGCAATAAGAGAATTCAGATGATCAATTAATATATTTCATTTTGGAGGGAAAGTAGTGGTTGAGGTGATTCTGCAAAGGCAATGGTTTAACACTGCACTATTGAATAAGTATAATTAATAGGTTCTTTTAATTTCCTTGCTACTACACTATGACAGACTGAGATTATGAGGGATTATACATTCCTATCACATAGCAAGTATCAGAATTAAAATGTCTGTGTTTCCAGGATTAAATTTACCCTGTTAAAATTCATCATCAGAATCAGCAGGCAGTGATGTGTTACTTGAAACAATTTTAAGTTCTCTAGTAACGAAACTAACTCCTTCACGAAAAGAAGAGTATCAAAGCAGATCAGAATATATGAGCACAAAACCATTTCTATCAGAATATATGACCACAAAACCGTTTCTATCCTATTTGGGGAAAAAATATAGTTATATCCTTTTATGCACATTCCTGTGTATAAGCTCACTCTCATAGAGAGAGTTGGCATTATTGGGTGAATTTCAATTTTCAGAAACAGAAGGATGAGATTCATGGATACTTGCTATCAGGAGATGCTGAAGTCCAGACTCTCAGATTTATTTATCCATGTATTTCTGTTCAAAATGTGTGAGAACCTTCTCACACATTTAAAGGCCTCTACCTTTATAGAGCACAGACTTAGCTATGCAGTGGTTACAGTGTATTCTGTAATTGTAGTAATTCTTCTCTGTGGTTAAGAATTTAGTGAGAGAGATCAGAGGGTAGAGAAAAAAGAATATATAAACCATGGCTGATTCAGAAAGAGTATCTCAGATGGTTTAGAGAAAGAGAGAAAAAGACAGAAAGGTATGGCTGTGATACAGAAGGCAATAATCTCTCCCCTGATGTTTGTAGGACAAGGAGGGTTTCATTGCAGGTAAGACTTAGATCAGACTGAGAAAAAAATATTCGCACAGTTAAGAATAAGAGCAGACCACTGAAAACTTATAAACTTCACATTCCTGGGTGTTTCTGAAACAGACAGGACAAGCTTTTGTGAGGAATGACATCAGTACAAATGATCCCACCATTGGGAAGGGGGTAAATGAACCAACCTTTGGATGTTGTTTTCTAGTCTTACTACCTATAATTGCAATGATTTATGAGGCATAGAGCAGATCAGGTTCTACATTTGTGCCAATTTGTATAGCTGAGAAGTTTGCTTATTGTGTACCTAATTCTTTACCAGCCATTAATTTGAAGTTAATTATCCTTCTGTTCTTACATGTTAGATTGATTGGCTACACAGAATGGTCTTCATATCCATTCTGGATAGCATTAGTGGAGTGCTTGCAATCTCCTTCCCACTTATTTTTGTTGAACATGATGAGGAATTTGTCAGAATAGGCTTAGCTTTAGTCTTTGTGGGTGTGTTTGCTGAAAAGAATATGATTTACAGAAGTTCTGCAGTTATTCTGTTATGCTGCTTATGAGGAATACAATTGCTAGATTGCATTTCTTCACCTTAATTAACTTGTCTAACGAAAGATTATATTAAACGGGATGTATTTTTTTCAAGCTCTTAATAACCAGATTGAACCCTTTTGGTGTAATGACAAAACATTGTTGAAATGGCAGAATTTTTATTGTCCAGTGTGTTTTTATTAATATACTTTATCACTTAGTTTCTGCAATGCATCTGAATGTGTTCTGCATTCTTTAATTTACACTGTTGGGGAGCATTTGTCTGGAGATATACATTTGAATTTGTTCTTGGAGGTTGCTACCCCATCTCTGTTGTGCAAGGATGTAAGGAGTATTACTACATACTTCTTGGTATCCTTAAACCCTGTCTCAGCAGATATGGCACTGTCAATGAGTAATAAAATCCCAGGAGAGGTTGGTGTAAATGGCAGAACAGGGACAATTCAGATAGGACCCCATAAGGAATGAAAGTTAATAGTTCAATTCAAATTGAGATGGGTTTAAATGATCCCTTGTCCTTTTATTTGACTGTGGGTTTTATTCTAGTTTTGGTACACCAATCCAATGCTCCAGAGTATTCTGTATAGTATTAAAGTAGGACAATTCTCCAGAACTCTGTTTCAGCTAATAAGAATTTTGTCAAAAAAATTTGAATAGAGCATTGAGGGCTTTCTTCATCTTTAACTTCAAGTACCTACAGGTTAGAGTCTATGCCACTTTTGGTGCCAGACATTAATAATCCAGAGAAAGGAGTTATTCTCTGAGTGCTGATTTTTAAGGCAGCCTGGACAACTAACTTAGGTTTGGCTTATCACCTAAGTTGAATGAGATGAATGTGAGGGTCAGGATAGTAATAGACAACCTTAACCTGATGTCACTCTTTCCACCCCTCATAGCAGAATGATTAAGAGCAAACTCGTAGCTGTGCTTCAGCTGTGCAAAATTATCTGGTACTGGAGAACACAGAGCTTTTCTTCCACATTATTATTGCTATGGATAGAGTTGGGGGACTCTGTCTGGGGGTTGCGGTGGTGATAGTTTTTATGTGTTCTGTTTGTTTTTATCTTTCTGTTTTCTTATCATAGGCACACCTTACATATCTAGGGCTGCCCTGTCAGGTCAGCAGAATCACCTTTGGATCTGGGAGAAAGAATGAAAGAAGATGAAAAACACTGGAGAACATTCGCAGCTACTCAATGGCAGACTCTTCCAATTGGGAAATGTGCAAATGGCAGAGTAAAACCTTGAAGTACCAGTAGGCTTCTCATTCACCAGACTATTTTCAGTTTGCTAGTCCAGACAGGGTGATCAGAAAAGAGACCACAGACCACCGGCCACTAAGTGCACCTACAATTAAGCCTCTATCCCCATCCATGTCATAGAGCAGCCAAGCTTCCTTTCCTCAGGATAGCTGCTCAGGGAGGCTGCCAGTCCCTCTCATGAGCCAGAAGGCTTCCACTTAGACACTTTTTGTAGTAGACTGTGTTGACTTACAGGCAGGTCTCCTAAAAAGGTGGAACCCAAGGAATGTTTGCTACCTCTCAACCTGCAAGAAAACACCACGCATCCTTGTTGGAGTCTGTTCATCCTTTCCCGAGAAGCATGGCTGTCCCATTCTGCAGATGTTGGAAGGAAAGCTTGGAAGGGTTCACAATGCATTGCAGCTCTTAAGCACTGACTAAATGAGGGGAAACAGAAGAAGCAGGAAAAATATGATATACTCTTAGGGCCAAGTCTCATCCCTAAAGCCATCTTAATATCTTCTCTATCTTCCCTTGGACTTGAATGTAAGTACATATTTCAGGGACGAATCATAGATGTTATTGCTTACCTTGAACATGAAGATTGTTAGAATTGATTTGCCAACAACCCCAACATAAAAAAAAAGATACAATAAGATGGCAGAATCTTCTCTACTATGTTGGTATAATCACAACTCTTTTCTGTTTTAAGGACTAAGTGAGAGTAATCTGTGTTTTCATACTTCTTGTCTTCCCTTTCTGGAGAGGCCACAGAAAGCCTGAACATGTATGATTTTAGACCCATTCTAATGGAGGCCCATTCCATGCCTTTGAAAACATTGTGGCTAAATTGAGTTTGCCCTGTTTAAATAAGGTGTCCTATGTGAATATGTTCTCCAGATACAAGCTCCATTTAATCTCAGTAGGCATGAAGGAAGTATGGCCTTTTCATACTCGAAAGAACAAAAAGTCTCGTAAGAAATAGACTGCAATCAGGAGTTCAATGCCTATTTCAATGCCTATTTTCTTCCTAAAAGCCTTTTAATGCAAGGACATCATTTCTGCTTTCTTTTGACAACAAGAAAGTGTTTTCTTAGTAATGAAAACAGTAATTTTCTTTTACAGCGGATAATATGTATCTGTTAGCTTAAATCGATACCTGTGAAAACCTGCAGAAATTAAATTCCCCCTACAGCACCTAGGTGGACCTAGCAGCAGCTTTTTGTGGGAGTAGGTGGTAAGGTTCATATGCTGGAAGATAATGGACAAAAGATGTAAGAATGGAAGAAGGATGTAAGATAGGGCAGCTACACTTGACTCATCAGGGGAATAAGAAGGGAAGTGGTATCTGAAAAATTTCTAGGCAGGCATTGGTCATGGCCTAATAATTTTGTATGCTATGATGTAATAGTAGAATGGCAAACAGATGGCAGAGGTATTAGTAAGACCTTGGAAATGTCTTTCCTCCTTCCCCTTATGAACAGAATCAGCTTCCCTCAGGGTGAGGCAGAAAGGTAAATGTGGAATGCAAAGAAAAAATGCCTTTTCTTTGATACAGCTTTTGGATCCTCAACTCCTTTGCATTCATTAGAGTGCTCTGTGTGTTTTGGTTACAAGTGTTTACTGTGTGGGAACCAGGAGAAAGCAATTATCTTCCCAGGTGAAGCAAGCTTTCCCTCTGGACAACAAAACAAAGCAGCCAGGCTTCCTCACCTTATCAGTATCCATGAAGTATATCGCAAGAGTAGCACGGGGAAAGATATATGTGAACTCTGAAATATGCAGATGTTTTGCCTTTGCCCTTGCCCTCTAAAACTGGTCTAATTGTGTAATTTGATATTTTTTTAGAGTCAGAATAGAATCAAAGAATGCTTTCAAACCTCTCTAGCAAATACTGGATCAGAATCTCTTATCAGCCTTCTGGTGCAATTGGCTTCCCTACTTTGGGGATGTGCTGATGTTTAGGATGTCACAGATGAGCAAGAGAAGTAGACCATGCAGTAGGTGGTTTTTTCACTCCACAGCAATGGACTTCCTGATACAATTTTTGCTCTGCAGGCTCTGTTCATGTCTAGTATAGATGCCTTCCAAAGTTAATACCCGATCAATTCAGGATTGACTTTGGATGTAGAAGTAGGACTGATGCAATCAGTTTTCCTTTGTTTCAGAACACAGACAAATTGGCTTTTTGCTCTTGGACATTTGTAGCTTCCTGCAGCTGTGAGTCCCGAGTTGTGGAGGTACAAAAGGTTGAGATGTGATTTCCTACAAGGGTGCCATTGTGCAGGAATACAGTTTAGTGTGCCTGGGATGAGGTGCAAGGCTGGTGCTCATACTTGAGAGATGAAGCAATCAGATAATTACCAGGTTATCTGCACAAGAGGATGTAGTTGTGTGAGAACCAGCTTCTTGCTGTTTTCTCCTATTCTATCTTATATCTTTCCCCTGTGTTGCTTATTCTGCTAGGATGAACCTGCTGGTGCAGGACAAGGGGTTACACGAGGCTTGTTATTACAATGAAAGAGGTTTTGAAGTACAGCATGACATAGAGGAACCCAGATGTATGTGATTACTATAAGGGCTTAAATGTTACATGTCTGGCATATACCTGGGCTTGGGGATCTAGTATTATCCCTAAAATCCCACACCTGTATGCAAATCCCATAGAGGGGGCACGAATGAAATATCCTAGAGCTACTTTGTGAATGCAGACAGCTTCTCCAGGCTCAGTCTCCATCACTGTTGTCTCAGCAGTGCTCTAGCAGATGAACAAGAATGTGTCCATCTTTTGTCCTAAATTGGAGAGGCTCTGAGCTGTCTGAGTGCATGTGTGTGCCTGTTTTGCCTTCAGGAACACGTTCAACTCCCTTTGGCTTCAAAGGAATTAGGTGCTTAAACGCTTAGTATAATCAGAACCTTGAGCTCTTTCCTACCACATATGAAATATGAGTTCAAAAGTGAATTTACTAAGATTACCCTTAGCACAGTGTTTAATATCCTTTTTCTTGTGTCTTTTCATTGCACCATAGGATTTTTTGAGCACCAATGAGGATACTATAGTTTTCTTGTCCTTATTCAAAATTTATTTAGACCACCTGTTAGAGGAGTTTTATTGAAAAACAAAAAATAAGTATTTACTCTAGTTTAGACGTTTTTATATACATCATACTTATTTACAGTATAGAGATAAAAATGTCTCTTGGAAAAATAAAGATCAAGTAATAGTGGAAAACTTATATATGATTTTTTCATAATTGTCATTTTTGCACCTAAAGGTAAATTAACATTCTCTCTACCAATACTTTCATTTTCTATATTCAGTGCATCACATCTTAGATTAATAGCAGCACTGGTCAAAAGCAGGATGCAATATTTTTTATCTAAATATCAAATTTTATTTGACAAAAAGACTGTGTAGTTACTTACTTGAATTATCCATGGAAAACCTATTGTTGTAGCAACTCGAGCAATCGAAATTGTTAATATTCGATTATTATATACGAACATAAGATCACCAGATTAATTCTTTGTTAGCATGTAAGAATGAAAATTATATATGTTGCTGTCGATAAAAACAATACAAGTGAACTTGTGCTGTTATTAAAAATGGTCGATTGCTATTAATCTTTTTGTGATAAAATAAGAGTTAATTTTAACAAAATTATTTGATTTTTCCTCTTGGGAAAATATTGGTTGGATTATATTGTTCTAATTATAAATTTAAAAAAAGAATTACTAGTAGCATAATTCTTACTTTATATTTTTTTAGTATTTTTAATTTTCTTTGTGTTATGCAATACGAGCTGCAATTCATGACATCAAGACATCCCAACATCTCTGAAAATGTTGTAAATAAATGCCCATAATGAAAATGTTGTGGATACCGTGAAATGAACTTTATTGTAAGAGAAAAGGAAATATATTTGTGGTGTTGGATTTTAACCATCAGGACTACTAGCCTTGAAAAATATGGTAAGAAAAGCAGGTAAATTTCTTGGAGAATGCATTCTTGGAGAATGAACTACTGATTATACTTAAGCTTTTTAAAGGCATCTTTACTGAACTGTCCTTGGGCTGGAAAAATTGTAAAGGCTATTTCACAGAATACATTTTTAGCCTACCCACTGGTGACAGAACATTGAAACAATGACTGCTGTCATGTCCACTGACATGGGTGACTCACTGCACACAAAATTTTCATCAGTTGTCCTTCTCCCTGAAGTGACTGGGCTCCTTTGTTGACATATGGGCAATGCCAGCCTGTGTGCTATTCCATGCTGATGGTATCAGGGATAAATAAGAATATTCACTTCCTACAGTTCTTTTTTTAAAATTCGCATTTCTGATAAAGAACCAAATCCAGCATATATTTTATCTAACTGGGTAGTATGTTAACCATTGGAAGGACATAAGCGCGACTTAAGAGAAATCAAAGCAGAAGTCCTGCATCCCTTTTCTGAACAAAAGTGGTTATTCTCAGAATTGCAGAATGGTTGAGGTTGGGAGAGACCTCAGGAGGCTGTCTGGTCCAACTCCCCTGCTTAAGTACAGCCACTTATTGCTGGTTGCCCAGGACTGTGTCCAGATGGCTTTTAAATACATCCAAGGAGGGCCATAACATCTATGGGAAAACTGGGCCAATGCTCAGCCACCTTCATATTAAAAAGTGTATCCTGATGTTCAGATGGAACCTCCTTTGCTGCAGCGTGTGCCCATTGGCTCTGGTTCTGTCCCTGGGCACCACTGAAACGACCCTGGCTCCACCCTCTTTCCTCCCTCTTTGCAGGTATTTACAGCTATTGATAAGGTCCTCTCTGAGCCTCCTCTTCTCCAGGCTGAACAGGCCCAGTTCTTTCTGCTTTTCCTCCTATGCCTTTCATCATTTAATGGCCCTTCTCTGGACTCTCTCCAGGAGCTCTGTATCTCTCCTGGGCTAAGGACCCCAGAACTGGCCCCAGCCCTCCAGGTGTGCGCTCACCAGCACAGAACAAAGAGGAGGGATCGCCTCCCTTGACCTGTTGGCAATACTTTGTCTAATGCAAACCAGGATACCACTGTGTCTTTTTGCAGCAAGGACACTTTGTCTGTTCATAGCCAGCTTGGTGTCAGCCAGGATCCCCAGGTCCTTCTCCCACAAGTTGCTTTCCAGCACGGTTATCCCCAGCCTATATTGATGTCTGGGGCTGTTTGTCCCCAGGTACAGGACTTTGTACTTCTCCTTGTTAAACTGCCTGAGGTTTCTGTCAAGCCATTTCTTCAGATTGTTGAGGTCCTTCTGGATGGCAGCATGACTCTCTGGTATATTGCTGCTCCTCCCAGCTTTGTATGCTCATCAAACTGATCTGTTATCCAGATCATGGATAAAGATGCTGAATGGTACCAAAACCAGTACTGAGACCTGGGGTGCATGGATATTTGTCCCAGTTGCCATGGTCTATCAGAGATTAGCAGAAGTGGTGTCACAGTGACATAAGACAGCCTCAGCACTCATGGGTGCATCCTATCAGGGTCCAGGGCATCCATGGTTCTTATAATATTTTCTACCTGTCTGTCTCTGTCTATATCTCCTTTTAGTTTTAAAATGAAGTACAATATTAACCATGCTGTTTTACCTTTTGATTTCAAACATCTACTTTCTTCTCTGTATCCCAACCCCACAAAAGATGCCTGGCACTATACCATATGCTCACACATCCCAAAGCTGACCATGAATTGAGAAACGTTATGAGAGCAGTGTAAGCTACAAAGTTCTGCTTCTTTATCAGGATTAAGAGCAATTATCATGTTCAAGTGGAACTTCAAGAAAAGGACACAAAAACAGTATGCTGTGGTTTTCATGCTTTAAGATATCCTCCCTACCCCTTCCCCAGGTACCAAGAGTTCAGTAATTCATCTTAATGTCTCCATTGCTTACCATAATTATGGATAACACAGCTGACTTTACAGTGTGTTTTAGTGACCAAATTCTACTTTAATTATTACTATACAAAATTCTTTCATGGTAAAGGCCACTTTCCCTCTGGGTCTGACCTATGCCTCTTTAAGCATTTTTCATTTGTGGACAGAAATTACAGGCACAGAAATATAGCTATCTTCCACTTTAGATTCACCATTAGAAAAATGTCTGAGTTCAACCATAATTTCTTAAGGTTATTTAATGATTTATAGTTTTTCTATTGCTGTGGCTTAACATGCTGTTCTTATTATCTAAAATAGTAAACAGTGTAGTCTGGAAACCACAAAAACTGAAAGAACAGTGAATTGTAGATGAATGGCTGTACTAGAATCTTTGAGAATGAAGTCACAGGAACATCTCAGAGTTGCCTACAGGCTAGATTTCAGATGTGAAAGCATGGGTAGATCAGATCCATCTTGGCATTTTCCTTTGTTGAATTCTCAGGCATATCAGAAATTGTTTTGCTGCTTCTCCTGAAAACTTACATTAACATTCTTCTCTTTTCTGGAGATATTTTTTTTAAATTAGACTTCTTAAATGATGAAATTTTACAATACAGGACCTTGATCTTTGATTCTGTGGAAGATAGACTTCTTTAGGAAGAGATAGTTGTTAGAAAACTAGATTTTGTCTTGTAGAGAATTTTTTTAATGCTTGCCAAACTAATCCATTCATTGAAAAATAATGAAAAAGAATTCAAGACCATGAATCACCTCGACTTTTGTGGATTTGTTCCCTATAGCAGGAAGTCCCTAAAGGAAGAAACCAGCTCTATTACATAGAGTTAGTACAATATAAAATATTGTGATAAAAGCCAATAAAATATTAGCACCCCAAACCTCCGATTCTGCATTTTTTTAAAGATTTGACACCCCTATTGCTGAAAAATTTCACTCTCCTTCAGGTCAGAAAATTGTCTATTATGACCTACATATTTATATCTTGATGTGTATTATGCTACACTGCATAAAAACATACTGTGTGCTGTGCTGTTTCCACATAGGAAATGTCTACAGTATTTTGAAGGTCACCTGGAAATGTTCAATGTGTTTTTTAGAATTTTTCTTAAAAAAGACTCCAAAAATCCATACCAAATAAGCCAATCAACCAAACTTAATGCCTTCTTTCTCATCAGTGCTCCTCCTCTCCTTCCCTTCTTCTCTCCATGTTTCTCATATCTAAATATTGTTCATGGATTTCTGGCTCTCTGGGGTAATCTCTAACAGCTGGACTACTAGACAGAAGAAAAAAAAAAGTAAGAGAAGAACAAGAAAGGGTAAGAGTAATGTTACTTGTGGATAGCTTTCTTCAATAATTGATTATTTTCTGTAGTTTCTGCAGATGCGCTGGTTATTTGACCAGCATGGTGTGTCTGTTGCCATAATAAACTAATTGAGCATTTGGATGGCAATGGCCCACGGCTGTGCGTAGTATGACAAGTTTCACCACCTGGTCTGTCTGCAGTTTCCACTGTGCTCACATGGGAATTTTGAATCTGCTCAATCTCCTTTCATCTGTGACCCTCTTTCTTTATGGATTTTCGGCATGTGTGATCCCCGCCCCAGGGGAGACAGTTTGCTTCAGAAAATTGTCCTGTAGGTAAAAGCAATAGGCCATCCATTACCCTCTTCCTTCCCCTCTCAGGTTAATGACTATATAAAATATTAAAGGGGGTTCCATCTCCAGAGTGTCTGTGTAAGTGATTTTACATTATCTCATTCAGCCCCTCTCTGATTTCCTCTAAAGTGTGTTGCTTCTTTCTAGAATAACTCTAGCAGTGAAAACCATGATTGATTTGACAACCATTAGCAGAATGTTTAATACTAACCTTCCTCATCAGGGAGAGAAGAAGATGGTGAAAATGGAAAGAGGAAAACAGGAATATATGATGTGAAGTTGATTTCCCTTATTTAAAATGTTATTTCATATAGTTTCTACAACTTATTAACAAGTAGGCAAGGACCGCAGCTTTCCTTAAAGGGATGAGTGAGAAATAAATAGAACCTTTTCTACCAACAGGGATTAAATTTCATAAGCAAATTGTTTGGTTAGCAAATCACAGAATCATAGAATACTTCTGGTTAGAAAAGCCCTTAAAGATCATTGAGTCCAAGCATTAATCTGCCAAGTCTACCACTATACCATGTCCCCAAATGCCACATCCACACATTTTCAGAATTTCTCCAGGGACAACCACTTCCATGGGCTCAATGCTTCACTATAGTTTTGGTGAAGAAATTTTTCCTAACAGCAATTTAAGCCTCTCCTGGTGCATCTTGAGGCTGTTTCCTCTTGTCTAATCACTTGTCAAATTGGAGAAAAGACTGAGCAGCCCTTTGCTCCAATCTCTATTTAGGCAGTTATAGAGAGTGATTAAGCTGACCATTCTGTGATTCTGTGATCTTATGTGCTGCTAACCTAGGAGTTGACCAAATACCAGGAAAAGCTGAAGCATAATATAGCTCAGCCCCTGAGGAAAAGCCTTGGAAATTCACACCAGAGAAATCAGCATCTATTTTGGTTGTAAATTGCTATATAACCTGTGATACTGTAGAGATTTTATTATATATGAAGATCCATGTTTGGATATTACCAACTTTTACAAATTTTACCCAAACAATGAAGAAGAAATCTCAGATTCTGCTTTAAAATGTACCCTTTAAATCCTTCTAAATTGTTCATTGAACATAACAAAAGAAAAAGCAATCCTACTATCTGTATCTGTAAAAACGCTATCAAATGCCTCCACTTCCACTAGAAACATTTAGCAGGGGTACTCAATCTGAAAATAAACACTTTAGTGGTGTAAATCTCGATTTATCATGTTAGAAAGAAGTGAGCCAAGAGGGTTGCATTTGAAGTGCACTGAAACTAGAGTAAATGCTAGTAAATGCTAGAGTAAATGCTCTCTCTGCTTATCAGAAACTGGTCACAGTCATATAACCAGCTGTAGAATGTTTGAGATTTTTTCGTCTTAGTCCCTGATGGAAACCAGAGATTTCTGCACCTCTTCCTATGAGTAGGTGTTGTCAATGTATCTTTTTGCTGTCTCGACCTTCTCTTCTGGTTTAAGCAAATGCAGTGAGCACAGCTCTAATGCACAGACCCAGTCTGCAGAGTTACAACCCCAATGAATGACTGGAGGTTGAAAGCAGACCCTGACCCAAGAAACAAAAAAAAAAAAAAAAAAAAAGGCCAGATAGCTGTGAGGAATCCAGTGTGAAACAAGTTCCTTTGATTTCATTACTCCACTCTGTTGCTGCTCATCAATTCCCAGTGTTGCCCTCAGCAGCAGGTTATCTCAGAGCTGGCTGAATGTGCAATCTCTGTGTGGCTCCTGGCACTCTCTGCTCTAGGCTGAACCCCATAGATCAGGAATAAGGTGCACTGATGGGACTGTTGAACACAAAAAATCTGTGATGGATCTTCACCGTTCTAAACCTAATAAAACAATTGCTGCAGAGCAAACTTAATTTTCAGCTTCCTTTCTGTTTTCACCATTTAATCATAGCTAAGTAAAAATGTGTCACACAGTTTTTATTTGTAATCTATTCTTGAATCTATGTGAATCTATTCTTGAATATATGTGAATTTAATGAAATAATGTTTGGGTTTTGGGGGAAAAAAAAACCCAAACCCAAATATTTTTCCCCCCTCCTTCTTATTTCTTTCATTTCACCTTCGGTATTGTCAACCCAGTATTACATCTGTAGTCAATCATCCTTACCAGACCAGCTTGCTAAATTATCCTCCGAATGTCAGAAGAAAGCAGCCTGAAATGATGATTTAAAGGAATGATGTTTACTTGGGTCAAGTAAAACACATAAAACCCAAGGAGGTATTTTCATACTTTCTTGAGCTCCACTTGAATTTCATTTCTCTTTGTCACCTCCTTTGTCATTACTGTCACCCTTCACCAACAAAGCACTGGCAATTAACACTGAGGTAAATTGGTGAGATAACATTTACCTTGGTGTTGTCATTATTCTGTGGTTGATACATAGGAAATCACAAGCAAGTGACCAAATGGGCTAAAAGGTTAGAATTTAATGGTCAAAATACAAATAAGTAAAGGATAAGAAAATGCCAGGTATTTGATAACACCTTGTAAATGGGGCTATTTGTTCTATTGAAGAACCAAACAGATTTTGCTTTGTATTTATCTTCATTTGTTGTTAACTGGAACAGGCTGTGAAAATCACAAAGGACACACACTGTCTATATAAATTTAAAAAGCCATTTTTCCCCTTAAAATCTAAGCACCAGCTAAAAAGAGTAAATCGGAACAGATTTAATTGGTATTTACACACACCAACATTAGCAATTAGCAAAGCAACAGCAGGGGGAGAAGAACAATTACTGCACCCAGTCTAAATGGTCTATTTGGATGAATTAAAGAAACCAGTCAAACTTAACCAGCTGTTTGCAGAAAGAATTTTTCTTTATTTTCATAAACAATTATAAACATATTTATTTGAATGAAATTAATCCCCATTGACAGTGGGGCAGGATTAGAGTTGTTTTCCTCCTATTAGTTTGTGTATATTTTTTGGAAATATCAAATATTATAAATATTAACAGATTGCTTGCTTAGCATAATGATCATCCAAGTATGATAAAGAATGACAGATTAATAGTATTTTTACTCATGTAAAATAGCATTTGTCCACAGATTTTGTTGGTATGGATTTCCATACCAGTTAGAGAGATTAGGAGAAAGCAGTGATTTGCCTCCTCCCTCCTTTCCTTTTAAGATATAATAAGCAAAAGACTAAAGGGTATTTGAAGATGCCTTTGATCCTTAATTCTGAAAGTCAATGCAACATACAGAGAGCTTATCTTGCAAACATGAAAATCTCTTCTAGCTGGGAAGGTGAAAAGTAGGAAACTGAACTAATTTTACTGCTCCCTCTTCTCAACCACTTTGACCAGGTGGTTGTTGTTGCATTTGCCCTTCACTGTTTATGACTGATGAGACATGCTGGACATATTTTGTGAGAATTTGACAAGCTGATGCCCATTCCTGTGTTTATGATTCTGGGTGCTGTAGTGATGGATAGCTGACCTGCTGTTCTAAGAGTCAGTGCCATGTGATGTGATTTGGGCTTAAATCTGAGAAGTCTTTATGAAAACAGCTGATAGCGACTGTTAGAGTGTGGAACAGGAATTTCAACTGTGCCTGATTTTTTCCCATGCATATTTTATTTGATTTTAATTAGGACTTTTATTTGAGGGGGCTTGGGGTGGGGCAGGGGGTGCTATAATTTTTTTTGCATGTGATAGGTTTAAAGTGGGAAAAATTCAGCATGCATAGAACTAAGGAAACATTTACACCGAGACATTGTGTTTTCATCACAGAAAGGCTTGATACATGGGAGTGACGTAAGTGTAGACTTCATAGGCAGAAAGAGAGCTAAGACATCCCTGAAATTAATTATGATGTATAGTTTGGAAATAAAAGAACATGGTCAGCATAATTCTTTCAGCAAACTCTGATGGTTAACCCATAGACTTATTTTAATATTTTTGGGGACTTTCTGCATTTCTTAATCTCAGCAAATTTTAGAAGAGGGATGCAAAGTGTGGCAATGATATTATCTGTTTTAAAAATAAATCAACCATATGCCCAAACCCATCACGTGCCAGAAATTCAGTAAACCAGGAAAGCACATGGGGCATCTGTTCAAACCTGCTTAAGAAGGAGCAGCAGCCACGAGGGGAGGAGCATATGAGGAGATACATGGTGAGTTACACTGGGAGAAATGCAGAGAGGCGCACAGAGAGATGGGGCATTGCTGTGGAAAAACACAGCCCAGGGTGCACACTTGGCTGGAGGCACTCCGGTCTGAAGGAGCTTTGGCCTTCAGGTAGACCCAAACTGGGGCAAGTACACCCCCAAAAGTCTGTTGCCTATGGACTGATACTAAAATGCACAGAGGAGTGGAGAAAACCCAGTAAGGAGCACAAAGGAGCATGGAAAAGCCATTAGGACATTAAAAGCAGCAGATAGAAACCAATACACTCCACTCCAACCTTCTGTGCTGCCTGTCACCTTATTGAAGCAATTTGGAGGGACAGTCTGTAAAGGGCGGCCAAAACAATGATTTCTTTTTTTTATTAGTACTGGAATCAGTGAATACACTGTTTGTGTTTATTTGGAATAAATTAAACTAAATAAAAATTCTCTTGATTGAGGCTGTTTTGCCTGCTACATTTTATAGCCCTTGTGAAGGCGTGCATGTAATAATTGTCCTCTTGGTTGACAGCAGGGATATTGAACAGTGCTCAAAGAATATGCCAATATATTTTTGCATCAATTTTACGCATTTGTAGACATTCTCCTGGAAAAGTTTCCTAGGTTCAAAAAGGAACATGCAATAAAAAAGTTACAGAAGTTTTCTGGAAAAAGTTAAGAGAATACTGCAGGAAGATACAAAGCTCTTTGTGCAAAGAGTACAAAAATACTGAAAATAAACCAAACCCAGAGGAACAGATGTGAGGGAGAGAAACAGAGAAAATGCATACCTTGCTGAACTGTGCGAGGACATGAAATGTAATAAGTGACATGATATTCAGAGATGTGAACTGTGAGCATTTAGCATCTCTGTAAATCAAGTCAAAGACTCCTGCTCAAGGGAGATTTGTTTTGCGTGTTTCTTTTCTATAACAAAGACAGTTTTGAAATTGAAGGGAGGTGAAATACATGAAAATGGGTTTTACAACATCAACACATACAACATGATTGATTTAAAACAGAGTGAAGTATGACAATAAAAGAAATGAGGGTCACTGTGTGAAAGAAATATAAATAAGTAGTTAGGCAGAACTAGTGCTCTTGGGTTCATGAAAAGATGCTTTGAGTTTTGTGGAATGTATTTTTTCTTCCAGAAACTTGTTTCTCTTCTGTGATCTTACCAGAACGAACTGAGTCTTCTATGCAGAATTCTTCTGTTTTGAAAGTAGCTAGAACAATTGCTTTATTTTGATTTTTCATTCCTTTTCATAAGCCTCAGACCTTTCAATGTGGTCACTCTCAATTTATCTCAATTTCTTCCAAGCATTTATTTTCCATTTTGTTCATCATCTCAAGCAGTCATGTCTCTTGATTGAGATTTGAGGACTGTTACCAGAAATAATTCGTGGAGGTAGGGAAACAAGAGTAGTGTCAGGGTGTATCCAAGGAGAGCTACACAGGTGATGGACTTTCAGCCATAGATTATTAATACAATCAGTATCTCTAAACTGATGTAGGACTTAACAGTTCATTAACCAAAATGCATGACAATGAGGAGTACACCGGTAATGGGTCATTCCTAATGACCTGCTAATCGAAAAACCCTCTTCACCCAGGCAATTAACAGTAGGACAAGAGGGGATATTTAGGCTGAACATTAGGAAGAATTTCTTCACAGAAAGGATAATTGGATATTGGAATGGGCTCCCCATGGTGGTGGTGGAGTCCCAGTCCCTGGAGATCCTTAAGGAAAGACTGGACATGGCACTGAGTGCCGTGGTCCGGTTGATGCGGTGGTGTTCAACCACAGGTTGGACTCATGGCTTCAGAGGTTTGTCCAACCTAATAAATTCTGTGATTCTGTGATTCTGTGATTAGTGAATTGACACTAGCTATTAGGTAAAACTTCACAAAATGTTTCTTCCAATAAAAAAATTGCTGTTCCATCATTCTCACATTAAAGTGCTTATTTTTCTCTCACACTTGTTAAAAAGCAAACTAGATTTGAAGTTTCTGATACATGGCTTGGACTTGAGATAACAAGAGTGGAATGGAGAAGTGTTAATTCTCTTTGAGGAACAATTCAGCAAGGAATATGCAACTAACATTAATAACGGGTCATATATCTTTCTGCACCACAGTTCCACAGTGCTGGTAATGTTTACACTGATGTGTGCAAGAGACACAAGTCACCTGTCTTTTATTGCATAAGAAAAGTTGAAAATACACACTTAAAATAGCCACTGGTGGGTCTAAATTGATGAGATTTGTTGGGTTGATATTGCCAGAAAGAGGGATTCATCAACATGCCCTACTTACTGAACAAGATAGGCCAAGGATTTCTCCTTGGTGTCTCACTGTGTCTGGGATCTTTAGTCTTTCATATTCTAAGCTTCATTGTTCAAGATCAGTTCTCTATTTCTCCCTGGATATTGGAGAAACCCTACTGCTGGAATACAATGGTTGGTTCAAATACTTGAGAAATTAGTGACCTGTTGAGGCAGGGCCTGAATCTGCGAGGACTCAAATTATTGTGGCTGTTCAGCAAATAGTCAGTGTATAACATAACTGTCCTCAAATACAATTTTAAATTTTTCTCTAGATCCTTCTTTTGAAATTACACCCTTTCTCTTGTATCTGGACTGGCTTAAACTTTTGCCACTTTTTTGTTATTTTATGTTTCACACTTTGAAAGCAGTCTGGATCTGAATTTTTGCCCCTTTGTGTTTCCAAAGTGGACATTTATTAAAAAAAAACCCACAGGAATCTAGAGTTTTCTAAAAAGGTATTGTTTGATTAATGGCATTAAATAAACTGTAAAAAAGTTTTAACCTTTTGACTGGTTTGGAGAAGAGTGAATGACAGTATACAGAAAGGTATACTGACAAAAGGTTGCAAATGTTACAGAGTAGATTAAGCAGGAACGTGAAATGGATAAGATGCAGAGGTTAATTAGCTGAATTTAGTGATTCATGCAAGAATATTTTGGTTTATTATCTGGTTTGCTTAATATTCTAGTTTTCTTCTCTGATTTTATTCTTCTCAGTAATTTTAACTGCAAAATATACAATTTTACTACCTTTAAAACTGGAGTGACACTCTTGATTAAAAGGATTTTGACAACAAAGATTTTGAAAGATGCAAATAATGGTAGAACTGCAAAGCAGTAGGTTTTGATTGAAATTCTGTGTGTTTCTTCTGTCTACAGCTTGGTTTGTGAGTGTTGTTTTCCTAACACTGACAGTTCTGTCACATCCTTTGTTATGATAGATGGCCATGTATTCCTTAGCAGTTGTAACTGCTCAGTGGTTGGCGGGTCTAAAAGTAGAAACTATGGAAGGCAACTTTGCTTCCTTTTCCAAACCGTTCAGCGCAATCTTTAGGATGAAGGAGATGAGAGTTTTGCAGCTTGTGCTTGCACTGTCCCATGCCTCCTTTTTGGGAAACTGAGTGTTCTTTTTTTTACCATTCTCTGACTGTGGAACTTCATTTATTCAGGAAGTTATTTCAGAATAGATACCAGGCAGCCCCACCTAGCAAGTTAAACATGCCCTGCCTGTACTAATAAAGGGAGAAAGGAAATCTATATTGGTTAAGCCTGATAACTTCTTTTGTTCTTGAGAAAGAAATCCACTTCTCAACAAGACTGAAGTACCTCCCTTTCTGTTCCCACTCATGCTTTCTGGAAAGCAGACACAAACCAAGACTGGGAGAGAAGGTCAATATTTTTGAATTTCAAAATGGGAACCGTGATGGGCTGGTTTGAAATGAAAGGGACACAGGATGTTGTTTGCTTCATGGCATGAACAGGATATTAAAGGCTGGGAGATGTCCTGGTTTTGTCCAAGACAAGGTTTATTTTTGCAGAAGCCACAGGGGGGCAAGGCTGGGACAAGGAGGTTATTCTATACCACATCACATCATTGATGGAGGTAGGGAAAAGGAACTCTTTGGGGGAGAAGAGGTTCCTACCAGAGTGAGTGTGGCAGAAGGAGCCAGGGCAGTTCTGTGTGAACCATTCCTCTCTAGTACCCTCTGTCACTAGTATTGTTGCTGTTACTGTTCATTTTCTTATTTCATTGCTGTTTCCAGCAAATTGTTCTGATCTCAACCTATGATGTTTACCTTTTGTGCCTCTGATTTTCCTCTCCATCTTGCCACAGGAAGGAGGAGGGGAAAGCAGGGGAATGAGTGAACAGCACATGAAGAATCTTGGTAGGGGCACTGAATTGGGGAGTACCATTCCTAGACCATGACAGCCATTAGAATTCTCAAAAAAAAAAACCTAGTTAAAATTTATTTAAGAATTTTATTACACCTTTCCACAAATTCCAAGTTCTGTACCATCTTTGAATTAATATCAAAGGTAAACAATCCATTGAAAGAATTGGTGTATTAGAACAATGTAAGATTTATTCTTCCCTCCAATTATTATACTCACTGTGAACAATCTGCACTACCTCGTTTAAATCTTTCCTGAAGTGGGTCACACAGGGAAGCTGATTGATAAGGAGTTGGAGAATTGAACTTTATGGCTGATCAGCAGACCTCTATCAACTATGGGAAGGGACGTGTGCCACAAATAGAGCTGTCACAGCAGCAACCTTGCTATTAAATCTTTAAAACTGCCAAATTTATGGCTTGGAAGAAGGGGCATGGGCTGATCCACACATACAGATTGAATATGTAAGGAGAATACTCTGGAACTGCAGTGAGTTGTTGGCAGGAGACTTGAACTCTAGTGAACAAACCTATCTGAGCTCAGTGGGGAAAAGTGTGTAGTTGTGCTGCCTTTCATCAGTTTAGTGACAGGCTGAAAAGCACGCTAAATCTAATACAGAAGCATTAATCTCAGTCCTCTTTTTTTTTTTTTGAGAGCATGAAACTGTGAGAACAAAAGGAACAGATATAAGCTTCTTCTTCTTTTGTGCCAAAAAAAGAAAAAAGGAAAAAGTAGAAAAAAACATAAGAAAGGAAAAAACTGCACATAGAATAAAGACATATGCACATGCAAAGGAGTAAAGAAGAGTACTTTTATTCACATCTTATGGCCTCATATACAGGCAAGGGGAGCAGGAACCTTCTGACATTTCATGATGGAAAACTGGAGCTGGTTGAGATGTTGTAAACCTATGACCTATTTTGAAGAAACTGTTTAAATCTCCTGTTCACCAGGATGCGGCAGTTGTACATGTGTGACTAAGAGATGTTGTTTGTGCTTATCAACAGATGCAATCAGTTCAGGATGAGTTTGAAGACATTAGCTTTTTGGACAAGGGTACAGCATGAACTCTGCTGGCAGTGCAATTCAATTTAGCCAGCATAAATATAAATGCCTATATGTAATCAAGAAAAAATTAGGCAAGTATAAATTCTGGTAGTAAACAGAGCCTAACAGAACAGAATAAGCAAGCTATCACTTTGATAACAACACTTGGCAAAAGAACCACTCTTGTGTGTTTCACATTTTCAGCGCAGTTTGCTATACCATAAACTTAGGAAATTTAACTACATTGTAATACAAATCATTGTACAACCTCACCAAATCATGTGCATAATTTAAATTCTTCTATTCTTTTTTTTTGTTCAGTGTTATAGTATTGGCTATACCTGAACTGCTGAAGTTGTCCTGTTTCCTGACTCCCAAGACAAGAGAAATGGTGTCTTTTTGCAGGAAAGTATCCACATCCATGCCTCATAAATTTTTCCAGTGATCTCCTATTGAGTAACTCCTGTGATCAGAACCTTATCTTTTGCTGTGCATCTTATCAAAGTTATTAAGTATTGACTGATCTCCCTAGGAAACCAGACACCGCTTACATTTCCTTTAGTGAATGTTTTCTGTGTGTCATTCTGCTATTCTTGTCAATCACTTCTGATTATGACCTATACTTAAATCCTATTGCAGGATAAAATCAGGGATCAAAATTAGCTTAGCCCCTGATGCATATAGAAAAACTTACAGAGTTTTGTCTTGGTGTTTGGTGGATGTCAAAGAATGGGTAAAGATGGAGATATAATTTCTGGTTAGAACTTTGTGGTAAATGGTTTAAAAATCCTTCCCCCATGGACTGAAACCTAAACTTTATCAGGTTAAAAAATAGGGAATGAAAAAAATCTGTATTTCATTTCAGACTAGCTGTTAGTTCAAAATATTTGTGTAGGTTGAGTAGAGAAGCACAAGCCTTTGTTCTACCTGATTCAAAACAGGGACTTGAACTCCATTGCCTCACATGCCAAGTAAGTATCCTATCACTGTTGACCTTTCTGTTTGCTAATGTCATTTTTGTCCCTAATTTTGATCAGCTATTCTATCTTTGCTGAAATTCATATGTTTATTCCTGCAAAAGGTCTGAGTTTTAATGAACCTGAACCTTCTAAAGAACAAAAAAAAAAAAAAAACCAACATAATAATTTCACTGGAAATTCCTGAACCATTCTATTTGGAGGTTTATTCATTCTACTGGTGCAAATCTGTAATTACATTTACACAACAAATAAACCAGAGATTGTTCTCTGGCTCTGAGGCTGCCTGCCATGGCAGAGTTTGAACTCACATGGCTTTCCCTTTCTGTAGTGAACAGATTTGTCAGCCTGATGGTTTCCAGCCTGATCAACTCTAGAAATACCCTGGGCATACCCGAGGATATTAGTGGTTGGCTCAGGCCAAAATTGAACTATTCATTTAACAGTACGGAAAACTACAGCATGGAACTCACTTGTGTTTTTAATTCACTAGCATAGACGTAGGCTGTGTTTACAGCCTGGTCCTGTTCTGTGCTTAGTGCTGCCAGTGTTAGTTATTAGGTTGTATGTCTACATCAGTGCGTGGGTGAGCAGGTGTGCATCAAATTAAATATTCATAGGCTCATTGAATCTCTTAGCTAAACTGGATTTTTTTTGTTGAAAAAATCCATCAAAATATCTGTGAATCAGGGCAAATGTTCGCTGTTCCTATCAATGCAATCTGTAGAAAGGTGCAGTCTGAAATTGAGCAAAAATTTCAGGGTTGATGACAAAAATTTTAGGCAAAACAGTGATGTATCAGGAAGAATAGTAAAAATATCCTTAATGATATTTTAGAGCCTGACTAATACCTAGGATAAACATATCTGAATTTCTACAGCATTTTGTGTATGCCACTGCCACAAACAATAAGAACTGTAGATGGCATTTCTGATATGCTAGAGGAAGTTTATGTTGTAAAATTATTCTTGGTGAATTTGTACACAGATAATTAGGAAACAAGCTGAAGGACAGTTGTCCAGTTGGTCGTGCTGAAAAGGAAATTCATGCCTGGATAGACTGCATGTGTTCTTCAATGTTATCTTATGTAATATTTCTATTAAAGTCCTTGGCACACAAGTAGGTGCATGCTAATGAAATTTGATAATGACACATGGGTAGGTGGCTGGAATTTATTCTTTTAATACTGAAGCTAGAATATATGATTTTCATTTTATCCCTTTGGGCACATGGGGGAGTATATGTGGGCCCTAGAGAAGGATTTTCTTTTTTTTTTTCTCACTTTTTGTGCAATTTAACTGGGACATGGAACTACTGACCCTAGCTGTTGCTGTTGTGAACTGACATTACCTAAAGAATATATTCTTACCATAATGTAATGTTTCTCAATTTATAGTGCTAATTCAGCATCTCTGAGGGCTCGTTATTTAAAGAAACATAAAGTTTGGAATTTTTTTAGGTCATTATTTAAAGCAACATAAATAAATGCCTTTTTTGCTAGTTTTTTGTTGTGATGATGCATTTAACATAATAATGGTGTGTTAGAGGGAACTCTTACTGGAGGCTGAAATGAGCATTACTTGAATACGAAATTAATTCATCATTCTCTATGCTAATATGAAAATAGGTAGGAAATGAATTCATAATGGTGCTACTTAATGTGCAACTTTTTCCTCCTTAATTGTCTTTAGAAGGTGAGAGAAGTGTTGCAAATCAAAGTAATATTGGAAATAGTCGGCTGTTAGTTCAGGAGAACAGGCTTTTAAGAATGTTTAATATCTGTGTATATCTTGTGTGTGATCTGTATATATTTGAATAGGCAGATATTTATAAACATACACAGACAAACCTGCTTGTCACACTGTGAAGATCTACAGAAACATATACACACATACCTCAACAAGGCCATGGATATGGCTATGGGCTTGGTTCTAGGCTAGTGTAAGGCCCTAACACTATTACCTTCTGCTCTGGGATGAGGATCTATGAGGAAATTCCAGAAATCCATCAGACCAGTGCAAAGAGCGCACCACTCAGGGTGTACTCTGAAGTTGTGACACACACTGAACTGAGGCTATTTCCATATGAGAAAGGGAATCCTGCCTCACCTGCTTCCACTCCCAGGTCTTCTCTTCACAGTGCTTGTCATGGTGTAACTCACCACTGGTCTGCAAACAACCCCCAAAAAATCCATTAAAATTAGACTAAATTCCCTGGAAGCATCCCAAAGGTACACTATCCACAGGCAGCCCAAAAGGAGGCTGTGCCTGAGGATGGGCAAATAAACTAGATAATTTCTTTGCTGCCCAACTCACAGTTAGATCAGCTAAAACTGTCTGTAAAATCTTAAAGTTCAAACCACGGGTATCATTGTATATATCACACCATTTAAGTGTGGGAGTTCTCTTTGAGGACTTTGTTATCCCAGTGCCCACTCACTTTGTCCTTTTCCCCTGTGTATCACTTAAACCTTAATGAACTAAAACACAGCTTCTTTCCTCAAAACTCAGCTTTTCCATGTTGCTCGCTCACAATTGTAAGAATAGGGAACTGAATTACCTTGGCTTTTAATTACATCATTAGCTAAGTTTCACTAAAAATTACTATGATCTCAAGGCAGTGTAAGTACACTCAAGTAACTAGACATGATGTCAGAATCTTTTCCATTATTGCTCAATTTTTAGGTTTAAATTTGGATGTAGGGGAAAAAGGAGACATGAGAAAGATATTTCCAACTAGTTTTAATATTTATAATGTATTTTTTTCTTTACCAACTCCCAGAAGATCAATTTGGGATCAAAGCTTTTCTTTTCCAAAAATGAACAGGATTTGGTATTTTGGGGTAATTTGACATCTGTATGCCAAGCACCTCTCACCAAAGGCAAAAAAGGACACTCTTCTTACAGAATGCTTTTCTCTGCTCAGCCACAGGACTTCTGTGCAAATCTCCACTAAACTATGGACTAGAACCATATCTGCTGTGACTCCATACCCCAAGTGAACCAGGAGCTCAGAAGAGCTTTTGTTTATCTTCTTGCCTTTACTTGTTATCAAACTAACATTAGAAAGTAAATATGAATGAGATTAAATATTTGTCTCCTTTGATTACTTCTGTCCAGCTATGTTTGTGGGAATCTGAGTACATAGTCTGTCCTCCCAGATAACTATAATTCAAGTTGAGGCAGGTAAAAGGTTTAAACAAGCTGTACTTGTCCTTGTTTTCTGGCTCATGGCTGCCACTACACCTGTGGTGGCCCAAGAGTCCCAAAGTCCCAGAGTCTCAAATCCTTCTGACATGAGTCAGCTCCAGGACAATTTCAAGTGTTGAATGTCACATCCAGGAAAAAAAAAAAAATTAATTCTGGTGTAATTTTTTGTAAAGAAATCTCTCTGCATTCAAAGTTCTTTCTGCTTTCTAGTACAGGTTTCCCAGGGGAAAGGATGAAGGACTGATGTTGCCCATTTTCCTCTTTTAAACTCACAAAAAAGTCAGTCTTAGTTTCTTTGAAGAAGGAGATGAAGTGTGAAGTAAATTTGGAAATGCTGGGAAGCAGCAGAGCAGTGTTTCTCAGACTGAGGAAAGGGCTGTCTGACAAGGACAATTCTTATGGTTAAAACCCAGAAAGGGTTAATACTGCTTTTAGAAAATTCAGTCCTAAAATAATTGAGAAAATGTGGGGTCCTCAGCTTTTCCTCTTACATTCTCTTCTGATGTTCAGAACTTTCCAGAAGAAACTGTCTCCTTACTCTGCAGTTGGTGATCCCTGAAATTTTCCTTAGCTGTAGTAGTAGGTCAGTAGAAGTTTGAAAAGTTGCCTTACCAAATTTCTTTTTTAATCAGATATGCAGCTGGTATTTTTTTGTTTTTACTTTGGAAACATACCAGGACCTTATTTTAATTAGCTCTGTACCTTTGAAGAGCTAGTTCTAAGGAAATCTATGGTACACCTTTCCTTTAGCCTTCTTAGAAGATAAGTCCAGTACTTTTGTCAAAATATTTATTTGAGAAAAAGAATATTACTACATGTAAATGTTATGGATTCTAGAACTGGTAATTAAAACTCTTAAGAAATTCAGTTAAGAGAATCTGTGTGTCAGCAAGCTCTGAAATCCAGTCTATGGTAAATATAAAAGTTGGGGTTTGAGTGGGCTTTAATTAATTAACTGCTTTGGAATTTATTGTGGGGTATTGCCTGACCTCCACACTATGCCTTATTTTTGTTTTGTTCATGAATCTTCAGCTGGTCATCTCCTCAGGAGTCCTGTTGTTGTCATTGGGGTCTGACCTCACACCAGACGTCAGTGCACACAGGAGGGTGCAATGTATCCGCAGGAGGAAGTTCTCAGCAGTAAGGAAGGGTGCTGCAGAGTCAGAGAGATTAATACTCTGCCTCTGAAGACTGCCTGGGCCTTGGAACAAGGGGAACTTTTGTACTAGGATGTTGTTTGGAAATCTCAAAATCTACAGCAACAGAAAACCCTGTCTGGCATTTTTAGAAGCACTTTATCTTTGTTGTACCTCTGGATTTTTAAGCCACATAATAATAATGCCAAATGATCATTAGTAAGCCTGGTCTGAGTAAGCATAATCACCACTTAAATGGAAACAAGTAGTTTGAGTAAACGAAAGATATGAATTTCATTATTTCACTTTGCAAATCACTAACTCTGGGGAAATTTCCATTTTAATATGTTGTTTGTTTCAATGCAATGACTAAGAGGTTAAGATCACATATATCCTGTAGATAATATAAACAAGCATTCATTTTAACCTCTTTTGTTTTCTGAACAGAGGCTCATGGGTGTAAGGTTAGTTTATTTACTTACTTACCTGCATAGTTTGCCAAGGAGTTTGGTATTTGTCATACTACTGTTCCTCCTTCTACTGTCTATGTTCTTAATTCCTGCTGAAAATATTTGCTAATAATGGTGCTGTGCATTAATAAGTTGTTTTAATGCAGAGAAAAGAGGTGGTAGAATATGATTTTACCCTTTACCTTTGTATTTTATAGAAAACTATTTTCTCTGGACTTATGTTATTTGCTACACTGTGAGGTTTACATCAGAAGATCAGTGATCATGCCCAGGTATTAGTAAATAAATAAGGCTGTGAACTTCAAAGGTGCTTTGCATGGCATTCAAGACTCCATTTTACCCTAAAATCTCACCCTGCTATTTTGCCAATGGCTATTGCAGTGATGTTAAAATCTTTAGAGAAAGCATACACTGGATTTTTAGAGTTCAAACCAGAATTTATTCTTTATATTTTTCTTCCCTTTTTTCCTTCTATTTTACTGCTCCAGGGTGGAATTACATTAACTTAGCAATGTTGGGAGGAATGGGAATTGTATTAGTTCAGAAAATATCTTCCGTGCTTATGAATAAATAAATAAATAAACTACAAAGATTACCTGGAGCACTGGCAGATTGATTTAGCAGTGGGACTAGGGTCAAAGATTTTCACTTGTCTTAATGGTCTTCATTAGGGAATCAGAGCATCCTGTTGAGAAAGACTGGCATGCTTTGGCTCCACCAGTGTCAGACTGCACAGTAAACATGCTAGTACCTGACTTGTGAATTTCTTGCCCCATGGATGAATGTTTGTCACAGTCACTGGGACACAGATGTCACAGCCTAGGGAAGGCCTGCTTATCATTCATGTGGTCACTTCTATTACCTCTGGTCATACTGTGCTGACCTGCTATTAGTGACTCTAATTTAATTTCCCCCACCAGTGTCATGGGTTATTTCTTCCATTACTTTAGAGATTTAATTTACAGGGTAAACTCCATCACTTGAACGAAAGGATTTTTCATGACATGAAGAACAAGTTATTTTTGAAGATTAACATGGTTATGGCTATTTGTCTTGGTCATCTCTAAGACATGAGGCTTAAACACCAGTGAATGACATTATATTCACATGTTGATGCTATTTCAAAACCACATAAAATATTGTATTTTTTTTCATTTGAGCTATATTGCGATGTCCAAAGGGATTCTGTGCACAGTGTTATGAATGACCAGTTATGTTTTTGTTACAGCTATAAATAAGCTTGTCTGGAGTTGAGCATGGGATCACATTGGAAAGACTGACACATAGCATAGATACGGCAGTCACTGTAACAGGCAAATATGTTAGCACCTGTATGCTGGTTTTCCCACATATTAATCATTCCAAATACTGAAAAAAACTGTATGTTTAACTATTTAAAAAATATGAGGAAGCAATCCTAAATATCTAAATATTAAATTCATGCCATTAATGTAATGATATACATTTCCTAGACTAAAAAACCCTTGTAATCACTAACTGATTTTTCAGTGCGTTCAAATTCAAGTGCTCGCACCTCTTGGAAAAGTGCAAACCTTGAATGTTTATTTAAAAAACAGAAATATTTCCTCACACAATCAGTGTAACTACCAGAGCTTAATGCAATTGTATATTTTAGTGAAATAATAACTGTGAGAAGCTTGTTTTCCCATGTGGCTAAGACAGTTCTTCATGAAAATATTTGCCAGCCTTTTGGGGTTGATTTTTCAGAAATCCTGAATTAATTTCTGGTGTCTCAGAGAATTTCCATGCCTTTAGAGCCCCCAGTCTGAGGGCACAACCCAGGCCCATGAAAACACATCGGGGTCACTGAAAGGAAGAGGGCAGGGCATACAAGCCTAAAGAATGAAGAAAAGAAGGAATGGGAGAAAGTTGCCTGCTGAGTTCTTCAAGGGCTACATGACTCTGAGGTCAGCAGAGAGGACAATGAAGGGAAAAGGCGCCCATGATTACCTTGGCTTCCAAGGAGAAGGGACAGCATAGGTAGGTGTATGAGAGGGTTGACTAAAATTTATGCCAGATCATTTGGACACTTGCCATGGTTTCAGCTGAATCAGCCCAAAGTCTCCAAGCACAGTAGGACTGTCTGTAAGGAGTGAATTAAATGATCTTGCACTTCTTGTCTTCACCCATGCTCTGCCAGCCCATTTCACATCACTTTTCACAAAACAGAGAAGCAGACAGTGAAGAAGTCTAGGCTTTCCTATTACTAAATTATAATCCAGTAAGACAATAATATATATTTAAATGCAGACATATCCAAGTGCATATGTATGTATATGTAAGCATGTATGCATTTTTACTTGCAAGAAAGGCAAAAAGTTATTAATTTTTCAAATTCTAACTAGCAATAAACTTGGACTGTGTGGCATCCATATGAGTTCCACAGGAGTATTTGCTATTAAAAACTGCTTTGACTAGCAAAGTAGGTCATGTTGCTCTTTCTGTTTACATGAAACTCAGAGGGAATTGAGTTTTTGCTATGAAGACTTGTGATTATTAATTTATAATTTACTTTACGTAACTACTCTATGTTATTCAGAAATAAGGTTGTCTTACAAAGATTTTGTTTGGAAGCTTTAAAAAAAATTTCAGAGTTTAAATTCATACTATATTTCTTCTTGTGTTGGTGCTACCTCTTGAAGTTTGGTGTTAATTCAGTCAACAGGGGTGAAGACATGGATTAGAGCAGAAAAATTGCAACACAGAATTCTTATTGCCAAGTATTTTTTTTCTATTAACGATCTTTGCTTATCTGTCAAAAAGATGTTCTTCTGTTTATATTGCCATATACTTGTCAGATATGAAGAACATTTCAACAAGGAACATGCAGCAGGAGGGTATTAAATTATAAGGAAAGTTCCAGTTTTTATGCAAATTAATTTGTTTACATAAATGCACAAGAAACAAAAGAGTAAATATCAAGAGGTATGCTCTGTTCAGCGTCATAGCTCCACACAGAGAAATGCAATCGAAATTTTCAGGAAATTATTTTTATTTAGGTTCAGGTTTCTTTGCTGCTTGCTTTGAGGCACATAAACCACTGGAGAACAGGCAGAAATGAAAGGAATAAATCCTCTCTGTTCTGGTACTCCTCCCTTACCTCAACACGTGCAATCAAACTTCTGTCATTTCAGAAATGAAGGATGTGGTCCAGAAGGTACTCCTGACTACTGAGTGATATAAAGGATACAACTACAACTAGAGAATATGGTTCATGAATATTCTGTATGTTTAACTATTTAAAAAATATTATTCAAACTCTTCAAGCAGTTCTTGCATTTATTTAACTGCCAAAATTGCTTCTAGCTGTACATTCACTTCAAAAGAAATGCATAATCCCTCTACTGGAATACCTAGTCAATGCTGCAGTAAACAGCTGTTTTTAAGTTGATCTGCAAGTAATTTAGCACAATGAAAGAGGTACTATTCCGTTTGTCTTCTTACTTCAACAGTTCAGGGAATTACCTGTATCCTGGTCATATTTCTCTCCCTTTCAAGTGCCTCTGAGGAGAGGTGTCACAGGAAAACCAATATGTGTAAGATAAAAGCCAAACTAGCGAAACTAACACTTTCTGAATGCACAGCATTTGAGTAACAGGTGGGTATTATTTCGAGGTAGTCAGGTCCCCAGATTGAAAACCTAAGTGAGAGCTTTACTTCCAGTTTCTGCTGACAGAGCAGTCCAGACACGAGCTTCTGAGCCTTGGGCATGACTGAAGCTTGACAAGATCACTTGCCAAGCCCAATGTGCTTGATGAGACTCAGTCACAGTGGAGTGTGACAACAATGCAGAGTGGTGAAGAAATAGGAAAGGCAGCTGAGTCACTATATTTACAAGTCACTAATCCACTCTGGGTATAATTACTTATAAAGCCTATGGATTTGAACAAAATATCTGTTGGCTTTTTTTTTGGGGGGGGGGGGGGGGGAGGGGGGATTAATCTTCCTGACTTAATAGTGTCTGTTAAACAGAGATGGAGTTTTCTAATCAAAAATACCAGAGGAGGAAAAGAATAGGTTTATTTTATGGTGTGGAAAAAATTTACTGAGCTAACTGGGTTAGGTGTTATCGACAAAGATCCCTGAGGAATGTATAGCCACATAGATGTAGCCAGTAATATTGCTCATACACATTTCCTAGGGCTGACAGAAAATACCTCAAAGAAACAGCAACTAAACCTAAGGTTTTGCTAAAAAATACAGATCATTTGCAGAGAAGTATGTTTTAAAGTACATGATTATATGAGTTTTTAATGTAAGATGAAGTACAATTACACCTGGAGGACTTTAGACTATTTCAAAATTTTTAGGAGTTTAAAATTTTTATAGATCAGTTTATGGGTTATTTTGGGCACATTATATTATTCAGCTCCTGAATTCCTGGCTGTTTGCATTTTTGTGAGAATTGTCTACTTGATATTCCTGCTGGAAACATTTGTTTTCTGCAAGAAGGGCCATGGAACACTTTTGGCTTGGCTTCAGCTGTCACCAATCCTTGGCATCAAGCACCAGGATCCTGAGGAATATAGTAAGTGGGAGGTTAGGGGAGAGTTACTGGGGAGCTGAGCCTGAACAAAGTAACAGTAGGAACATACATATATATTTTCAAATATAATTTTAAAATAAAATATATAATTCTCCTCTCATATTTTAACATTGGGAGTCATAAACTTTAGGGACTTTTAATGGAAAGGTATGGATAAGGGGCTTATTAATACACTGGAGAGGTAATGAATCAAGGGCCATGATGTGGAAAAAGAGATACAGTTCACTGGGTGAAATGAGTAGGAGTTTTATGGCCAGGGGTGTCTCTGACTGGGAAAAATGGCAGATCTGAGGCAGGAGAAATGGGAATGTGGAGTATTTCATTCCAGGTTAAGCATGTCAAGAACTGCCTGGTCCCTGCATGTGCCCTCTTTCCTGTTAGAAATGCAGTAGCTCAACATGGAGTGAAGATTAGAGACTAGATGAAATTCAGTGATGAAAACAGTTGAATGGAGGAGTCAGAATCGATAGAAGAGTGGCTTGCTGATAACCCAGAGAGCTGTCATAGGAAAAAAAAGTACCTAACAAGAAAAAATGTTCCCTTGAGTTCTGAAACAGAAACTAGAAGCCATAACAGAAAGATTACTTCAAGAAAAATCCATAAGATAAGACTGATTCAACCTCTGAAGAACACCTTGTTCCTAATTGGGATCAGGCTCATTGACGGTGTGACCTGCTGGACATAAAACAGTCCTTGACAACTGAAAAAGGGCAATCATATATGTTTTAACAGTACTGTTGTACTGCTGGTTATAACATCATTCCATAATAAATGATCTTCTTAAAGAAGACTTCCATAATTGAAAAACAGCCTTACACAATAAGGGAAACAATCTAGATACAAACATGTGGACAATAATTTTAAAATCAGGATATTTTCTTTTAAATTATTGTTAATGGCAAAATAGTTTGTGTGTTTAATACTATCCTTCCTAGTGGAATTGGATTCAGAAGGGAATTGTTAACAACAAATTTGTTGTTACAAATTCATGTTCATGTTCTGTTTGTTGATAATGAAATCAAATTATAATGAGATGAGAAACCAAGGTGCAAAATTTGGAGGCAGACTATAAGAGTGAGACAGTTAACTTGGAAAATGTTATTTTCCAGGTGCAGGGAAGAGTTACACATTTACCTAGCCAAGGCTGGATATACAGAGAAGACCAACATTTGCTTCAGAAAGTTCCCAGTAGATGGAGGGGCACAATGAAGTGAATAATAGGAGCCTCTGAAAGGGAGTGTTTGGAAGAAGCAGCAAAGCAGTCTCAGCCAAATGTTGGTAGCAAGTGGGCTGAATGGAAATTACTGAACATGCAAGGCAAGAGTGGGCTTTAAGAGGAGGAAAATATACAAATAGCCTATGTTGTTCCTAGTTTTCTGTGGATTCTACACACTCTTAGGTAAATTGCTACAAAGCACTTTGCTCTGAAGTGGTTGTTTTTGGTCACTTACAATCAACCAGTGATCACAGTGGCAAGAGAGGAAAGGGGTCATTTAGATTAAGAATTGCAGTAGGATTTACTCCCAGGGAGAAGCCACCTGGGGATCTAGTCCTTGTGCATCCATCTGTGATGTTCAGCTTTAAAAGAAGTGCTAAAGGTCAGGGCTCTCACTCCTCTGGACTGAATGGAATTGAACTGCCTTTTGCACCCATAACTCTAAGGGAATATGTCTGGCACACTCTAAGCATGGGAACTGTCTATATGCTGTAATTTAAAATATATTTTCTCTACCCCTACTGGCAGGAGAGAAGTGGGAATAGACTGGAAATAGCACAGGATGCACTTATTGTTGCCTCACTATGCAGAGGTAGGAGTCTTCCTTCTGAACTTCTCCCTGGTATCAGACACAAATATAACGTGTATTTTGATCTCAAATATCAATAGAGGCCTATTAGACTGTGATGGTTTATTCAAAATCATTAATTTTTGGACCCTGTCCTTTCAGATTTTATATCTCTACATGGCTCAGAAAACTCATTGTTTCCATCAGCCTTTTATTTGGGATGTTGATAAACTGTATTTGTTTATTTTTTTGAATCTGCTGTTATTCACGGATTCTTCCAGATGCATATATAAATGTATAAATATCTTAAATGTATAAATATTTCATTAACAAGGAGATTTCTGATTGCTATAGAATGTTCCTTTCTCTTTGTCTTCTTTACACTGAAGTATTTAATTTCTCTGCAATACAGAGAAAATAGAGTTAATCTTGTTTTGAAGCCAGAAACTGGACAAAACAATCAGAACTGGCAACAGTAACTGAACAATTGTGACTGTCAAATGTGACAAAATGCAATAATTGGCCATTATTAGATCACAGGTTTCCTGGCTCTGGAGGTAACAACTGGGGCCAAAAGTGTCTGGTACATTTGGTCAGAAGAGGTTGATGATCCCTCTTATATTCAGGATCCCTCTTACATTCACTGTGATCAGTGAATTTTATTGTTAGGTTATTCACATTTATTCTCGAGGGGCTGTCTAGTCAGATTGTTTCTAAAGACACTAAATCTTCACAACTGCTTTTTTACAGTATTAGCACATCTATAATTTACAAAGTGTTTAGGAGTGATGCGTATTGACATTGCATGGCCAAGCTTTGGTAGCGGGAGGGCTACAGGAGTGGCTTCTGTGAGGAGCTGCTGGAAGCTTTCTCCACGTCCAGCAGAGCCAGTGTCATCTGGCTCCAAGATGGGTGTGCCACTGGCCGGGGCTGGGCCAGAAATGGTGGTAATGCCTCTGAAGGAAAAATAAGTTACTGTGCAGTTGTAATTGTGGCCTGAGAAGAGCAGGTTGAGAACAAGTGAGAGGAACAGCCCTGCACACACCAAGGTCAGTGGAGGAGGTGCTCCAGGCACCAGATCTGAGATTTCCCTGCAGCACGTGGTGCAGACCATAGTGAAGAAGGATATTCCCCTGCAGCCCGTGGAGGACCACAGAGATGCAGGGATCCATCTGCAGCCCATGGAGGAGACCCATGCTGGAGCAGGGGAAGGACTCCTCTCCCTGAGCAGCGGAAGAAACCATGAGTGATGAACCGATCATCACACCCATTCCCTGTCTCCCTGCACTGCTGGGGTAGGAAGGAGAGCTGGGAAAGAGTGAGGAGTGGGGGAAGGTGTTTTTAAGGTCTTATTTTACTGCTCATTATCCTGCTCTGATTTTGTTAGAAATAAATTCAATCAGTATCAGTAACTCTAGCCTGCTTTGCTTGTGAAAGTTTTTGGTGAGTGACCTCTCCCTAATCGCAACTCATGAACATTTTGTTACATTTATTCTTCGCTGTCCTGCTGTGGAGTGGAGTGATAAAGAGGCTTTGGTGGGTGCCTGGCATCCAGCCAGCATTAAACTGCTACATGGTGTCATGTAACCCATGTCTGCCACCCTTTCGGGAGGCACTTTCCTCATAAATCAGATGTGGTAACTTTCTGCAAATGTTGAGTTTGAGACCAATGAGCTGGGTTGAGATCTCTGTTCTTATTAGCACTGATTTGTTAATCTGGGTAGTGGTGAAGTTTATCATGGTATGACTGAGAGTAAATGAATTGTGAAACTAAATATATTAATTTTAATATCATAAAGTGCTTGTAATACAAATAACCTGCCACATTATGATTGAAATATATAGATGAAAAAGTTTTAGCAGAAGTAATTTTTATTTCTTACAGCTTACTCTTCCCCTTCCAGTTTGATGTCAGCTATGTATTAGACACCAACCAAATAATCATGAAAAGACACATCTGTATGCTTAAATTTAAATATACATATATATGGCTTAGATTCTGACACAAAATTTCAGTGTATTTTTAAATTTGGAGACTGAGTTCTGTTGACTTTCAGAGACCAAAACTGAGCTTATGCATCAATTCTTGCACTTTTTTATACCTTCTACTGAATAACCTAGTAATATATTCTCAGATGGAATTTCAGATTAAAGCACTGGACTGTGAGAACAGTCAGCTATTTCAGCTTGGCAACATTTGGGCATAGAAATTTATTCCATGCATCATCTATGCAAGGAGGAAGTTTGACAAGAAATAAAAAGATTAATTATGAAAAGAAAGCTTTTAAGAATTTCTAGTAGCAAGACTATCTCAAACAAAGTATGCAGAGTTTGCATGATGCAAGAATGAAGTTATTTTATCTCACATTATAGGGAAGAATAATAATTTAGTACAGTAGATAGGTAAAAAAATGAAAGGGAGAAATTGCAGGTTGTGAATATAATGTAATCAGATATTATTAATAAAAAAACTCTGTTATCATTAAGATTGCACAAAAACTCTAAGAAAAAAAAATTCTGAGACAACCTTGTTTGGTTTTGTATCATGGGCACAAGGCTCAGTGTCACAGAAAGGTTTGGCTTACAAGGTCAGCAGGTCAGTGGTGGCCTGACCTGGGGGACCAGGACAGGAGAGCAGGGCAGGGTGGCAGACCCTGACTGGGGCCACCCAGGAGCTGGATCATGAGACAAGTTCATGGTGCCCAATCCAAGGTGCTCTCAGGTCAGGCTGGGGAAGCGGCATTGGTGGCTCAGGGTCCTGAACAATCATCCAAGGGCGCCTGTGGTGTGCAGCTCAGGCAAGGAGCAGGGCTGGGGTTGAATCCCAGCTCCTGAGCGATGGGAAAGCCCAGCAGCCCAGCTGGAAGACTTCTCCCAGCCCAGCTTTGTTCCAGTGGCTGCACCTCACATTGACACAGCAGCAGAGGTGGCTGTGGGTGTGGTAGCCAGACCCCCAGGGAGTTGGAGCAGCTGCTCTTAAGAGGGACTTGAGGCCCTGGGTTAAATGGCCTCACACAGCAAAGCAGATTTAGTCTTTGCTGAGAACATTCTCTATAGGGTTTGTTTTTTGTGTTAACCCTTGATGTCACACAACTTTCTTACATTTTATTTTATTTTTCCTTCTGTTTATCTTGTATTGGACTAGTCCAGTTATTGATTTCTTCTACATGAAATAGTATTTACCATAAAATAAATTTATTTAAGAACAATAACTGAAGATGATATTTCAATATCTCAAAGCTAGATGAATGTTTGGACCAAGTGCTTGTGAAAACTTTCCCAATTTATGTCTATGAAACCCAGAGACAAAAAAAGTTCACACCAGTACTTACCCAGTCAGGTCCTGTGGGTCTTTCAAAGATATTGTCACAGCAGTTGGCTTCTGACTGACCCACCACTTGCAAATTGATCTTAAAATTTTTCCTGAAAGAGAAAAACAAAGCAAAAAAAGTACTTAGTTGACACAATTGCTTCCTTTTTTAGTTCTTCTCTTTCTAGTTATAGATGTATATATCATACTAATCCTGATCAATCAGAGAGGGGGATAGGATGAGGCTGTTCGTGCTGTTCAAGAGAGAGCTGAGTTCTGGCTGAGGGAAGGAAACAAAAATTGTGTCGTCTCTTTCCAATGTTATGATAAACCAACATTTTCCATTTAGTAAATTGCTTTATTCACAACCAGTCAAAGCAGAATTTGTAATTTTTATAAAGGGGATGCTTTTTTGTTCTATATTTTTTCTTATTGCTGAAAGCACTCTGCATCCTTGGTTTTACTAATTTCACAATAGAAGACAGTAAATCCATGAGGTAGGCTGGCATTTAAATGTAGGAAAACAATCTAATTCCTTGCCATGAGAGTTTAAAATTCCACAAGCATATTTTCTCTGGTTTAACTCAAGTTTAGTCACAAATTCAATATTGCAATTTGGCATTCAGCAATATAGCTTGCCTACTGTGTAGGGATTTTCAATTCAAGTCCCACTGACTTCATATCCTTTGTGATATTCTTTAGCTCCCTATTTAAAAAAAGACAAACAAACTTGTATTTGTTTGTATAATAGTGGAAATAAAGCATAATCAAACTTGATTTTCAGAGAAATGCTGTTCAACTCTATACATACAGCAGTTGTCCTTCTGGTGACCCTTTCTTTTCGTGGTTGTGGTTTTGACAGGTGCTTTTGCTTCAGGCCACACAGAGGCTTTACACTATTAACTGTGGTGACATTTTTCTTTCTTGAATTGTTCCAGGAAAAAAAGCTGATGAGAAAGTTCGACTTTCCTTTTGTTTTAGTGTGTGTCTTAAGGGCTTAATGTTAGTGCCATGGTGACAACCAAAAAGTTCACATTCACCCCTAATTTTTCAGAGGGATATATATCTTGGCACAGCTATTCCAATGGGTTATGAAACATGAGAATGGGTGTGTCGACATATGCAGAAATAACCAATAGTAAACAATCAAGCACAGTGGGCTGGAATCACTGTTATTCTTAAGACTCTGATCTAGATCTATAGGTCAGAGAAATGATCTATCTTCTTTTTATTGGTTTCAAGGGACTCAGAATCAGTTTTTTCGGCTTTGATTAAAGAAACATAGAGGACTCAGGTCATGATCTAACTACAATATTAGGGTCATTTGGAAAAAGAAAGTTTAAAAAATATTATTACCATTTATTTAATCAGACTGGCTTTGGCAGCATTTCATGAAAGACTTTTACAACATACAGAAATTCACCATTTTACCTCTATTTCTTTATTGTCTTTTCTGACTTATTGCCTTTTTTTTTTTTGTCTTTGAGCAATCCCTTTTATTATTCTGAACAGGATAACAGCAATGAAAATACTGGCAATCAAAATGTTTGTCTTTGCCACATTCACATCATAGATATCATAAAATTTTTGATTGTAGATGGAAAGTGAGAAAACAATTGCCCATTGAAAGCATGATATACCCTTGATTTCAGAATTCAAATTAATTTTTTCTGCTATTGGATTTTGCTCATGTAAATAAATGAATTCATTAGTCAATAAAAACACAAATCAAAACAATTCCCAAGCATTCATTTTCAAGTTACATACAGATTTAAATCAACATACATGGAATTTCTTAATATTTCTTGGCCTCATGTTATGGAGCTAAATCTTAGTTTATGTGTACTTTTATTTGCGTTAATGTCTCTAAAGCAGTAGTTACCTCTTTATTTAACACTTTTTTGCTTTGAATAAACGTCTCTTTTTCTTCTTCTGTGTGTATACCAATGTGTGTGTGTATATATGTATGGACATATAGATACATGCATGTACTCATTTTGTCTTATTCGTACTATTATTAGGCATGCTAATGAGACTGCTGGTGCTGAATGATTTAGTATTTTTTTTTTAGAATCATTCTGGCACTGAAAATAAGTTGCTTGAGACTTCTCTATGGAAAATGGATAATGTGTAGAGAGTGTGTCCAGTTCAATGTTTATCTCATTAATCTGGCTCCAAGGAGACCTGGATATGATTCTTTGCTCCACCACAGGTATTTTATTTGACCCTTGGCAAATTGCTATGCTTCTGTATCTCCATTCTTCAAGCTGCCAAATGTCTGAGGATGTGTGTTTAAACCTCTTGGGAGGGGATAGGCTGGGTAAAGAATACAAGCAAGGAGGAAGATTTTGAGGATGAATGTTCAAACACAGCAATAATGGAATTATGAAAAACTCTTATGCCCCTGTCCTCCAAAAAGGCCCACACAAAACCCCAAACAAAAAAAAAAGCATAAAAAAAAAAGAAAATAAGATGATAATCTATGCAAAATTACCTGGGGTGCTATTTTTGCAGGTTGATTCTCCACTGTAGTCTGCCTTGTACCATTAGTGGTGCTAATGTAACTGAAAAAATGCCATCACTCCATTCAAATGGCAATATCATACCAGTGAAAGGAATATAAAAACCTAAATATTAATTCTTAGTCTGTTTTAGATACCATAACTTCATTACTTCAGGGTAAACCTCATTAAAAACTTTGGGTGGATCTTCCCCATCCTTCCCTGAAATTTGAATTGAGTGGGATGCCCTGTACTTATATGAATCACTCATAATTTCTGTGTTAAACTGGTGTGTCTGGATATATTGAACTAACCTCTTCCTGGAAACCACAGGGGTTCAATAGCTTTATTAAGCAGCCCTAAAACCTAAAAAGGCATTCTGCATTATAGGCCACTGACAGGAGTTTTATCATAATATTAGATTTATTTTGTATACTTTTTATATAGGCACTTTTGAGAAGGAATCTTCATTTGTCAAAACCTACAAAAAGGCAGGGGATGGTGTTTTGAATAAGTCTTCCTGAGACAATAGAAGTAGTTACTTCAAGCTCATATTATATTATATTATATTGAAGCAGTATGTCACTTGTTAATAAAGGTATGACCCATTATACCTTTATTCATATGTTTCAGGTAGTGCTTTTCCCTGTGCCAAACAAAACTTAAGCAGTATTAGGAACTCGTGATCAGAATGGCTCCAAAATATCTCAGATGTAATCAGTCACCTACCATGACAGAGCAATGTTTTACTTGAACCAATATTTTTAAAACACCATACCTAAAGAAACATCCCTGAATCTGTATTTAAGCATTAAATAAGATCTTGTTTAAAGAGACACTGATAACCTATTCATAGGAGCTGTGCTTTTCACATACGAATTAAAGCAATAGACAAAGCCAAGGCAGAGAAGAAATCTATGATTACAACGAGCTTTGAAATTCTTCTTTTTGATGTTTTCTGCATCTGTTTTTTTCTTTTTGGATGTTTTCTATACATAATAGATATTTTTTAAATATTTTCATCCTGATCAGTCTCATAAAAATAATTTCTTTTCAGCAAAACATATGAAGAAGGGAATCTGTTTCAATTCTATGCAATTATCTGTTTATTTAAAAATAAACTCCTTTTATATAAGACTTTTATTTTATATGAAGATCCTACATTAGAATTGCAGTGACAGAAATATCATTCACAGCAAGAAGGGAAAAAGAATGTCATAACTTAAGCAGACCTCAAAGTAAAGATCGATGCTTAAGAAGGAAATAATTTAACTTACCTGTGTCACCCTTGACTTTCTCACTGGAAGAACTGGCTTTAACTTGATGAAATCATGAAATTTGTAGGTTAATAGCAAGAAAACTGGCAAGTTCTTCTAACATAACAAAAGGTAAAAATGATTAAGTCAGTAGGCTCTTGGATATTAAAGAGATTAATAGGCTTTTTAATGGCTGTATGAATTAATTTGCATGAATGATACCTGGAACCTGGAGAAGAATGAAAAGCTCTTAATGCCAGCATAAATGATCTGTATTCTCTTAAATGATCATACATTGAAAAACAAAAGGGAAAATTCTCTGATGCAAATGTCACCTTTACTGAAATTCCCAAGTTCATAGAAAGTCTAATTAAGGTGCTGGCCAAGACAGCACTGCTAATGATTTTCTAAAAGGTCTCATCATTCTTTGAGCGATCACAGGATGATTAAGCAAGGTTGTTTTAAAACAAATAGTCATTCTTCAGATTTTGTACTTGATTCTGGCGCCACTGTGATTACTAATTATAAAGACTCTGTTGCATCTTATTTGCAATCTTGAAAACATAAAAGAGTTTCAACATTGTAGCATTTAGCTTTTCCCAGATCATCTAGGTATCTACTTCAGCTTGTGCTCAAAGCTCACCCCATGTTTTTTTCACGGTAAGGCACCTACTTCATCAATTCAAACACAGAGAGTGCTGACCCCTTTGGAGTTTCAAGGATCTCTTTGTGCTTTCAGTCATCTAGTAAGATGATATGATAATATTGTGATTCACAGGAGGTCTTATTCATTGTCATCTTCACTTGTGAAGAGAGATGGCTTGAAGACTGTCACCTGAATGGAAGGCCTCTCCCTGCTTCCCCTCCCTTTTCAGGAGAGGTTCATACATGATCTCAGGTGGTACACCATAATCTCCAGGTTCTGGCCATGCTCTTCCCTGGCTGCTGCAAAAATTAACCCTGTCCTGGCCGGAACCCAGACAGGTGTGAAGGATTCAGGGAGAGCCAAATGAAAGTCATTGGAGCCAGCACCTTCAGCAGAGATGTCACTTGGTTTAAGAGAAGAGTGGCTGGAGAGAATCAGTTCATCATTTAGAACAAGTAGTCATGTCAGTTAATGATAGATATTTAGAAGCTCCTACTCTGAAACTTGAAAACAAGTTCCCAGAGGCAGGTTTGTCTCAAGCTGAATGTAATGTTCAGAACAGCTGATTCTTCAAAATGTCACCCAGTCCCAGAATTCCCTCAGAATCTTCAGCTTGACATACATTCCCCAGTGAGCTATTTTATTGGTTTGATCAGTCCCAGAGGTTTCAGTGGTATCAACATATTAAAAGATCTGAAAGGAACCTCACAATCGTCAACAGAAGAGGTCAAATTACACATGCCCAGGTATAACATTATAAAAGACAAATTTGAAATTTTTTAATGAAGAAAATTGCTACTGAGGGAATATGGGAGAGAATTGTTTGTAATAGGACTGACTCAAAGGTAAGTAAAGATGTCAGAAGTTAACTCATTAACAGCATTACTATTCAGACAAGTAAGAGATCCATTTACACAATCTTTTTTTCTTTTCCTGAATTTTATAGCAGGATCAGATTTCCAGATCACTCTTCTACTAAGACAAAAAATCCAACCATAAATCTTGAGAACTACAGGCTAAAATTGCAATAGGCACTGCAAACTTTTACAACCACAAATATGCTTTGAAAGAAAAGGTTTAGTTATAGTGAATATTCTGTGCCTTGGTAAGGGTCTGGCACAGGTTTAATTTAATTAAAAATTTAATTTTTCATATTTCGGTGTTTTTGAAACAGTATTAAATGGCTGAGAAAAACATTTTTATGTTTTCTAATGCCAGATCTGCTTTTTTACAAGTCCTCATTTGGCAGTTTGTGTTTTGGACCATTTTCAGTCTTCTGTAATAAAAGAATTAAAAGAAAAAAATTCTACAACAGGGCTTCATGAATCCCAGTCTTTTAATGTCAAGTTGATACTGCTGTGACTAAAATATCTGTGTTAACCAAATGAACTTATTTGTTTTTTTAAAAATTTATTTTATTATTACAGTTGTCAGTGAAAAAGCATATTTTTTTGTTGTTCTTGTTGAAAATATTGAACACATTTAAACAAAATATTTTAAGTTCTGCTGAAAATGAGCAGGGAAAACAGAACTGTTGCAGTTTTGAACATACTTGAATGATACTTAATGAGAAATGCAGCTCAGTGACTTGTGTTGCCCTTCCTATCTGCTGGCCAGAATTACTAAGTATACTTAATCACTATTTCTTTTTGATGAAGAAAGAAGCCGAGACTAAAGAATCATGAGAAAATGAGCAGGAACAATCTTAATCCCCAGAGTAACTGGTAGTCACATTTGAAAACAACAACTTGAGATTATGTTAAGTTATTGCACTACATTTTGAAGTTAAAAACATTGTAATTGCATTTGCTATTCAATGCTAATTATATTTCTGTGTTATGAAACATTGCAAATTTTCAGGCAGATCTCATGTGAACTTGTTTTAAACTTTGTTGCCAGAATTTACCTATGACCTTGAAATTCATTTTTGCAAGCTAAACTTTGTCATTGAAATGGTTGTGAAAATCATCACAACTCGAGCATGACTTTTCCCAATGGGTTTTTTACCCCTTACTTTATGAATGCTCATAAAAAAATCAGTTACTTTTTTTTCCCCAGTAGACAAATTACTGTATTAACATTTTTGGTTTCATAAAATGTATAAATTTATGAATCTTAAAATTTAACCAATGAATTTAAGAAGATTAAAAATAGTCTTTAATTTTAAAGAAGATTGTTATAGATGGATTATACTTCTCTGCATTACCTCCATACTTTGTGTAAAATTCAAGCATCTCCAACTAGACACAGGCATATGTCTGAAAATTCCTTAATTTACTTAGTGGCCTTCCCCTAGGATACTTTTCTAGGTCAAAAGACTGAGAAAATCGGGTTCTTAGCATTCTCTACTCATCTTTTATTTTATTAGATTGCATTCCGGCAGCAGATGCATTAATGGAATTCAAATACAGTTGATACACAGATTGAACTAACAGACTCATAAAAGGCACTTACACAGTATGCTGATATCTAGCCCAGTGTTATATAAAGGTCAGGCAAACTGGATAGCTTTTATGGAGCTCATTATTTAATCTTAATATTAAAGAGAATTTAGCATAGAAGACTCTAATGAAGATTTGTAATTAAATGGGAACATCATTCTTAACCTGATTATAATTGCAGGGTTTTATAGCCCTTTTGCAGAAATCAGTCTCTTGTTGATGTAATGCAAGGAGTTTTATAAAAGACATGTCTTTGTTTGCAAATCAGTTATTAAATGCATTATATGTTTTTTTAATCTATAGTGTTTTCTATAAAATGTAACCTCGCTGCAAAAAAATTAAGTACTTCCCAAACCGTGGCTTAAAACAGCAAGTAAAGGAATAAAAGATGTTAAAATAGTAATTGAATTATAATGTCTCATGCTCAGATTTTATCCCCCAGTCAAATGTGGTTTTAACTAAAAAATACCAAGTATGCAACCATCCTCACTGTGCTTATATATCTGAAATCTCCTTTAATACACCTCCACAGCATTTCAAGTCAACTTTATGTGAAGGGAGTTCAACTGTCATATTAGCACAAGTATAAGTCACTCTCTACAGTACAATGGCCCTGAATCTGATTAATCTGAATGCTCTTTTTAGCAAACTAGATCATAATAGCTCCCTTGGTGCCATTAATATCTAACTCTTCAAAGATCATGATATCTCAAAGATATTTGGTTCATGGATTATATATCCATTAGGCTGAAACATTTCAGCTAATATATTGTGGTCATGCATTTATCTTGACTTCACCAAGCAGAATACGGCACAGAGTTCACACTGAATCAGACTGATTGCAAAAGAAAAAAAGTTGCTTTATAAATCAGTTGAAATTAGCTAATAATATAATGAAAGCTGTAATACTTCCAGATTTTTTAAAATCAAGAGTAGCAACTTGGAGTATTTTTTGGATGTTTCTAGCATGAGGCAGCTAAGTAAGAATTTCCCTTTGTCAATCTTTGTGTGCCTGCTTTCCTTTTCTTTACTGCTTTGGTGATTCTGGACAGATGTCAGGTAAATTTACAATTCTCCAAAGTATTCTGTCACCTTTTCTTATTTTTCGCTTCAATTCAACCATATATTCTTTCCCTAAAAGTTGTACAACTATACAACTCTGAATCCACACAGATAATGTAGATTCCAAGAAAAATCTGTAGTGACTGAAAGTCAAAAATACACCAATTTGGTATACCTCAGTAGTACCGTAAACGTGCCTGCATTGTGAACGTAGAGCGATATTTAAAATTGTGTGTTCCCAGGATAATGAAAAGAGAATTTTGAGAAGTGTATCACTTTTCTCCATTAACAACTTGGACATTTTAATTTAAAAGTGTTAGATTTTGTGAATAAAGACTTATCCTACAAAATCACAGAATCATTCAGGTTGAAAGGGACTTGAGACCCAGTTCAATCCCTCAGCTCAGGTTGGGCTACCTAGACAAGATTGTCTATGACTGTTTCCAGCTGGGTTTTGAATGTCTTGATGGGGAGAGAGCCCTCAATCTCTCTGAGAAACCATTTCCAGTGTTTGACCACCCTCACAGTAAAAAGTATTCTCTTGTGTGCAATTGGAGTCTGTGCCCATTTCCTTTTGCACTGCCAACAGGCACTACAGAAAATAGTCTGGCTACTCTTCTTCCTTCCCTCCCAGCAACAGATTGATAAATGCCCTCTGAATCTCCACATCCCCCTGCTAATCAGTCCCAGCTCTCTTAGCATCTCCTATAAGAGATATTCCAGCCACTTAATCATCTTTGTGGCTCTTTGCTAGACTCACTTTGTATGCCCATGTCTTTCTTGTACAGTGAAGTCCAGAACTAGGCTCAGCACCTCAGGTATTGTCCCACCAGTGCTCAGCAGAAACACCCTCCCTCAACCTGCTGGTAACATTTTACCCAATGCAGCCCAAGATAATTTGGGTCTTCTTTGACATGAGGCTTTATTGTTGGTACATGTTTGACATGGTGTCCTCCATGATGCCAGGGTGCTTTTCTGTGGCTTTCAATCTGGGGAGCTCTAAATATGTGCTGGAGCATGGGATTGCTGCTTCTCAGGTGAGGTCTGTATTTTCCTTTGATGAACCTCATGAGATTTCTGTCTGCCCAATTTGGCAGCCTATGGCATATCAGTCACATCTCCCAGTTTTGTAGCACAGGAAAGCTTGCTGTCATTGTGACATGCCCCTTAATCCAAATCATAAAATCATTAAGGTTTGAAAAGACCTCCAAGGTCATTGATTCCAATTCAAGCCGTTAATGAAGAGTTTCAATAGGACTAGACACACACCTGTGTGCACCACTTTTGCCTCTGATCAACCCCTTCTGTGCCCACTGTCCACCACTGAGACATCAGTCTAGTCTATCCTGCTTTACCATCTAGATTTCATTAGGTTAATTAGTTTGTCTATGAGGATGTTATGGGAAATAGTGTTGGAAGCCTTATTAAAAGAGATGGAAACACCACTGCTCTCTCCTAATCCACCAAGCTCTACCCATCATTGTAGAAGGTCCTCAAGTAGGCTAAGCAAATTTTCCCATTTATACATCCATGTCAGCTACTCCTGATCACTTCCTTATTCTTCATATATTGTAGTTTCCAGAGTTATTTGCACCATCATGTTCCCAGGGACTGAAATGAAGCTCTTTCCCTACAGTTTCCTATATTGTTTTCTTACTTTTCTGGAAGCTATGAGTGGCACTTGACCCAGTCTCTCCAGACAGGAAGGAGCAGCACAGCACCCAGCAGGGAAAGCTCAACAACCCAGGCAGAGACATAAGCTCTCTTTATAACACTCTTCTTATTGGCTACAGGTGTGGCCTGTTAACATCAGGCTTGTTCCTAATCTTTAGTAATTAACGCAGCTGCAACTCTTTAGGGGATAAGATTTCATTCTATATCACCTTCATTTACCCATACTGTATCCCCCTACATTGGCCGTCCAGGGCATCCCAGGACAACATCAATCCCATGAAACTGGAATGGTACCCATCATTGTGAGCCACTAGGAGAGGCTGTCCTGAGATTACCAACAGAGTGGGCAAGAGGAGTGTGTGGGTGCATCACTGCTGCTCATACAGGCCCATTTGGGGATTGTACAATAATTATGGCATTTTTAGACAGATTACAAAGCTGGGAAATGGAGAGATCAGAGTTGACTGAGGAGGAAAAAATGAGGCAAAACAGAGAAAGCGGGATGTAACAGAGGGTTGTTGGTGTAAACAGACAACAAAGTTATATACTTCTCTGTGTACACAGCTGTGCCCTGTGCCTGCAGTTGGTCCTGGCTTCTCATTGAACTCTATTTCTATCAGTTTGCCAGGATGAGGGACTTTTCATGCGTATGTGTGTGTGTATCTGTGTAAGGGGGTCTGAGCAGCCACTGGAGAGGTTTCAGGTCATCAGGAGCTGTGAATGCTCTGGATTCAGGTTCAAGGAACCATGGGGTGCCAGACACGGTGTGTGACCACTGACAGGCATCACACAGGCTGTCCTGGGAGTTAGGTAAGAAGTTTGGGAGCCAAATATTGGAACAGCACTATATCTGGCCCAGATACTGTAGAGATCAGAGTGTCTGTGTGACAGCTACTGGAATGTCCAGAAGGCCCATGCTGGATACTGGAGCGACCATGGGATCTGGTGGTCAGCTACTGTTAAGCTCATGGGTCTGGGCTAGCAGCTGGAGAAACCTGTTTGCATGTGTGTGTTAGTGGATAAGACAATGCAGGTACTTCCCACTACTTGATTTGCACTGGTTTTGACCAGAGATGGGAATGGGATGAAGCCATTGGTGATGTCTGTGTTTGTGGTAGCACTGAATATTTCATTTTGTGTGAGGCTGGCTGCTCCTGTGTATATTCCTGTATGTGCGCGTCAGCCTCTTGGGAATACATGTTCAGCCTCAATACTGTCTTGGCCTGGGGATATGGAGCTGTAGCAACCTCACTTCTGTCAGTCTACTGGATCTGGCAATTCTAACAGAAAGAAAGAGAGTAGTTGCTCTCTCTATTCTATCTTAACCGAAAAATCTGGAGAATGCTGAACTTTTAAAAGGTTTTGTGATTTTTAGACTTAGCAATGTTAACACCCTGATAGCATGTATGTGCTGCTTATTGACATAATATTGGGTTCCCTAATGAAACTATAAAACACCTTGATGAGAATTTAGAAGGATGCTTAAAACATAATCCTATCATGACTTTGAAGGTTTCTTTGAAATATAACAAACACTCTGCAAGAACAGCCAAGATTTATAGTTCCAGATATCCAGAGTAACTTTGGAGCCTTTGTGACAATAACCTGAGAACTAAAGGCAATCTGCAAGGCTCCTGATCTCTCTCAAATATTCTTTAACTTGAGAAGCAAGAACTTATACAAAAAACCACACCAAACCAACCAACCAATGAAACAGAAAATATCCCATAAAACACAGCAAAACAGGACAAGATAGTATAAAATGTGTGCAACAATTTTAAGATTTAATAGCATAACTTGGTTATGCTATTGTGCCTGCTATTATGGTTTTGACATAGTGCCAACAAAGTATATTATGGTTTATAAAGGAAATTTCTCTGCCTTTTGTGGCAACAGCTTGAAGCATATGCTCAGTTTCAGAAAAAGCAAACAAACACTGCAAAAAAAAGTTGCACAAAAGAAGACAGAAAAGAAAGATGATAGCCAAGCTAGATTTTTTAAAGTGCTTACAAAATCAGTATTGAAGTACAAAGTGACAGAGGAATATAACTACACTTAAAAAAAAAAAATCAGTATCTGCATCATTCTTCTGCTAAGTGCCATAAAATATTAACAGAATCATCTGTAATTAGTGATAAATGATGACTGCTGTTTTAAACTGAAGCACTGAGTAAAAATTAAGCCTTTCTGAAACCCCCTTAACATTAAAATGAAGTTCCTTTAACCTTGAAAATTGGCAGCTATGAGGAATCCTAGAAGGCTGTAGTGTCATCTACAGATTTCATTAAAAGCCATCTCAGAGGGTTGCCCAATTCAACAGTAATGGCTGTGATAGAGCTAAGCTTTGTCTTCAGAATTTCTGACAAGTCTGAACCTGAAATACTAGCCTTTATTAATGAAATGGTACTTCACAAGAAGAGCAAGTGCCACCACTTATATACAGTTGAAATTTATCCTCGTTGAAAAGCTGAAACAAAACAGGATCTGTAGGCTTCTTTAGATAAGTACACTAATCTTCTTAGGTTCTGTTGCATAACAGCCAATTTTAAAATCTAGTATAATTATTAAAAAGTGTAAGTTAAAAGTAAAAAATTGTAATAATTATATTTTAATTATAACAATAATTATGGTCTTAACTAGTAATCCTATTGTCTTCTTTGATGATGAACTGAAAATTCTTTCCCTGTCCAGACTGTGAGAGCTTCTTGCCAGGTTTCAGTGGTGTATGCTTAGCCTTTTTATGCGGCTTCAAACATCCAGGTTTCTAATTGCAGGCAGAGTAATCAGAGAGTGGCAGGAAGAGCAGAAAGGAAAATTGGTGAGCATGCCTAAGGGATCGTGTGTCTTTTGGTGCAGTGGTCATTACTGGTCTCAAGGGTCAAATATCACAACTATCTAAGGAGGTTTTCTCATGATCAGAGCTGTGCCTAACCAAAGAAAAAGAGGAGACCTGGAGGAGAAGGCTCTGCTGTTGGGCTGTTCTCCATTTGAGAACTCACAAGTTACCCTGAAGATGAGTTACTGAGATTCCTGTAAGGATATGTGGAAGGTGAGCTCATCTGAATCACTATGGTTATCTAGTCAAGGAAAACAAATTAATTGTAAAGGGAATAATAAGTAAGGAGGCAAATAATAAACAAAAAATGTACAGTGGCACAAACCTGGTAGGCAAGCGTTAACAGAGGCAATGCCAGGGACCTGTTGGGCTGAGAAGAAGGGCTGGCATTAGGGCAATCAATCTGCAGGCCGTAAAGTTTATCTACTTGATATATTTCTAGGTGCACCTCTTAACTGCTGTTTAAAGACAAAGAAACAATATTTCATAAAAAAAAAAAAAGAAATAGCTTTAAATAGATTTATTTTAAAATGAGTGCAATAAAATTTTAAAATATACATACTAGTTCTATATTATAACAATTATATAATTTCAATGTTTGCCTTGTGACAGTTGCTAGTTTCAAGGCATTTGAGCCAATCTAACACAGAAATTTCCTTAATAGCTTGAAGGGGATCCCTTCAAAATGTAATCACTTAAAGACTCTTTGGGACTTCACCCGTAAGAAAGTTTTCAAATAGTTTTCACAGCCTTTTAAACATGTCCATAAGTTAGTTGTCAGAATAATCAAAAGAGAATACCTAGAGATTGGACCAGGCACGCACAAAGCTGGTCTCAGTACCAGGCAGTGAAAATGGCAGCTCTCTCCTTTTCAAATCCTTATATGACTTCATCTTTGGGGCTTTTGTATTAATCCTTTAGCCTTAAGAAATTCCACCTTACTACAGAGAAGCTATGAATACTTAGGCTTTACTCCTTTATTTGCTCAAAAATATTTCTGCACTAAAATTGTTTGTTGTGTTTTTTGTCAGTCTCTGGAGAGAGAAAGTGAGCAAGATTTAGAAATAAATCTCTATTGAAATATTCATGATGTTGACCATTTATTTAAGTCAGACCAGTGGGGACACTACAATGACTTACGGTTTTAGCAATTTGGATATAGCATTTATTAAAAGCTGTATTTAAAGTTCCCTGTGGGACAGTCACTCCTACTGTCTGATTTTATTATTAGGATTTGCATTTATAAGGATTTTACCGCATGAAAGAGGTTTCACATGACTGAACAGTTGATTGTTGTAGGAATTTAAACTCACTTTTCAGCTGAAAAAGGACCACCGACCACCTTTCTTGTACATCTGTGTTTTCAATTTTTCTTCCCTGCACTTCTGCCAAATGTAAATGAGCACTACTGATCTAGAAAATAATACAGCATTTTAAAATTAAAGCACTGCAAGGGTTTTGATTTTGGACTGGATAGTTAATGAAAGATATAGAGTTATATATAATTCATGGTAGCATTTGGTCTTTTCTTACAACACAGTTCTGTGTTCAAATACTCCATTTTGTCCCCTAGTCTCCTTTACTTGTAAAGCTTGAGATAAAGTTACTTTCCCATTCACACAGACTAATAGACATTTTAGATCTAGTTTTATTTCACAAATAAAACTCTTACAGATCTCTGCACAAGGAGAAACAACAGCCTGGACCATAAAAGTGGAACTACACTGCAATTCCTTACTTTCTAGCTCCACCATTTTAGTTCCAGTTTTCATCAGATGCTGATATGTACATTTTAAAGCACGATGGAAAAAATGCAGTGAGCTTTGTTCACATAGCTCTTCTGTTTTTAAGAGTTAAGGTTAACTGTGTTATTAGACTACAGCACAGAAAATCTGTGACTAAATTAGTAAGCTGGGTGGTGCAATACAAAAGGATCTGAAGGCAAAACCACTGCTGTTGAGAATCTGACATCCACATTACTTGAGAGCTTTACTGCAGATTTTTCCCTAATCCAGGACTCCGCAGTGAGTATCCATTATTAACTGCAATCCTGAATGTCAACTTCCTGGTTTGTTTCATCACAAAAGTAAATGAATTTGCAGAGATGATTGAAAAAAATGCCTCAAAAACTCAAAATGCCTCAAAAGCCCTGATCTTGCTATAAATTAAATTTGTTTCTATTTATTAGAAAAACCTATTCTATTATGAAGTTTGAAAGTGTTTTGTTTAAAATTTATGGGACTGGAGCCTTGATCCATGTTTTTTTGCTCTCATTGTTTCAATAGGTTTTCAATGATCATCTAAGAAATAGCAAGTTTGCCTCTCTACCATCCATTCTTCCTGTTCCAAGGACAGTTTAAAAAAAGGTGAAAAGGAATTAGAGAACATAAGAAACTGAATTGTAAGGATGATTTCTCTTTATATTAAGATGGACTAATGAATCTGAGCTATACCACAGAAAGCTATGTCCCAGGTAGACTGGTGAGGACCCTGTAATCCAGAGGATACCTGCAAAGCTGGGCTCTGTCACCCTCTGCATTTATCCATAATAAGAGGATGTAATTGGAAACCCCCCACAGAATCAATGAGGAATGGAAGAGCAATTAAAGTCGAGTCATTTAGAAAAAACAAATGAGTCTGTTCTTGACCTTCATGTAGCAAGAAAGGGACTGTGTCACAGCTGCAATTTAGCACAGCAGTGTCTTGCAGAAACTAACACAGATTATAGCAGAACATAACTCCAAATGAAAAAATGTGTAACTGGAAAAATTATTCAGTATTAGATAGCAATTACTGCATGAGCTGCAGCAAGGGAGAGAGAGATAGGTTAATGGAGAATTTCAGAAAGTAAATGCTTGTGAGATAGTACTCTCATAAAAGACAGGATGTTCCAGGGTGTGCTGTTGAAGAAGATGTAGTAGGACTTCCATACTTTCTAAGGGGAGAGAGTAATTTTCTCTCTGTGAGTTGACTTTATGTATCTGCTTCTATTGGTTCAAAAGGTTACCTGTAGGACTTGTTCTCTATGGAGAAAAAGGAATGAAAAAATATTAAAATATTTTTTTCTCCCCTTTTTGTTCTGGGCATTAAGCAACTGTCTTGCAGCTTCTGAAAAAACTGAGACAAAAGTTGAGAAAAGGAATGAAGCAGGGTGCCAAGGAAATTGATTGACTGTTTTCCTTCAAAGAAGCTATCAGATCCCAGCTACAGGATGAGTCAGTCAAATAGTTGCCAAGCAGTATTTGGCTCACTTAATCATGAACTCTTTTTTTGCTCTACAAGATTTGTAGCTTCTAGTCACCTCTCTATAAGCTACCTTGAAAAAATGTGTACTTATGGTAAGTTGGATGAGCAATCAATGTATGAAGGCTATCAGAAAAGTTATTATCAGAGGAATCCCCTGAGTTATCACAGTGATGTAAAATAGTTTCCTCTTTCTGTCTACAATGTCTGGAAAATAAACATTTTTCATGTTGTTTTTCCATGTTTGGAAAAGCAAACTTTTTCAGCTGTTTAGGAACAGCTCTTTTAGGTTACAGGCAGACAGTTGCTCCCCCTTTTCTCTTGCTGTCAGACAGTCTAGGCCATTTATGTGGAAAAATGTTCAATTTCAGCAGTTTTGTCCTCTTGCCAAGTAAGAGGGAGAATTGTTCACCCTAGGCCCGCTCCCCTGACAGAGCAGCAGAGGCTGTGGAAACGCCAAGTAGCCTTGTAGATGGGCTGAGCAAGAAGAGGTTAGAAGGATGCTTAGAGCATGCTGGTGCTTTTCCAGAGCTTTGTGCTACAGCAGGGCACATGAATGAGGTGAAAAACAGCTGAAGGCAAAGCTGAAGTTTGGCAGCCCTAGCAGAATTTGGGAGTGTAGCAGTGGCTGCTGGGAGAGCTGTTCTTGAAGGCATCAGAGCCCAAGTGCTTCAAGGCAATGAAACCTTTGCACAGGGAAGTCCAGATACTAATTTTTTTTAAACTCTGCACCAGAATGTCACCTAGGGCATCACTCAGCTCACTCACCTCTTGTCACAGACTAATCACACCCTTTTTAATGCAAGTATCATTCTGCAGTTACCTCTACCTTGGTTTGGAATTGCAGATACTTCAGATTGGTAATATTGGAAAATATCTTGGCCAGGTTTGCTTGTCTAGCTTCTGCAGCTGACTGTGTTTCAGGAAACAACCTGCTTCTTTAAAGCACTTTGAAAAAGCTGTTGTCTGAGAATGACTGGTAATAAAAGTGCAATGGATATAAGAAGGCACCATAAATCATAGGTGTGCAAGTAATAAATTACTATACTGAGCAACCAGCTCCCTAAGAACATAATATTCCTAGTTTAAACTGTGAGAATAAAATCTCTAAAATATTAAATCCTTGAAATATGAGTTTCTGTTTTCTTCTTTCCTGCAATATATTTCAGACAAATGTAACAGCAGATGACATGGGTTAACATGACTTTTTCTTGGGATGGAAGATCAAACCAAACTACAAGAAAAAAAAATGAAAACCACTAAAACAAAGCCAATACAGAGATTTTGATTGATAGGGAAATACCCAAGTGGTGACAGTGAATGAAAGAGATGATGGGAGAGAGAAAAGACTCTAAGAAAAATAAATATGAAAGCTACATAATTATTTGTCATCAAACTTGTCATTGCTTTAGTTTTGTTCTGTTTATTCTACGTTATGTGTGTTACAAACACTACTTTGATGGCTTCATCAGGCTCTCACAGGAATGTCTCCCAGCCATCATCACCAGAACTTGTTGGGTGAAGCCATACCTTGTAGGGTCCAAACCTCAACCAGGGGTCCCACAAGGGCCAGAGTGCAGCACTTTTACCAGAAACAACCCTGTAAGAAATTAATATTCTGAAATGTTATATTGCTTTTCACAGTATAACTCCTCAGTGTAAAAGTATATTTCTGTATTGCTCATTTCAATATAGGAAGGGAAAGGTGCAAGGCACAGAATACAAAAGTCCTAAGAATTTTTTAAGTTCACTGAATGATTATTCTGGATTTTCACAGAACTGCATGTATAAATTACTCAGTAAATCTAATGGATTTCACATCAATTGTATAAATTACCCATCTTTTATATATTTTTACTGTTTTTACATTTGGCCATTATTCCTATTTCTGATATTTTACCTTTACAATTTTCATGCATGTTTGACCTTTTACACATTGCTTAAAGAATTGTGAAATCATATCATATTATACCCAAAAGAATTGAATTTCATACTCCTTTATTGAATGTTTTACATTTAGCCCACCCAGAAATGCTTTTATCAGCTGAAAAAGTAAGGAAAAAATGAAACTGAAGAATTCAAACTGCACCTCCTGTACAAGCTATTTCCCTTTAAAATTATATCTCATGCCAGTGTGGCTACTATAACAATGGCTTTTCTTTTTTTCAGTGAGAAGACTGCAAGCAATTTGCTCAGCAGCAAATGTGCTTGGGAGATGCATGTGATAGATTCAGACCTACAACAATTAAACAGAAATCATGCTTAACACAGTGTTTGTAGATATTTTAAAGCCATCATACTGAATGCCATAAGAATACCCTGCCTATTTCCACTGTACATTACCCTTGTGTGATGAAGAATTTTAACTAGGTGCCATTAATAATTTTAAGATGTGCATTAAAGTCCAAATGTCTCTGTCATGCTCAGGGCTATATACTCAATAAAAGAATGTCTGAGAAGTACAAAAATAGGAAGATACCCAATTCCTTTTGTTTTTTCCTTCTGGTCTCTTAGTTTCACAGTTTGTTTTTGGCAGAGGAATTGTAGATTCAGTCTGTTCAGGCTGCATGATGCTTTATAAAGCAAACTCGTACATTTACTTTACTTTAATTCTGCTAAACTTAGATTTAAATCAAGGTTGAAATCTTCCATGATTAGTTTCAGTTCATAATAGAGCATTTTAGAAGCAGTTCAGTTCCACAAAAACACAGGGTTTGTTTTTTTTTAAATATATAATTAGAAAAGAGTATATTGCTTTGCTTGTTAAATTATTCTTACTTACTTAATTTAAAATCCTTAGTGACTCCAATGTATTTGGATGTGACTGAGGGAATTGAACACCTTGCACACTTGGATGGGGTTTCTGCTGGGTAGGTGAAAATGTGCCTGCATATGACTAAGCTACTCAGACCACACTTCTCAACATGTGTAAGTCAAGATCTTTAGAGACACCATTTACATGAAGCCCACATCATTTTTCCACCAAATCTACCTGAGGGACGAGCTTGTATGCACATGTGTGACTTCTGTGTTTCTTACAGAGGTACCTTGGTGCCTTTCTGTGACTGAAGTGGGTGTTTGCTGTGGATGCTACCACTGGGCAAAAGAAACGAAGATTAGGAGATGGTCTCACTCTTGGCCTCCCTAGGGTTGAAGCAGACTCAATGAGATAAAAATCAGACAAAGGCTATATCTTCAGATTGTATAGTTAAAAACTCCATATGATAAAGCTGGAGTTTTGAAAAGAGAGTGTTATTTCTTCAGCTTATTACTTTTCCAGGGTTGCCTATAATCCTTCTTCCCATATATTAGTTTTGATGCGATATGTCTCTGCACAATGGCCATGATATGAACTAGTTGTGCTCAGACAGGACCTCTCTGGTGTCAGGAAGGAAGTCTATATTTAATAGGTTATTAGAGGATTTGGGCTCAGATTTAGAAATTCAATAATGATGCTGTGACAGATCAGAATACAGGGCAGAATACTCATCATGAGATCAAAAACTGTATCAGCTATGTATGAGAATTTTTTCTGACATAGTTTACATTTCTCTCTCTTTGTATACTTTACACCTTCAAGCAAATATGCTTTTTATTAATCTTCAATAATTATGTCTATATCTATTTAGCCCTGGTAACAATTCTACACTTCTATATTCTCTACATACCTAATTTTCTTATTTTTATTTGTTTCCCAGGAATGAAGTCAGAAATGAGAAAGCTCGCATAAGCTTATTAGTTTTCCCAGTCTAGCTAAATCATGTTTTGTGGTGTGACCAGATGTTGGAAGACATCTTGATGTGAACAATGGCATAGCACAGGCTTTTTTTTTTTTTTTAATAACAAGATTGTCTCCTTTTTTTCCTTTTTCTTTGTAATTTAATATATTTTCTTATTCTTGGCAATAGGTTTAGATACTTGAGCCAATGATTTTTTGAAAGCAAGTTTCTTCAATCTCTCCTAGGTTTGCAAAATATTCCTCTTGATTTCACTCTATTTTTAGATAATCTTTTTAGGGTCAAGACTGGAAAGGAATAAGATTACTGAAAATTTGAAGAAGATCTACTTTCATTCTGGGGAACAACCTGCAATTGTTTGAGAAAGATGGAAGCTGACAGGACCAGCTCTGCTCAAAAGAATACTCTCAAAAGCATTGTGCCTGCTGCAGAACCCAGCACCCATCTTTGTTTACTGCTTTTCAATGATGAGCCTCACATGAGGCCACACATTTCAGAAGACACATGAATATATACATGAATGGAGATACAGATGATAGAGGTAGATAAACTTTGAACCTAAGCCTGGTGCAAGTCTGAGATTCAAGCAGAGACTTTAAGTATTTTATTTTCATTTACTCAAAAGGACACAATAAAACTCAAGTTTTGATTGAAAATGGAAGGATATTTTTTTACACTAGGCCCCTGCAGTTTGGTGAAGTCAGCTGCTTCTTACAGTCCAGGGCTTTAAAAAATTTTTATTGCAGTAGCAACAGCTCCATGCGTAATGGTGGTTTACACTTGAATAAAGAATAATTGCAGATAATGGGTCTGTCAGCATGAATGGATTAGGGGTCTCAGCAGTGGTTCCACCACCACAGTGAAAATACTAATTTAAAATCTCGTTTCCTTTCCTTTGACCTTATGCCTCATTACTTTAATGGTATTACAAGTTAATTTCTCGCAGAGTAGTTTATTTATTTATTTATCTATCTATTTATTGTATTACTTTGCTTGGTATATAGGAGCTTTATGTTTTTTCTAAAAAAGGAGCTTTATATCTCATATGGCATTTGGCATTTTATGGTTTAGTTCTAGGAAAGCTGTCTGCTTTTTGCCAGTTTGAGGGCTGGCCGTGAGCAGATGGTGGAAGATTTGGGCAGTCACTCGAAGTGAAAGGAAAATGCAAAGACTGATGTCAAGACAGCCTCTTTGTGGGAAGGCAAAGAGAAGAGATTCCTACTCTCATCTTTTCATACTTTGCCTCTTTTATAGGAACTTAACATGAATTGAGCTTTTCTAATGATTATTCCACTCTGTATTCAATCCGTTATTTATAAATACAGTGTGCATATTATTTCATTGCAATCATGTAGAATTCTATTCTTGTACTTGCAGTCTCCTATTTAAAGATATGAACTACTAATCATGTTCTTACTTTCACGTATTGTTGCCATTTGCAGACTTTTTTGCATAGAAATGGAGAAATTAAAGTACACTCAGAGACGGGATATTCCACAGCACATTCAGTGAGCCCAATTAATGAGTCATTATAGGGGAGAGGAGAGTTAAGGGCAAGTTTTTTTAACCTCTCCTGAGAAAAAGATGTAGCATTTCCTGGTTTGCCTCAGCTGCTGCTGTCTAATTTACCTTCCCAGCAGATTTGTGTGACAGTACTGCTGGTGAGGGACCTCTGCCACCAGGTAAAGAAACTGTGAGAGGAGGTCGCCACACTGATCTCCTTATCAGAGATAAGGAGGAAGAGTAGCAGATGGATCTGCTCTGAGACCCTGCAGCATCAGGAGTCTGAACACCCAGCCATGGTGAAGGAGATAAATGTGTGCTAATCAGACTGGAAAATGGACACTCCCACTATGGTCAAGGTTGGGAGCTGGTGGCTGCAGATTTGCAGCTGCAGAATAGGACCAGACAGGGCGTCTGGAGCTGTGTCCAGGGAAGCATCAAAGCCAGCTGAGACAGCCTTGCAACAGCACCTTGATACATTTACTAAGTTTAATCTAAATTAATTTACATATATTGCTCATATAACAAATTTCTGACAGTCTTCTGTCATATAGGAACTTCAGATACATTGATCAGATCATAAAATAGCTAAATGAATACTTGATCAGAAAAGGAAGTTAGTGGGTTTTTTTTAAATTAATTTAAGATGTTTAAATTTAGTTTCCCAATATTAAAGTTGGTACTAAATTTAGAGGGGTTTTCAGCTGAGTACGAAGTAAAATACACAAAATGAAATGAAATCTAAAGTCAAAGAGAATAGCAATGTAACTCACTGCTTGTAATGAAAGATAGTGAGCCAAAACAAGCATAAAAATAAAAAGTCCTTAAAATAAACAATGACACTGAACATTTCATTGAGCATTTCAATGGCTTAACTGCTTTTAAAGTTAGGAAGAAATGTCATTGAAACAAATTTCTCTATGACTTTTCATTCTTTCCTAAGCCCAGACAGTATTTATCTCACTCTTTTAGAGGTTCTACCCAAACAAAACACTGCTTCCTGTTTCAGTACAGACAGAAAAAACAACAAAGGATAAAGACAGCAGCAAAGTATTGTAGGAACGAAGGAAGCCAGGCCAGAGCAGAAAAAAATGGAATCAAATTTCCAGTCAATGAAATGAAATGGAAACGAGATGTAAGGAAATGTGAATAACCACAGGCAAAATTGTGCTGCCCTTAGTGAAGTCAACCAAAACTGCTTTTTAGAATGTGATGAATACTTAAGAAGTGTGGGAATCAGTCAACAGATTGTTGGAACACTTGAAACAAAGCTCATGGAGGGAAGAGAAAGAAAAAATCTTAAGGAGATTGAAAGAAGCCTGAGGGGGATGTGAGGAAAGATATGTCTAGAAAGACAGTCAGTAAAAGAAAAGCAGAAAGAGACAGGCCAGATTCTCAGCAGAGGCTGACAACTTAACCCATCTCATGGACTGTTCCTGTCAGACATGGATGTTGATTAATGGTAAATAGATTATAGAATCATGGCAAAGGAAAAAATATATTACATTTAACATCAGTAGGAGAGTAAAAACTATATGACTTATTTGGAGTATTATTTCAGGCCACATTTTATTAGGGGAAGTTCATATCTATTCTGATATAAAAAAATAACAGGTTGACATTTTTAGATTTTTTTCCTTAGTATTAATTAAAATATTTGCTTTGAAAGTATAAAAAAAAAAGAAAAGAAATGCAGTTTCTTTTTAATTTATTTATGATTTACAGGTACAGTTTCTGTCCTGGCAGTTCTACCAGTGACATCTGCAAAATCAGATCTTTTGCTGTGTGACAATTTGCTAATGCCACATACTCAGTGGTCTTTTTCTAAATGTCCTTATCAGTTACTTGTTAAGGGTAGGTGGACTTGTAAATTACTGTTTAATTTTGCAAATCAGTGTGATTCTACTAGATCCAATGGCTTCATATAGATCCATTATACGCCTGTTATTCCAAGAATGGCATATGTTAGATATTACTTGGGTTATAAGTTTTCTTAAGAGAAAGTCATATAATCAAAAATCATTCTTTAACTGTAGCTGTGAAAGAGGAAAAATTATCTTAAATGAGCAAATATCTATTTTGGGTTTCAATGGGATTATGACAAAAAAAATGCAAACTATCCTAATTATCCTTACAGACATGTTCAAATATGATTTTGGAATCTAAAATAACTATGGTTATGGTGCAAAATTTGAGGGTGTTCTGAAATCCATTCAAACAAATAATAAAACCATCATCCAATCATTTAGATGCCTTGCATGAAACATTTTTCCATAAGGACTAATTATTCATAACTTTTAGAATTGCAGAACTTCTGACAGTCATGGACTTATTTAGGCAGGAGTAAATATGGATTATTGCATCTGACTTCAGGAGCTCAGATGCAACGCTTACCATCTCAAAGGTAGAGTGCTGCTCACCTCATTCCTACAAGTATTCTTGGCTTTTGCCAACAGCTCTAAGCTGAACTTGGGAACTTGAGATGCCAGAAGTAACTGAACCAATTTTTGTTTTAGAGATCAAGATTTAATTAATTAGTTAGTTAGGATAAATTAGCAGTAAGTCATGGTTATGAAGAAATATTCCATGTTTTCTCTGTGTGTGTGCTACTCAAGGAGAGGCTGTTGTATGATAAATGTTGTTGTAGAGTGGTAGCTTGGTTGTTAGGTTGGCATTCATGTGACAGTGCTGAGGTTTCAATTATCTACTTGCATCAATCAATCTTTTAGTTTCCAACACTGTTGCCTGCAGTAATGTCACAGCTTTTCTGTCAGACAGGAGAATTTTGCGGGAAATGTTATTCATTACAGCTGCAAATCTGTCACTGCGCCTGGCATGGCTTGTTAATGACAACATTTATTTCAAAGAGTCGTATTTTGCTTTGTTGCTGGAGAGTTGATTTTGTGATCACACAAAATATAATGAAATGCCAAGAAGATGAAGTGAATGAAGTTTACCAAAAATGCAGCTAAAGTGGTTGAGATCTACTTTAAAAAAATGCACACAAATACACTCTTTATATTTTGTTGAAAACATTTAATCACTTGCTAGGAACATAAGCATGGGCAGTGGAAAAATGTTGGTTAGAATACAGAAAGTAGAGCAGCAGGCACAAACAGCAAATTTGAGCTTCATTTGGCTTCTCCAATCCATAATACTGGAAAGAAAAAGACTTTTCAATCAATCTTTTAAAACAAACACAGTATCTAGCTCTTCTACTGCAAATATTGAGATGTCATCTTTCTCCCTCACCTTTTCTTAAAGAACTGGAACATCTTTCATGTGAATAGAGGCTGAGACAGCTGGGACTGTTTAGCCTGGCGAAAAAAAGGTTTAGGGGGAAGTAGAGAAATCTCTGATGGAAGGGAATGAAGAGAGAGCCAGACACTTGGTAGAAGCCAGTGGCTTCTTGCCACTGACAGGATTGGGCATTGGGCACAAATAATAACAGCAACAAAAACCAAACAGGAAATGTCACCAGAACACAAATAATCCTTCTTTACTGAGAGTGTGATCAACTGCTGGAGCAGGTTCTCCAGAGACACCATAGAGTTTGCAATCATATTGACACTCAAAACTTAAGTTTAAACTTACAGAACGTATCCCTGTGCAACTTTGCCACGCTGACCATCCCTGGGCAGGGAGATTTGGACCAGCAAACCTCAAACCTCAACCATTCTGTGACTTATGCAAGCTGTTCACTCACAATATTTCAAAACACAGATCAACGTAGGGTCAATACCTGCTAACTGTTAAGCAATACATCGGCAGAGCATGGATATAGAGAAGCTCATTAATTAAATGAATGAGAAAGAGGGGATTATCAGCAAATTGATGATTGTATCAGTTTCATGTATGTCCTAGTGCTATAGCAAGGGCATACCTTCTGCTGCTCCTCACAGTGTTCTCTTTATAATATCTCTGCTGAAATACATAGAAGGACATTTCTCAGGGGACAGAATCTTGTCAAGTACTCTTGGACCAAACTTCAGACACACTCAAACTACAGTCTTGCTTCTTGACTCTATTTTTTTAAATTTCTGTCCACTCCTCTATTACATATTCCCTAAAAATACCACAAAAGAAATGAAAAATTTTAAAAAAATCCAATATATTTAAAAACCTTAAAATATCAGGTGCAAAGTCTTAGTGACATCTAAAAATGTCTTTTGAATTTTTTTCTCAACACTGTAAAGTCAATGGAGTTAAATAAGAAGTAAATGATCCAAAATTTACAAAATAAGACAGTTAGTAAAATCTCAGTATATGAGTAACTGCTAGAAGTTTTATTTCTGATTCTTTGTCATAACTGGTAAAAGAAGCCATTTGACTTTAGAAATAAACTTTCTATTACTTTACATTAGATTGGACTCATTCTAGTTGTCTGTGCAAAGCTGTTGTGTGGAGAGGAATCAATAAAATATAACTGGAATTTATGCTAGGTCTTGCCCTGTGCCTCTACAAAAAAGTGTAAGGGGAACAGTGATAATAAATTTAATACACGGGTACAAGAAATATGAAAATACTTATATTCTCTGTATGTAGAAGGGAAGAAATTCTTTAAATCTTCTCTACACAGGATAAGAGAATTAAATGCAATCAAACCAGTAAAAATTCTTATTAATTACCTCTTTACTTAATTTCTTTCATTTCCCTGACACCTCCAAGCAATTTAGGGCGTAGCACTATTGATCTGTTTGTCATCTGAGAATGTTTTTTTGTGAGCTTCTGAGTTCTCACAGCATTCCTTGTTAAATAAATAGTTGTTTATTTATTAAAAATGGACAAGCTGAACAATTGTTTCTTGCTAGTTTACTAGGAGATAAACATGAACTTTTTCTAGACATGCTGATTGTAATCCATCAAACAATGATTAAAGAGTAATACTCTTTGTTATTATTAGGGGGAATATTAAAGACTTTCCTGAATTACAATTGCAATTCTTGAAACAAATAATAAAGAGATGTAATTTTCTATGCCTTTTTTTGAAGGGATTCCTTCTTTGTAGGAAGAAAAGTGAGACATGGACAAGTGGATGTCCTGTTGCATTCAGCCTCAGAATTTAGCAAACAAAATTAAAACCTTCTCATTCTGTAAATAAATATAGCCCACATTTAAAGGAAAAATGTAATAGTAATCAAGATATAAACCAAAACTTTTTGTGAATGATGCAGTAAGAGCGTGGCCATTTTCCAGTAGAGGAAATACAGAATACTCCTACATAGAACATTGACTTTGAACCATGTTGCATTTATATTGGTTTGTATAGTTAATTTTGTAAAGTTTGTTTGAGAGGCAATCTTGCTTCTATTAAGTACACATCAGACTACGCAGTACTTAATCTTAAATTAGAAACTGCATAATCAAAATGACTAAAATGTTAAACAGACCAGCTGAAAACAGTGGAACTGATTTTTATCTCAAGTCTCATCTTGATTTGTTTGGAAAGTTCAGTTTAATAGGAAGCTTTTTAAAGGATTGCAAACAAATACATACAATCCTTTTGTTTCTGTAGCAGCATTGCTTCATACTCCTTTAGAAACTTTTTCCTTGCATTTTGGAGAGGCAGATGACTGGTGACCCATAAATTAAGCCCTGTTAAGTCAGTAACAATGTCCTGTGTTTTAAGGTCCTCTCATGAAGACACAGAAGGGACACCTTACACAGTAATGTATTTAGACAATTAACAATTCCACTACTGCAAGTCATGGATTATGTGGTCCCTACATCAGGAAATGTGGGGAAGGAACTCTGTAAGCAGTAACAGTGCTGTTAAATAGTCTGTCCTCTAATTTAATTGACCACCTGTAGACCAGACTGGCAGCCAGCCTTCACAGAGGAAAAAGACATATGATGCCAGACACCTTGAAAAATGAATAATCTTGTCCATTTTTTTCTAGCTTTACATCCTCATCCCTTACACTCAGAACAGCCAAACTACTTCAAAATATTGGCTGCCAGCTCTTCTTTTTCCTAGTGTCCTTGTACTACATGTCATCTCCCACAGAATGGGCAGGATTGATCCTTCCCTGGATATTTAAAATGCTTTTCTTAACAAGTTGGTGTTTTGTGCCTGTTAGTAAATTGCCCATTTCTCAAGGAAATTTATTACAAATTGATTTCACATCTTGTGGCTGAGCTTGACCCCTTGTTCAAAGCTGAATCACTGCTCAAACGAGCTCTCCCATTCACTACTAGAAAACGCTAAAGGCATTTTGATAACTTCTTAGATGACTTAGACGCTGGAGTTGAAAGTATTTTGCTAATGCTTAGGGTATTTTTGTAGACCTGTTCTTTAAAAAGGAAGAGATCTGTTCTTGAAGAACAGATTTGTTTTTGCAGATCAATGAACCAATATAGATTTAGTCCCCAGAAAATAAAAACTCATCCAACATATCACTTTTACTCTGATTTGCAGTGCTGCCAACCTAAGCTTCATTTCCACTCTTGTAACATGTTAACCTGCAGACCCAAAACCTTAAAGTTGCAGTTCCCTCTGTGATTGCAAAGATCATATTTAGCAAGCCACCTTCCTGTTTCCAACAAATACATATGAACAAATAATTTTCTGGCCTGCTAGCAATTTTTATCAACTCCTAGTGAACTTTGTGATTCTTATTTGTAAGAAATATAACAAAATAACAAGCATGTTTCTAGTTATTCTATTTCTGGTGTATATAATTTTCTTTTTTGACATATTAGCCCAAGAAAGGTCATCTTCTAAGGGGTCACTTTTGTCTAACCTGCCTTTGTGGGTAGCATAAACACTACAGTAAGCTTAATTTTTCACTTCGAGGGAATGAGCTACTCCAGTCGAATGAAAGTACAGATAAAATGGAAATGAAAGAAAACACACACAGTTTACACATCACCTTGATCTCCCTGGTCTTTTTATCTCTACAAAATGTGATTAACTCTACAAATGTGTTCAAGTGTGCATTTGGTTTAGAAAATCTTCCCTTAAATTACTCAGGACTTCTCTGCAGATAAAAATGGTGACCTGTATAGCACATTTCCTCAGTATGTTTTTTCGTTCACTTCATTTTTCCTCAATCCCATGACCACACTTTTTCTGCTCCATATAGAATTTTTTTGGCCTGGAAGAATACCCAAACTATCTTTTCTTTAAGATGCAGCCTGCCTGCCAATACAGCCATCTTTCTACCACAGTGATATACCCTTTTAAAAGAAAGATGTTGTTATTCACCTGTATTAAAGTCTTTTATAAGTTAACTCCTTCTGGAAGCGTCCTGTTCTGCAATCTGCTGGTCCAGAGCAGCTTTCCTTCTGAAGGTAACAGAATCCCTGTTCAGTGCAAGAGTCTTTGGGCTTGTATGTCTGTCCCAAAGATTCTCTTGGAGTTTTCCTCTAAAGAGAGTGAACAAGCACAGAGGCATCAGGCCATGCAATAAGTGAGAGATTCTCAAATCTGTGACCATATTCAGTGACAGTACCTTTACTCTGACTATCCAGCCACCTGTATGTGTTGATTGGCTGGATGGTATTTCCAGAGTTGCATACAACTGCACCATGGTTTTGTTTATAGGCTATGTTATGCATGATTATGTCATGTAATTGGCTGTAGTCTTAATGAATTGTGTTATGGAGCATGCATTTTGCTTGTTATTGGCTACTTTTATCTAGACTAGCAAACATGATTGATGTCACAATCTAATAGCTGGGATCTTGTTTCCTGTGTATTGCAGCTTTCAATTTCTGAGAGTTTGTTGTCTTCACTATGCTTTGAACGATTCTAAATACAAGAGAAAGTCTCAGGGGAAAAAAAAAAGAAAAGGAAAAAAGAGAGCTAAATTAGAATAACTGGACTGGAAAAGTATAACTACTCCTTGAAAATGGAAAGTTTATTAAGAGTTCACATTACAAAAATGAGAGCTAAATAACCCTAGAACTGGCCACAGAAAAGAGAAGAAACATTGTGTAGATCATATGAGTGCAATGTACTTTTTCCAGATGGTTAAATCATATCTCCATTTCTCTCTAGAAAAATGGGCTTGCTCTTAGAAAATACTATTTACTATAAGGAGTGTTAGGGCTAGTGAAGTTTTTTCATACCCAGAAGTTAAAACTTCTTATGCACAAGAAGCCTACTAAATCACACAAGACATATGGAAAAGAACAAGATAACGAAAGATCAATAAGAAGCCATTTTCCAGATTTTATAAGATTTAATTTAATAGATTTTAACAGTAAAACATTAAGCTCCTTGAACATGATTTCATCAATATCACCCAAATCACTGAAGTTTCCTAAATTAATCTCTGAAATACTTCATATATTTTATTTAAAAAAAAGTCTGAATACAAAAGATATCATTCATGAAAATATTAATCTTTTCATGTCAGGCTTCCAACACTCAAAGTTCTTACTATTTTAGAAAAATAGTCTTTTGGAACCTATAGATTTCTTTTGTTTCAAATCATGGACATGAGGTGTTTATATAACAGGTATGGTAAGCAGGAAAAGAAGTAGACAGTCATTTCTTGGCTCCGTCTGTGTATATACCTATAGACAAGAATACAATCAGCTGCTAAATTAATATTTGAAAAATGAAATAATCATTACTTTTTTGCAGGTATTCTGGCTTTTCTATGATTTTTCTCTAAAACTCCAGTTTATGAACACACATCTTTAGTTATCAATATCAAATCTAAAGGTAGCCAAAAGACAAGACATGATGTCAGAAATGGAAATTGTACAACTTAATTTCTATGGTTTATGATTCTGATTGTGTGTTCAGGCACTGAATTAGTCATTTATATTTTACTCTTTAAATTTTGTCTCTTGCTGAGAAACACTGAAATTTCTCAGAAACCTTCAAGAAGAGCTAGTAATCCTATTCCTAATTATATGACTTGGCATTTTTTTATTGATACATATGCTTAAACAGGAATTTATTACAAAATCTCTGTTCTTCAATATCAGTGGCCTGATTTTGTTATTTACATACAAATATTACTGTTTGCCAACTTGACCACAAACAATGGTATAGTTTCTCTCGGATGGCTAAAAAATAAAAATTAGAATTGAGAATCAATCTCTGTATAAAAGTTATATACTTTCTATCCTTTACATTTATTTTTAGAGATAGGCTGGCCTGATCTTATTTCATTTACTATTTAATCTCTGCTCCATTACTTTTAAATTATATTAATTTTGGGTACCAAGTGAAATTACACGGTTGCTGCAGCATATTCAATTAAAACTAGTGCTTTTATCAGTCTCTTTAGAAATCTAAAAAACCCCCCCTATATTATGTTATTTTGACAAGATCTGATTGATATAAATTAAATTATTATCCTATTTTAGTTTTAAATTAATTAAGCTTCATACCAATTGTTCCATCTTTTTGCCTATAAATGATGCTATGATGACAGGATTATAATTACTTGAGTCACTATGTAGCCTTTTAAAATACTGGAAGAAAATTAGCTTACTTCGACTACTCTGGAATTTCCTCAGTATTCCAAGATTTATTAGGATTTTGCATTAGTTTCCAAAGATCTTAACATTCAACTCTGTCAAAATCTTAGTTGTAAAAGTTTAAGTTATTATCCAGTATTTGGGGGTGGGGAAGCACATCTGCCCTAGGGAGTCCTTAAACTTTCCAAGAGTTCTTGCATTTCAAAAATCCTGCACATTAGTTATATATTTTTCCATTGGGGCTTTATTTTTAGATCTATTTCCATAATACTGGTGGTTAGCAAATGATTTCCTAATAAATTAGCCTTGCCTTTTAATTTCCGATTTTCTCCCTAATTTAGAATTTCTACTTAATTTAGTACAGTTCTTAGCCATAAATCAGGGTGTTGGTGCATAATTTAGCTATAATGTACCACATTGTTCACAGGGCTGTGACTGCTGCAAGTAGTTCCCCTGTTGAGTGAATAGCAATAAGCTTAAAAACTAAGGCTGGGGTTTTTTTGTGGGCTCTGCTTGCCAAAGTTCACTGAATGCCCCAGCAGTTTGATGTAGCTCTTCTTCCATTGCCTTCATTCCCTCCACAGATGAAAAATTAGTTGAACCTCTAAAGCTGTCCATATGTATGGTATGTCCATAGAAATATATTGGCCAAGAAAAAGGTTAATTTTTTCAGTAACCATGCAGGGGCAGGGCCTGGAGCTGTGTTGATATAGCCAAGACCCCAATCTTACTTCATTGCCAGAGATGAGAGGAAGGGACTCCCTCTCTCTCACCTCCTGGAAGAAAAAACAACTCTTTTCTTGTTGTGGGAAAATGCAGCAGACTGAGAGAGTGTCAGTCATTGTTTTTCCATTGTCCTGGGCTTAGTGAGCCTTTTCCATGTAAATCATCCTATCTTTGTTCTTGCTTTTTGGCATTTTTGCTGTTACTGTTCATGGTCATACCTTGTTACTGTTTCCAATAAATTGTTCTTATCTCAACCCATGACCTCTGCCTTTTGTCGCTCATCAGAGAGGGCAGGGGAGTGGCTTGTGATTTGGGAATGGTTTCCCCAATATAACTTGCACTTAAAAGAGTGGGAGTTATATTGGGGAAACCATTCCTAAACCATGACATTCCTACTAGAAAGAGTCCAAATATTCACTGCTACATTTTTCTATTCTCTTATTTCTTTTCTTGTTGTCATCTTATTGCAAAAAGCTCCCTACCTTCTTGGTGATTTCTCATGGGCAACTCCGCACAGCACTGACTTCTTTTTTTACAGTTCAGCCAACAAACTCCAGCTCTCTCCTCATCCACCTAACCCGTTCTTTTGTAGCACTTGTCCTGATTAAACACAGCTGTGGCCTGTTAAGGGCAGGACTGTTCCTAATCTTTGGTGATTAGTACAACTGCAACTCCTCAGGTGTGAGACTGCCTTCTGCACTATCTTTATTTTCTGACATTCTATCCCCTCACATTTTCTCAGTAGTGGTCATGGTCAGCAGGGAAGACTCAGAAAACAGGAGCCATGGCATGTGGCTCAATATTCCATGGGGTGACTACATTGGCTGTCCATAAGGAAAAACAGATGAGATATTCAGAGTGATCTACATTGTCAGAAAAAATTTTGTTTAACATCACTGGTAATTATGGTGTTGGTCAAAATTGCTCAGGATTTAAGAAAAAGCAAAGTGAAATAAATCATAAAACAAATATTTTCTTGTAAATGGAGGCAAACCATAAAAAATGTGCTCTGTAAAATTATCACAGAATCACAGATACACATAGAATCACATGTTTTTTGAAAGAGACCATAATGATCATCTGGTTCTGGCCCCCCTGCTGTGGGCAGGGACACCTTCCAACAGACCAAGTTGATCAAAATCCTATTCAAACAATGTAAAAAGAATTATGTTTTTGGTGAGGATGTAGCTGCTAACATATTAAATTTTATTTTATTCATGAGTTATTATGTGCAGATGATATTTTCAGAGCTATTTTAGTTGTAAAATGCAATCGTGGAAAATCTCAGCTGATATTTTTTTTTCTTATTCATGGCTATACATGCCCAAGTCCTGAAATTTCTGTTGTGCATGGCATATGCTATTACTGCTTCTATTTTAAATAGTAATATTTTATCTTTTAAGGTTGGTCTATAATGGAAAGCTCATCAGTCTGTTTAATAAAGCTCTGGCTGCACCTGTTATGTCTTAGATTATGCTTTTTCTGTGTCATGTCCAACTGCCACTGTATTTCATGGTATTTCAGGGTAAAAGAGCACCCAACAATGCTGTCACTACAAGGTTCTTTTTCTCTCTCTTGCATTGTATCAAATAGGAGTGGTGGGAAAAATCCCCATGGTGCTGCACTGCATTCCTGGCAATGAAGTGGGAATCCTGCTGGTTGATCCTGCTGCATCAACAACTCTGTGATGTTAGTGTCTCAGGGACAGTGGAGCAGATTTGTCAATAACTCAAACCCTGGATCCCTTCTTGCCCCACATCTTACCCATATAGAAACTTAGGTGTAAACCTTCAATTTATAGATTATCAGTCCCTATAGACCAGGTAGCAAATTTCTGTGTTGGTTGCTTGAAGCTATATTCAATTTCCTTAACCATGCTTTTATCCAGTGGATAGAAAGCTGTTATGATGTTTTGGGACAGAAGAAATTTATATGATTTGTTTGGTAGAGATACAGATATTTTCAATGTCTGACATGAATTTTCTCAGAGATACAAAAGATACTAAGAAGAAAAGATTCTTTTTTTTGTACTACTGGACAATAGTGAGAACAAATGTAACAAAACCTGACATTAAACATTTTTGTTGTGGGTAATGAGAAATGTTGTAGAATACATTGGGAGGTAAGAGAAGCACCAACAAAAGAGTCAAAAAGATACATAAAGGTAGACTCAATTTTCCTGTTTTTGTTTAGGACTATCTCAAGCTAACCAACTAATACATTTTGCTTTGTTCTGAAAAAAAACTCTCTTCAGAATAAGGGAGATGTGGGCAACTCTTTTGAATGTACATGTCTGAGATCTATTATTCAGCTTGAAACTGGGGGCTTCCAAGGAATGTTAAGTGTCTTGTGCATTTTTGCTTTGCCCCTGAAAAGAGCATCTCAATTGTCAAGGTCAGCCCAAAGGCAGAACACAGTTTCCCCTCCCTCGGGGGAGTGTCTGTAGGGAAAAACCCTGTCATATCTCTTCCACCAGAGGTAACCAAAAGACCTGGGGCCTGATCCAAGCAAAGCACACCAAGCCTGATAAAAAGGCCCCACACAGGCTTTAAATCAAGCATTGCATCTCCAGAATGATATGTAGGCTCCATTTGTCAGCACTAAATGCCATTTGATAAAGAAAATATATGTTGATTTCCATTAGGTTAGGAAAACGTTCTGATGGTGTCAACATTGACAGCATCCGTGTTCCCAAATGGGGCTGTTGAGATGTATCCCATTCCCCTCAGCTTGAATTAGACACGAGTGAATCAAATAAGGTGGGATTAATAGAATTGCCAGTAATGTTTCTTCTTGTGAAGAATTGATATTTTAAAAATTTTATATCTCCTCCTTTTTTTTGCTTTTTTCCCCCGCTTATACTGGAAAGTATCCAAGCTCATACCTTGATCTGAAAATTTAATACATAAAAGGAAAACCAGGAATTTTCCTTGCTCTATTCTCTTAGATGTGTAGAACTAAAGAAACACCATTGAAACGGCAACAGTTGAAATCTTGTTAATTCTTTGAACTTGCAAGAAGCAATTTTCTTCCAAGTCTCTAAGTTAAATATTGTAATTTTCAAATTGCCAGGAAAAAGAGAGAACAGGATCTCATTCATTGCAAAGATGTCAATATGCTTTTCTCCTTTTTATTTTCATTCTTATTATAGAAATTACAATTGCAAACTATAATATTTGTTTTCTTGACAAGTGCTGAGGGAACTATTTGACTGTTTAACAGGTTTTGAGAAAACTTAAACATTGCAGGAATTTTTTTACATAGATGAGCTTTCATATTTTCATTACAGTCTCTCACATACAATTGTTTAACATAATGACAAACTTTTCTAAAGATTATTTTTCTAAAGAGAGTTGATCTACCTAAAGTAATATGCTGCTGATTTTATTTGTTTAATGATAATTGCATTTTTTATTGAACAATTTGCACAAGAAAATAGAACATATTTTGAAGAAAAATGAAGTCAAAGTTATTCTGGAGGGTGTGTACATGGATTTAATGATATACTTTACTGATCAAGAAGAAAATTCTACAAGTGAGAGTTATAGTGTTACAGTGCAGCTGTATTCCTGCAGTTATGCCTGTCTGAGAGGACAGGTTGAGCCACTGAATGGATAACAAAGACAAGCAATAGACACAGACCCTTATGCTTTGTCAACATGCATTAGCTGCAGTCATGAAAGGTGATGTAACACAAGAGGAATAAAAAATTGCCATCCAAGCACAAGGCCATATTGTCCATCTCAGAGGCATCCAGTTGCCTGTGGGTCTGCCCTGTGTAGCTCCCAGTGAAGGATTAGCAGAGAAATAATGGAGTGCTGCTTATGGTTAAGTGCATTATGTACATGTAAGGGGAGAAGGTGGAATATAAATAAGCGTATTCCTTCTTCCCATCATTTGCTGTCAGCAAAAAAGTTTTGGCAAAAGGAATGTTTACTGTGATTTAGCAGCATCAGGAAGCAGGAATTGACCTGATTATAGCAGCAACTCTCAGGCTTCAGCACTTTTGTTAATCATATAAAAGCCTAAAGATGACTTGGGAACTAAATTTAAGCTTCAGGGTTGGAAAGCTCTGACTGGAGAGTCTTAGCTGCAGGAAGAGGATTGAACATGTGAACTGAGGAGGGGCAAGTACCAGACCTAGCACTTGGAGCCAAACCTTCTGGCTGGAGCTGTGATGCCTACAGCTCCTGCCAGCTGCCTGTCTGTGTGACCCTCTCCTCATCAGAGCAGCAGCACTGCTGTGTGAACTCTGGTGCAAGCTGGCTCAAATGGAGCCATTTCTAAAAACTGGCTATTATTTTGTCTTTCTTCTTTCTAATTACACAGGCCAGTACTTGAATACATTTTGACCTGGTTGTCTGGTATATCACCATATTCTCTCAAAAATTCCTCAAACATTAAGGTAATTACTGCATTCTCAGGTAGGTATTACTAGGGAGCATAAATAGGAGAAAATGTGTTGAGAGAAAGATTGCTTAAACACAGGTCTGCCTGTACTGTGGCAGAACTGAGGTAATCATGGCTCAACACTGTTTTGTGCAGTGCTTGTACAATGAAACATCAGCTTATCTTGCAGTTTATGATGTGACTATGACATTAGAAAAGTACAGTTACATTACTATAATAGCATCATTTTTTATAATGGCTTTTAACCTCTGATTTCATTCAAGAATTTTCAAGATATTTATTCTATACTTATACGTAATGAGATATTTGTGCCTACAATCTCCATGCTGAATTTTATGTAGTGGGAACAAGACGTTTTCAGAGAGAGGCTCTTGGATTAATTTTCTACCTGCTCAGACAGGGAGAGAAATGTTAACTACTTGAGCTTTTAACCATTTTTTATAATGGTATCAGATGAGCTTGGAATATTGGTTATTTGCTTGAAACAGAACTACTTTATTTTTCTTCTGAATGGAGTTTCCAGTTAATCAGTTTTGCTGATCTACATCTCAATATATCTAGACTTATGACATTAGTCATTTTGACCTGAGCAGAATATTTTACAAGTAATTATTGTCCACATGATATGAATCACCAATTTTTAAGTATTGTTGCGCCATCACATAAAGATGAAAATGAGTCAGAGCTGTGTGTCTGCTGGCACCCACCTGAGGTAAGAAGTCTCTATTTCTGAACAAGACAAACATGTGCTCCCATACTGGCTGGAGAAGGATAGGTGATGTTTATCTGGTGTCTCAGAAAAGTGATATTTTTAGAGGGTATACTCTGTAAAGCTCAGGTTCATAACATCCTTTTCATCAATTCAGATTATGTTTTCCTCTCTTAGGGTATTCTAATGTGAAGAGATAATCTTTCATTTGTTATCTGGAAGAGAAAGCACAACTGAATTATGGTATTTTAATGTTATATTATGAATGCATATAGAAAGTCTTCCAAAAACCATATTCTGAACAAATCATTAGTGTATCTAATTTAGATAAAGCATAATCACTGAATCATTATTTTCATCCATTTGTATCTATATATTGCAACTATTCATGTTTTTAAAGGCGTGGAAGGACAAATTTTTCCATGTTAGCAAATACTCAGAGTTATGCGTAAATAACCTGGCAACTTGCCGTAGCTATGAAATGACTGCAGCCCTGACATTTTACTGTACTTGCTTTTAGCATTCTGCTTATAGAGAACTATAAACCTGTACAAAAGAAAGGGGAAGCTGACAGAATACCTACAGTTATAGCTCTAAAGAAAAAAATGACTTCAGGAGAGCCATTTTGGAAACCATTTCAAAGGAACAGAGGAGGCAGAAAAAATGATATCTTTCTGCTCTCTGCTTTACAGTAAAACTGCCTACTATTTCATTCTGTCCAATTCTCTTGGTCTGTTTGTGTGGTTTTTAGCCTGAGTCTATTTTTTCAATATGAAGCACAAACAAGGAAAAATGGCAAAAAGAATAGGTATAAATAAGTGAATAGTCCACCTTTAAAGAGCTGCCTCCTTTATGGGAATTTAGTTGTAATCTTTAATGGAAAACAGAGCTAAAGAGAACAGCTCTATACTGCAGCTGAAATAGGAACTGAAATGAAACATTTCTGCTGAAAACTAGCTTCCAGACACTCAAACCAGGTACTACTATATTTTAGCTTCTAATTATTAATTTTACCAGAGAAGATGTTTTTATTATCATTATTTTTATTTTCCTAATAGCACTTGCATTATTTTTTTTCTCTCCTCCTCTTTTTTTCTTCCTTGGTGTGTTTGTGTGCACAGACAGCAACATGCAGAGCCTTCTGAAAGAATGCTAGAACACTTAAGTTTTGCCTAGATAATATTAATATTTATTACTCAGCAATAATAACATAAAACAGGTCTACCCAAACACCTGAACATATAGTGCTATATGCTGTAGAATCAGAAAAAAAGGGTTTTTTGCACCTCCGCGGTGTTAAAATATAAGTAAGTTGTGATTCACATATACCATTTTTGTGCTGAAAACAGCTGAGTGTGTCAAGAAAATTTGGATAATTCTCTTCCAGCTGAGGTTTGTATCTGTGGTAGGTTTTTAGACAAAATGGAATAGCTGGAAAACTTAATCAGGAATTAAGTATGAATTAAAAAATCATCCATACAATTGTAAGGAAGAGGTGTCTACTAACAGCTACAGAAACTATAGACACGTAGTCAAGGTTTGGACATGAATTAGGGAGAGATGAACCCCCTGGGAAGCCTCAGCTGCATTTGGTATTCCTGCAGCATGCAGAGCACTCACCAGTGCTAATGAAGGACTAAGGACTATATAGTCTCCCTTGCAAAACAGTTCTTACAATAAGATTAGAACCAGCTGTTATTTAGGAAATCAACTGTAATTTTAAGAACAATTAATGCAAAATGCATTAGGATCATGAATGGGACAATTCATAAATTTAATATTTAGATGAAAAAAGTACCAGAGGGTGGAACATTCCTAGTTTATCATAATTGAGCAGCTAATATATATAAATAAGATTAGAAGAGATGTAATCAGATAAAAGAAGGACTTGCTCATTGACTGCATTATTTAAAGCATGCTATCTTTCCCAATACCTTTGTATGCAGCATAATTGTTTTTAAGATAAAAATGAAGCAAATATAAAAATGACTTTACAAAAGAGTATGTGTTTTATAGGACTTTCTCACTAAAAGACACGTGAATTTATTTTCCTAATGCCACAGCCCACACTGATGTTATGCGATTATACTTTCCTAAAAGATTATTGGCACTGAATGAAGTACTCCTTTCCTCTGGTTGTGTGATCAGAAATACACACTGTCTGACACTGCCTAAGACCTTTTGTTTTAACAGCACATTCTTTTTTTCCCTCTGATTTGGAGGCATCAGACAAGATCAAAAGGCAAGATGAACTACTGGATCCTAGCCTGTGCCTCTGGAGGTTTGACTCACTTCTTGGCCTCACCCTCAGTGTCCAGAGCTCATTGACTGCAGTAATGAGTGTCACCACCAGTCAGTAGGGTTGTGATGTACATTGTAAATTTTCATCAGGCTGGGCAAAGACACTGGACCACGTGTCAAAATGCTTGTGTTTTTATTATACAGTCACAACATAACTCCAGCAACCAGCCCACTATATAGATTGAAAAGGTGTTGGCTACCAAGCCCTTAATATGGTACAGTGTGCTTCATTAAGTACTCAGCTCCAACACACTCCTTAAAAGGTGCTGACTCACAAGCCTCAACACACCTTCACACAACAAAATTGTGGGGTAGAATACGATAGCTGTGTTTTGCCCAGGCAAAGAAAAGGAACTAAAAAAAAAAAAAAGAATACCACCAGTTCTTAGATTCTCCATTGATCCAACCACATGGACCCTCTGGAGCTGGTGTTGGGAGACAATGAAAAAGAAAGAGAGAAGAAAGGGAGCCAGCGAAAAGAGAGAGGGCTCCCAGTCTGCTCCCTTTTATCATTCACCTGGTGCACATCTCTTATGCAAACTAGATTTTTTGTGCTGTTTTGTTCATTCAGGCACATCCAACTCTTCTCCAGGAAGTGAGTTGAGAGAGGCAGAATGGGCTTGAGCACGAGTCTCAAGGCAGAGCAGGAAGCTCGCTAGAACAGCAGTGCCCCACATCCATGGGACCCTCTCCTCTGATCTCTGTTCCTGTAGCAATACTCAGAATGTTAGAGACAAAGCATGTTTAGATCTGGTCCTCTAGAGTGAGCAGTGCAGAAATGGGAATGATTGATCCAGGACATGGGGAATGGTGCCCCTCGTGTTATGTGTCAGATTTAGCTCTGGTTAGGGTGCTTGAAGATTTCCAATTATCTCAGCTTAAGGCACACTTTAAAGGAGAGGGTATGATACTGTACTTATAAAATCCCTTTAATCCCTACTCCAGATTAAGTAAAAGAGACATCAGATGTTAACCAATATCTTTAGATAATCTCTGTATTATATGTCCCTCTTCTAAGATTTTGTTCTAAAATTAGTTTAAGCCCCTTTGGTGTATTTAATTAAAAATATTGTTCTCATTTTAGCTAGACTTTATTCAGAAAGAGGGATACTGAGAAGCAAAGAGCAGAATCCTTAGGAAATCTATTTCATCTTGAATATCAAATATTGGCAGTGATTTTTGAAGTGGCAAGCACTTCATATTGTACTCCAGCAACACGCAAAAACATTCCTGTTGCATCCAAGCTAAATATTAATGTAATTGGTAGTGAGGTCAAAGCTATCATTGCAATATGTTCTATTTCTAAATAATTTCTAAATATCAAAATACTTAAAGTAAAGATTTAAATTGTAAAATTGGCATTTTTTAAACTCAGGAAACACTCTCTATTGAATAAAAATAAGTGCAGGATTGGCTAAATATTTAATTTCATTCAGTTGCAAAGAAGAAACCTTTCCAAATCTTTTATGTCAGTAGTCTTCATATCCTATTTCTATGGCTGCAAAGGCATAAAAATGGAAACAATTAAATGTATATTTTGTTTGCTTGTTTTCTCTCCAGAAATTGTATTTAAAATAATAAAATGGGTAAAGCGTATCTTATTTTTCACACCTGGTTCCTTACTGTCCATTTTCTAGATGTTCATTAGAGAGAATTCATCAATGCAAGAAGCCACTTGTTGAATGTAGATATGTCTAAATGTTTTGTGTATATCTGTCAAATACAAACATGTTATAGAAATACATTTTCTTGCAATTTAACTCTGATAGTAGTTAAATCTACTTCATCTATTCCCCAATCTACGTAATAACCCAATAATTTGAGTTATCAGACTTTTTAAAAGAACAAAATGTATACTCTGGAGTCCATTGACTTCAAATAGAACCTTGCAAATTGAACCAGAGACATAATGATATATTCAGAAAGAATATAAATAGTAGGTTAGTCACTCCTCAGTGAATACTGGGAATAATTTAACTTGCACTTTTTCTTTTCAATTTGACCCATATATTATCTCTCAGGCACCAATCAGAAAGAAAAATGTTGCTTTCTTTAAATGTCATTATGGGCACTGTCATTCTATTTCTTACTCCAGTTTAGAGGAGTAAGCCAAAGCAGACTAAGAGGTTTTAAAATTTTTTACTAATTTGTCAATATCACATGTTCACTTTTTATTGCCTACAAACAGAATAGTAAGGAAAAATAAGGCACACTGGGAAAAAAATTCCAAGTGACATCCTGAACATATGCACATGCATATAATGTTTTCTCCTTCTTAAAAGCTCTTCCTCTATAACTTTTTAGGAATATACCTCCTACTTCACATTCGCATTTTACTGGGGGACATTTATCCTGGTTTTAATGAGATCTCATTTGAAAACACAGTCCTAAATTTTATCTCCTCTATTACATTTTTAATTCTGGAATTTGTAAATATGCGCCCATAAGATTTTACTTGCCTAGAAATGAATGCAGCATCTTGGCATGCAGAGCTGTTACTGGGAAAATTTGGTACATTGATATCACAGTTGTAGCAACAATGTTGGAAAGAGCATTGGAATTGATCTGAATAATCAGGGAGATTTTTAGTGAAAATTTAGCAATATAAACTGTTAACCAAAATTTAATCTTAATAAATATGCTTTTGTGTGTAAACTAGGATATGACTTATTTTGAAGATCTGGAACTGTATTCTGGGCTATTACTGTGAATTAATACTGATGATATTACAAGCAAGTCAATGTATAATATGAGAGGATTTGAGATGATGATGATGATGATGTTGATGATATATCCTAAGACATTCCAGAAACAAAAATAATTCCAGGAAATATTTCCAAGGTTATTTTAACAGCACCTTATTATTTTATTATATATATGCTGGGTTTATATTGTATTTTTCTTTATTTAGATCCTTTTCATGAATGAGGTCACAGGAGCTTGTCAGCTTTTACTCAGAAAAATAGTATAATAACATTTTGCAAAACTAGAGCTTACAAACACTGTGGAAAAATAAACAAGTAGATAAATCTCCCAGAAAGTCCTAAAAGGCAGTTTTTGAAAGGGTCAGGGCCTAAAAAATATTAAACCTACTCACTATGGTTTTCCCTTGCTGTAAGGGAGTAGGACTGTGGAAAAATCAACCCTTTAGAAATACAGAGTAAGCCAGAGACATTCAGTGAACAGGAGCTCTCTGCCTGGCAGGAGCAGATGTACCTTTCTCAGATCAGAGAAGGGAGCAATGAGGGCTGTGTAAGCATCTTTATCGCAGATTAACAGCAGGGACTGAACAAACAAATCATAATGTGATCACCTACATTGAAGAATGAATTTTCATTACTCTGACTTTTAACCTCTCTGTAAAACAGGCACGAAGAAAGCTATGAAGTGAAAAGAAAGGTCATCTTCCTTTTCTAATTCCTGCAATGATAATGCCATGATAGAGGAGGACTCTTTTCCCAATGAGGAAGGTGAAGGCATTGGCAAAGGAGTTTAGTGGGATGCTTGCCACAGAACGGTTTTCCATTTCACTTTTCACTGTTTAGAAATTCTAGTTTTGTTTTCAGTTTTTATCCAGGGCAGATAATCTTGCTCAAGGATTTTGCCAGTGAAAAAAAGGTAGAAGAAAGGTAAGGAGAAATCCTGATTCCATACTCCCCTATCTTTTCTCTCTTGCTCTCTAGTATGCAGTGACTTTCTCCCTTTTCACCCATTCTCACAGTAAGGAATCTTCACAAGTGGAGCCAGAAGCATTTTGGAAACCATTGAAAAAGCCCAACGCACTTTATACTGAAATGAAAGGTGAGTTTGCTGCTTTGTGGTGAGTATCAATAGATTGTAAGGGCCTTCTGGGACAATAGATGACTGTATTGACCAAAGAAACCAGAGTCCGAGTCAGACCAGTGAAGAGATATTCAGAAACATTCACCTAAAAGAATCAGGTATCCTTTCAGCTTCAGTAAACAGTAGTATTTCATGAAATGGATTGTTTTCCAGAAGCTTATGGTGTTACAATAAGGAGGTAAAAAAAAAAAAGATTAATTTACCATAGGCTTATATAAAGCCTGTGATCTGAAATGAAATTTGATGCTCATTACTAAACTTATCACAGCGGGAGAAAGAATTTCAGAGGGGGAGCTGAAATGTGGTGACAGTGAAGTTTCTTGAAATTTTCCACTGCTAAAAGGTATTTCAAAGAGGGGTTTAATTCACTGTTACAGAAACTACAGAATGGGTTAAAACTTCATCTAGAAATGTTCTTGAATCTTTTCATATTAAGACACCTTTGAAAGTCACACAAAGTGAGAAAACCAAAATTAGGAGGCCAGAAGTTCAAGCTAGAGTACTTTAGAAGCCTGAATAAAGAATTCCTGGTGGTTTTATAAATCTGTTAGCAGTGTCCTACAGGGCCATTAACTTCCAATAAAAGATATAAAAGATGTACTGGGTCTCTGGAGATTGGTAATGGGATGTATAGCATTCACCTCTAGCTTGTTAGGTCAAATCCAGCCCATGCTAAAAGAGGTCTTTCTGATGCTGGTGTCAAAGTTGGTGGGTCAGCTACAGTTCTTTTCTAAGTTCCTCGACTTTGGTTATTCTTATCTGAGCTTCATGCCATGAGCAGGATCTACACAGAATGAAGTGATTCTCTTGAGGTAGGTCATAAGAGTCTGAACATTTACCACGTGGCATTGTACTTCTCCAGAGAGAGAGATGGCTATTACCATTCAACCTGTTACTTCCAAACCAGAATCTTACTCTTGCTAAAAAACAAACACATCCCCAATTCCATCCAGTTATTTAGCAAATATCTATTAATTTTTCTACAAAGACTAATGTTTGTTCAGTCTTCACTATCATTTGATTTACAACCCCCTCTTCTCTACATTCTCAGGGAATATCTAATTTAAAAACTCCTCAATCTAGATTATAGTCTTTCTGAGGTTCAACTTACTCTTAACAAGTTTTTTGATTGCTGATTTCTTCAGCTGCCCTGTAATTACCTATGAGTGTTTAGAAGCAATTGTGTCCATTGTGTTACTCCACTGCTTGCTTCCACCAGCATCACCCTATTATCCCAAACCAATGTAGTGATATAGAAAAAAATCCACCAACCCAAGACAGAAATGAATTACTGTCATATTGACCATCTCTCTCATAGTGTTCAGCACAGTAGTACACATTTGTATCCCTAGGTAATGCGTAACATCACCCCCTAATTTCCTATAACGTGCCTGGTTGGCTTTACGGTAATTCCCAGAGAGTGAGAGATGTCTTTCTTACAAAGTACAACGCCAGGCAGCCAACCTCGATAATAACAGCAAAGAATGCTTCAACAACACTTGTCACTTCTCAAGTGATTACATTTTAAGTCCTAGTGGAAAAACGGAGGATGGATAAAGTCAGTTGCCACCCTCTGTGCTGCTAGTCCTCTATGGACTTCGTGTTCAAGGGCTGTGATCCACGAATCATTACGGTGCTAATCACTCTCATAAATGTCACAGACAACAGTAAAAATATAAACACAAAAGCTCATTTTGAGCTTATAATGATAAGCACTCAATAATTAAGTAACATCAAGATTAAAAATGTTTGAACCTAATTTGCATCCAAACTCTCCTTTGTGCAAATGCATTATCATACCGTCCTTAATTACATGGTGATACGATATTTTTTCTGCAAGATTTTCATTAGGTATGAATCTGATAAGCTGAGGAATCTTGCTTGTTTAGTAAACTTCCTTTAAGTAGAAAATCTCCATAAGTGCTACAAACAAATTTAAAAAGTTTTCTATCATAAGAGTACTTTAATTCTACAGAGATTATAAATCCATGGTGATTTCAAGAAAAATAAGTAAAAGTAAACCAATTAAAAATCAATATAGTTAAAATTACATTGATACCAGTCCAGAGGAAGAAGTGATTCCAGTGTATTTCAGAATTAAAATTTATCTATGGCTGAGCCTGGTTAATGTGGTCATTAGATGTTTAAAAGCTTATTTTGTTTGTAGAATAATAATTTTTCTTACTTGTTTACTATGCTTAACTATGTCAACAATATTTTAATTTAGATTTCTCTTCTAGTGCTCTTTAAAAGAATGTCTGTTACATATTGATACTATTTGCACTAAAAAACTAAAAACCCGAATCAGAATTTTCCCACTCACTTCATGGGCCCTTTAAAAAGTATTTTGAGATCCAGATGTTAAGTGTACACCATGTCCATAAAGGAACCTTTTCTCCCACAATACAAACATGGCAAGTTCTGTCAGGACCATTGAAGGGTGTAGGAAACACTGTCAGATTATTGGTAGCCTTTTGCTATAAATTCCTAATGGATTATGGTCAGTTTGGCTGAGAAATTGTCTAGTTGTTCTATATCTAAACTCATTACATTTTGCAGCTATTTGGTAGTCCATTTACTGTTTGGGAAATTAATAGCCAAGTGTCTTCCTTCAAAACATGCTGCAGCGAGATAACAGAATAAGAAATATTCAGTTTGTCACACAGGATCCATTGATTGTCTGTCATGTGTAAGTGTAAATGTATAAGCATATTACAAATATACTCGGGCACTTCTATTGTAAACTTGCGAACCTGCATAGAAGCAGGCATGAACCACGTGGACTTAGATCATCTTCCTGAGGAGTTTAACTGGTCTTGGGAGAGTTTCCTTTTTCTCTCCTCTCCTCTCATTTTCTTTTATCAAATGTCTCCAAAAATAAGATAATTTTTAAGTAAGATTCATATGTCAGCACATACGTGCAAAAAAAAAAAATTCTTACTCTGCTGTTGTCGTTTCTCATCTTCAATTGACCTGACACTCAGCTGTCAACAACACATACTATATCCACACATCTGCCACTAGAAAACCTGTCAGTTATGACTGTTTCCACATGGTTGTAAATTTGGGTCACAAAAATGACCAAGGAAATATTCACCTCCTGCTTGAGAATACCGAATGAACATTGGAAAAAGAGAAAGCTTTAAGCATTTCACAACATTTCTTTTCCCTTTCATAAACTGTTTCAGTTTAGAAAAGCTCTTACTTATTGTTTGTATTTTATTTCTTGTGATATATGGGATTCCTTCACCATGGAACAAGCTGGTAGAACAGTAAATAAGGAACTTCTCCAGGAGTTATCGGTGACATCAGAACAAAAGATCACTCAGTTACACGTAAGGAAAAAGAATCACTGCCGTTTGTTGAAATCATGTGCTGGAAACTCAGGCAGAGTAGAAGCTGTGATTTCCAGGTACTCTGCCTAGTGCTCTTTGCGTGAGTCTGTCAGCAACCAGCAACTGAAATTTGACTTTCACTTTCTTGTGAATTGAAAAAATTTTGGAAGTGGAGATCCTACATGTCTGTTGGTCACAGCTCACAATTGAGAAAAGCAATCTGCTTCATCATCTTCGCTAATTTTGTATTGCAAGGGCTGTGGTGCTTACCTAAAGTTGTTAAATTCACCTTGCAAACTCTTTAAAGACATTATAGATGCGTAACCAACTCTAAGGAAAATTAAGAACTACAGGTGCAATTGCCCATGGAATCTGCATCTGGCAGCCTCCCTAGTGCTGGTGGGGTTGTGCCAACTCTGCAGGACTGACTTAGGCTGACAAATTTCAGGTTGAGTATGGTACCTGCAGGAAAAGTAGAAGGAAAAAGGGCGGGGGGGGGTTAAAAGAAAGGAATAGGGGATTTCTTTGTTTGCTTGTATGGTTTTATTTGTGTGTGTCCTTTGGTGGGTTATTTTCTTTCTTCTTTAAGTGATAAACTAACTCTGAATGTCAAAAGGCAGTAATATTAATCAATCATAGCTTAAAGCTTAAAAAGCCTATTGAAAATTTAAGAATGCAGGCCTAGTGCTTAGATATGCCAATGTAGTTTTCCTGTTTTCCATACATAAACTATCAAAACCCATTAGACTGCAACAAAAAGGATTGGCCACTGCACAGAAAAGATTTGAGAGAGCTCAAAATACAGAGCTGGATTGCAAAGGTGTCATGGATCTGCTTCTTCTATTTTGAGGATTATGGTCTCTGAAAATTTTATTTCTCCCTTATCTCTAAAAGTAGGAACGAATTCTTGATGATCCATAAAAGAAGTGGAAATGATGGCTTGCTGTATAGTCTGGAAAAACCTTTGGTATAAGCTTATTTGCAGCATATAGAGGTAGTATATAACTTGCTTGCTTATTTGTTTGGGGGTTTTTTGTCATCTGTCTCTAATACAATAGACGTTTCCACTTACTCTGCGTGGTGTCTTCTTCCCAAGCCTAACTGATCCTTTTTGTTTGTTCTTGCAGAAGAGTCCAATAAATTTGTTCTTTTTTTACACTCAGTTCAACTGAATTCAATACTAATAGCTCCATTCATCTTTACTCAGGCTGTTCTGTTTGACATCTGGAGAATCACTCTTGTGTATCGCTGTCTAGATATAAATAAGCATGATGTTTGTTAAGTCTGCAAAGTTAACCACTCAAAAGTTAGAAGATGGTAAACTTACACTTATCTTTTAAAATGTTAATACATTTTCTCGTGCATATATGTTACAGAAGAGTTTTACACTCATGCTGCTTTTTTAATAAGAACCTGAATCAATTGTGTGAAATCAATACTTTTTTATTTATGTAGCATGAAGTTATTCACGATTCAAATATATCCAATATAGAGTTATTAATTTATCCCCAAATGGACTAATTGTAGTTTCATCAGAACACAAAATATCTCAATCTTTCTTAGACATTAAAGAATGTGTTTTCACAACAGTACAATAAGATCAATCAGTATTGATTCTAGGCAGGGGCCTAAGCAGAAGTGGCACAGGACAAGGTACCACTTATTTTGTATTCTCTTTTGGAAACATCTGAGTCACGACTCTCCAGAACGTGTAGGAATTACATCAGGCTGAGCAAATTTTGTGACTATTATCTCCTGCCATCGGAAAATGGGAAGTATAGAAATTCTACTCAGAAAGTGCAATGTGAAATATTTTGAAAAACATAAGCTAGCTTAAAATGTCAGACTTTGAGGGAGTTGTTGCACAGGAGTGGCTAAAAGTTCTGGGTGAATACAAGACAATGCATGAATGTACAATTTGTACATTTTTAATCATGATGGATTATACAAAGGAAAAAAATCCTATGCAAGTAAAATAAGGTTGTCTTTCTTCAATATTTTTTAAATGCTGAACCCATTTAAATTATAAATTTAAACTGAGTTCTTTGCTTTCAGTAAAAAGGCACATCATTTGATCATCCACAAAGAGAACTAAAAACAAAAACAGCACAAAAAGAACATTGGAAGATACATGGCTTGGAAAATTACACTTAATCAATTGAAGTTTGGCAAAATAATGAATGACTAAAATCAGGGTGTTGTAAGGGGAAGCACTAGTTTATCTTTGTTATTGCCTGCTATAAAATAATCATTGAAAGAGAACATTTTGCTTTGTGTTTCCATACAAAAGAGTTTTATGGTTTCCAAATCAACTGATCCAGTTACAATGAAATGCTGATGCCTCTGCATTATGTGCTGTTGGAGGAAGGGTAATGAACTTTTAATTTCTTCTTAGGATTAATTACAACTCCCAGCCTGAAAAATCACTCTTGTGTGGCATTCATTCTTGGCATTCATTCATACACCACAGATAGTACATACAGTATTGTCATTCCAATTTAAATTCCACTGTGCACCTACCTAAAGTCTGTAAAAGTTTCCTTTTTACTCTTCTGGTAACTGTGCTTTGCATTGGGTGAATTCATTGCTTTCACTTGGCAGAGGAAGGGCAAATACAGCAAAAATTAAATATATTTCTAATTTCTAACCAATTCCAATTCTATTTGCTTTCTGTTTCATTCCAGCTGACTTGCTGCTGCACAATGGGTCAACAATGATTTTTAGATTCATTCCTTATTGACATTTAAATAGTTAGAAAACTTCCTAGAGATTCGCCCATCATTTTGAATCCTGCACAAACATCTTTTAATTCTTCCATCTTTTCTTTCTTTTATTTTCCCTACAACAGAACAATTTTGCAAAATGCTTTCTACAGGCTTACTTCTTGAGGAAAGATTGTTTTTACATTCAGTGTCAACGACTTAGATCTAATGGTAGCAGCAATGAAAATGCCAAGGTTTAGTTCAGACACTGCAGCTACTGTATGTTATCAATCTTTCACTCCCTTTCTTTCAAACAGAAGAGGTTTCTCAAATGTGGGCATTCCCCTTCAAAGTAAAAAACATTGTTGGTGAATCAAGGCTATTACAAAGTAATGTGAAAACCTCTACACTGTAATGGGATGGAGAACCACATAAGTAATTTCTTCAATTCTTGCATTATATTTCAACGTTTGAGTTCAGGCTCACTCTGAATTTGTTGCCTTTTTAGCTGTGTGTGCCTGTTCTGTGGAGAGCAAAAAAGGTATTTGTATGGAAGTAAAAGTACTGCGACATTCCCTTGAAGTGCGAAATGCAAACACATTACTATTAATGGCCATTTCCCTATTACACCTTGTTTCCTACTTTGCTGCTTTATTTAAAGTATCTTAAGACATTTGTGTCTCATCCAGAAACAAATGTCATCATTTCTTCTTAATTTAATTAATTAATTTAGTTTTTTTTATTTAATTATTTTTCTTAATTTAATTATTTATTATTTAATTTTCTTACTTAATTATGAAATTATTTTAAATAATCCTTAGGGTAATCTTGTTTTTGTGCATCTCTGAATAATTTACAGTGCGATAGAAACATGCACTGCACAGTCACTATGTGACTATTGAACTCCCAATAAGTCCTTGGGTGTGTGCATGTTTGTGTGTGTTTGTCCTAAAATTCACAGCAGCTTGTTCCCTAGCAGAGAAGAAGAAGCATCTGAACAAAGGTTTGGCCTGTGATAGTTTAAACCATGAAACAGAGCTAACATTGAGGATAAAACCTTGCTATCATTAGAAGAATGTGAGGAGTGATGTAGGAAATCATGTAAGATACAATTTGTTGAGTTTAAAGGAAAAATTGAAAAAGAAAAACCCTGACTTTGCAAAGAGGCCTTAGATCTATAATTGTCAAGACCCAAATGTAAGAAAAAGAGAGCAGGTCAAGGAGTCACAGAGTAGCAAATCCTCTGGCATGCATATGCTTCCCAGCTGAACTTAATGCCTACATACATGTAGCACGTGATATTAATTCAGAAAGTCAGATTTTAATATTACTCTCATTGATTTAACAGCATGGTCTGTAGGCAAACCTGATATTTGACATAGCCTGTGTCTGTAATAGCAAAAGAAATAGTGCCAGGGAATGTTTTTAGCCACAGGTAATCACCTTCTATACAGTTAAATTGTTAGGGGATCTATGGCACACTTTTGCCATGGTCTATTAGCACTTGCACCAGCTTCTGGAAAACAGTAGGGAATGGGTGCAGGCCAGAGACCATTATCCATAAGCACTTTGTGTGTGACCACCATCTACTGCAGGGTTAGAAAGCTTGATGTTATAAATGTAGACCATTCAGTGCTAGAGGGCAAATTTAAGCATACTTACAAATTTTTTAGAATTAGTAATGAATGTTGTTGAGACATTGAGACAAAGGGCTCAGGACAAGGGTGATTTGTGCTCTGAAACTTTGTGGAAGTTCAAAAACCTGCCTTTGTTGTTCATCTTGTAGCTTGACTTTCTCTGAACTTTTATCTGTGAATTTACATGGAAGAAAAAAATATCAAGAAGATGCATCTTCTTGCCTGTTTCCATATCAGGGTTTCAGCATGTCAGTATCACAATCTCCAAGGAAGCTGGACCAGATTACCCCACTGTGGTCCCTCCTAGAAGTTTCCATGATCTTCTAAGCAGAAATTAAATTGTCAGCTACAGGCTACAAGACTGACTTTGTGGAGAACTGTTGGCAGACACCAATCACAGCACACAGCTGTGAGACAGGAACAGTTCCAATTTATAACCAAGGCTATCCTCACAACCCTGCAGCTCATCTTAAGGTCATTCCTGCCCATATGTGCATAGAATTTCACAGAAAGAGAAATCCAGAGAAGATGACTCTGTCCCATTTTGAAAAACAAAAACCCTTTTGTTTGTTTTGGAAATAACCCTTTTCTTTACTGGACTTTGTGAAAGACATAATCTAAAAATCTTTTGAGTAGCAAAAATCATTGAACTCTTCTTACTCTTGTAGATCATAAGGATCACATTTGTGTCATATTTAGCTATACATAAAACAGCTACAATACAAAATATTAGGAAGGACTGCAGAAGGGTACTTTACTTAAATAGAAGAGCTTTGACTGCAGCCTAAAAAAACCTGAGAATTTTAGCAAGAGATGTATAATAAAAAATATCATTTTCCCATCTGTTTAGCTAGAAAATCTTGCTCACCATCATAAGTTTAAATGACATTGCAGATATGACTATAACTCTCTTTTTTGTTCACATTAATTGATTTTCATTTTCAAGGCTTATGAAAAATGTGGAGCTCTCAAATAAGCCTGAGACAAACATGTGATCAAGACCCAGACCAGAAAAAATGCTGTTTAGTACAACAGGCATCCCTAGATGTTGCTGCAATAAGTTTTTAAGACTAAAGAATGATTTCAATATCTTTGTAATGTGTGAAATGTAATGGCAATTGATTGATTGGCTTCCCAAATGGGACGCTGAAAATATATGACATAGACTCCTTTATCAGTTAGCTGATTCAGATTTCATGTCTGAAAATTAAAACCTGGTCTCATTAAACTGCAGTTCAGATTGGAAAAGTGACAGTAAAAAGAAAACCATAGGGATCCCGTGTTCACAGTCTCTCAGTTATTTCACAGGAGATCTGTTCCCTTTTTCCTAATTGCTACTTCTACTGAACATACCATTGAGATACGAAATTCAAGTTTCTGTCTGTCATTATTAGAAATATAGAAAGTGTGCACCCAGAAACTACTTAAACTAGTATGCATGAGAGAGGAGCCTGTATATTTTACCAGTGGGGGTTCTCACTAACAAAAAATGGTAGCTGTACAGACTTATTTAGCAATAAAGAAATGCAGTGCTGGATATCCTAATATCTAAATGTGTTTGGAAATTGTCTGTGCTAAAACTCTGTCAATTGTGAAATTATCACAGACAGAGAGCTGAGTCTCCAGTGTAGCTTACAGAGCAGTTAGGTTTTCATTTAGTGTTACTTACAGAGTTTTTCAGTAAGCACAGCAGAACTTCTCCTGGGTGGTGAATCTGAATGCAGAGATCTAAAGTACACAGTGAAGCACAGAATCGCAGAATCACAAAATCACATAATCTATTAGGCTGGAAAAGACCTTTGAGATAATTGAGTCCAAAATATGACCTAACACCACCATGTTGACTAGACCATGGCTCTATATGCCACATCCAGCCTTTCCTTAAACACTCCAGGGACAGTGACTCAACCACTTCCCTGGGCAGCCCATTCCAATGCCCAATCATCCTTTCTGTGAAGAACTTCTTCCTAATGTTCAACATAAACCTCTCCTCAAAATGTCCTCAAGCTCCCATCCCATCATCTTACAAAGATGATGAACCCTGACAGTGTATTACAGTCCTCTGCAGACATCCCTGCCACTTTGGCATAATCTGACATCATCTTCTTCCTCTCTATGCTTGCTCTTTCCTATTCCCCTAGGATAGTGACTACTAAAAAAGCAGCCAAAAGAGAAAGAGAAACAAAAGAGAAACAAACCTGCTCTTTCCTGACTGTAAAAGTGGGACTATTGCGTCTTTGTTGTTCTGGTTATTAGTTGCTCTAAAAAAACTCCTTATTTTGCTCATGGCTTTATGTACATATTAACAAGACCTGCTAAGATGGCACTGGAAAATGTTTCAGAGAAGTAGCTTTGGAGTCCTTCCACTGGCCTCCCTGATGCTTTTGGCTGGTAAAGCCCAAACTGTGTAAATGTGCTCCAGCAGTGTGCTATGATAAGAAGTTCAGAATAATTCATCCCTGTCTTATTTACAGATATTAGTAGAAAGCATCTGTGGAAACAGTACAATTGTCAGGTTTAGTTCCCCTCTTCTCACAGCCTGCAATTTTATTCCCAGTTTTACAATAAAACTTCCTAGGCTCAGAGCTAAGAATCACGTTCACCAGGAGAGGAGGCTTTATTTAATCTTTTATACTTGAAAATGTAAAAAAGTTTACACTTGCTATTCCAAAGAATATGTTTATGGCGTAAATACAAGCTGCTATTCTCCTTTTCCCAGGAAGAAGAAAGTTTTTTTTTTACTAATCAACATTTTTTGAACTCCCAGACTTAAGAAGTATCCAGATTGTAGCTCAGTCTGTAGTAAACTGATTGTGTGGGCAGGAATCACCATCTACTTTGTCAATTTGGAGATTTTCTTTGTTGAAGAAGAAGATTTTGACATACATGCTCATGGAAATTTTGTTCTGAAGTCTCTGAAATTAAATATTAGCCTCACATTTCTCTCCTATCTTTCTATGTACCCATATTCCAATTATGACTATTGTGTAGACCGTCTTAGTGCTGGCTGGATGTCTCCAGGCCATGTCTTATCCTTACATGTGTCTAGTCTGAGACAAAATCTCTCTCTAGGAATTTTAGTAAGATATTTTTTAATATTTAAATTTCTCCTCTTTATTTTACCCATAATTTCCATTGTGATGTGCACTTTTTGCTTGCTGCTTGTGTAGGAAAGTATCTCACTTTGTGATGTATTTACATAAAAGAATTTTATAGGAGGGAGAGGAGTAGGAAACAAGAGGCTGATCCATAATTCTTTGCTGTTTGAAAGCCAGTTCTTTCCTGCTTAATAGCAAGCAGATGGCTAACTTCCCTTTTACTATTTTATTTTCTTGAGCATGCTTATGTCCTACTATACATTATAAGGCAATAGCTGGATGTTTGCTCTTCCTGCAGAAGAGAATGACAGATTGGATTTGTGTGTGGCATCTCGTTTTATTCTAGTATCATCTGACTCCTTTCTAATTTTGTCCCATTTGATTATTTTTAATTAGTTTCTCTGCATTTAATTGCCAGTTCTCCTACATTTCACTGCTCTGTGAACACAGAATCCAGCGGTGAAATGATTCTTGACTTTAATAATGCAAGGTCAAGACATTGTTAGTGTCTGCTATTAGAATATTTGATGTGCTACAAAATTCAACAAAGATACTCTTCAGGCTGCATTTGTAGGTTCTTACTAGTCTTGCCACTTTTTAGGTAGCAAAAAGAGATTTTTTTTAAATGGAGATCCTATGTGAATTTTGATGATAACACAAAATCTACCTTACTGAGGACATCAGAAAACTCTGACTATGTTTAGATGCCCACATAAAGGCCTTTAGAAAATTTGACTGCTGTTTAAAATAACCTGTTTTTAACTAATCTAATTACTGGCCTACTTTTATGGAATTATTATTGTTATATGATAAAGCTCTGGAAAACAGGATTTTAGCTACAGGTAGATATCTTAGCTCTCAGTACACCTTCACCTTCACCTTCTTGGCCTGGATTAGAGTTTTCTGAAGATTTCATGCTGGAAGTTTTATTATATCTTTACCTAAGAATACATGAACCATTATTTGCAATTTCTGTGATAGTTTTTTATTCGAATTGCTAGTGAAGAGTTGCATTATAAAGAAGAAAAGGCTCAGAAGAATAAACTGAGACAAACACCTCTGCACGTCTCAGCCTCATTACTGCTGCTCTGTCTGTGCTTAAACTCAATATATTGATAAACATTCTTTACACAATTTTCTTTCATTGTGGTCATAATGCCATGGAATCACTCTCCCCTTAATGTGAATTGCTGCTGGTATTACCTTCTGACTGCTTGCTGCCTGCTCCCAGTATCTGTTTTATTATGTCTGAAACAAGCTGACTTTTTGTACCATTCTAACACCTCACTCTTTTCTGGGTTCACCTAAAGCATATTAAGACCTACTAAGAACATTGAAGCTACTATAATTTTGATTTCCCATTTCACTGTGAGGTAGCTGGAAGAAAATACAGAATTTTCAAATACCCATGTCTTTGATATGACATCTCCTGTACTCCTTTTTCCTATGCCTCTTCTTGACTCTGGAATTTTCTAATCAGGCAAAGAGAGAAATTATTGATGGAAGCATTATCTAAGGGTTTCTGAATTTTTGTCAAATGTTTTAGCAGATAAAAAAATGTTTTCCTAATGATTATATTTTTGCTTGGAAAGCATTCATTCTGTTTACACATAGCAAAATTCAAATACTTCTATGATTATGTTTAAACTTTTGGGATTAATTTTTCATTAGTGACCAAAAAGGATAATCTAACCATCAAATATGTTTTATAACAATACATTACTGTATAAAACAATATAACTACCGGATCCATGCTTAGCATAGATAAAGGTAAGGAATTTGTTGGAGAATGTATTTAAATTGAGCATACATTTTGTATAAGTGAAAACTGTTTAAAACTAATAATGGACTTCTTCTACTTTGCAGGAGCCTTAAAAGGACAGCAACATTAGTCACAATTACTTACAAAAATCCTCTCATTACTGAATTAGCTTTCCATGAAAGTAAAGCAAGTTAGTTTAATTTAGTTTAAGATTGTGTCTATGATAGTGATTTGAGATAATTTTTTCCTGAATGCTATCACACAAAAAATATAGGTAATTTAAAGGGACTGATAAGCAAAGCTGTAAACTTCCATATCAAATACACAGCATTAGATTTTACTTTATAAGGAAGAATATTTCTACCAAAATTCAAGCAATTTTGAGTTGTGACTTCTCTTTTGTTCTTCCTATAAAAAATGTCTCTCTTTCCCAGGGATTCTGCTATTATCCATTTTCTTCTCTAAACCAGCATGTGATAAATAATTGTTTTTATAACATCAGATTTCTGTAGGAAAATAATTGCTCCTTTTTAACTGAGAGATATTTTTCATGACAAAAGAAGAGGGATTGACATTTTAATAACCAGCAATAGCAGTGAATTCTAGGGATGCAATAAAAAGAATTACATGATACAATAATTATTTAAATGGTTAACATGCTGCCAAAAATTCATTCAACAGTTATTTATTACAAACCTGAAGCAAACAATGGTAATTAACAGACCAGGGCTGGCAAATGTTGAAATCTACAGTCATATGTAGATTATAATCTATATAATTTATCAGTTCTTGACAATGCAAAGCAGATTGCACAGGTTTCTTACATGGAGAAGAAAATATTTAGACAACTAGGATGAGCTGAAGGACCTACGAAGTTCTGCACCATCCAGCACATGAGCTCTTGCATATGGACACTTGAAAACCATTCAAAATAAGGAGAACTTAAGGCTCCCATCATTTAAATAGAAATTATTATTCTAAATAATTTCCCTCCAAGTAATTCAAACACAAAGTACAAAATTCTGCTATTTAAGTATCTTCACACTGGCTTTGCAAGATGGAGTTTACAAGGAAGCATCAGAATTCCCATGTTTCCCAAGCCAAGATGTCTATAAATGGGAGCTGTCTGCCAGCGTGTTGCAATCAATCCCGAGAAATTTTAGTGATTGTGTTCTCAACCCACCAAAACCTGCAGAGCCAAGCTTCCCCTCCCCAAGATCCTAGCATGTCCTGATCACTGCAGAATGCAGTAGTGGAAGATCAGTGCCCAGACACTCAGCAGAAAGTGGGTCATAGCCACCCAAGTCATGGAACATGCAGCCAGACTTGCCTGCTGAGTCACAGTTCCCATGGCAAGATGAATTTTGCAAGGGGAACATATATTTTCATATAATTTGAGTTCTATGACATTTAGTATAACAGAAGTCAAATCCATGGGAAATGCCATTTTATTAATGGAATTAAATTTGATAGTAATAGTAATGTTTGTTTCATTTAAGAGTAATAACTGTTTCTCTTGCAGAAGGATGTGACTTTCTTTTTTCCTGCAGTACAGGAACACAGTAACCCATTCCTCTGATCCTGGAAAGCCAGAGTAATGGATTGCATATACCTGCATGAAGACATGCTCTGAAGCTTATTTCCAAACTGCCTAACTTATAGAAAAACACAGTTAATAGCTGACAAGCTTGGTTGCTGTGCTAGTTTTGGTTGGGGTAGACCTAATTTTTTTAAAACTGTCTATACTGTCTGGTATGGGACTATGTTTTGGATTTGTGTTGGAAACATCAGGGATGTTTTCATTACTGCTGAGCAGTACTTCCATAGAATCAAGGCCTTTTCTGCCTTTAACACCACTCCTCCTGCCAAAAAGTTGGGGATGCACATGGAGCTGGGAGAGGGCACAGCCAGAATAGCTGACCACAGGGATATTCACAGAATTTCTAGGTTGGAAGTCACCTTTAAGATCATCAAATCCAATTCCATACCACATGTGTCATGCTCAGCATATTCAGCTGGGGAAATAAGGAAAAAGGACTGGATGTTTAGAATTATGGCTTTTGTTTTCCCAAGTCACCATTAAAATTGATGAAGTCCTGCTTTCCTGGGCATGCTTGAACACCTGCCTGTCCATGGGAAATGGTGAATGAAAGTCTTGTGTTGCTTTTCTTGTGTGTGAGGTTTTTGCTTTATCTATTAAACTGTCTTTGCTTCAACCTACATGTTTTCTCACTTTTCTGGTTCTCTCCACATCCTACCATGACGGAAATTAGTGAGCAGCTGTGTGGGGCTTATTCACAACTCTGGTAGACCATGATAGTTGCCCAGTTATAAAGTGGCAATCAAGACTTTTCTCTACATGAGTTTCAGTGACATGACATTAAAAGGCTACTTCCTCATGAAAGGAAGTCCGGGTGACTTCATAGGTCATAAGGAAGACAGAGAAGCATATTGCTTGCAAATTCTGGATAATATTGTTCTCTGCTTGAAAATCCCATTAAAGAGTGAAACATCAAGCAGCTAAATAAACTAGGTAAATTTGCAGAGCTAGCATGTTTTCAAGATGCCATGCCAGTTATTTTATATGAAAAACTACCAGGGCAGAAACACTACTTTGAAAGAAATTGACCAGAAAGAGAACACCTTCTGCTGTTTCTTTATTCATCTGTAAAATACTAACCATGAGTTCTGCTGCTCTAGACTAAGTTTCCTTATCTGTTAAAATTTCAAATGAAACTGTGAAACCTAATTTTCAAATAGTTAAAAGCTGGACACAAGGTCCCAGGGTTGTTCATGTAGCTCTCAGGTACTATTGTATGAAAGAGCCATGCAGATAAATAATTGTGTTCCAAAATTGTCCTGGATTTATTTTGAAAACACAGAATATATTACCTTGTATCACTGAATCAAATATATACCTGTATGTATACATACCTAAATTTATAGACATATATGGCCTTTTATAATTTTAGAGTGAATATATCAGAACAGCACAGTAACCTGTGATTATTCAGACTATGCTCTTTGTGTTTTACTTCTCACACTTTCTCTCTCCTTTTGTTATTTAATTGTTTTCCAATGCAGAGCACTGGAATAAGAGCCAAATTGTTATTTTTTTTCTGGGAATAAGTGGATATTTACATACTGTAAGTTAAGACACCTAACTGTTGGAGGAGACACCACTTTCAGTTTAGTTTTCTACATTGAATTGCTCTGCAGAACAGCCTTTGCTTATTTCTCTCTTCCTATTTGTAGGGGAAATCTAATAAGTAGACTACACTTTTTGGCTAGAAAAACAACCGTATTATTGAGTTTTGTACTACTATGCTTCCTCTTGTTTTAGAAGAAAAAAGAAAAATGAAATAAGAAAAAGAAAAAAAAAGAAAAAAGAAAAAAAAAAACCAAAAAGCAAAAAGGTAGTTTGAGAGCTTGATTCTCAGACAAAAGTGTACCTGGTAGTTGGGACAATAGAAGTTCACAGCCAAATTACTATCCCAGTAAGCAATGAGACAGATTTGAACAGAGAAATGTTCTAACTTAAGCAGATTTTACAAGAAAATATTTGAAATTTTTGAGTACCTGCATTGCATAACATATGCACACAGGAACACTTATACAATTGGTGAGCTCTTGTGGTATTTGACATTTGTAGATAGAAAACATTGCTAATAGCAGAAAAATAGAAGTCTGAACACAGGAACTGGAGACATAAATTAAAGTTGTCATGGGAGTGGTGTCACATTGGTGTATCTGTGTTTATCCAAATGATCTGGAGGTGACAAAGCAGTGTGTGAGTAGCAATAGTGAAGTGACATTCCATTTCTCTTCCCTGCTTGTTCTTTTCATCAGTCTTTGCTGGTCATTTCTTGTGGTCTGCAATACAAACTGCAAATTCTTCAGTGACACTGCTGTCTTTATATGGCACCTTTGTCCAAAGCATTTCAGTCCTCCCAACATCTGCAAATGCCACAGAATACAAACCAATTTTTTGCAATACTGACCTAATTAATTAATTAATTTGTTAATTCATTTTAATCTTTTAGGTAAGGGCAAATCAATCCTTTCAGCTGTTAATTGTTTTCCTGTGCAAATATGGTCTACCTCACCTGCAGCCAACCTGAAAGATGATTCTCTTATGAAAAGTCATTGACATTGCCAGACGTTGCCACATGAAAATTTTCTCCAAGAAAAGGACTTTTGCTTACCTATGCTATTTTTGTTGTGAACTGGGATGTATATATTTCAAAAACAGTTATAGATACTGAAGTTTAAACCAGTAAGAAAAAGAATAGTCTGAGAATATCACTCTCTTCTCTTATTCCATAAATGTGAATGATAACTGACATGCTGGGGAATAAGAGACTTAACTTTGTCTAGTAAAACTCATTTTCCACTGCTCCTTTTTATAGGTCAGAAGTAATTTGTTTCAAAAGGAATTTTAAACTTTTCACATATAATGTGGACAAATTCAGTGACCATTATTGTTCTGAGATGTAGATTCATGTCAAAAGGGAGCTGGAAACACTGAAAATTATCTAATATGACTAACCATTTTTCTAGATGACAAAGAAGGGGACTCACGACCTCAGCCCCAGCCATTCATCTTATCAGATATTCATTCCTTGGTTTTTTCATCATTATGGTCCTTTAAAAATATGTCTTTCATATTCAGAATTTTCTCCTGCATTGAGAGGGCATGAAGTTTTATTAAATATTTTGGTGACTTTCTCAGCACCGTGAGGTTCTCTAAAACTGTATTCCACTGGCCATAAAATTTGCCTGTGATCACTGACTGTGAGGGAAAAGAAAAGCTACTACCCCAGGCTGCTGATGCAATTAGACAAGGTATCTGAAATTATCATTGTAACAGAATGCTTAGAAGAGACAAAAAGAAGGAAAATATATGGTTCTTATTTGTGCCTCAGAATGACTTGTTCAGAGTGGTTCACTCAAGTATCTACTTAGTATTCAGTGGAAAACGTTACCCAGAAATTTTTGAAATAACTTGAGGACTTTGAAAAAGTAATTTCAGTATGGTTCACTGCATGAAAACAAAACAGTAAAATCTCTAGATGAGAGAAGTAATACTTTAACTTAATGAAACTTATATTAAAAATACTCCAGGTTTTCTAGTCCAGAATCGTTACCATCTGTGAATTTAGATATTCCAGGTGTTTGCACATAATATATCATGTTATCCTCAGTATTTGTTGTAGCAGAGAACAACAATTTATTGATTTTTGTGAGAACTTTCTTAAAAACAAAGATGTAGACTTTAAATTACTTTTGAGTAAACTTCCCCAATGAGTTATTAACTCTTAATGGTCCGCAATTTAAATTGCTCACCATGATAAATATATTTGAGTAGCTCCTTGCATCAAATCCTCATATTGACTAACAAAGTCCTGTTAGCAGGATGAGGATGACTCTGTCAGGTAACTTTTGTATTGCATAGGGCCTCCCTTGTTAGGGAAGCCATTTAGAGTTTTCTGAAAGGGACCTGCTGATATTCTGTGTAAGTATTGTGTGGAATATGAATGTGAACATATGGATGACGCCTGTTAAATTTCACTTCAAGTCATCTGGAGGAGAAGACAACGTATGTTTGAGTAAATACAGAATTTGGTTGGCAGTCTACTGTCATTCCAAAACCTAGGCCTTATGGTGTCTGGGAAGCAGGGAAAGAGGCACATCCCCTGCGCTCAGGAGAACACCTTCAGCAAACAGCATAGAATTGCACTCTGTATGTAGCTCCAGATTGGTGAAAGACAGCTTGTTTGACATTCAGGGGGATGAAATAGCACCAAGAAGAGCTTTCTTGAGCTGTCTTCATCTATGCCAGCTTGCAATGTTATCATGTATTTCTGGCAAATAGAGCTTGCATCAGTTCAGTTGACAGGTCCTCATGAATTTTAATATCTAAGCTTCATATTCATGTTAGGAGCATTAATGTTCCCTGAAGCCTTTTTATTCTAGGAAGAATATAAATATTTCAGATATTACTTTTCATGTATTTGTTCATGTATGCTTCTGTATGTATGAGCCTATCCACATGTATAATGTTTCTTATACATCAAATTTTTGCAGAAGTTCAAAATTATTTTTGTCTTGACAAAAGTAAAGTAGAGACACTTGCTTGTGTCTCTTATTCTCCAAGTGGGCAGTATGTTTGCATCTTTTAAATGAACTTGTGTTTTTTTATGAGTGGAAAAGATCAAAGAATTTGTGGGAACATATATGTAATGTTCAATTCAGCTTACAAGTCTGAGGATTGATCCCCAACTGGGATGACATGGCAAAAGTCCAATGGAGTAAAGAAAATTATCTTGACTTTATACAGACAGAGATTGCATCCTTTTCAAGAAGCAATGCTTTATGAAGAAGCAGCAAAATACACAAACTCATGAAAATGGTGTTGTTTTCCATTAAATTTGAGGATAGGAGCAATGTGGAAAATTAGTTGAAACATCCATGCTCAGGAATATAAAAGGCATTAGTAAGAATTTCCTCTTTTCTTATGTTGCATTTAAGAAATCTGACAAATATTAAGAGGAGCAGAATTAAAGCTATGCTCAGTTTTTCAAGTCATTTGATCATGAGGCTGCCAAAGACTTTTGTTAAGATGCTACTTTAGTACCTTCAGATAGATTGAAGGAAAAAACCCAATCCCAAACCAACAAAACCACAACCATTGGGAACTTCCTATTCAGCTATTTGTTTACTGAAAATGAAGAAATAAGAATTATTAATAAAATCAATTTTATGTATAAAGGGTATCAATTACTTATGAGATAGAATGACACACAGTTACAAAAATCTTCTAAGTGAAAGCTGCATATAAAAAAGTCTAGAGTCAAGTAAATAACAACTGCACAGAGTGCAAGCGTCTTTGGGAACACTTTTGGTGAAAATGTTCTTATCCAGCAATACAATTGCTGTAGCCCTAAAATTGTTCACGAAGTAAGAATTATTTCACTAAGCAATTTTGTGTGGGAAAGACTTGGAAAGAGCATTCTCTAAAGGACAAGTTTCCTTTCACCCACCAGCAGACTTCCAACACATCTCTCAGCTCTTGCTTGTGCCAGGCTTTGTTCTGAGGGGAGGGAGTGGGCTATCAATCTCTACTGATTTTCCAGTTCACTCAGCACAGGCTGCTGAAATATTCAATAAAATAGACAGCCAGACTCTGAGAAATTAATTTGTAGCATAGTTATGTCATTTACACTGTCAGTGAGAAGTTCAAGTTCCAGGGCCACGCCTCTGACTACCTATGTCTTTATAAAACAATAGGTGCTATGTTTGTAAGCTCCAAAAGGGTTTGAAATACAGTCAAAACTAAGCATGGCTTTTGGACACTCTGGTTATGTCCACACTAGGTGATAATGTGCAATAGATTTACTATTATTATTATTATTATTATTTATTATCACTCCTTTTCTTAGTCTAACTGTTCACTAACTTGAAAATTATTTCAAGAATCTAAAATCAAATCATTCCATTTGAGGTGGTATGAAATGTTTTATTTCAATTATAAGTTTAATTTGCTATTTATCAATCACATTTCCAGATCATAATTTTGGTTATAACAGTAATATATATCATTCAGATAGCAATTTGTGGCAACCCGTTTTTGGGGGTTTGACTACTGTGGCAAGAACTTCTATATGTTGGAGGTGGGGAGTGCTGTAACATTGGATTAAATAAAAATGTTGCCAGAGATAAAATATTGAAGGAATCCTACTAAGATTTACTAAAATTTGTGCAGATGAATGACAAATCAGGTTCAAAATGTTGTCATAAACCCAGAAATCTGTCCTAAAGATTTAAATGGAAGCTATAAATCATTTACAAAGGATGAAATTTTATTTGGCTTTTATGCAACAGCTCTGAAGCACTGAGTCTGTTTTCTAACTAAAACTATAGGTAAAGATTAAAAATACTTTGACTGTGCACTTCCAGAGAGAGTATGGAACACAGTGTTTTTAAAATTAATTTATTTTGAAGGAAAAACAGAGATTTTTTGAGCTGCTCACTAGAGAAGAATCAAAATATCTTTTAGGTTGGGAGAAAATCTTGAAGATCATTAAATCCAAACATAAAATCAGAACTGCCAAGTCCATCACAAAACCATGTACCTAAATACCACATTTACTGGTCTTTTAAATATGTCCAAGATATTATGTCTCATAAGTGGAAATTTTAAAACATAGTGCTCTTTCAGGTGTTGTAAATGATAGAATCATCATGGAATCATTCAGGGCGCAAAAGACATTTATGATCCTCAAGTCCAACTGTCAGTACAGCACTGCGAACTCTGCCACTGAACTGTACCACACTGAAGCATCTTGGAAATATTTTCAGAAATAATGACTCCACCACTTCCCTGGGCAGACTTCCCTGGGCAGACTTCCCTGCTCCAATTCTTGGCATCTCTTTGCACGAAAAATTTTTTCCAAATATTCAATCTAAACATTCTCTAGCACATCTTGCAGCCATTTCCCCTCAATCTTGTTACTTCGGAAAAGGGACCAATTCCCAACTGGCTACTCATTTCAGGTAGCTGTAGTGAGTGAGAAGGTTTCCCCTCTGAGCTTCATTTTCTCCAGGCCTACCTTATAAACATATTTAAATATTCAAGTAAGAAGCTAACTTAAATACATTTATGATCAACTTGTGATCGTTTCATATTTTTAATGAAAACTATGTTACATTTCTGAGCTCTGAATATACAAGTCTTTAGAGAAAAAAAAAACAACAACAAAACCAAAATCCATAGATGCCCCTGTCTGCTACTAACTTGGCTTTAAAGTCTAGCTGTGAACAAAAGAATTATTGAAAAATGTAGGTGAGGAAACAAAAAGTTAAGTGCCTTTCCAAATAGCTTTTTACATTGTGGTGGGTTGACCTTGGGTGGCTGCCAGAAGCGTTATCCATACCATGCTAGCTACAAATAAAAGGCACAGTGCTGTAAGGGCTGTTATGGGGAAGTTAACTCCATCCCAGCCAAATCCAATAGATAGTTAAGATAAAATTACCTGAAATTCAAATATAGCCCAAGTGTATGACAAGGTGTATGTGCTTAGTCCAAATATAAACTTTTAAAGTGACTTCTTTTCTGTTCTATTTTGTATTTTTTCATCTGTACCATTTATATAAACTTCCTTAAAGCTGATGCATTGTGCACAGCTACTCAAACCTTTAATATAAAACCACTTAGAGCAAACATCTCAGTGACATGTCATTTCTCTAAATGTTGCTGTGTTTTTAGAAGTCTCCTATTTTACAATCAAAGCTTAAAAAGGATATGTATTCTACTGTAGCAATATGTCAGAAAAATGTTGTAGATAGAGCTCATTCAAAAGGAGGTTTTCTCTCCAAATTCTATGAATTGCTTTGGACCTACTTTTAAATATGCTAGGTTTTTCCATAACAGTAATTTTGGGAAAAAGATGGTGCTTCCTTGTTATAATAGGGTATAGCTGTGGGATTACATAGTATACTACAACAGTAGTATACTATACTAACACATTTTTCCTCTATTTTAATCTCAATCCATTATTTTTCAAGCTGTCAGTAATGGGAATCAAATAAAAACTGACATAAACATAATAGATCTAAATCCCCCAAATCAAACTGCACTGAATTTCAGGGAAGGTGGAGGCTGATCTAATCATAGTTCTCAGCTTCCTTTGCAAAGTTGTATGAATGCCTATCATTATGTGCAGCACTGAAACTCCTGGTTAGACATGAAAATGAAAAACAAACACAATTGTAGGAGAACAATAAATCCCTCACGTTTTATTGATTAGCAGCCTTTCAAGTTTTGTGAAATGTACAAGGGAAGCATGAAAATAAGGTACAAAATTAAGATCCCATATCTACCTTCACTGTCTTTTACTTGTTATTTAGCCATTGTTCCTCATTTATGTCAGTGTGTGAGTAGTCAACAGCTTTTAACCATTTATGTTACTATTCAGTTGAAATTGTGATCTTTTAAAATGATAAACAAGATAATAATGTGAAGATAGAAAGGGAAATATGGCAAAATAAGCACTAATATAGTACACAATATAACACTAATATAAATACTAATAGTACACTTAACAAAAATCAACATTTTATTTTCAAATTTTGAGAACTGAATGTGATTCCTGAGATCACTGCCTTCTTCTGCTGCGGAACAGTAGAAGAAATAATTCACAGCTGCTAGGGTCTTTGGGAGCCAGCTCACATGTCTGGCATTAATTGAGATGTTCTGGTACATAGGTATGGGTGGTTTGTAATCGACATTGTCAAAGAATATAAGGGTCATCTTGGCACTTTAAACTAAGTGTCTAGTCAACTCAGCTGGGCTTTCTCAACAGTTCTTTAGATAGACACTTTTAGAAGGTGATTTTTCCCTCTTGCCTTAGTTAACTTTGTTAAAATGGGTTCAGACATGCCCTGGAAGTACCTACCTGTCCTACCTTGATCCCTTCTTCTTGCCAGATCTTGTCAAACATCTGCAAGGCCATTGGTGACCTGTCTGTCCCAGTGAGATAGAAGCTGAAGTCTTCAGTATTTTCTCTGTTCTCTATTGTTTTATAGAATGTGTCTGGGGAATGGGTGTCTTTCTTTTTTTATATATTTTTAAAAATTTTCATTCCACTTGAATAACCATTTACTGCTCAACTTATAGCGCAAATGAATTTATATTTGTGGCATCTTCCATGTTTTCAGTATATTCTTGTACCTTCTGCATCTTCTTTACCTCATTATATGCTAATAATGGTATTTGCTCTCCAAATTTGAGCATTGTTTTATGAAAATAAACCGTGTATCAAATATACTTTTTCTTACAATTTATGTTTGAAAATTTGGGCAAATTACTCAATTCAACATTTTTGTCTTTTAACCTCATGAATCTAAGTTTGCATTGCCCAATGTATTTTCCATTTTTATTATACATTAACCACCGTTAGAATGATCTGATTCTCAAATAGTGACTGCTAATTAAATTACTCCAATTTCCAACTTCAAGTGACTTCCTACAACAGAAAAGCACAGCTGTACTTTATTTACAGGCAGAAAATTTGAATGCCCATTGTATGTGAAGGAGGACCTCTGCTCATAGCTTTCTATGTAAACAGGGAGATGAGTACTTTATCACTCCTTAATGGGATGGGACAAAGGCAGTAGTTAAATAAGCCTGTGGCAAATAAGAGCTCCACAATGATGAATTCTATAGTATTTTCCATCTACTGTAAACATGTGTGTTACAAGCCTGAAGTTTATGAATAATGGCTTCATTTTGAAGTAATTAGAATTCTATGCCATTAACAGTAGGAAGTCTGGATAATTGTATTTCAGAATTAAATGTCTGGGAAAAGACATTTCTGTCTCTATTACAATTATGTTTATGATTAATGACAGAAATGACAACCTGCAATATAAATACAAAACAGCAAAAATTAACTGTATCCATCATGGATGACAGTACTAAAACTCCAGTGAATCAGTAATCATAGGTAAAAAAAGAGCTTGATAATCTTGTTTTGTTTCATGTTGGAATATCCTCATCTCTTTCCCTTAATTTTGAGGTGTAAGTCTTCCAGCTGCTTCATACCAGAGAAAGCATGAAATACTACAGTTGATTAAGTGCAAAATGATACGTTTTGTAGACCAGCCAAACAGTGTTTTGTGGGTGTGCTAGAGCTTATCTTCATGGGGTCAAGGGTATCATTCAAACACATCTGTAGAGTAACACAACTAATAGTGTTTTATAAGCACAAAATTTATTAAAGTAAATTCTCTTTTTCTGAGCTAAAAAGTATTGGACTATCTTAGGTGATGTAAAGTTTCTTACTAAGCAGACAAAATGGCTTTTGGGGTTGATCTGAAATTGTTTCTTAATGCTTTCACTCTCCCAGTTCTAGGAAGAAATATTTTCTCATCTATCATTTCATGTGAACTGCCTCTGTTTCCAAGCAGCACCATGCCTCTGTGTCTCAGATAAAATCTCAACCAGCTGCTGATTTTGTAGTATTGCAGTGGGCAGTCTCCTGAGTTGCACCATGAGGAGCCTGCTGGCAGAGATAGCAGGACTGGAGCCATGGCATAACTTATATGTCACATCAGGTATGACTGAAAAATTCCATCTTTGACAAAAATCCATCCCATAGCAAACTGTAGACCATGCCACAGGAACTGGAGAGCAGCCACATTCCAGATGAATTGTTTGCACTCTGCTCTCTCCTCCTCCTGCCACATCTATAGATTAAGGTGGAGGCACAATATCTTCCCTACTGTTTATAGCTTTGTTGACCATGTAGGGTGTTTGCATACAGGAGTGGGTACAGAAGTGGGTAGGTGTGGCTCTGCTCAACTAAGTTCCTTGGTGTAATGAAAGCTAAGCCAACATCCTCAGGGCATCTTCAGGAAACTGGCATTCTCTGCTAGGAGAAGTGGGAAGCTCTAAAAGTGAAGTTTTAAAATATCTGAACATATTTTTACTCAATCTTACACCACAACAGACCTTGTCAATACAGAGGCTCTTGACAGGATGTCTTTGTTGAATTGAACTTCACAGTAAAGTTTTCTAAAGGTATTCATCATCATAGCCTGCATTGATTCTATTTTTCTTTGTTTAACTGGTCGATGCCTTCCATTCATGACTTCACAGGTAGGTACTGAGTACTGTGTCATGAAATGGGTATCTGATGTAGCTCCTTTCTCTTGCAGGAAAAGGTTTTTGGGTTTGTTTTTTTGCTGAAGACTTAACTGAAAGATATTGTCTCTGTCTCCTTATGTTTTGCTTTTGTTCTTAATTAGCCCCTATATTATCATTTAGGCATTTTTCTATTAGACCTATTTATCAAGGTTACTTAGTTTATCAATCTAAACCTCTCAAGGAGAAGGAAAGGTGAAAACTGTCCCATAGGTTTTTCTTGATAGCTGCTAAATAAATATATGTTTTTGGAAGCATGGGCATGTCATTGCACAGTGCCTAAGTTAAGGGGATTGACTGCAGGAACTGAGAGGGTAAGCCCTCCCAGACAATCAGAAAAAGCCTGCCAGTCAGTGATGCTTCCTGCATTGCATTATGAAGATATTCAATAAACAATGAATACCCTTAAGTGCCTACACTACAACTGGGCACCATAGTAAGAAATAACTGCTCATAACCATTTTGTAATTATTTTCTCTGTAAGAGTCCTGGCTTGTTCTGTTTATCACTCGTAACACCTTTTGTAGCACCTATCACTCTAAGATCTCTGCACTCAGCTAGCTGGGAATACTCTTTGCCTGTGGGGTTTCTCTTCAATCTTATATTAAAAAATGTCTGCACCTACCATGAATACTCACATTCTGCTGTGCAGGAATGAATGAATACAGGTTTCTGCTATTTGCCTTGAAACCCTTTGTACACATTACTGAGGTGCAGAAACAATGTTGTCTTTACTTTGCACAGAGTCCTGCCCCACTGTGCATCAGTTAAGCTTATCAGCAATGAAATAAAGAAACAGTTTGGTGCCTAATACAGCCATGTCCAAGAACACCAAAAGGCCTTTTCTGTTTCTTTTTTTCTTTCTTTTTTTTTTTTTTTTTAAGCGGTTTTTCTGCAAACCTGGGGATTCTGGCTCTCATAAGAGATGATGATGGGGCATGGGGCACAGGTCAAACTTCAGATCTGGAGATGTAAGAGGCAGTCAAAAGATCACCTCAAAGCCAGATTATGTTTCCTTGCTGTCAGACAAAAAAGTAAATCTACATGGCCATAGGCACTACCTGCTGGTAATCCATGTGTGACTGTGATGAATTCTGCATGTTATCTTTACTAGCAGGAATTTCTGCTAACAGTTTCTGCTTCTGTTTCACACACACTAAGTCATGCAACTGGTTTATATAATATAGTATATAATATAGTACTGAATGTGATTTTTTTTCTATTTAATGTTTTAACAATTACTGAGCTTGTTGTAAATTTGTGCTGCACTTAAATAATGGTTGTGTGCTAATTCTGTTTGTTTAAGCTGTATCTCCAAAAAAACCCACTATTTTTTGGATCTGTGACTCAGCTTTTGACTTAGGGCTTTGTCTGCAAATTCAGTTGAATGAGTAAATTTATACATAGAACTAACAGATGCAGACTTCATCATTGTAATAGAAAAGAAAAATAAGGATTGTAAGACTGTGCATTTACTCACATCCCTTAATTGCTACTCTTTCTTAATAATTAACTTAAATGAAATTCTAGATATTAAGTAAATAAATAGTCACCAGAACACTAATTTTTATGCAAAGATCTCACTATGCAAGATGAAATTACTCCCAGGTAATATTTTAAAATTTTACAGTTTTTCAGGTTTGTAGCCAAAACCATTGTGCTTATTGTGTTTGAATTTCTGTTTGTATTTTCTGGTGATGACCTACATGTGACTGACAGTTGACCTGAAAAAGTATTTCCCAGAACAGAAGGGAAGAGAATGTTAAAACAAAACATGACAAAATCATAAAAGGGCAAAAGTAAATCTGAACTTTCAGCAAATCAATATCTCTGTGTGGTATTCTATTAACACAATAAGTCTTTTACAACAATAAGAATTTTAGAGAAAACACTATCTTAATAAATGTATTGTCTCTTGAAATAAAGATTGTGGTAAAAGTGAGCAGAAACATCAAGTCCAAAAATCACACCATCAAGACAAGAAAGTAATCTAGCAGCCTACACAAGAGTTTAAATTTTCACAGTTCTGTTTTGGCCCAATGCCTACGTGCAATCCTGCTTCACTTCTGATTTTCACGTTAAAATCTGTAGCTTGCTGTCATGTAAAAATAGGACAAAAATGCCTTGCTGCATTTTCATATGCAGACTGTATATTTTAATTCTCACTTTGGAATATTTGTTCTTTGGGGTACATCATCAAAAGAAATTTAAGCTAATGTTGTTTAATATAGAGTGAATAATTAAAAAAAAAAAAGAAAAGTCACCAAACAGAAATTACTAGGTATACGGTCCTTGAAAATTATATTTCCTATACCATGTTAGGCCATGTTATCCTTTATAGCCAAAATTTCAAGAATTAGGGCTTTGGTCCTCCATACAATTTCCCCAGACTCTTTTCACTTTCCATTCTCTAACCAAAAACATTTTGCAGAGGCATCTCCAGCTGTCATATGTAAAGCTTTTTAATTTTTTTTTTCATGAACAAATAATGCACAGGAATCAAACTGTCAAGGAAAGAATCCCAACAAGCCACATCAGTGGGCCTAAAGCTATGATTTTTCTAGTGCAATTCTGTTTAGTGTTCAGTGTAGTATGAAGTGTACATGTAAGGAATTAGACAAGCCCAACAACACAGAAATGCAGTGAGTATATATAATTGGGACCTTGTGAAAACTGTGGCATTAAAATCATTCCCAGTTAAATGTAAGCATTTCAGGCGTTAACTACCTTTTGAAGATTTTTATGCACAGAGTAAGGAAAAAAGTACTTTTAGAATGTATGATAATGTTTAGAAGAATTCCATTTCTAGGAAATATGGGCTTGTGAGGTGCTATGGAAATTGCAGCTGAGATCTATCCTCACATGCAAGGCTTTTGCCAAGATCCAGGGTAAGTAACTGTGTATAGGTCACCAAGTACAAGACTGGCATTCATTTTTTAAAAAAGTAATGCCTCTACATACATCTGGCTGTGCCTTAGATATTATATTTTATGGGGTTTTATATTTTTACATTCATATAGATATATATATTTGTATTCAATCTGTTTAAATATGTAAAATAAATCAAAGTGAAAATGAAAATGCGCTGACATATTTCCGAGGTGAATGTAATTGTATCTATTCTTGGTAACTGTATGTATATGTAATTGTATCCTTTGTAGTATGTAATTGTATCTTTTATCCTGTCTTTCTCTTAGTTCTCTGTTCCCACAAAGTCCTCCACTTTCATCATATTCATGAAAGTCCTCTACTTTTATTATATTCATGCCCTTTGTGGACTACCTAATGCGTCATCTAATCATACTATCATTTACTAAAATTTAATCCTAATCTATAAGGAGGCTTATTTATCAATTTCAAAACTTTCTCTCTTTGGTTGGTTGGTCAATGACACTGATACCCTTTGCCTTCATGTTATGTTTTCAGATAAACATCTTTGTGCTGTCTAAAATGCTCCCTCTCTCAAACTTGGAAGATTCCTTCCTCATATTGATAGAAACTTCCCCAATGGAAACACAATGGTGCATGAGCTGAGACCAGAGCTTCTTATGGCAACTGGTGCTGTATAATTTCTGTTTACATCTGCAGACCTATAAGAAACACATTTGTTCTGTCTGAATGTGTATTTCCTGTCTTAGGAGACCACAAGCAGGTTAAGATGAGATAGACTGTGAACTATAGTGTTTTTCAGCATCTGCAAATGTGCATTCTTCTCATACAGCTTTATTTAGAGTTTCTTGAAGAACACTTGACAAGTGATAGTACAGATTTTTTTTATACTGATCTTACATATTCCTCATGGAATGACACATAAAGAATGTGACTGATTTTTAAGGTATTGAGCTGCTCAATACTCAATACTTTTCCATATGTGACAAGAGTCTGGTCCAGCTGGGGCCCTGAATGGCTCTGTCTAGCAATGCCTAGAGTAGCAACAACTAATTCCACAGTCACTCAGACTATGTTAGCATGTTGACCTAATAATGACCATTTCTAGACAGTAGTTTGGGCAGGGCCATGCTTCTTTAAATGAGGAGAGGCTAAGTTAAGCAGTATCTAAGTTAGAAAAAGGCGTGTAACCTCTTTCCTTACTGGGTATATTTGTAACCTCTGATAACACTGCAATATAAGTAAAATTATGTAGGCCTAACACCCAATAATTTTTATTTCCCTCTAGATTTGACCATGTTGTGGTTTAACCCCAGCTGACAAAAAGCCCCCCACAGCTGCTCACTCAGACTCTGGGTAGGATGGAGGAGAGAATTGGAAGAGTAATAATGACAACACTCATGAGTTGAGACAGTTTAATACTTAGAGCAAAAGCCACACTCACAAGCAAAAGAAAATGAGAAATTCATTCACCGCTTTGTACAGGCAGGCAGGTGTTCAGCCATCCCCAGGAGAGCAGGGCTCCACTGAGCTTAATGGCTGCTTGGGAAGACATCACTCCAAAGGTCCAGCCCTTCCTTCTTCTTCCGCCAGCTTCACATCCTGAGCATGATGCCGTATGGTATGGAATGTCCTTACCAGCTTCTTAAGCACCCCCAGCCTCCTTGCTGGTGGGATGGGAGGTGAAGCAGAAATGAACTTAGTGTAAACACTGCCCAGCAATTGCAAAACCATGCTTGTGCTGTTTTCAGCACAAATCCTAAAACAGCCCCCTACTAACTACTGTGAAGAAAATTACCCAACCCAAGCTAAAACCACTACACTCAGTAACCCGCGGATCATATATCTTTCAATACAGAAAAATGATTTTAAGTATATTTTAAGGTGTATTTTCACAGGTGTGGCTTTCTGTCAGACAGGCCCTTAGTACCTTAAGTACCTCATCCCAGTGGTGCAGGCTTTTGAGAGAATCAAAACTTGATCTATGCAAAAAGATCAAACAGCTCTCAAAAAAACTGTGCCACTGGGTTACACTGCAATGGGTAACTTAGACAGACTTTATAGTGTGACACACACTGAAACCACCTTCCGAGCACCTGGGCCTCTCTCCTCTGGGATCATAGTACGACCCTGTTTCCTGAGTCAACACTCATTAGTACATGTAGCCCTGATAAAAGACATGAGTACTCATTCGCTCAGAAAGTCACATGGCACCTCATGAGCCATGTCTTTAGTGTGTCTTTAATCTGGGCTTCAAGTCCTGATGGTGGTCGCTCAGGAATTAGGGTCCTACCATCATCCCAGATCAGACTGTCTTGATTTTGCACAGAGTGACCTCAAGGAGGCAAAGCCCATTAGAGAAAACTTCTGAATCTGCCCAGAAGTGGGGACAGTTGTCCACTTGTCATACTAGCACCATGCTCAGGCGCTGCTGAAGAGTGCTGTCTGTGGAAAATATCCTGCTTCTATCCCTGAGGCTCTGCTTGCAAATTTTCCTCCTTCATGGAAACCAGAGGCAGAAACAGGCTACCCTTTAGGAGCACGTATGGACATCTTTCAGCACCATGATGAATCTACTGCTGTAAACCTATCACTGCTCATACAGTACTCTGTGTCTTCAAAATGTCATATAACCAGTTTGAAAGATGACGAATTTGCCTTCTACAAGATAAAAAACCATATGGATTGACAGCTCTCTGTATTAACAGAGATTTGCTCTAATTAGTTAATTCTCACAAAGTTCAATGACTGCCAGATGAGCAAAGTAAAATACTGTATTTTTTCTTGCTTTAAACTTTTGGGAAGGTCCTTTGTTTTAAGCTGGATAATTTTTTTTATATAGCTGTTGCTTCCAAAGTCATTCTTGACCTCTGAGTAATGTTCCCCACAGCCAAAACCAAGCAATGAGGTTCCTCCCATTCATCAAGGTTGTATTGGCTTTCTCCCAGCCCTTTTGTTTTCATTTTTTTTCAGTTTTCTGTCCTTGTCTGTTCCATGCTTCCTTTCTGACTTTCATCTGGCATTCCCTTACACTCTTACTTTCCTCAGAACCCTCCACAGTCCATCAGACAAAATCAATCTACATGAGTCCACTCTTTTCTCCCCCAGAACCTCCAAACACAGCCATGTTTTCTGTAGTCTCATTATGTTTTCATTTGTTCCTTGGTTGTTCCTTCAGATTTCCTTCTTCCTCCCACAAAATCAATTCCACAGATTCCCCTTCCTCTCTGTGCTCTGTGATTAAAAACAATGTACTGCTAGATGGGAGGAAAAATAGACGCACACACACACACACACATTCAGTCACAAGAGAAGCCATAGGACTCTAAATGAAATGGAAATGCTCCTGTTGGTCAAAATATTGGATATTAAAAAACCCATTTTAATTACCACACTTTTAAAAACATTTAGGAAATAATATGCAACTGGTGAGAGAAAAAAGGGAAGTTAAACTGGAATACCTGGAGGTGGTTCAGTGTTCTTAGTATCCAAAACACTTATTGTCTTTAATGAAAAATCTTTTTCCTCACTGTGCAAATAAAGGGATATAATATTGTGCCATATATTGCACTGATTTTAATATTGATATCATGTTTCCCAGTTCAGCAAAGTGCTTGCTCTTATCAGCTTCCTGGGACTTGGGTAGATACTGCAGCTACTTTATACCCTTTAAAATGGTATTTCAAATAGGGAGAGGAACTGATGAATATTCATAGCCACCACCTATGATTCAGCTTGGATATCAGAAGGCAGCTACTTGCTGTGTGGTTTTGCACAATAGAATGTCAGCAGTTATAGAAACCTCTTGCTTACACAAAGGGTATTTGATGTAAATGAATTTAAATGCAAATTGTTACAGAGTAAATTGTTTCTCTGCCTGTTAGTTTTTTAGCTCAGGACTGGAATAGTCGGTTGTAATAAATAAAAAAGCAGTACTCACAGAGGCATGTTATTAAAATGAAGCATGCATATATATTCATGAAGAAAATGAGAAAAGCTATTCTTAATCAGAAGAGAAGTCTGAGACAATTTTCTGTGAAGAACTCTTTCCAGGGTACCCATTCACAATTACCTCAACAACTCACCTCCTGAAGTCACAATTCCTACATCTTGGTGTCTGTGTTGGCTAAGTGCAAACCATTCTCTGTCCTTGTAGATATCAAACTACATTTAATTTAGGAAAATGACACAGTCAAGAGTTGTATACAGCATTTTTCAAGCTATCAATTCAGCTATTTTAAATATTTTCGTATATATATATATATATATATACACACATGTGTATGTTTGTGTGTGTACACACACAATCTTAAAAGAACTGTGTTTCACAGAAAGCTGTCATCACAGATATTCACTCACCTGTACTGTGCTGCTGTGGAACATCTGTTTGTGCTTGCACAAGGCACTCCAGCCCTTTCTGTAGGGAGCTGCATTGTAGTGAAGGATGAAAACACTGGGCTTTATTTGCAAGGACAGCCTTTCTCCTTCCATGAAAGCAAGTGCCTTTCCTAACATTCTGAAACACACAGCACAGTACAAACTGGTACTCCCCTTATTAGTCCATTAATAAACTAGTTCTGAGGTGATTGAAGCTTTCCATCAAGCTGGGTTTCCTACCTCAAAGCTGCTGGAGCTTGGCTCACTTTTCTTAATGAGTTCCAAAATCTGAGTAGATGAATCACCTGTTTTGTGATCAATGCTTACGTGATGTTGCTGAAATGTACTGACTGTAAATGCATATCACAACTTTTGACTATGCAGTCTTCTTTTAATACCAAGGATTTCATGCCTTGCTTTTTGGCTTTAGTGAATGTGTAAATTCAAAAAACCCAAACAGAATACATTCATATCAGTACTAGTTAAGCTGAGTGCATCATTTTCTTTTGGGAAACATCTCTCTTTTATGAAGGCAGAGAACTACAAAAGTCAAAACATAACTGGGAAAAGTCCTTCCCACAATGAAGGATAAATTCAGTTGTAGTCATTATGATGATTTCCATCCCTTCCTCACGTCTCATTAATGATCACTATTACACTTATTGATTTGTGAGATCATATGGAAATTTTCAGTTTAATAGATAAATTTTAGATGTAGATAAATTTTAGGGCATATAGGATCATAACATATCATACCATGGTCTTAAAAGAGGAAGAACAGTTTTGCAAGAATATGTTTGTGATCTGAGCTGCACAAACATACTGTTTTAAGGATTCGGATAAAATAGCAAGCAAGAAGAAAATGTATAACAATTTTGATAAATAGTGTTTTAGCAGAATTCTGTTGCCTAGCCATAGAGAGGCATCTGTTATTCTTTGCAAGGAAGCCCTGACTGCCTTTCTTTCCTTTCTGAAAGATGAGGGAACATACATACAGTTGTCAGGTAGTTGTAGAGAGCAAGAATTTATCCCCCCAGCTTCCTTTATTCAAGACTAAACCACCCCAGCTCCCTCTGTGATTCTGTAGAAGACTTGTGTCCCAAGCCCTTCACCAGCTCTGTTTCCCTTCTCTGGACTTGTTGCAGCACCTCAGTGTCTTTCCTGTAGTGAGGGCCCCAGAACTGCACACAGGATTAGAGGTGTGGAGCCCCAGTAGAGGGGGAGAATCACTTCTCTGGCCCTGCTGTCAGCAAGAATTTTGATACAGGTCAGGATGCCATTGTCCTTCTTGGCCATCTGGGCAGACATACCCAGCCAGCTGTTGACCAGCACTCCTAGGTCCTCTTCCTCTAGGCAGTTTTCCAGCCACTCTTCCCCCAGTCTGTAGGACTGCTTGGGGTTTTTGTAACCTAATGCAGGACCTGGCACTTTGACTTGCTGAACACTGTGGCCTCAGCCCATCCAGCCTGTCCGGATCCCTCTGCAGAGCTTTTCTGCTCTTCTGCAGATCAATGTTCCCAACCAACTTGGTGGCATCTCCAAACTGACTTGATCCCTTCATTCAGATCATTGATAATGATATGAAACAAAAATGGCCCCAATGAATATGTTTAAATATGCAAACTGACAAACATTAGTAGTTTCTGACCCACTTTTGTTGTTTTGGTATACCAGGTATTGAAATCACTTGGAAATGGAAATATCTTCCCTTCAGTTTCCACTGGAACAGTGAGAAAAGAGAAATTAAGAATTGTGAGAAAATAGCACATTAATTTGTGTTTCTTGTTATTGTTTCTTGGTAGAGAAACACTTAAAAAATTCAGTAGTGTTTTTCTTCATATGCTGCTGCCCCTTTCCAGTCAGAAATCAATATGAACTATCACTCTGATGAACCCGTGTATGCAAAACTTAACGTTCTGGAGAAAGTATGACCTAATTCAGCATTTAGTGATCTCATGCCCTCCAAGCAGGACCTGAATTGTTTTGGCAGCAGGAGAGGTGCCCAGTGTGACTCCCAGGCAGAGTCTGACACTGATCTAAAACAGCAAATGACCTGAAACACTAAGAGATACATCTTAAAAAACACCTTTCCCAGTCGTATCCCCAAGTAAAAGCCTAAAAGATGATCTGCAAGGGCCTCTTTCTTATAGACATGTGACTTTTAGGGCTACTTTGTGCTAATTTCACATAAGGAGACTATGATTTTAATGTTTTGCTAAAAATTGATTTTTTTTTTAATTCTGTAAAATATCCCCTGGAATTAAATCAGTTCAGAATAAAAATTGAACAGGCTTAGTGGAGCATTTTCTCAATATACTTATTTTCTCCATTTTCTGAAGTTAAGATGTCTTTTTACCACTGGTATGGTAAGGAAATGATATTACTTTCTGACAAGAAACCCAGGCTATTTTTCTTTTTTTCTTCATCCTGATTTTGAACAAAATGTAGCAATTTTTAAAGGAAAATCAGCGTGACAGAAACAACAAAAGTAGCATTCTTATTGTGACACTGCAGATTTTGATAGATACTCTTTTAAGACCAGTGAAATGTAGATGTTGTCCAGGCTGCCAAAACATTGGGACCATTTTAGAGTTTCCAAAACGAATCTTCTTCCAGACTCCAGCCAGTGCAGACTCCAGCAAGAGAGCTTGATTTCTGTGACATCAGGTAACCCACACCCCAGCTGGAGAGCTTGTGGAGCAGCCAGTTGGAGAGCCTGGGAGGCCAGCAGCTCACCAGGTGAACAGCTGGGAAATCAGATGTCCTGGAAAGATTGGCAGCCTACTCTTCAGGCAGCTAGCTGTCAGGAGAACTGCCCAGGAGGCAAAGTGTCTGGTCTTGCCAACCTATTTCCCTCTATGATTTCCATCTACATAAAAAAAAAAAAAAGAAAAAAGAATAAAAAGGGCGTCGGGTTGACACTAGTTCACTTGTTCATCAGAATATGTTTGCATATATATGTGTATATACATGTTTTTGTATATACATGTTATACATAGATATGCATTTTATGGTCTCTAATCAAAGGTTTCTACCTTGCCCTTCTGTTCCATCTGTCCCTAGAACTTACTGTTTAACAAGCCCATTATTTAAATATATGAATTTTTGTCAACACCATTACAGCTAAGAGGATGGACAAGTCTCTCTCATAGCTGTCATATCTCATTATTCCTTTGCTCCTTCATTCTTATCTTTATTTATTTTTTTTTCAATCTTCTTTGTCCCTTATTTGTCTCTTGCCAACACATTTTCTTAGGTAGCTAGCTGTTCCCCTCTTGAAGTGTCCAAGCTTGGTTCAACCATTTTAAAACCAAAAAATTTATTTGGGGGGCAAGTAGGTGAGGTATGGATATGTCTTTTCATATCACTATTAGCCATCAATATAAGTAAAATAAAGTCAACTGACAATTCATGCTATTTCTCCCAGGCTTTGGCAGAATATTTCATAGCCCCTCACAATTGTCAAATTTGCTTGTCATTTAGCATCTTGCTTTTAATATGTAGTTTCTCTAGCTGAAATCCAAAATAACCTTAATAAGGGGTTTCAGAATATAATTTGATGTCAGTAGAACTACATGGAAATGGTCTGATAAATTTTCTTTTCAACAGGAAAAATTAGGTAGGACAAACTGTTTTGTCATAATTTTGCCCTTGACACCTTTAAGACTAATTCTTGAATTATGCAATCTGTGTGTGAGCATGAAACATGGTAGCTATGTCATAAGTAATAAAGAAATTTGGGACATTGGTCTTCAGACTCTGATTAGAAAGTAGGTAAAATAAATTATGTCTAGTTACTCTGAAAGATTTTGCACAAAATCTGGGACCTAATTTTAAAATCAGAAGTAGAAAGTTCAGTGTCTATTGTTTAGATGTTATACTGTATGAATATAAGAATATTCATACAGTAATATTTCCAATTTTAAAAAACTTAAATTGTTTAGGTATACACAGTACTCTTTTTCAGACAAATGTATAATGTAATATCTGTATGTCAGACATGTTTTTAATTTCTGCATTTAAAAAAATTCCTGACCCACACTGTAGAATAGAAAAACAATAAATAACTCAATAAAGTATTGGAATATCATTCCATTTGGACAACCAGAAACTTCATCAGAAAGTGAAGAAATCTGAGGGTGTAATAAATCCAGTTATTCAGCTTTTCTTCCACCACCATACCCCTATTTGATTTTTTACCCATTTCTGGGTAACATATAAGCAATTCCACTGCAAGTTTCTCCACGCTGCCTGCCATCTGTCAACAAACTCAATTCTGACAGGAGTAGCCAGCATCTCAAGGGTGCAAATCAATTTACTGTCAGTGTTGGATGTGTTCCAGTGCGTTTCCTCAGCACAGATGAAAGAAATTGTGTCAACTGAGCAGTGTTGCATATGTTTTTATCTGCTGTTGGCTAGGGATTGAGCTAAAACTACTAAATTCACTTCATTTAGAATCTCAAATTTTATCTAGTGTGTGCATAGCATGCAGTGTACAGGGGAAGGAAATCAATAGCCTTGGTGAGCAATTATAAAATAAAGAGACCCAGGCAGGTGTTGTAAGAACTGATGTAAAATATAACTGTGAGTGGGCCTTGATAGGGAAGAAAAGCACAATGCAAATAATGGCAGATAAATTTCATCCCTTCCCCAACTCTTCTGAACTATTTATTGCTTTGCAAACCAGGACTGCTGTTGCAAGAACAAAACATCCCTTTTCTAAAGAATTGTGAATTATTTTCATAAAGCAATTCACCAGTATTCACCTATTATCTTTTTTTTCATAAAATTCAGGGTGTATCAAATGCCCTGTTTCCAGGTACCTATCTCATTTACACCAGATGAATATAATCATTGATAGCAACAATTCAGAGCCTATACATTTGACCTCTGTTTTACCTGAGCAATTAGAGACAATAAAGGGCATACAGAAACTTTCCAAATATAAATTCTTGATGCCTCCTTCAATATCTGGAAAGGTTTGGAGACATGAGCATGTTAATCCCTGTAAAGGACACTGCCAGATTTTCAGAAAGCTGTGAATCCTGCAAGTAATCCACATTTGAAAAAAGCAAGTTACCTTCATCCTCAAAGTGGTAATGTGCAATGGATAAGAAGGGGGTTATATTTGTCACTTTTTAACGTTGGTTTTTCTATATATAATCTAACAACTTTTTCACAATTTGAAACATGCATTGACTTCATTTGTTTTCAGCTGCTGCTGTGTTCTGCTCCAGGATTATTGCAATCTCAGTTTTCCATTCACATGTTCATAGATTGGCAAAAAAATTGCAGTATCATTTTATAAGAATTTCCTTAACTTCTATCAATTTTATTGCTAGCCACAGGTGATATTTTCCCTGTTTTCATGAAAGACACTCAAGAATATTTCAGAAAAAGTGTAAAGCAAGCAATAATTATAATACATCCTTTGCCAAGTTCCTGAGCACTTTTTGTGAGTTGTTGACAACACGTGGTACAGAGATCCCTTTGTAAAACAGTGAAACAACACATAGCCACCAAATTCATGCACCTTGCTTGGAAGAGGTTGAAGTGAGCAAGGAATCTTAGAATCATAGAAAGGTGTGGGTTGGAAGGGACCTTTACATTTCTTCTAGTCCAATGCCTCTGTCATGAGCTGGGACATCCTTTATTATATCAGGTTCCTCATATCCCCATCCAACCTGGTCTTCCTGTGATGGGACATGCATGGCTCCTCTGAATAACTTGTTTCAATGTCTAAACCTACCTTCTTTCAGTTTAAAAATACTGTCCTTTGTCCTGTCACTGCAGACCTTGGTAAATTTTTTTCCCCCTAACAAGCTCCTTTTACATACTGAAAGACTACAATAAGTTCTCCCAGGAGTTCTCTCTTCTCCAGGCTGAACAACTTCGGGTCACTCATCCTGTCTTTGTAAGACAGGTGCTACAGCCCTCTGGACATCTTTGGGCTCCCTTTGGTCCAACAGGTCCGTGTCTTTCTTGTGCTGTGCCCCAGAGCTGGACACAGCAGTCCAGGTGGGGTCTCATGAGAATGGAGTAGAGGGGGACAATCACCTCCCTTCAGCTGCTGGCCACATTTTTTTTTTGTGCAACTCAGGACTGGCTTTAAAAATGGTTTGCATGGATCCATGAGAGCTGTTATGAGTTACTGTGCTTCTGTACCCACCAAAACTTTGCTTTCATAATTCCATTCCTTTTCTATGATATTTTTTTATGTCCCCATTGAGTTCACTTCTATCTATTCACTTCAGTACTATTGAACTGAACATTTCCCACGAGTTTCTTAATGACACATCTAATGTTTGTCACAAATTTCTTTCTTATTCTTTCTCCAGTGGTAGAAAATGTAGTGGAATACTTCACTTTCTAAATATTTTGGTTGGGTTTCTCTACTGTTCATGTAAATAGCAGCATTTCTTTTCAAGAAGGTGGCAAACTTTGTGTTGGGAATGTAAACTGTCGTGATTTGTAATGCCTGTTCCAGCATTCATTGCAGAAACAACCTATTGGTCCAGAATATTATGCAGAATAGCACATATGTATATGCCTTATACATGTGTATGCATATGTCATATTTTTTCTTTGATCAAAACCTGTTAAAGGACAAATGCAATAACACTGTCTGGAGGTGTGAGATCATCCTCTAGTCTCTTTATCTCATGAATATCTAAAGAAATTGTTTAAGATCCTAGCCAAGGCTGGAGACTTCACTGCTGCAAAAGATGAGAATAATCACAGTCTGAACCACCTTTCACTCACTCACAAAATTCTCATCTTTGATTCAATTTTACTCAGTGAAGCTTTCAGAAACATGCAACATGATTCAGCTCATTCGTCTTCAAGTAGGGAGGAAAGTAAGAGTGGAAAGTTTTTATTTCTATTTTTAATATTTGGCAATTATAGTTAGTAGTTGCCTAGGAAAATAAATAAATAAGAGATTAGATAAGAAGAAATGAAAGAAACAATTCACATTGCACACGGCCAATTTATGAAATTAAATACCTCTGGGTATAATGCACTCAAGTATGTGCAGAAGAATAAAAGGGAACCAGGTTATAATGGCTCAGAATATATCTGTTAGGATAATCAAATCCTGTACTTTTGGATACATACTCATCACTTCACTGGAGACATTACTTTATTTTTCTTATGTATATTATATTGCAGAATTTCCTGTCTGGACTTGAGGCATTTTTCATATACCTTTTAAATATTATGACTGGAGGAGAACTAGATACACTATTGCAAAATATGAAAAAAGTAACATAAGATATAGGTGATATTTGAAACAAAGTTTACCAGAATTTAAAAGAGTGTAAAAGGATATCCCAGAAAACTGGTGGATCCTTTTTGGTACTTTTGTGATCACCCAATGTAAGGTAAAAAAATCTAAGAAAATAATTCAGAATAAAAATAAACATGGGTGCAATAATGATCATCATATGTATCTGGTTTCAGACTACTATCTTCTTAGGAAAATGAGAGGTGAATTGCATCTCCAAGTATCATGACTGTGGATAAAACAATAATAAAGTGAACTCTGTTTATCTGCTCTGGAGTGGAAAAAAAATAGGATTATCACTGTGTGCTAAAGAATGAGCATGACCAAATTGTCAAACAATAGACTTTTGCAATGAAGCAAGTAAGATAAAAAGGAACCTCTTGCTATGTAAAACTACATCTCCATCTGTGCCTAATTATGGAATAGCAACAGGTGTGATTCCATCACCTCCATTAGAAGTAAGGGCCTTGGTCATACCCAAAACCATGTATAGATGGGACACACAAATAGACTCATAATTTATGTTCCCTGATCCATGAGATCCAAGTGACAGAAAAAATTTTGTACACATCTCAGACATCATCTTTAAGTAATGTGGATGTATTTCTTCACCATTCATACTGGGAAATAGTTGAGGACTACCACTTTCTCTCGTGAAGAAACTCTAATTTGTAGTTAATGAATGTACCTTTTTCACTTTAATGTCATACCTTTAATATTATATGTGTATATGTGTGTGTGTATGTGTGTATCAAAAATTATATATTTAACTTAAGATACATTTAATCTCTGAAGGTTACTTCTCAAGATATTTATAAAGAACAATAATATCTTCAAACACACTCTAATCATTATTCTAAAGTCTAGAATATTAATTTATGCAAAAGCCAGTCAATTCCTTTTACATTCCACCATAATTTACAAGCAGAACCATTTGCTGCTGTTACCAATACAGAAAGATTTGTAGCACTGGACACTCAATGTCCAGTTACTTCCACTGCATATTTTTTAAGTCCTTATGCTGCTCTGAAGCATCAGACAAGCTGCCATTCTCCAGAACCTGAAACTTAAATTTTCTAACAGCCCTGTCGCAGACATCTTTTTGAAAAATCCTTTCCTTAGGATTTTTCCTCCTGAGAAGCTGAGAGGCCTCAGGAACAAAATGTAAACACTGATTATCTGCTGCTGTGGAATGCAACAGGTGGATCTGTGATTGGCCCATCTTGGATGTTTGTAGTTAATGGCCAATCACAGCCCAGCTGGCTCAGACAGAGAGCCTGAGCCACAAACCTTTGTTATAATTACTTCCTATTCTATTCTTAGCTAGCCTTCTGATTAAATCCTTTCTTCCATTCTTTTAGTATAGTTTTAATGTAATGTATATCATAAAATAATAAATCAAGCCTTCTGAAACATGCAGTCAGATCCTCGTCTCTTCCCTCATCCTAAGACCCCTGTGAATGCCATCACACAGCCCCAAAGATTTTCCAGAGCCATTGGAAGACTCTTATCACTACTGTTCAGCTGTGAAGCTGAAAGGAACTTGTAGGATCTGCAATAATGCAAGCTAAGCAAGGTTACTTTTAGCTTCATTATCTTCACGCCTTCTTAAAAGTAATTCACCATCCAAAGCATTGTATTGTCATGGTCTATAAATGTGTTTGCTGGCTGTATACTGTACTTTCTTTATCTGACCTTGCTCATTCAAAGATGCACTTGTTATAGTATGTCAGTCACTAATGAGGCCTAAGTAATTGAGCCTGATTGAACTGGCAAGATGCTGCCTAATTATAATGATAAATGGAATTGGCTGATCAGCTATGGAGGTGAATGGCGTGGAGAGCATTAAAACAAGGTCACACTGTGAAGGAGAACCTCTTTTTTCCTTTTTCTTTTTAATTATTCTCCCCCTTTCCTATGGCTCTCCAAATTCAGACTCTTCATCTCTTTGTCCTGCTACATAGCCAGGCACTCAGTGTTTAACTGTACTGGGACTGTTTAGGACAACAGCACTGTAGACCAGTCCAGCAGTGGTCACCTCCTTTCCCTAACTATACTTGAAAATGCCTATGGAAAATACTTACAAGTATATGAGGGAAGAGTTAACAGCTTCTAGATGTTCGTAGTTACTGGATAATATCATCCACACTCATTGCCCCAGAGAGGAAAGCTTATTGTTTTTAGATCGCATTAATGAGTTCTGATTTATTTTCTAAGAAATCTTTCATTAATGTCAACAGCTCTTTATGTTCTTCAACTCATTTCAAATCTGTGACCAGAATGAAACTTTCAAGGATCTCTTAAGAAAAGTCACATTTTGTGGAGTGAGGTATTGTCATTTTATCTCAGAAAAAACCTGAAATGTCCTTCTAAGGAGAAGTCAGAGGGTTTTTTTGAGCAAATGTTATACTTTACGTTCCACAAATTGATGAGACTGAGGGGACTTCCTTCTGAATATAAGAAGGATAAGGAGATAGAAAGAACTGGCATAACTTTACCAAGGACAGGTTTTGCATTACCAATCAAATTGCCTTTTTTAATTAGAATAATCTCTCTGTGGACCAGGAGAGAACAGTGGATTTTGTACATTGAGTCTAGGAAGGCCTTTGAATGAGTAACTGTAATTTCTTGGTAGCCATGTGGTGAGAAAAGGATCAGAGAACAGCCAGGTGGGTGGGCTATGGGAGGGACTGGTGGGCTAAAAATGTTGCAAACAGGGGCAGAAAATACAACTACTTTCTAGTTACTAATGCTGTTCTTCGGTCACAAGCAGTGGGACTGGTACTCTTTGCTTTGGGTGTACCTGTTTGCATCCCTTTTTCTGACCTTGTTTTCCTGGAATGACCTCAGACCTAATTAGAAGCTTGGTTTCAAGCCATGTATTTGGCCCTGTCTCCTGGATGTACCCTGGAACTGATTCATTATTATGTCGCAAGGTGATAATAAACCCTCTTAGCAGCTACTCAATCTGTCTGTGTTCAGACAATGTGAGATGATGCCAACTGGTGAGGGCAGAGACTGAGCTAGAGTGACCTTTGGGTTCCAGATTGTCCTCCCTCATACACAAGACTTGCTCCAGCTGCCTTCTGGCATACAGAAGTCTAGCAGAAGCTTGTAGTAAGAGAGCAGGAAAGATCAGGGCTTCCCAGAATATGTATTTGCACAAGGGCTTGAACCATGGCACCTCCAAAAGTGCACCTCCACCTTCACTTGGATGCCTCTCTGCTGCTCCAGAATTGTCATTGGATGTGAACACACACAGCTATCTAAAAAAAAAAAAAAATCACTTGCAAAAAGGAGCCCTTCTACATAAGGAGAGTGGTAGATGCAAGGGTTGTATGATCCTCCCCCCCCCCCCCCCCCCCCATCTCTTTCCAATGTAATTTAGAGATTGAGCAAGTAGTTCATGTGTGCATCTAACAGGAGTTGAGAAAAGATGGAGAAATGGTTGAAATAATCCTTTCAGTTTTGTGTGCCAAGTAAAATCAAGGAATGGGGCAGAAAATTATGTCAGATGGTGAGAGGCCACTTAAATGAAGATCATTGAAGCTGAGGTTCAAAAATTTCAAGATTTAATGAATCTCCATGTGTAGGTTTACTTTATAATTGCAGATGATATTTAGAAGAACAGGACTAATTAGAATTGATTATAAATATGTTTAGGCTTAATTGAAAGTAAGATTTTCTCATGTTAAATTCAAGATGACTGTTTTAATAGATAGAGTTTCAGTTTAAGTAGATGTGTAGAACTAAAATCTGATATCTATATGTCTTCTGTGTATTAGCCTTGGTTTTTTTTCTATTGCATGTTAAAATAAATTTTAAACAATCAAATTGCCTTTGTTCATGAGGCAATTGAAATTAATTTACAAATACTTTATTTCAGAATTTTACAAATAATAAAGAAAATAAATAAAATGGCAAAATTCCCTGGAGACCACATAGCTTTTTGAATGGCTGTGTTAGCCTAATGTTTGTCATTCACTGCAGCTACAATATATATAAGCTCTAAAGCTTTTAAATTATTACACATATAAATGTGAATAATATTAATAGGTACATTCTATTATTAATTGAATTTCTAATTATTATTCATAGTTTGGGGATTTTTCATTAGTATTATGGACTTTTGATTTACATAGTAATGTTATTATGTCTCATAATTAGACAGCACATAAACACTGTACATAACTGATGATAAGAATGGTTCACTACCTCCTTATTGCTGAATTTCAGGGTGATTAATAACGTGCAGCTTTTACAATCCTGGAGTCTTGAACATAGCCAAAACTTTATGGGTTCAACTAAGCTTTGTTTGCTAAGTTTCAAAAGGTTTGAAGAGCTGATCAAAATACTATTGCAGTGTTTATTGAAAAGTAAAACTTATTCTTGTGGACATGTATATTTTTTGTGTTTTCTCACTAGAGCAAAAGGGGAAGAGAGAGACAGGCTGGAAATTTATTCAGAAGATAAACAAGATTTGTCTGATTAGTTTGCTAGGATAAGGGTACCATACTTCACCAATGAAAGATAATAGGTCAGTAGTGAATATCTAATTCTGTCGTTTAACAGCTGGGATGTAAATGTATGGGAAGTAAAAAATTCATGGTTGTTTAGAAGTAGAGCAGTCCATCAGTGAAGTTTCCAAGAATAAATCATCATAATGTGGCTGATTTAAGAGTTTTTAAGCATGTAGGACTATTACATACATAATTACCTGATCAAGCAGCCAACTATCTGATCATAGCTGTCCATGAAAAGGAGTGTACCTGCATATTACATTTTTCATAAGATATCAAAGAGAAAGTCTGGGTCAACTGGCATTCCTTGTCCACTTACGTTATAGAATGTTACACAGACTTAAACATAAAGGAGAACTGAAGCTCCTCAGGTGTAAGACACATAAAGTGATGTGCCTACATGGAAGTAACTGTGCATGGAGTAGACATCTAAGACTGGATTGTAACCACTAGAGGATTTGCCAATGCATTCAAAGATCATATTCTGACAAGCAGCTCCTAGTGCTTTACTCATACTAGTTAATTAAACCTGCCTAGGCAGATTCTAGGCACTGAGGTCACCTGGAAGAGACTGTCATGTATTCATGCCAGTTAAGTGTCCTGTGTTTTAAACTACAAATTGTCTACTGTAATGGTATCTGTACCATTTTAATAGCTAGACCGTCCCGTCAATTGTTCAAGGTTAAGTCCAATTAATAGCAGGAAATGTTCTCAGTGTATGCTGTTAGAGACATTTGCTTCCCATTGGCAGAAGCATATCCAAATCTGGCTGAATTTATTGTGGTACAACTGAATTGCCCTATAGAGTCCTTCAGACTTTTCGTGTTAGAGTTCCATTGCCTTTAACAGAAGTTAGAAAATGAGATGGCATGCAGATGCCTGCTCTAGATGCTGGAAATTTTTTGCTTGTGAGACAAAAATTTAAAATTTAATTGAAGTTATTTATTAATGCTTTCCAGAAAGACTGTATTATGTCATTAATGTTTCACTCGTATACTTGTGGTTTTATCAGTAATTTTAACTTTGGTAAATTTATCCTCCTTAGGAACTTGGACAGTGCCAAAGAGCAATAAATTTGGGTAACTAACTAGACAAAATATTGAATTAAATTAAGTAAATTAAATATTGAAGCAAGATAAAAAGCTGTTGGGGAAAAAAATACATGTATAATCACACAGCACATATATGTTTTGAGTTAGAGGTCTAACTTTACAATAAGAACTAAGGATAAAGCAGAGAAAAAAGAGAAGTTTTCATTCCTGGTTTCCAGCAAAAGAAAACTGAATTAAGGTTAGTTAGAAACTGAAAGAAACTGAAAGAATCTTTACTTCAGGAACTGATAGAGTATGGCTAAATTGCTGGGTCTCTGTAGAACCCTATCAGAGTTAATAGAGCTCCATGTAGCCAAAACAATCTGGCTGAAAATGATAAATTTCTGGGTTATGGATAGAAAAAGGACTATTATATGTTATTTCAAGAGATGTGATGACTTTGCGGTGAGGGAGAAGTAACAGTGATTGAAAGAAGCCATTCTGTAAAAATACAGACACCCCCCCCAATAAATAGCTATTGATCAATAAAAGGCATCCAACAAATTAAAAATTATGCAGCTGAGAAGATACAGATGTTTCCTGTAGAAAAGGAAAAACAGCTGAGGCAGAAAAAACTAATACTTGTTAGCAGTTTGAATTAATCCTATGGGATTTTTTCTATCCTTTTGAGAAAATTCAGTGAGAAAATGTTATGGGTTGTTATCCATCACTTTTTTCAACATTATTAGCAGCTTTCAAAGACCTCTGAAGAAAACTGCATGTAATGAAGTTAATAATACGTATATTTTATCAGTAAAGGTTACATCTGTCTAGCATTTTAATTTTTCCACCTCTTATGTGGTGGTTAGAATTACAATGAAAAATCATTAGTTCAGGTATGACTCATCCATTACAGCCTGGAGAAAAGTCAATATTGACACTCCCAATGATCTCATATGCACCTTTCATATATAATTTGTTGATGCTATTATGTATCTGTGATCCATGTTTGCCAGGGAAGAACATTCTCTAAGGTTAAGTTCAATAATCTTCATAAGAAAAGATGATCGGAGGACCTGAATATTCTTAATAAATTTTAGATTAACAGACAAGATGACATTTAAGCACAAGATGTGAGCAATGATTAAAAGAACATTATGAAGAAGGGAACATGCTGTGATTTCACAATTGTGTCATCTTTTCAACACTTTAGTCTTATATAATGATCCTTGAATACTTGCTTCTGCTACTACTGGCAAAGAATCCCAGCGACAAAAATTTCCTTTTACCAGAGTTAGTGGTTTCAATTCTTTACCTACTTTACTAATCTTGGACTAACATTTTTGCAAAATAAGAATAAAACTTAGTATTTTACAGCAAGTTCTGCATATAGTGCTCTGCTCTGACATACTCTCTTTCTTTGTGGCAACATAATACATATGAGACAGGGAAGTTCAAAATCCTGAGGGAAGTGAGGAAGGCAAGAAGAGTACAGACCCTGAACTTTACTAGAACAGACTTTGACTTATTCAGAAGTGGTAGAAAAGATCCTGTGAGATACAGCTCTGAAGGGCAGTAAAGCTTAAGAGTACTGTCAGATCTTGGAGAACAAACCTCCTGCAAGCACAGGAATGATGTGTTCTGGAAAACAAGTGGACTTACCATGAATAAACAGGCATACTGATGATATAGCAAAAAAAAACCAACAACAACCCAACCCAAACTAAAAAAAGTATCTACAGCAAGCAGAAGCAAGGATAGGGTATAATGGAGGAATACTGAAACATTTCATGGTCATGCAGGAATGTTGATGGAAGAGTAAAAGTTTGAGTAGACTTAAAATTGGCAAGGGATGGCCAGGGTAAAAAGAAGAGCTTTTGTGACTGCACTGACAGCAAATAAACCAGCAATGAAAACACTGACTCGCTTCTGAAGGAGGTGAGCGATGTAGTGACATTGAATACTGCATGAGGAGGAGGTATTCAATGCCTTCATTGATTTTCGCCAACAAGGTCTCCTGGGCATCTCTGTTTGGAGGCAAGGTTGCAGAAGGAGAGAACCAACCAACCAATGTGAAAGCTGGAGTAATGGATTTTTTTAAGGAGAGTTTGATTCACACTAATTCATGGGATTAGGTGCGTTGCATATAAGTGTACCGGAAGAACAGCAGTGGGCGACAAATACTTTCACCATCTTCAAGCAGTCTGAGGAAAATTGAAATAACTATGAGTTTTTCAGCCTCACTTCAGTAGCTGTGAAAATTACAGAGCAACTCTTGGAAGCAATTTTGGCATGCATGAAGAAACTGACTTGAAAAACTAACCTGGAGTGACATATAGCAGGTTGTGTCTTACAGTTACTTTGTGGGATAAAACTACTGGGTCTAGAGAGGAAGGGGAATGTTGATTTTCCCTTAGTCACAGATAGGAAAAGGCACTTTAGTGAGGTTTTCAACACAGTGTTCTCTAACACCCTTGTCACAGGTTTGGACATGATAGCATAAATTTATTTCAAAATGAGTAGAAATGTCCTGGATTGCATGACTCAGGGGGTAGGGAGTAGTCAATAGTTTGCAATCTCCCTGGCAGCAAGTTACAAGTATAATTCATTCGAATTCTTGTTTAACATCTTTATCAGGGACCTGGAGGAGGTAAAAAGTGCGCTCTTTTGTCAAGTTAGAAGACCAAAGTTGAAAGACCAATCTTTATTTTTGAAGGCAGCTCTGCTGTTCAGAGACATAGACAGACTGAAGACAAGGTCTAACAGGAACCTTATTAAATTCATCAGTCTTCCACCAGGAATGGACCAAAGAGTACAGTGTGGGTAAATTACTCTTACTGACTGACTGGGTAAGTATCTCTGAGGCAAGGACTTGGGAGTCCTGGTGAACTGCCATTGATTAGAGTCTCAGGAAAGTCATAGCAGGGGCTAAGACTGTGTCTCCTGGCAATGGAAAAGTAACATTGATTTCCTCACAGTTTAACTAAAATAAACATTTTTAATATTGCATTTATATAATTTATATTGTTAGAAATACTTAGAGAAAGCAGATAAAAGAAGTGTTCTCATCTAGAAATGAACATTCAGCCTCCCTGAAATAAAAAAATTCATCCCTACTTCAAAACAAGATATGGAGAAAAATATATATCTGCCTCTTCATAATTCCATGAAATGGTCATGTCTTTGTTTTGTGCTCACCAGAGATGTTCCTATTTCCCTGAATTAAGGTCTACCTTGCAACAATTACAGATTTTTTGTTTCATAAGATTAATAGATTGAACACATTGGTTTGACTCTCTGAATCATCCCCTTTTACTGGCTTCCTTCTCTTATCCTTACATCATCCTTTATATTTACATCCATTTTTACTGAAAATATTAACTGCCTGCAGTCTTAGGTCAGTGATCTCATTCTTATGAGTGTTTCTACACATTGCAAAAAAACCCAAATATTGAGAGCTTCACAATGCAGCCTGTTAGATGGCACAGCATGGTCCAGGTCAGCATGATCCAGGTAACGGTATGGATGCCTTGCATCTCTAAGGGATAGAGGAAGCTTTATGTCTCAGTTCTCCAGGTCATTGGGTGTCAAAGTCTCTTATCAATCTGGCCTTCCGAGGTGGGCAGATCCTTACTATCAGAGAGGATGAGGAATTGCAGATTTCATGCTTATATATCAAATATATTAGAAACCAAACTTGCAGCAAGTACCCTTTCTTCTCTGGCTGCAGATTCTGTAGCCCAGATTAATTTCCCCTATATACTTCTTAAATATTTTATTCCAGGAGCACTACCACTGCTACTGATGGTCTTTGCCTTGTCCTGCAGTGGATCCATCTTGGAGCTGTTTAGAATTAGTTCTGTTGGACAAGGGGGAAGCTTCTCCAGCTCCTCACAGAAGCCTCTGGCCCTGTAGCTCTCCTGCTACAAAAACTTGCTGCGCAAATCCAAGGCAGAGGGATATCATGCACTCTGCTTCCCTCTGAGTGTGTTTGCAGCAGAGACAAGTTTTGATAGAAATTGTTTGCCCTGAAGGGTTTAAAATAGAATGTGGCCATGTAAAGAGTAAAAGAGTAGAGGCAAGGAAAGAGCAGGAAAGCAAAGAGAGATCAAGGTCCCCAGGACTTGAACAGCTGATTCTGGTCAGATATCCAGGAGGAATATGCTTGCTTATAAAAGGCAGTCATATTGAACAGGTTAGTTGTGACTGGTCTCATGATATTCCAATCTACTGTATTATGAATGACAATTGCAGAATTACTTGACAGAAGTGTAGTGAGGTGGAGGAGGAGTGTCATCACATAAACTATGCTGTTATCCTCCAGACATGCATACTCACTGCAGAAACAGGGCTTGGCTTTGGTATTTTTATCATTACCTGCTCAAAATTATACCTTGTAGTTAAGGAGAAACTGCTGCTTCAGACACAGCCCGTTTGTTTATGGTTGCATCTAATTTCCTACAAAAATTTACTCTGATATAAAAGCAGATAAATATATGTAGATAGGTTTACTGTTGAATAGACAGGAAAAACATCAGAGGTAAGAATGATGGAATTCCATTCCTAGTATGAAAAAATACAGAAAGGTTGTTTTTTCTTAAAGAGAAAGTTTTTCTTGGCACAACTTTTGCAAATTTTGGTATATAAGTTGCTGCTTATGGGTCTGCTCAGACCATGGTTCAATAATATAGTAAATGCCAAATATTAATGTGGGTCTCAGCATTGTGGGGGGATAGAATGTAAGAAAACAAAGATAGTGCAGAAGGCAATCTCACCCTGGAAGAGTTGCAGCTGTACTAATTACCAAAGATTAGGAACAGGCCTGCCCTTAACAGGCCACAACTGTATCTAATGAGGATGAGTGCTATAAAAGAGTGGGTTAGCTGGGTGAGGAGGGATTGGAGTTTGTTAGTTGTGCTGCGAAGTAGTTGGAATCAGTGCTGTGAGGAGATGCCTATGAGGGATCACTAAGAAGGTATGGGAGCTTTACAATAAGATGACCACATAGTGTGGGTTCAGAAATGCTGCAGAGACATTCTATTGGTTGAGTGACACAAGCTTGCATTTCTTTTTCAGCTTTCTTCAAAGAATATTTGAGGGTTTTCTGATAAGTGCATGTGATGTAAAGTATGTACAAAATCAGGGAGGCAAAATACTCTGAGGGGTAGTCTGTATCATGTATTCTGCCTAAGAAATGTGGTTGTGTGCCTATGTCTGATATAAATCAGTTTAGTATTGCCAGATAATGTGACAGTGCAAAAGTCTGGTGTTGGTGACTGTGGAATAGCACAGCATCATGTACTGAGAAGTACATGGCTTCTCAGTCACCTGTAGAAAGCAATTGCAACAGCGATGAATATCCTTCCCTACAAAAAACCACAGCTGAATTAATTCAGAAGTTTCATAACTGAAATTATGTACAAGGATTACACTGCAGAAGAACTTTTAATGAAATGGTGTGAAACTTGGTCTCACATGGCAGACGAAAAGAAGTTTTGAACATGCTGAGAAAGCCAATACTCTGTGTTTAAGAATCCAGAAGAAAAGGTTTGAGGGGTTAGGCAGTTTGCCTTACACTAATTTGCCAATGTCTTTTTCTTAACATAAGTACTTCAAGGTACAAGTATTACCCCATGAACATTTGTTTTTTGACATATTAAGGCTGTGAATGTCTTGCCAAGACATTGCAATGAATAGTCATGAGCAGTGCTCTACATCTAGCCTCAGACAGAAAGGGCATGTTAGGCATGTGGAATGAGTACTAAGAATCCTTGAAAGAGGAAAATGCCTTAACTTACAGTAGAAGCAAGTGTAAGTACGATCCATGGTATGACGTGTGCAGCTTTACTTATTCTGGCCAGTGCTAGAGGAAGAAGAAACACACATCCTCTCTATGTGAAGCTGAAAGAGCTTGCACTGCCTGATCAGTGCAAACTTATCAGTTTGGCTTATTTTCTGCATTGACACTTACAGGTTCTACTCTTCCTTGGTTTGCCTGGGTAAAATTTTCCCACTGATGTGAATGGGAACATCTGTGTAAGTGTTGGTACACATGTTCTGCTATATTACTGAACACTCTGACATAGATAACTTAATTTGTTCAAGTGGTGGGAGAGGAAGGATTAAAGGCATTTATATACAACTGCACTGAGGAGTGTTTTTGTAACAACCAACACCAAATGTTTACTTAAATGAATATTTTCCTTTCAGTACAAAATGAAAAAAATAGCAGGGAAGTAGTAAGTCATCTGAGTAAAGTGAGAATACTGGAAATTGGAGCTAGTTTTGCTCTGTCTCTCATCTTTTTGCTTTTTAAAACTACTTTCCTGTCTCCTGAAAAGGCACGCAGAAAGAAGGAAAAGGAAAAAAAAAGCCCCAAAGCTTTAATAAAGCATCACATTTAACAGAGCAGACAACTAGTGAAAATAGGAGCATCTTTGGCAAAATGACATTGAGAGCTTTCAGAGATGCAGAGATGCTTGCTATGTTCATGCTGGAGAAATAATTTATGTGGGCAATAATCTACAGCCATAGCCTTGAAGGTTTATTTCTCTGCCACCTTTCCCCTTCCTGACACCCTAGTTCTCAACATACCTGAACACCAGCACAATGAGCTGGAAGGCTCTCAACTATTTTTCATACAATCTAGTGATTGGATAGACAAATAAAGAATGCTTGGAATTTTTTTTGTTGTTCTTGTTATGTATTTTCATCCTTTATGTGGCTTGTATTGGGTTGGTTGGATTTTACTTGCTTTAAAGAAAAAGCTGTTTTACACCTTCGGAGTGCTGTTACCACCAGTGAGCACCGACTGTAATGGACTTCATGCATAATTCATGCAATCAAAACTTTGCAACTGTGCAAAATTGCGTACCCCACATCCTGTGCCTTCAAATCGGCTTCCACGACCTGTCAGGAGTTACAGCAGTGGGGCTCACTCAGTGGCCGTAAGCTGAAACACTAATGAAGCTGCCTGAACAGCACCACAGAGAGCCATTTAATCAGCCTCTGTTTTTAATTTTGGTTGGCTGACAGGTGTCCAAAAGTACTGAAACACTGAAAGGAAAAAAGAAAATCTGATTCAGTTATCACTAAACAGAATAGGAAACACATAAAGAGATTTCTATCAAGGCTTTAGTTTTGATGGTGAAAATTAAGGGTTACTTTGAAAATACCTAAGCATTTGTGGTATTAAATATTGAAAATACATTATCCAGCTTAATAATTATGGAATTTGATATGAATTACTGAAGTAAATTCCTTTGAGGCATTGGTACAAGGGAGGTGTGTTATCTCAAATTTACATATGCCTTAGATTTTTTTTAATAAGATTTAAAAATAGTATCAACTTCTCAGTTCCCCAGATTATACTTGTGCTCCTTTTCTTTCTTCCTTTTCCCATGTACATTGATGTGATCTAATCAATGGTTCCCTGAATTTAGGCAGGACTGGTTGTGCTGCCCCAAGAGACAAGAGTAGAAAGAGAGATTTGTTGAATTTAAATCCACTCCATTTTATTTAATACACCAACTGAAAACCCAGCTGCTGAAGTCATTGACTGTTAATTTTTGCCACTGAACCTGGTGACTGTGGGACCTCACCCATGAGTTGAACTCAAGCACAGTAAAAATCTGTAGAGAATTATTTTATTATTCTGTCCACAGCCAGTAATGGATAGCTTACCCCCATAAGCATAACTAAGCATAACTTTGGTTTCTTGAATGTTCTTTACCACCTGATGACAAATATGTAGGTTATCCACACACGTCTGTAATCTCTGCTTCTTCCCTACATAAATCCTGATACTGGTATTACCCGGAGGCATGAATTTCTGTGAAAACTTAACCAATTGTATCATTCTGAGGTGTGTCAGCATTCAGTGTTGCCAAGTGGCTGCTGGATTAAAGGATGAACTCTCTCTCTATCATGTCCTCTCTTATTTGCTCAAACCTATAAAACCTCCCACTTTTCAATCTTAGAGCTTGCATAGTTGCTTCTGTGCTTGAATCATCCATGATACTAAAAGAAAAATCTCCATAATTCCCATGTTATTGGGAATGATGATTGTTCTGAAGATACTTTGCATGAGATAGTCAAGATAAACTAAAAAAACCTACAAATACTTGGCATTCAGGTTCCATTTTAATCTGGAGTGTGTCACACTAAGTATGCTGGAAAAAGCAAAGAAGCAGATTAGAGTCTACTTAGCTGTGAACAGTGCCCACAAGAAGTCCAGTAGTTTATCTTCTTCAAAACTTCATGGCAACATTTTCCTCCCTACCCCTGCACGTGTTCCCAAAATAAAAAATGCCAAAATAGTAACAGCATCTAGGATGGTAATGTGTTTGGGATGAGGAAAAAACCCCATAAAATTCTACTTAGAGGAAAATGAAAGTACAGAAATGCATTTCTGTCCATGGCTGCTGGTTTTCCCTTCAAAAAATGCCTGAATATTACAAAATCCCATTGCAAATTTAATGAAGAATTGGCAGATGTTACAGTTGCAATTCTACATCTGAAGCTCTTACCATGGGTGGCAACTTTTAACTGCTCTTTATCTTTCCTCATTGCTACCTACCAGTGAAGTCAGTGAGGCTTTGTGTGCTCTTGGATTTCATTCCTGCACTGAGCTATTCATTCTTCTGATGCTGCTGCATCTGATTCAAGAAACCTGTAAAACATAGATTCACCTTTATTTCAAGTATGTTTCAGCTTGTGAACGTGCCTAACAACATATATACTAGGAACAAAGATGAGGTCAATCCTGGCAATGTTAAGGTGCATAGATAGCTGAGCAAAAGCACACTCTGAACCAAGATGCCATTGGGAAGGGTATAAACAGAAATAACTCAGGAATGCTTCTAGTAACAATTGGCATAATGAGAAAACATGTAATGTACAAAAAAACCCTCTCAACATATATAAATATAATTGTTCACCTATTCATAAAGAAATTAGTATGCCTCTTCTACAGACCTTGTTTTCAAACATAGTGGTCCAAAGTCCTGTAAATTTTGAGCACTACAGAAATTGCTCTTCCCCTTTTTTAATAGACTGCTTCATTAATTACATGAGACAGCAAGCAACAGTTTTGTGTGAGCTGATAATTAGACAGTGTTCATTTTGGTGCATGTGCTTCATGGAAGAATTTCTGTCAGACACTGCACACTTTTCTCTTTTCTCCCAGCTTATTAAGGTCTGACTGTACATAAAACAGGTTAAAGAAAATTCTGACAATTGCAATTGCAGTCAGAGTGCAGCAAACGTACAAAAATTCCATGGCAGAAATAACTATTAGTTTTTACCCATTTTCTTTGACGTTTTTGTCTTCAACTTTGCCTTGTCAATTAAAGTTACTGTTAGACAAAGTCTCTGTTTACAGTGATAGAACCAGGAGAATTTTCAGGAAATATCAGCACCAGAACCAGAAGTAGGCTGACAATCCTGCCCCTTGATGCTGTGTGATGAGCATCTAGGAGAAGAAAGGAGCTGCAATGGGCCGTTTGTTTCTTCCCCATACAGTTTTGTCTCAGGCTGTCACTTGACTGAAATGAAATTGGAGACAAGATGAAAAAGCTTGAAGACATCTATAACAGGACAAGAAATGCAACGTTCTGTTCAGAAATGTTCTGTAAGAACAGTCTTGATTTTATAAATTGAATCCATAAAAATTTTGTGTGAAGGAATGGTGGAAAAAGGCTGGCTGAAAGCTGCCAAACTGAAGAAAACAGTCTGACTGCAAACTGTTGAAATAATATATCTTCTCTACCAAGGAAACAAAAAAAATACTGTTTGTATAACAATACAAAACCAATCAACCAACCAAACCTGAAATCCAATCAAAACCAACCCCATCTAGATCCCAATACTCCACATATTATAAGCTAGCCTCTAGATCTTGTCTTCCCAGTGTCTGAATATCCAAGAGGCGGCAGCAGTAGCCATATGTACCATCTGTGTCTTTTGTAACTTGGACAGAGAGGTGGAAGCACTGCAAGAGCTTCATGACAAGACTCTAAAGGCCATAAACACTGTGAGCTGTGGAGGCTGCACCAGCCCTTTCTAAGCCTTGCACTGGATGCAGAGGGCAGCCTTAGATTAATGCCCTCTCCTTCTGTAAAGCACTTGGTTTAATTACGAAGCCCTTACAGCTGTAAGACAGAATTGTGATTGCCAAACAACACTACTGAGAAAGATAATCTGATCCAGAATCTGTGGGACTTGGTATTTTTGTGCTGTGCGTCTTTGTAATTTTTTCCACATTAATTTAAAAAAAAATGGTATTTGAAGAAGCTAAAAAATCCTCACCTCTATCCTTTTAGTCATTAATTTTATGGCACATGGGCATTTTTAGAATTCATCTAAACTTCTTTAGGCAAAATACTAGAGAATCACAGTGTTTTGAACTAAGTTTTACTTTCATTCATCATTTCCATCTTGGCAGCATAAGAGTTGCACACAAAATTATTCTCTTGGATGGGTACTTCTGTTGTGAGCAATGAGTGTTTATCACCAACAAGCAGGCTGTCCTGCAATTCTGAATAAATTAAAAGAGACTTGTTGTGCCTGTAAGGCTAAATAAGTTTTCCTTTCTTGGTTCTGTAATACAATTAATTTCTATTTCAGATATTACATGTTTGAAGTGCATTTTCTCTGTAACTTCATTCAGAACCCATTTCTGACCTCAGAATGAAGGTGAGCTTAAAATGAGCTTGTGTGTTTTACATGCATTTACCTTTTTACTTCAATTTGCAATCCCTTGACTGCTGGACACAACTCTGTTGGAACTGCAGGGATAATGTTCTCATTCAGTGGTTTTTCTAACCTACAACTCTCTGCATTGCTGATATTTAATTTCTTGCTCCATAAATTGCCTTTTGTCTATTCAATACATAAAAAGGCATAAAATGAAACCAAGCCCTGACTCAAAAACCTATGTCATACTTGTGTATGTGACTTGCACAGTCACTGATTTGACAAGATACACATAGCACTTGCATATCTGAAAGCAGACATGGCTTCTGTAGTTCTTAGAAATAAGGAATGATTTGTCATTTCCAAGACTGCTTTTGTTTGCCTTTATGTGTAAAGTGGGAAAGTATTTTCTATCATGCCATAAGAATTAAGTTTGCAGAAGTAAAAAATACATTCCTGAGCCCCTACCAGAGCAAGTCTATTTTATGACACTTCACATTTTACACAAATTAGGGATTTTTTCCTTAATTTTTTATTGCTAGAATATATTAAACTTTAAGGGACCCAAACAAGAATTTAATTGCAAAAATTAGAACTACTGTCATAATTTTATGGACTACTGAAGAAAAGAATGGGAAAATGTCCATGGGGTAAAGCATGGCAGGATTAGAGGGGGGAAAATTTTCTAAGATGCTTTATAGAAAATGTTCTGAAAATCATGATTATAGATATACAGTCAGTTCTCAAATTATATACAGTGGGATATTTTTAGCATGATTGCAGCACAAATTCCTACATAAATGCTACTATTGCAACTGCAGCAAACTCTATAAAAAAATTCTCTTCCTCCACATTAGACTATCATATTCTGTATGTTCTACTAAACTCCAAAATATAAATTCAGCTACAAATATTTATTTGTACATAAACAAAGCACTTAAATATTTAATTGAAAATGTTAAGGGAGAAGATGAAGATCTGCAAAGGTGTACATACCTGTGTAAAAGTTTCACAGAGGAATTTACTTCTATTTCTTTGAAGTCTCTGGAGCTTTACAGTTATCTCTAGTGTGTATAATAGATGACTTTCTCATTTCATAAAAGGCATTATATACATTTACTAAACAGTAACCTTTGCAGGATTGAGAGTTTTAAGATCGCTTGATGAGTCCTCATTCTATAAATTAATGGATATAATTTCTCCCATAGTCTGTCATTCCTAGGAACAATGTTTCCGAGAAGAAAAAGCTGTTTATTTGTTGTGTTGCAGGTTTCTAGATTTTTTTATTCCATTCACTGGAGAGATTACTTAATAGGGTGAGAAAGAACAAGAGCTAAATTTACATGAAAGTGCAAATTGTATTACTGTCCTTTTTCATCAAATACTTTCAGTATTCAAAGGATGCAAAGTAACTCTCCAGTAGTTAGAAAACAGACCACTTAATGTAGATACCACAAAAGAAACAGAGCAACACAACGTCACTGGGAGACTTTGTGAATTTCTGAGTATTTTACCCATTTGTCTTGAAATGACGCTTTACAAATCATATATATCTATTTCTAATACCTTATAAATTATTGTTGGATGAAACATTTTCAAATGCAATTGTAACTCCAAAACATACACAACTATAAGTTCTTATTTCCTTAAGAAAAATAATGAAAACTGAGGAATTTTGGTGTCATTGTGTATTGTGTCCTCCTGTGACACCTGTGTATGTTATAAAATTTTCTAAAAGACTACTGTTCACTGACATAGACACATAGAGGTGTAAGGATAGATGTTTATCCAATTAATTACTTGATTGCATTCAAAAGTGGTTTTAGAATGGACTTGCCCACCAGTTCTAGTTGTACAGGACAGTAGTGTCAGCAGACTAAAACAACTCAAGTTGACCCAGAGGTAGATCAGAGTCAACCTGTGCAGAATCAGCAAATAAAACAACTGGAAAGGTGAAAGTTAATGTATCCATTACATTCTTGGGCATGTAGTCCTTGCTTGAAAGCCACCTTGACCTCATATGCTACTATAGACCAAGAGTTATATTTCATGATTATTTGAAGTAAAGTCATTCAAGGAAAGCACAGAGTTCATGAAATATGGTGCTTGTCACCAGATAGTGTTTTTCCCTAGTGGCTGACATGGGAGTGATCCCATCAAGCTTCCATCATTTTAAGATGGTTCTGTTGAAATACAGCATCCCTGGAACAACCTGTGGAGCACCTGTTACTTCAGAAGAGCTCATTTTAGCAAGTGCAAATTCCTTTGAGTACCTCTGAAGCTCTTTCAGCTGTGCACTGCAACAGGAACCCCAACATTTCTGCAATGAAAGATAAATTTTGCAATTACATTCACTCATTTACAATTTAATTTTTAATCACTGAAAATACTTGACTGTCTAAGAGGTTTTTCTAATGCTGTTTCTTTAAATAAAAAAGAAAAGCAAGAACCTTACTACCTGTACATCATTACATTTTAAAATTACTCTATGCAAGATTATCATTATAGACTGCTATTTATCTGGTCTCTTAGTGTCTTCTGAGTTAAATTATAAATCACATTTTTCTGCGTTTATAAACACAGAAACATGTTTTCTGTTTACAAACACAGTTTGTAAACAACTTAAGAGTATTGCTGTTTCAAATCTTTGCAATGTTTTAATAAGACATTTTCTTTGCAAAGCATGTCATTTTAATACAGAGTTTGTGTGACTGAGAACAGTAAGTATATGCCGGGATACGAAGCATTTTTATTCCTTCTACGTAAACTCCATCAAGTATTTGGGGATATCATGAGCTGTTCTTATTTTGTAAATCATTGCTCTGATAACAAGGGCCAGTGAGAAACTAATTTTTCATCTGTTAGATTACTCAAAAACAGAAGAGCTTTTATGCTCTCAAATATGCATATTTTAAAAATTACATTCTGTGAAAAAATTAATGTTTATCATAGTTTATGGAGGAAAATACTGATTAGCATCTGAAAATTTGCATTTGAAACAAAGATTCTTTCATAAAGTAACATTTTCATGCCAAAAATGTTTCTTGGACTGATTATATTTATTATGTGTGTCATGCTATAATACAGTAAACATCAATAATTTTGATTACTAATGGGAAATCGTACTATAAGCCTCCTTCATAATTTCTGGATGAGCTCTCTGTGTCTTGAGAAATCAGCAAGTCTGTAAATGATATTATAGTGCAGTGGGAACACAGGTAATTTCATAATGACCTGCTTCACTTAGGTAAGACCACACAGTAGGTACCAATTAGACATATATCTGTATTTGCTGCTAAGGACTAAGAACAAGGTACTTTGCTACTACAATTCAAATGAAGAAAGAAAATGCATACTATAAAAACATAAATAGAAAAGACTATTAGAAGAACTCAGTGATGTTTATGAATAGCAAACTGCTCTTTGCACAGCTTTTGCACCAAAAAATAAGTACAGGTCTTACTATCACTAATATTGATCTTAACATTAAGCATTGCAAAAAATTGTACAAAGATGGAGCTATAGAAAACTCATGGTAAGCCACATTCAAGTTAATAACAGGAAGTGATTGTTCTTTTAAGAATGAGTCCAGAGAAAATATCTGACCTTGAATATTGTTTCACTAATGTGACATATAAAAAATGTCATCTCACTTTTTATCTATTTAAAAGAAAATATTTAAAAAATTTATACCATACACTTGTTAATACACACACATAAGGGTATTGATACACATGTTCATCACGTTTCTATGACTTAGCAAAATTTTATTGAATGTGCAAAAAGAAAGATATGCTGTGAATTATATTACCTGTGCATTCAGTTTTTGTTTGCTGTTAGAAATAACATGACATTTTGCTCAATGTCTGAATGATATATAAAGAGTAGCATGATAACCATGCATAAATATAACTCTTTAAATAATGTCTGACAATTCAGTTTTTATTTTGTGGTGATCAAATTTCAAAAATACTGTTTTTGCTGTTTGCTGTTTTCTCTGTATTCCTTATTCTACATTTCTGTGTAGAATATGAGGAGTGTGGCATTTATCCCTTTGAGGGGCTTAGATCAATACTCTAACTTGATCCTATTTACCATTATGTTCTGGAGCTTTAATTATGTGACTTAGAAAGGTATGAAATTCTGTTACTGCATATATAGACAGGCTTAGAGTCACTGGGCAGGTAAGAAGTGCTCATTGCATCCAGAGAAGAGAGAGAACTTTTAGTCTTGCAAAGTCTTTTTTTCTTTTTTTTTTTTCTATATAAAACTCCTTAATAAAGGCTCAAGGGTTCAAGTTCCAGCCTCCCACCCCAAAAAATCAGAAAAAGTTATTGCAGATTATGTACCACATGCTGTGATGCTCTTTAACTTCATAAACACTTTTGTTTGCATAGTCTTTAGGATGTTACTTTCTTGAAAATAAAGTATTTTATATTATTTATCTATATATCTTAAATTGTAGTAATATGTGCTGTATATGGTGAACCCAATTCCAGTTTTACACAATAGAAAACAAAAAGCTTACAAAACAGTTACTTGTCTCAACTTCTAATGAAAAACCACGCTAGGAACCTGGAATTAAATTATAATTTACCTGTCTATGCTAGCTGTAGCTTGCAAAGCTGGAGTCTGTGTGGTAGAGCTGGGACCAGTATAAAAATACAAGGTCCAGATTTTTCATTTCTATTATCACACAAGGTGCAAAGTTCAGCTAATTTAACTATTGTCCAATAAAATTGAATGCTCATATTACCAACCTGCACTTCTTTTTTGATAGTCAACCTCCAGATGACATATCCATCTTGTAGTAGAACTACAACCCAAATCATTCAGTTCTACTTCCTTTTACTCCAGTGCAAACATATTTAGATTTTTTTTGCCTCTGCATGTGTTCTTGTAAGCCAAAAGTGGCTGGTTAGAGATAATTGAAATTCTGTTTGATCATTGTCGCATTAAAATTGTAATAAGCTTCCATAATTGTCATATTTCTGTTTTGTTTATTTTTTTAGATTTCATCTGCAACTATAGAACTGCTAAGGTCTACCTTTTCCCACTTATTACTAAAGAATGAGGCACAGAATTGGTAGGCAAGCTATTGTGTGAAGTGAAGGTACTCAAAAGCATCAAAACCTGCCGCCCTGCATCCTTTATAACTTTGCTGTTTTGAAATAATTTTCGGGAGGAAGGAAACTGCTTTAGATTACAAGAAGTTCTCATTGGTTGTTTACCTTGAACACAAGGCCATTCCAAAGCAATTAGCAAAATATAAAAAGTAGTATCAGAAGAAAATTTAATGGCTCTGTTAGAAATGCTGCACATAAGTTGGCTCCCTCCTAAGCTCTCCCTCTGTTTGATTCTCACAATGTGTAATGTGAGAAAAATGAAGTCATTAAACTTTTAAGAAGTTGACTTGCTTAAAATATGTGATTTTAATTAGCAAATTAATTTAGGAGTTTTTTAAAGTGTAGTATCTACTAGGAGGGGCAAGTGGGTAATTAAACAAAAAGTATTAGTATGATTTAAATTGTACTTCTTCACTAATTTTTCATGCTAACTAATGTCTTCATGTAGCAATTCACCTAGATAAAGTACTGTCTACATAGCTACTCTCTCCCCACTGGTTTAATGCAAACCCTGAGGATGAATGATGAATTAAAGCAGAAATGAAATATTAAAAAAAAAAAAAAAAGATATTCAAGTCTTTATTAAGAAATATATGCATATAGTTATAGGTTTCTACAGAGCAAGAGAGAGCTTGAAATTGACATTTCCTCTACAGAGTTAACCATTTTTGTTTGAGATATTTGGAGATGCAAGTGGCAGATAGGAGAAGGCACTATGGGATTTCTACAACTTTCTGGGTACTCATAATTTGAAACAGTATTAAACATTGGACAACCTTGACTTACATCCACTGTCAATGAATTGAGTGGAATTTAGCTACCCAAATGCATCATGGAATGCCCCAAGTTGGAAGGAACACATGGGTAAGGATCAATACTGTTGTTAAAACAAGTATCTAAGCTTTTCTGTGCCTTTGACACCATAGGGATATCTTGGTTTCCAGCGTCCTCTCCCAAAGTGTGCAGATTTTCCACAGGATCTGTGTTATGACTACCAGCCCTGAATAGCAGTAATAGAAATTTTAAGCAGCTTATACAGTAATAGAAACCAGTGCTTGTGCAAGTGAAATCTGGCCCAGGTATCTTTATTGTTATTAGATGAACAAGCTCCATGGACAGCTCTGATTAGATCTCTGTAGATCATGCAGGGACCTTACACACTCAGTACTCATTTCCACTTCCATTTAGGCATTCAAATTTAAGGGATAATCCTGAACTGAGATCAATGCCATCATGCATTACTTGCCCAAACTGAAAAGAAAATGCAATGTTTTACTGTATGTCTTCTTTCATTTTATGTATTTTTAAGCCACCATTCAGGATCTAAAATGAGATTTCTATAGCTTCTTAATTGGAATTATTTTTATTTTGAAGAAATAATAGTTTCCACATTTCATCATTTCATATATTCTTGATTTTTAAAAGTTGAAAAAACGAAGAAAATGAACCAATTCAAAAGACTCTTAAATGGAATTTGCTGTAGGAAAATTCCCAGGAAAATACCCTCTGCATTAATTCTTCACAAAAAAAAAAAAAATCTCATAGGCAGCTACTCCAGTGTCTGCGATCATTATAAGCACAATGAGCAAAAACTGGAAATGAATGCAGTTTGAATTTCACTTTTCTGTGAGATCTTTACCAAAGTGGGATAAATTTCTGATTCATTATCCATATCTGTAAATAAGCAGCTCTCATTCATAAGCACTCATGATCCATTTTTGAGTGACATGTGTGAGCATCTAACTTATCTGTCACAAAACTAATAATGCTAAAGATCAAGGCTCAACTACATAGGACTGCAACGGAGAAAATTATTTTGATATCTAAAATCTGTTCTCTTCAGCTGTGCTGCTCAGTTTAGGTGTTATGACTTTTCTCACTTCTGATGGTGTAAGAAGTCAGTTCCTGGCAGCCGCAGACCACTGAAATATGCTTCACTCATGGTAGTCACCATGGCTAGATTAAGCATGTTAAAAGCTATTCAAATATGGCTTTCAGTGAAATGCAAAAAAAGAAAGGGAGAAATGTGACAGTGGTCACAGGGGTTCTTGGATGAGGGGAGAGACGAAAATGTTGACTCTATGTTCAGAAGGCTTGATTTATTATTTTATGATATATATATTACATTACAACTATACTAAAAAGAATAGAAAGAAAGGTTTCTTCCCAGAAAGCTAGCTAAAAATAAAATGGAATGAATAACAAAGATCTGTGGCTCAGACAGAGAGTCTAAGCTATCTGGTCTGTGGTTGGCCATTAATTGTAAACATTCAAGATGGCCCAATCACAGACACACCTGATGCATTCCACAGCAGCAGATAACCATTGTTTACATTTTGTTGCTGTAGCTTCTCAGCTTCTCAGCAAGAAAAATCCTAAGAAAAAAATTTTCACAAAAGATGTCTGCAACAGGAGAAAGCTCTCTGTCGTTTCTTATACTAATAAGGTATTCAGTGGCATACCCCAAAGAACCACTGTAAAAATCCTATTAAGAAAACTGCAAACAAATGAATGAAAAAAAACCCACTGTAAAATGATGTACTGAAGTTTATAGGTAGACAAAGACTTTAAAATCCTTAAAATTTACTGTTAACTTCCAAAGAAGTTGTTGGTTTTTCTATTAGAGACTGGGAGATCAAGAGTTTAATTGTCAGGCATGCTGAAAAAGACTTGGTGCTATGGGGAACATGAGCCACTCCTGCAGATGGCCCCTGGGAGTCTGTTGCTGGTAGAGTCTGCTCAGCTACACCACTGAGGTGCATAAGGAACACCATGTCCAGGGCTGAATTTCCCAGATCATGAGTTGGATGAGAAGAAATTAAAGAGTTTTCCACCAAGGGCTATCAAGGCACTGTTTATGGCCTCAACCATACCCGGAAGGGTGCTGCAGTGCTGGAACTGGTTGCCTCTGTTTTCTTGAGGGTTTTTGGCCTGGGCTACAAAATCAAAAGCTGAGCCAGACAGTTGTTGGTGATAGTCTTGCTTTGAGTGAGAGCCTGGACTAAACAATTAGGGCATTCCTTCCAAACAACATTTCTATGCTTGCATGAAAACATTAGATTATTTTCTCCTATTCCAGTTCCATATATTTAAATGTTATGCTTTAATATTTTAGTATTTGTTTCCAAAAAATTTATTTGAATATGCTAAATTATTAAATAACTAATATTACATTGATCTATTTTAGGCAAATATTGAATCTACATTCTACAGTATAAAAAATAACCCTCTTGAGAATATTATTTACATTTGCCAAAACTAAAATATGTTGGCATCTCTGAATAAAAATATTTTAGTTTCTGAATCTAAGACAACATGTGTTTTTGCTTTTGCTTGCCATGAAACTGAGTCTAGAATATTTACATAAACAATGAAACCTTACTTTTTTAAAAGGACTGGAATGAAAAGCTCAAGTTCCAGCTCCAAACACAGATATTTTGGAAGCAACAACTGACATGAAACAAGTCTGGCAACTGGAAGAATTTTGATTCACAACAAACTAGTGCAAGAGCAAATTCTTTTTTCTCAAGACACTGAAGGACCTAAATTTAATAAAAAAAAACCCTCATTTATGCAGATTTTTTACCTTTCATTTTAAAACATCTAACCCAAACCCAAGCCTGACAAACCAAAACCCCATCAAATTTCTGACTCTCTGTGGACTACATTTAAACTGTACAATGACCAATTTTCCCCCAATTTAAGATCTACTTTTACTCTTAAAAACTTTACTGAGTTAACAAAGAAAGGTTTAAGAAGCTAAAGTTAAAACTAATGACACGTCTCTTTATTAAAGCAGGCATCTGAGACTGTATCATAGAACAGATTAGATTGGAAGAGGCTTTGAAAGATCATCCTGTCCAACCATTCATGGGAAATGGAGCCTTGATGACATTAAAAATGTTTTTAGTAAAAAACTCAAAGGGGGTTATATTGGATATTAGGAAAATATAAATAATCATACTGGAAAATGCAACAGCCCTGCCACAACTGTGTGTGATCTTTTGTTTTTCTGTCCCACTACTCTGCTATTTAGAGAGTGTCTTCTGAGCACAAAACAAATTTTTCAGAAATTAGTTAGTAAGTCATCAGTAAAGCACTTCAGAAACTTCACCTAGCAGGAGAAATGTGTCAGAAATTGCATACTAATTTGATTTGTAGAGTTGCCCAATTGCATACTGCCCAAACATCTGTAGATTCTTATCCGTGACAAACCAACCTAATCTTGACAATAATTATTTTAAAAATAGTTTTTTGTTGTGCATAAGAAAGTCAAGTAAATAGAAAGACAAGTAAATATTCACCTAAATATCTTGGATGACACCTTACACAAAATATTCCTGATTGCCAAGAGCACAGTGTGGTGGACTGGTAGCAGCAGCTGCACCAGGCGCTGCAACTAAGTGGGAAGAGGATCTTCAGTATAAAAACATCTTTCCTATATTGTGTGTAAAACTGTATGTGTATATGTGTGTTTGCATTTGTGTCTATTTGGAAATAAGCTGAATGAGTTTGAGCATATTTCTTCGGGTGATTAAGTTTCAATACTATTTAATTTTGCATAAGCTACACATAAAATCCTGTTTTTACATATGTGAAACACTATACTGAAATATGTCTTACGGAGGGCCAAAAAAAGTGATTTGGGTTTAGAGCACTAGAGAGGTAATAGCAGGCTGAGAATCAGGGTTGTTCTGCCTGAAAAAGTGTGTGCTAAGGAAAGGTCGTATTGCTCCTCAGCTACCTCATATACCCATGATATGAATAAGTTGAGCCAGCTGCTCAGAAGTAAGGAGCGGTTGAAAAGGAGGCAAAAGTCATAAGCTGCAAAGAGAGACATCAGTGTAAGGGGAAAAAAGCCCCAGGCTAACTCTCATTACATATGGGAAGTCCAACACTGGAAAATGTACCAAGAAACATTCTAGAATCTCCATCTTTGGAAGAATTCAAAACTCAAACTCAGAACTCAAAACTGTTGTATGCCCCTTTCAACACACATTATTCTGTGTTCCAAGGATTCCATGTATATATAATTACTAATATCTCAGCAGCTCACCTTCTTTTTCATGTTTCCTTCTCCTTTATTTTTTCTGTATTTTAGCTTGGATTTTGATTTGAGGAGAGGTATCTGTGTCACATTTACCATGTTTGTAACAGCTAACTAAAAAAAAGAATATTTCATAAAACAGTTCACTTTCTTAATATCCACCTTGCCAAAGTTGTCAAAATAAGTAAACACTCATGGCTTGTATAAATCAATGAAATAAGGCCCCAGTTAGAGCAGACTGACAGGCTGTGGCCTGTTTGAATCTATGAGTTAAGATAATAACAAAGCTAAGGTTGACTGCAATGATGTTCAGCACCTCCCTTACTGCTGACATCCAAAAATCAAGGCTTCTGCACTGTGCTAAGCTAATATATGTTTTAACAACTTGGGTGAATATTTGTAAGTGGATTATCATATTTCAGATGGTCTGTTGGTTCTTAACAAACTATTATTCCTTGTTTGCCCCTGCTTGCTTTATTCACATAAATGTGAGGTTCAGCTTTTATTAGCTGTTTTTGGTCACCACTGCAAAAGGCATCACTTCTGTTATTTAATGATGCAATTTCTCTTACTGTTATTTAAGATCTGAATTTTCCTGAAGTTAACCAGTCCAGATATTTTAGTAATGTTGCACAATTAAGGGTATCACCTTTTCTTTTCTTTTGCAACAATTCACAGCCATTAGTAAAATACCAGTCAGTGCCTTCTTAACACAAGATTGAATTAGTTTCTGGAAAGTAATTATGGGCGTAACACTTGGAAGAAACCCTCATCATTCTGGAAATTGCGGCGACAAAATACTTCATATAAAGTCAGGTTTCATAATCTGCTGTCAGTTGCACACCACCTCCCTCTTTCCATGTCTGCAGTGTAAGGTTTGGCAGCCTGACTGGAGATACTGCAGGGTGACCTGACTCAGGGCGAAGCCCAAAGAGGGAATTCAAATGGGGATACACTGTCTTTGCATGTAGCCCTGTCTTTGATGATGCTCAATCTCACTATTTCTTCAATTAAAGAATGATTTTGTTCGTATTTTGCTAGTGGCATTGAGGCAGCTGGCAAACATCTGTTACCTCTGGGTGCTTCCAGATATTGTATCTTCTAACCCATGGGATATAGAAAATTGTGTGATTTGATATCATATCTCAAAATACAGGCTCTGGAAAATGTTAGTTCTGAGACTACATCAAAATGTCAGACAATTAGCTTTTTCTTTTATATGTGCAGAATAAGTCCCTTAAGTACTAAAAGATGTACAGATGAAAAATAGGGCCAGCACCCATGTGGCTGCGGGTAACGAATTATTACAAGTTCTTTCCTGTGTTGTTGTGGTAACTCGATCAAATAAAACCCGTCAAGCTAGTCAAAATTGAAACACATGAAGAAGAACACATGTATTGTTGTGTTTTAGCTTTCTGCACATATTGCCAAGAACTTTACTGTTATTAATCATTTTGATCTGGTTCTTCAATAACTGGCCATTGACTCTGCCTCTTTGAATTTACAGACTTAATCTCCCAAGGAAAATTACTCCTGCAGGAACTTTAAACCTGAAAAACAATACCTATATCCTTTTCTACAGTGAACTCAGAAACCTTTGTGTAAAAGTGTGATTTCCTCTGTGTATCTCCTTTATACCATTATAATAAGTCTTGAAAGAGTTTGAAGTTTACTTATTTGTTCCTAAATCCCTTATAAGGTTCATAGATCTGACTGGTATGATAGTTCATATATCCACAATCTGATTTCATTGGATAACTACTCAGGCTGCCATGGAAATAGATGTTTGTCACTTTCTATCTCCCAAGCTCTGCAAAGACTGAGTTGGCTTTTTCTTGCCAATTCAAATGCAAATGAGATAAATATGTGCACACAATCCCAGAGTCATTGTTCTGCAAACACAACCTTTGTTATTTGTTGATTGTCACACTATGACTATTAGACCCTACAGTCAAGTACCTGACCTCTGAACACATCGTGGAAACCTCATTCTCCAGAGCAGCTGAGTCATACTCCAACATAAGAGGAATATTCCTCCTTATTACAGAGCCTTTATTTTGCCTCCTGACACATGTGAATGAAATTACTTTTATAATAAACCTGCTTCTTTATAATATATCATTATTTGCATCAGTGACAAAAACATTTCAGTTCTGCTACTCTTACTGGCCTGAGTCTTTCCCTGGCACAGGCCATTTACACAATGTCCAGGATTGAGTGGTACTAATAAAATTTCAGCAGAGACCACAGTGGAGGCTGTGCATTTTCTGGGGGAGGCTTTGCATCTTTGCATTTTTGGTTGACAGAAGTGCAGAGAAGAACCTGGGTTTTTTAAAAGGAAATATAGGAGGTAAAGAACTGGAAAGTCACAAATTCAGTTGTCACATAAGGTAAGAAAACAAATAAATGCCAGGCTGTGTTTTAGCTACTGCATTATGTATTTATGCAAAGGTCATTACAGTGAGTCATATCCTGTCTGAAGAGACATTTTCAACTTCTTACAGCAAGATAAAGCAGGTTGCTAAACACTGCAGCCATGCAAGGTAGAGGGGGAAAGATGTGGTAAATCTTCCTCCCATTCTAAATATCAAAATTAGGAAGTATGAGCAGCTGCTACATAGCATACAATAACTACAGCAAATATAGTTATTGATATATGATATAGCCAAGAAAGAATAAACTAGAGGAAAGACTGACCAGAAAAATTGGAGGGAAAACAGTTTTCCAGGGACTTTTGTTTCAGTCATATGATTATATATGTTCCCATTATGAATTATTGTCAATATTAATGGGGACTAATCACACAACCAAAGAGCAAGAAGTGCGATCTTTTTGTACTGAATAGTTACTTGTAGCTCATTTACCCTGGGAGCATTTGGACAGTTTGATACTCCAGAAGCAATCTGATACTCCATCTCTAAGCCTTATAAAGAAATCACGGAAAAATCAGTGAATCGTTGCCTGGAAAAGGTGTTTTTTTCACATTTGAAGGTAATCAGATAAATAGCTTATTAATCTAGAATTCTGTGACTTGTGGCAGTAGAGAGTATAAATGTGTTTCAAGTCACAACTTTGTGGCAAGTCCTCTTCCAAAGCACACAAGTTTGTTTTAAATAACCTATTTATTGATAAGAAGAGTGATTCTGCAGCGCAGGCCTCTGTGACATCTACAAGCAATAAAAAGAATCTGAAAATACTAAAAGTATAAAATCTTCCCTTGTGCAACTGAAGGCAAAGGGGAATTTATCAGAGTTGTGTAAGAGCAGGAGCAGACAGATTTATAAAAAGTTCTCATAACTTGTATGGAAGTGCTATGGGAGAAGCTTGCTTGAATGAACAATCCATCCTTCATCTTCCAGCATGACAACTAGAAATACAGGAAATGATGAAAGATGCAGGTAGGGTTTCCTTAGCTGAAATCACATCACAGACTCTGCACTACAAAAGTATAAACCTGTAATTTATTTAATTACTTGTCAGAACACTCTGATCCATAGTTAATTTATGAAGCACTATTTATCCCTAGTGATTCTTTTCTCTCCATAAAAGGGTAAAATAAATGTGGAGAATGTTACAATCAAAGAACCTGCATTGATTTTTTTGGGGCAGCTATGAATTTGTATTCAGAGAGAGGTGGATATAACATACTGAAGGTTTCTTCTAATGATTGCCAGCCAAGAGGCACTTTTGATCCCAAAATCAGAAAGGTCAGCCACCATTACTTTGTGGTTACAGCTTATCTATGCAGGGAGAAAACACCTTGGTTCTCTCCAGCTTCAGCTCCCCTTTGCCATGGGAAGCACTCAGACCCATGGTCAGACAGAGCTTGCTGATAGGTGAACCAGCTGGGTGCTTTTGCAGGGCAGAATGTGTGCTAAATCCCAGTTCAGTGCTCTTTCTCTTGGGTATTTCTACCTCCTTTTCACTGTTTTAAAAACATGAGCAGCAGCAGACAGAGCCAAAGAATTTGTTTCCTCAAGCTCTTCTATTAAATGTAATTGTCTATGTTAATGATAAATGAAGGCCAGACAACAATCTCCTGCAACTGCCAGCCCCTGAAGTGCTTAGTACTATTGGAAGGGTCAGTTAGAAAGTAGGCAAGACAGTGTTAATAAGAAAAATCTCTATGAATAGCAAAAGGGATTATAAGGGAAAAATTTGGAATTTCTACCTTACTAAATATTGCAACAGGCATGCAGTATGTGAGTGTAATTTGAATTAATGGGCATATTCTTAAGAGTCCTTGTCAATGTGTGATAAGTTTAAAGTGCTTTAGTGACCTCATAAGTACCAATGAATGAAGCACAACAAGAATTATGTGAGTTTAACTAAGAACAGAATTTTGGAAAGAATTCCAGAGTGCAAAATTGCTCTTCCAACAGCCTTCCTTTCCCTGCAATCCCTGGCAAATTTCTAGCTTGCATTTCCAACCTTAAAAATGTTAATGTTCAGCATAGATCAGAGGTAGGAGCTGCATATCAAAATGTACCTCCTTGAAATTTTCACATTTTAGAATAATTTTCTCATGGGAAAAAAAGAAACACTATAAAATTAAGCAATTTGAAACAATGAATGACAAAGGCTTCTGCCCAGCCAAGCTGGAAGGTAGGTAGAGTCTGTCAGAAAATAATAAAAAAGATGTTGGCTACATGGCTTTTGTGCTATTTCATTTGCAAGTAAGGATATTGCTATCAGATGTCTCAAACATGGTTTTGCAGCTCTTCAAATAAAATAACACTTCTTTCACCTAATTGCCCTCAAAATCTTCTCTGTATGTAGCAAGAATTTAATTATTCTGAATTCACACCTAGCATCAGATTTGACACACTAAAATATGCAGCTTATATATACAATAGCAAGTAAATATGTTTTCTGTTTGAAAGACAAGCTACATGAAACAGAAATGCTAATAAAATCAATGTTGGAAGATATCTGAGAATAAAATTAATATTTGATCAAAGAAGGATTACTGGGATTAGTCAACTCTGGGAAAACAACAAGAACATATTCTTCCTGTTGTAGCTCTTTCCTAAAAGACAGAGGCATATATTTCAATTTAGAAACTGCAGTGAGCATCACAAAGACTTGGGCACATGTTTAGCTTAATTATACATGTCATCTTGTAATACACAGAAACTCTTCTGTGTATTCTGTGTACTCTTCTGCTATATTTATGAAGCTAATGAAAGGGTGCCTTGTTCAGAAAGGAAGATCCTTTCTTGCTTTCTGCTCTTTCCTCTGACTTTCCTGCCACACAGCTGAGAAGTGCAACGTGGCTCCTTTCTACATGTTATCTTGTGAACTTCATACAAAGCTATCAATAGCACAGAAATTGGCTTAGCCTCTGTTACCTCTGCCAGAAGGTGAAAAATAAAGAGTAAACAAACCCTGTCTTGAGTCACTGGTTATTTTAGAGTTTCAGTTCAGAGAGAGGTCTCTTATTACCTGACCTTGCCAGAAAGGGCTATTGGTAAGTGGATGCTGGAGATCATTCCACTCAGAACAAGAAGTAGTTTTGAAGCTCTAACTAAATTTACCATATACCCAGTGATGAATGCATTTGAGAAAGGTCAAGAAAACAATGACAGTTTCATTGTTTTGTCTTATTTATTTTTATTTCATCAACCCTTTTATCTCCATATGGCAACCTTTCACAGAAATCTAAGACATATTTAAAGAAAAAAAAAAGCAAAAGAAGCCTCTAATGAATTTAAGCCTAAAATTTACATGATGCTTAAATGAGGCTTAAGATCCTTTTGTCTTGTTTATTGAACCTTGACCCTTTATTTCTTTTTCTTTTTTTTTCTCTTTTTTCTTTTGTAAAATAAACCATAATTCAATTAGAGAGATGAAGCAGAAAGTAACTGACATTTAGAGCAAAAAACTATTTGATTTTCTTGGAATTGGGAAAATTTATGGAAATGATAGTTTCACTGTATTTAAGATCATTTTTATAAATGAAAATTTAAGACTGAGGTTTTCTTGACTGAATACACATCCATGCAGATAAATACAAATACTAAAGGAAATTTGTTCCATATCAACTGCCCCGAAACCCCTTTTTTCCTAATTAAAGCATGCTCCCCTCATGAGAAGAATAATCATTCACAGGCAGGTTTAAGTGTCCCCAGAGCACAAGTGTTTTTGCTTCTTGCATCAGCTTGCTTTCTTTGTGTCTGAGGAAGAGACTACACCTCCCTTCCAGGCACGGCTGTTTCAATAAGACCATCAACGTGATTTATCCCTGGCCTCATAACTCCAGTCATTCTATTGCTGCACAGTGAAATATCACTCCTAGAAACTCTTCTAGCCACACTCTTCAGGTCTGTGGAATTTTAAGAGCTGATGAAGGATGGTGTTATTTGGCCTCCAAGCTGCCTGTTCGCCAGATGTGTCTCCTCGTTAAAGTTCCCCTGGTACCTTTCTGGTCAAGGAAGACTGCTAATCCTTTTAGCTTGGTCAAATTCCATTTCATGGAGCTCCCTTCTGTCTATATCAATGCCCTTCCCCCACTTTAATAAGAATACCTGAGGGATTTGCTGGGTTGTTTTTGTGTTCCTCATATAAACAGTCACACACAGTGCTCTTTTTTATTGTGATATTTTGTAATTCATCTCAAAATGCACCATATGCAGCACAATAAGGTAATGGGAAGGTGTTGGTGTCGGTGAATTCAAATTCAAGACTTAATGTCTTGTAACTATCAGCTTGTAAAATATGCAGGGTTTGAAATCCCTGTGTAAACATGGGGTCATTATTACATTAAACAAAATCAATTTCCCTCTTCCCAGAAATATTGCCAGGATTCAAATAATTCATGTATGTGTAAATTGTGTGATGAGCTTTATTATCAAGGAAACAGAGTTCAGGGGTGAGTTTGGGTCAATTTTTTTTTTGTTTGGGTAAGGTCTTGAGAAGGATTACTTGCCTTTTATTGGTAATATCTCCAGGTAATTGCTCTATATTTATAGTGTAAAGTTCACAATGTCATGACTTCTTTTGCTCTAATTTCTAAAGACCTCCAATTCTAGTATTTCTGGAGAAAATACTGTCAATACCTGATCTCAGTAATGTTTAATTTCAGCTCATGTACTTTCAATTCTAGTTTAAGACCTTCCAGAACAGAAGACTTGTGGGTCCTTTTTCCAAAGCAGCTCAGAGCTCAGGACATGGAACTGAGATAAAATCTGTTCACTGTTTTTCTTAACACAAGCACTGCATAATATTGAAACTGTTTTTTGGGAATGATAGTAATTGAAGTACACTGAAACAGAAGGGTGTGAGTGCCTTACATAACAAGAAAGTGTAGCTGCAAGAGAGCCTTTGCCGCCCAAGGGTAGCAGAATCACAAATTCTGACAATTTGCTGTGAAAATATCTGAACTAGTGAGGTAAACCACTGCTTACTCTTTGCACCAAGAACTCCTCATTAGCTTTTCTCAAAACCTCCATGACAGACTGAACCCAGAAAATCGTGGTTAATTTTTGTATGAGAATGGAAAAAAATAATAGGAAAAGAGCTTTCAGGAGTATTGGATTTATCGGCTATGAAAGAAGTAAAAAAAAAAGGAATAAAAATAAAGCTAAGACAGTTTTGATAACACTGGCTTTTTTCTGTCCACTCACATAATTGTATAGACATTGAAAAACACATTCACAAATAATGAAAAGAGAAATACGCAGCAAGGGACCCTTTATGTTTAAGTATGATAATAAGGCTAAGATCCCATCTCATAATTCAAAAACATGTAGACTGTACCTGTTTACCAGGTAAAAGATGTCTGATTACACTTATTGCTCTTTCATACTAAATTTTCATCCTGTAAGAGTATACAATGAAGAAGCAGAAGAACACGTAATTGGTTCTGCAGCTTGTGACTTTGGGATTTCATGCCCTGTCTGCTGGAGACACATTTACATACAAAGGTTAAATCAGATGAAGCAGTCTGATACCAGTCTATCAGTAGAAATATTGGCAGAGATTCAAGATTTTGGTTACTCATGTTATAAAATTCCTGTTCTGCTTTTCATTTGATTGATTTATTTAACTTACTTTCATTTGACTGACTTATGCTTCTCCTTTCTGGCCCAGTAATTTAGACAATTAGTTTTATATTCGCAATAACCTTTATCTGAAAAATAGTACCTGAATTTCTCATAGTATCTACATTTCTTAGTATCAAGCTATGACTTTGTTTTTGGGAAGAGTTTACAGTGTTAGAAAAAAAAATTCCTTTTACTCCTTTTACTCTATCTCACTGTTAAAAAAAAAAATGCAGCCTTCCTTGCTGAATATCCTTTAAAATTTGCTCCAGACATTCACACAGAGAAAAAGGGACAAAAATTGTAATGGTGAAGATTTAAACCTCTTGCACACTGCAGACACAGTAACCTCTGTGGAAATCTAACAGTTAAGGATTTTCTATTTAATTTCACAAAATTAATAATAGAGGGTCTAATTTTGCAAACCTTTTATATGTTTTCTCCTTTTTACTCATGTAGACTCACTGACTTCATTATGAATAGAAGGGATCATCATAGAACTCCCAGGAACAAGTCCACTTTTATACACAAAAGTTAAAAACATCCATCTTTTTTTATTAAAAAAATGTATAGTTTTAAAGAGTTATGTGCCATAGCAAAATATGTAGGAATTATTTTAATCATGTAATGTTTAAAATAAGGAGTCAATTAATGAAGGTATATAGAGTAATTATTACTTGGTTAATAAGAACTTCTAAATTAAATACTGGCTCTTTCACCAAATACTTATGCATTTGTTTTATCTTGATTGTTCTTCCCCATATTTACTGAATGTTTGCATATATACAGATGAAAGTGCAACATATTTTTAGATACAAATGCAAAGCATTGTTCTAACATATTCTGATAACACCCATACCAGTCTGTAGCTTGTCTTGCTGAAAAGGAATAGGCCTAATGCATGAAGTAAAAAATGGCCAGAGGTCCTAATTTACATCAGTTGATTCTCCAGGTGGAGACTGCTGTGGTACTGAAATAAGAAGTACTGTAAGTCAGATTGAACTTTCAAAATTTTGGCAGAATAATGTTCTGACACTTGACAAAATATCTTCCACAAAAAAGTCATATTAGCTGAGAAGGTAAACTATCTTTATCTTATGATGTGGAAAAAATACACTCTAATAGCAGTAAATACACCAGGAGTACAATTTGAGAGACCAGTTTGATAGTTTAATATTGTGGAAAATGCACCACATACAGTGAAAGTAGATGTGATGGCAAAGGGAAGAGGAACAGAAAACTTTCTGCTCTGAAGTTGAAGGCAATGAGGCATAAAGATTTCCTGCCACACAGTAGATTTTTTTGCTGTCAGGCAGCAGATTTTTCAGCACACAGCATAATATTTAGCATATAAATTTTAATTTGTTACAAGTCTTAGTGGTATGAAGTGCATATGACTCTCACCTGTCTTTACTGAGCAGCTTAGTTCCTGACCATGCCTTAGAGGTTCTCTTACACCTTGGTGTAATGCCTTTTTAGTTGAATTTCCAGTGGTCTGGCTTGTGGTACAGACCATCTATGAAAAAGATAAAGTTACAGTCTTTGAACTCATTTAAGTGGAAAGGAATTTTGTGTATTCTAGTGAAAATATTTTGTTAAGGTGGCTGATGTGCCTACAGTTTACACTGAAAGTAAATAAGTTGTAAGAACTCAAGAAGGATATATTAGCTTCCTTGTAGACAAAATTAATATTAAAAGGTAATACTTTGAAGTATAATCCATAATTCTATGAAATCAATAGTAACTTCTATTGATATTAGCTTAATCCAGTCATTGAGCTTCTTAGGACAAACTGCTGGACCAAGCTTTCATTTTGGGTACAACCTGTTACTGTACCCCTTCTTTCTATAAATGAGTCTAACTGTACAAATTCTTCGTACTGAAAGATGAGACATGAATACAATATGGATCAACAGGGTATAAAATACCATGTTCCTTTTTGCCACTGAAGTATACCAGTATTTTATTTCTACCTGGAACAAAACGTCTAAAAGCAGTGGCAACTGAGCACTCCAGCAAGTAAATTGTGGATTTGTTTTTTAAAGTTCCTAAACTTTGGCTGAATTTATCGCAGGATAGGTCCATACAATCTTACTACCATGTACATTCCTGGGTCTCCTTTCCAGAATCATGATATGCAAGATTTCCTTCCTGATTCTCTGGACTAGAAGAATTTTATCATTTTTTCTTTATCTCTCACTCTCTTTTTGCTGCATATAAACAGCTGGTGTGATAGAGGATATGGACTTGCCTTGATGAATGATTTATATTATATTCTGCTTGAATAATAGATTAACGGAGTTTTCCTGGAAATAAACCAGGATATTTCACCCCATTCCCTAACTAGTCTAATTTCATCTCTGGGCAGCATGGATTGCACAGCCTTTGGCTCAGTTTAATTTCAGAGAGGCCCTGTAATATTCACAGAAAAATGCAAGTGCCAGGTCTGACTTATGATTTCTACCTGCGATATAGACTTCTAAATCCTGTGTCAGTTCTAAAACAGATGGCTCACTCTTTTCACTCTTACTCCTTCCAACACTCATGCAGAACATTCATTTACTTGAATGATGAGCCCTCTGTAGTTCTTAAGGCTTAATTCTCCCCGGCTGAAGATTTTTAAGTTTAATGAAGAAATGGATCATAGTCAAGATAGATCCAGTTAGGAAGTTGCTAACTTTTTTCATCTGATGCCATAAGGTGAAAACCCTGTGATTCAGTGAGGGCAATTTTAGAGGAAGAAAATAAATATTCTACGTGGAGAAAACAATATGAAATAAACAGTCAAATGGTTCTTGCAATGGTTCAGTTGTTTCTATGTCTCCTATTTTCTTTCAACATCCTTCAAGTTTAATATTTATTCATGCTTTACCACTTGTTTTTTTTTTTTTGCATTTATCCAAATAAAAATCCTTATTGAATGTCAGTGGTTTGGTCAACAACAAACATTTTTGACAAATGTATCCATTTATCATATAAAATGTTTGCTGCAAGAATAAGAAAGGTGCTCTATACAGTTTCAAGATTGACTATTGAAAAACTACTAGCTTTATAAATGATACATTCAGTTCTTGGGCTTATTTATATTATTGGTACATACAATAAATTGGACATGTAGATTTGCTGCTGATTGCTCTTAAGGATTGTTTGCTGGTTTACAGAAATTCTTTTCTCAAATACCTATATTCAGGTTCATTTTATTTTCAGGTATAGGTAAATAACTACAACTAGCCAGTGACTACAGAAAAAGTGAGAGGAAAGAAATTATCTGGTCCTCAGCTACCAGGAAAAAATGTTATGAGAAAACATGATGAATTATCTACATTCTGACTTTCAGACCTTTGAGAATAAAAGGTTTCCTTTTCTGAAATGCAGAACTGTTCAACTGTATTTACATGAACTATGCAGACAACAAGCGATCATCTGACTTATTTACTCTTTTTTTAATGTCATGTTGTATCATACACAAATGTGACAGTCTAATCATAAAGGAAAGCAGTGATAGAGCATTCAGAAAAGAGTTCTTAGAATACACAAAAACAATTGAGCTAATTAGGCTTGGAGAAATAATATGGACTATTTCTACGCAGTCTTAGTTCACATTTTTAATTGTTCCATTTTATCCATATGGGCAGCCTCACTTTGGTTCACTGGTTACAAGCATTCAAAAGGAGAAACACTGAGAGATTGTCTGAGCACCCAGGCATGACAGAAGGAAGGATAAAGCCCTGGTAGAATTAAATCTGGCCAGGAATTTCAAAGGCAAGAAGAAAACCTTCTCTAGCTACATTAATGATGAAAGATAGACTAGGGAAAATGTGGGCCTCCTCTGGAAGAAAATGGGAAACCTGGTTACCTGGGATATAGAGAAGGCTGAAAATTAAATTACTTTTTGCTTTGGTCTTCACCAGCAAGTGCTTCAGCCACAACGACCAAATTACAGGATGCAAAAGCAGGGACTCCCACCTGCTGCAGGAAAAGATCAGGTGTGAGACTGTCTAAGGATCTTGAAGGTGCTCAAGTCCATGGGACTGATGAAATGCACTGTAGGTCAGGAGGTGGCTGGTGGAGGAAGTGCCTAAGCCGCTATTCATTATATTTGAGAAGTCATGGCAGTCCAGTGAAGTTTCAACTGACTTAGAAAAGGGAAATATAACTCCAATTTTTTAAAAAAATAGCCAGAAAGACCTGGGTAAATACAGGCCAGTCAGTCCCACCTTGTGCCTGGCAAGATCATGAAGAAGATCTTCCTGGAAATTATGCTAAGATACATGGAAAATATGGAAGAGATTGGGTGACAGCCAACATGGCTTCACTAAGGGTTTACTGTGCCTGATGTATTTGTAATGGAGTTACAGTAGTGGTGGATGATGGAAGATGACTGGTGTCATCTGTCTGGACTTGTGCAAAGCATTTGACACTGTTTCACATGACATCTTCCTTTATAAACTGCAGAGACTTGGTTTGATAGAGGGACCACTTGATCACTAAGGAATTGACTGGATGGTTTCACTCACAAGGTTGAGGTAAATGGCTCAATAGCCAACTGTAGACCAGTGACAAGAGGCATTCCTCAGGGCTCGGTTTTGGGATCAGCACTGTTTAACATCTTTGTCAGTGACATGGACAGTGGGCTTGAGTGAACTCCCAGCAAGCTTGTCCACAACACCAAGCTGTGTGGTGCAGTCAACAGGCTGGAGGGATGTCATCCAGAGGGACCTTGGCATGTTTAAGGGACTGTGCAAACCTTCAGTTCAACAGGGCTAAGAGCAAGTTCTGCACCTGGGTCAGGACAAGCACAAGCACCAGCTTGGCAGAGAATGCATTGAAAGCAGCCCTGGGTAGAAGAATTTGGAAATGTTAGTGAATGACATGCTGGACATGACCCTGCCATTTGCACTTGTAGCCCAGAAGGCCAGCTGTGTCCAGGCATGCAACAAAAGCATGTGGATAGCAGGGTGAGGGAGGACGTTCTGCCCATCTACTTTGCTTTCATGAGATCCCACTCAGAGTACTGTGTCCAATTCTAAAATAAGAAGGGTATGGACCCGCTAGACTGAGTCCAGAGGAGGGTCACAAAGATGATCAGAGGGTGGAAGCACCTCTTCCATGAGGAGAGGCTGAGAGTTAGGTTAGTTCAACGTGGAGAAGAGAAAGTTCAAGGGAGACATAAATGTCCTTCAGCATCTAAAACAGACCTGCAAGAGAGCTGGAGAGGGAATTTTTACAAGGGCATGATAGGACAAGGGGGAATGGCTTTAAAATGAAGGAGGGTAGGCTTAAAGTAGATATTAGGAACAAATTCTGTACATTGAGAGTGGTGCGGCACTGAAACCGATTGAACAAAGAAGCTGTGAACAGACAGTCCTGGAAGTGTTCAAGGGCAGGTTGGATGGAGTTCTGAGCAACCTGACCTAGTGCATGATATGCTGCTCATGGCATGATATGCTGCTCATGCTCATGGGGTGTTGGAATTAGATGATCTTTGATGTCTCTTCCAACCCAAACCATTCTACAATTCTATGAAGCCTTACAAGAGTTTACAAAAAGCAGATTTCCAGAAAATAAATATGAATTACATTGTCTTGGTCTAGGACTTGACATAAGAGCATTATACACTCACAAAAAACCTTTGCAACACTGGGATTTCAAATAATGACACCAAATATCCTTGTACAAAAAAACCAACTAACTAACAGTAAATATCTTTACATTTACCTCTGTGAATTTCCTCCAAGAGAACTGAAAACACAAAAGGAGTTTTCTTGCACATATTCAATTAGTATTGCTAGGAAAATGGGATCTACTTGCAGATATCATGTTGGCCTAAAAATGGGTTACACATGTCAAATGAATTATTCATTGTAAACTACTCATTTACCTCTTCAGTTAGTAAAACCAATACCCAATTCAAGAGAACATGCTTCTCCAAATGCGTGAATAGCTCACAGGCACAACTCCTGAAGTCTATGCCCCTTCTAATCAGGAGCCATTAAGGGTAGGTCAAAAATGGCAAATGAGATTGACAAAACTACATATTTAATAATAAGTATGATACTATTATGGGTGATTTTTATCTTAATTGGTTTTGAAAATTAATTGGGTGATAACAAAAGCTGGGAAAAAAGCATTTAATTTAAATCAGACAATTAAAAGTCCCAGAAGACTTGTGGCTGATAATATTAACCAATGTTTAAAAGATTAAATTTTAGCTTCAGAATCTGAATCATTGTGCAATATGCAGGTGAGTCATTATTTTCTGCTAGTAGCAAATTCAATGAACCCTGTCCATAGATGTTCATCCTTATTATTAAATTCCTTATTTTAAATGTGTAAGTTTGGTGTATTATTCCAATTTATAGCTGTCATTTAGGGAAAAAAAAGAAAAAAAAAGAGCCCTCCAAACATGATTTTAGCATTCAAAATTTAGTTGGTGACATAAAAGGATATTATTTTCACATCCAATTATATAAACCTTAAAAAATTTCTATTACCTTCAAAGTTTGACATTTCAGGGGAAGATTTTTCAGGATATTAATTTAAGACTGTTTTCCTGTATTTTGAAAGCTATTGCATTTATAATGGGCTTGTATTACTCATTTTGGAAATGTACCCTGTTGTCTTCTTTCTGCACCATATAAAGTACAGCAATGGCATTTGTTTTTCTCAAAAGTTCTATGAGAAGGCCATACCCAACTTTCATGTGTCTGAAAATAACTTATCCATATGAGAGAACAGGGTATTTCCTAGCCTCTGCAGAGCCTAAAGAAGCAGATGATCCATGATTTGCAGATCAAGAAGTTTGCTGTAGTTATTCTGTTATGGAGGTTCTTGAGATCATGGTGTAGCCAAGAAAGTAAGACTCAATGGAGTTCAAAGGTAGCAAAAGCAGAAGTGAAAACATGGTTGAAAACCTCTGGTCTGGGTACCTCTCCACACCTCACACCTTCCAAACACCCCAGCTGTTTATTATGCACTTCATATTATACTGTGACAACCTACACCTTGAAAAAAACAGGCATATTAGGGCTATATTAGCACCAGGGTTATAAACACAAATCAGAAAAGGCTCATTATTGGTTACTGAAGGAATGCAACCTAGTGTACAGGCTAGAATTGGCTTTAGAGCAAAAGAAAGAATAAAAAGAAAATTTATTTAACATATAAAAAGTCTTTCTTTATTGTGTGAAAACACAAAGAAGTTAACAAGAAGTATAAAAGACAGCTACAGGCCCTACAAGAATGGTAACAAAGGGAAAACAGACAGAGATAAATTACTCTGCCTTTTCTCCCCTGGTTAAGGATGCCACCCCTAACTAATCCCATTATTTATCTCTTGGGTTCACACTTATATCTTACATAACCCAGCTTTTTTATTTGTCATTCATCACATTTTGTTTGTGCAAACTCAGCTTCCACATGTAAAAGATTCACTTTTACTTTAAAATTTGGTTATGCAAACTGGAATTAAAGAGTAAATGTGTCTGTGCATTTCAAGCCATGGCCTTCCCATGTCAAAATGTGTTCAATAATGTGGCAGTGAGTCAGAGGAAATTACACTGTAGATAACTACTGCAGATTACTGCATAAGGACAGGCATTCCTCCAAAAAGAAACATGCATTTTTCCTAAATACCTCTTCAGCCTTCTGTAGGCGGCATTCTGTAGTACCACCAAGTTAACAGAGGTAACTAACTCAGAGAAGTGAGTCCAGTATCAGCAAGCTCATGTTTGCATCAATGGAGAACCAACTAAATATTTAGAAATCTAAAAATGAAAAAGGCTGAAGCCACCAAATTTGGCTATATGGAATTTCTGCACTACTCAGTGGGCCTCCCAGGGGACTCACCTACAAAACAATACAAGAGAAAAAATCAAAACAAAAAAAATCCAACAAAAAACCCATCCAAACTCCCTCACCAGATACAAAGCCATCATTCATTTTCCTTCATTGACTAATCTTTCTTCAAGACCTAATTTCTATGCCTCAAAATTATGTGGTTGTTTGCATTATTGCTTGTCAAAGCATCTTCAGATATTAATAAATGGCTTTGATTTTGTCTTCATTTGTAGAATCGGTTCTAAGTTAATTAAAGTTACTAAAATATCAGGATATATATTTCTAACTGCATAGTATCTGACCAAATTTTAAAATCTATTAGCATATGTCTCAACAAAAGAGTCTTTTTTCTAAAGACACACTTTGCATAGTTTGTTCATATGGAAGATACAGAAAAGTCAGTTTTATCCTTTCTTTTGAAAAAAGGGGAAGGAAATTAAATCCAAGAAAGAAAGAAAGAAAAAAAAAATAGTAAGAAAGGAAGGAAGAATAGGAAAAAAACATGTAAAAATAAAGATTGTATATTTCAGTATAGTTTCTAAGTTTTGAGTTTAAAGTAGGTCTGAGAAATAACAGAATGGCCAAGCTTTTATGAATTCACCATGAGTACTCGTTTTCAAGACTCCACAGCCTTTCAATAAAATTTATGACAAGTTCTTTATGTCTAAGGAAATTCAAAACCCTTCTGAAATTCCCTGAGAAGCCAAAAGATCTCTTCAAAAGATATTGGTGTAGTATATGGAAAGGTCTGAAAAAATATACTTTAAGTTTTTGTTGGTAGTGATGCTTTTTTGTTTGCTTGGGGTTTTTTTCTTTATTGTTGTGAGGTTTTGTTGTGTTGTTTTTTTTTTCTTTGCCCTTAGATATTGCAGCTTCCCTCCTCCTCCTGTGCTTCTTATGATCAAATATAATTTGGGCTTGTCTACTTTGGGGCCATCAAATTTCTGAAATGATTCTAGTTAATTCTGCCGTGAAACAGTCTTAAAAGGTAGTTAAGGCTCTTCTGAATTTTTCTTGAGAAGAGTTTGGTGCATTCAGAATAACTGAGTATGCATAAAGGAAAAAAAAAGCCTCTCGTATCTTTCCTTTTGTTTGTACACAGATTGAAACGGAGAAATATGTCAATAAAGAAGAAAATATGTCTCCTGTAAATACTCCTGGTTAATTGACTATCTTTCTCTCTCGTGTCTGTCATTAATTTTTTTTTTTTATCCGCTTATGTTATTGTCCCCAAATGGCAGATCGTGTTACTGTTTCGTTTTCCTCTTTCGACGCTGGCTTCAGAGCAAGGTGCTCCAAGATGAGTTCAATCAGCACCACGGACAGAGCCCTGCCTTCACCCCCGCGTTCTCCATCTCACGTTCCAGGTGGCTGGGTCCCTCACACTGCAGTCTCTCACTGGAAGATGCAGATCCACTGCTCTAGCCAGAGAGTAGTGCTCAAGTAATCTTTAGAAGGAAATGTTTCAATTGATATTTCTCTGTCAAATCTGCCAACAGGTTTAAAACTAGATACACACAGGCAGCAGGATATAGCTGGCAGGCAGTGCAAGGCCTGGAGTTTTATTTCCTTAAGGAACAAAACCACAAAATGTTGCTGCTGCCATAAAATAAAAATAAAAAATAAAGAAAATGGAAACCAAAAGTTTCTCAGGTTTTTTTGGTCATAGAATAAATTGAGTAGCAGGATGGTCAAGCAGTTTTATCCAGTCTCTTGGCGACTTCTGCTCTTAAAAAGGCAGAAAAATAAATAAAATCTGGGCCACTCACTACCCAAGTAAACTGAGTCTGCACTCAGTTCTAGGGGGGGAAAAAATAGCAATTGTGCTAGTTTTGGTTGAGGTAGAACAAATTTTCTTTATAGCGGATAGCACGGGACTATGGTTTTGGGTTTGTGGTGGACAGAGTTCTGATAGTTCAGGAAATATTTTTGTCATTGCTGAGTAGTGTTTACACAAAGCCTTTTGCACTCCTCACACCACCAGTGACTAATTTGGATCTACACAAGAAATGAGAGGAGACACAGCCAGGACAGCTGTCCCCATCTGAACATCGAGATATTTCATACAATAGGAGGTCATGCTTAGCAGTAAAATGAAGGGCCGGGGGGGGGGGGGGGAGTTGTGGGTGAGTCCACTGCTCAGATACTATCTGGATATGAATCAGTTGCTGAGAAAATATTCATTTGTATTGCTTGTCTTTCTTGGGCTGTATTTCTTTCACTCTTTTATTTTGATTTTCTTTCCAATTTGTTATTGTTGTTCTTGATGATGATTATTTTATTGTATTTAAATTCTTAAACTCATAACTTCTATTGTTTCAATTCTCTTCATGCTGGTACAGGAAATAAGCAAGCAGCCATGTGGGGATGCTGCTGGCTGGGGTAAAACCATGAGAGTCCTAAAACATGTTCAAAGATTAGTGGATGAGTACAGAATGGGATTTTTCTCAGTCACATCTGAGTGAGGTGGAAATTGGATATGGACCACTTATTCTTGGATCCATAAACATATATTTTGAATTACACTATGACCATACTCTTAATTAAAAAAAAAATCTCTTTTCAAAGATATAATGAAAAAAAATACAAAAAAATTTATAAAAACAAACAAACAAACAAACAAACAAACCATAATAAAACCCGCAAATATTTTGCATTCAAAGGCAGGTATCTTCTTCCATACCATTTAATTGCTACATCTTCCATGAATATGGGTGTGTTTATGTTCAGAGACATACACAGTTCTGCAGATTTAGATGATTCTAGCATGAAAGTTGTGAACAGTGCTAATGTATTCCTGAGGCCACAGGACTGCCAGCGCCTTCAGCTGTGTCTTTTTCTAAAAACTGCATATGAAAGGCTAAAGCAAGTTTTAACTGAAAAGAGCTAGATAGTCAATCATTTGGAGGAAATAGAGAGTGAATGAAAGAAAAATAATGAAACAACTGTCTTCCACTTCTCCCTGTCTGCTGTTTCTTGTCTGTCAGGGTTGTTCTTATTCCAGCAATTCCATGATGCAATAAACCCCAGGCTATCGCTTATGTGTTCCTAGCAAAAATCTCACTCTTTTTGTCTCTCAGGCCTGGCCTTTTATATCTCTTTTTATCTGTTATATATTTACTGCTTTGTCTTCCTGACTGTTTTCTTCCTGCACTGCCCTTTGATTTTCCAGGAAACTTCAGTTTCCAGCTAACACCTGTCTGAACTACCATCCGAGTTCCTTCTTTGCCCAATAATTGACCAGCCAGGTGAAAACAAAATATAACTTTTTTTTTTGTGAGTAACTCACATCTGTGTGAAGGAGAGTAGCTCAGATAATTAATACCAAAATCTGTCCACAGTATATCTTCTCATCTTTTGTCTTTTCAGAAACAATTTTCCATACATTTCGATGAGTCCATAAATCTTATGCACACATGTAAACATTTGAAATGCTATTCTTCTATTTTTTCCTTTCATTTCTACCAAATTAATTTGGGAAGACATAAAAAACCCCAGAATGTAATTCAAAATACCTCGTTTCACAGGTAAGTTTCAAGCAATTTTTAAATTAAATGTTATTATTTTTCAAGTGCTGTCAAAAGTTGCTAGCCTAATTTGATCAACAGTAGTGTAACCATTGACAGCTTCTTTGAGGATGTCCGTGGAAAGTGATGAAAACTGCACTCAGTGTTTCCTCATATGTTAAAGACAAATGAAGCACAGAATCTCTTGTTTCATCATTTTTCCTACATTAATAAAGTTACATGCCTGGTTATGCTTTCACCATGCCACCGATGAATAACATTGGACTCCTCAGAGAGTCCACTGATAGAAAAGGAAAGTCCAATTTTTATAAAATAAAAAAGTAAAAGAATTTATAGTATAATTTTACATTTTAATTTGAAGAAATTAAATATTTCACGAGTAAAATATTTTTAATATTTTAGAAACAAAGGATAAATTAAATATTAAATTTCTTAAAATATAAAAACATTTTCTTCACCTTTGAAATTCATTAATCCATTAATAAATTATTGAGCCCCAACATTGACTAATTTTATTTAATAAATAAATGTTCATTTAGTGTTGTCAAATAGTGCCTTTACTAAAAGGTGCTGCTGACTATCTCTCATAGCAGAAGTTCATACTGTGGTTCACAGGACACTGTCCAAGAGAACTTGTATGCTACTGTTGACCAGCCAGGCATTTGATGTGTGTTTTAATTAGTAGTGAAGATGCCTGTTCCAGATAAATGCAGAGCATGAGAAATGGTAACGATATTTTTCCTTGTGTGTCTGCAGGTATGTATTTGATTTTGCAAACCTAGAAAGAAATAACTGCAGGAAATTCCATGAATAGCCCTTGTGTTTTCAGGGTCAACAGAATCAACTCTTGAGACTTTCTGAGATGGAGGGAAAGTCACAAGAGAAACAAAGTTGGAAAACTTACATTAAAACTGGGGATTTAGGTGTACCTACTTTTTCCTTCTGTAAGGAAAGGTTCATACCCATCTGGTGTTTTTTTCAAACAACTGCTCCTATGCACTGAAGTTTTCAATGACTCTTGAAGTGAAGTTGGAGATGACAGCCCTCCTGCTCCCACTCAGATGTCAGAAGGGTTGGCCGTACCTTGATCTGCTGGGGAAGAGGAGACCAGATGGAAAGTACCTTAGACATCAGGTAAGTAATACAAACGACTTTTATTGTATCTACCAATATTTTAATGCAGTAAATTCAAATCAAAATGCACCTCTAATAACTCATTGACAAATTCTCTTTCTACCCTGATACAATCTACCTTGTTCAAATACTTCTTAGTACCAAATGAGAGAATAAAGTGTGCTGCTTTTGTGAATGACCTTGAGAATTCTGGAACAGTTTTCAAAATCAGTTACGCTGCTGTGTTATTATTAAATAAAGAATAAGTTCACTGTATGTTTTGGTTTGCTGAAATCGGTTTAGGGAGAGCTGGTCTCTGGGAACTAAAACTAAAAACATTCAAACAAAATGTTTTGTAGGCTCAGTACTGAAAGCTAGATCTCAAGGTGTATGCAATATGCATTTTGTGATTAGTTTCTCTAATCAGACATATTAAAAAAAAAGATTGTGGGTACCCTAATGTTTAACTAATGCAAAATAAGGCTTAGGAATTCTTTCAGAATATGGAAAATTATCTCTTTCACAGATATTGTCATATGGTTTCCTGTTGATTGTGCTATCAGATCAAACAGTACTAGTATAGATAAAAAGTTCTAAAAGTATTTACTAGAAAAATAGCCTCAACACTTATTTAGAGATTACTTTTCTTGAAAAGTGGCTTTACTACCTTTTTGATTACACATTTGCAGTTTCCATAAATACCAGCAAATTTGGTCATACAAACACAGATGCTTATTCAGTTTTTGATGCAATCCAATTTCTGAAGCAAAAATACTTTTCTAATATAAAATTCCTGAGTCTTTTTTCCTAGCACAACTTAAACAACTGAGTCTTAAAGTCTTAATTTCTAGATTTAGCTGTTGCAAAATATCCTCAGAATGGCTTTGGCAATTTAATAAAAAAAAACTGCTGTGCACTGGCACATAAAAATAAATCCCTTTGAATGCATTCTTTGCTTTAATGGTTAGTTCATGCAAATTTAACTGTCCTTGAGAACATGTTTTAATTTCTGCTTCTGCCTCTGGACTAAAACAAATGCTAAATGCAGTTTTACTGATAGCATCTCCAGCATTGTGTGCAATCTGAGATTTAGCAGATCTCAGCATTTTTGTGAAGAATGAAAACATGCACCCTTGCAGACCTTAACACTTTTTTTTAACCTTGCTTTCTTTGAGAATCCTGACTTTTCCTTTAACGGATTGGACAATATTAAGAAAGAATGATTCCATTAATTTTTTTTCCTCATCCATTAATTTCCAATCAGTAATTGTCAGATCTGTGGAAAAAAACCAAAGGCATCAAAAGACGAAGGAATTTCTTAGAATTTTTTTTAATGGGTTGGCCTCATATGCTCTCTTAGTCCTAAATGCGTGCTATTATTTGTGTCCTTACAGTTGAGCATGTCTTGGGCACTTGGTTGATTGGAGTGCTCTTCACCTTGTGAGTCCAAAAGAGAAAGTGCTTGCTGAGACTGCCATTTCCAAGCAAATCACTGTCTTTCCTTGGAGATCAGATTCTTTCTCCTGTGGTAAAATTTGTATAAAGAAGAATTCCTAAACATTACTATTACTCATACCTTATGATCTCCAATCAGTGAATGAGGAGCGTATTTTTTGGAATGTAAATTATTTTATGCTGCTGAAATAAACAATAGCCAGGAACCTCCCTGGCTGGTATAGCCAAGTAAATCATGGGCCCACATCCAGATGAAAGAATATTAAGAGCACCACGTGAGTTTGAAACTGCCCTGGGAGAACTAGGATCCATAATCTACTGAATGGATTACACCCATCTGTCAGAGATTCATCCCATAAGAGTGCTAAGAGGTTGCACTTTAAAAAAAAACAGAACCGTCTGCAGAAACTTGTGACATAAAAGTGCAGAAGCAGAGCTGGCAGGTGGAAGATTCTCTGAAAGGTTTCTGAGACTTTCTGAAGGTTGTGTTAAACACACACTATTGAATACAGGTCATATTCAAGTACGTATCATGTGTTATTTTCTCTCTGGTGATTACAATGCCTTAAATTAAGCTATTGAAGTATGATGAGCTAATGTAGTTCATCTCTTTCTCATCAGTTTAATGAACTATTCCCAAAGATCATCTGTGACTGAGAATTCTTTCTAAAACATGAGAGAAATACAAGAAGAACACTTGCTGATCAACATACCTTTAAAAACTACTTTTTGCTTCTCACATTGGTGCTGTTTCAAACTGCCTAAACTACCTAAAAACAAGGTCAGGTGGACACTGGTTGTGATCTCGTCAAGGAGTTGTGTGTCTGAGCAAGGGCTGGCTGAACAGCCTCAAACACTGCTCTGCTGGAATGCCATTGTACTGCACTGCCTCCTACTGCAGTGTCACATTAGACAGCTCTGTCATGTCATTTGTTTTTCATTACTTTGACATATGCACTCTATTCTATTAAAATAACACAGAGCTTCATATGTCTTTTCTTTGATTAAACTTATCAAACAATGAAAAGCCATCAGTTTTCATAGTGCTTGAGGACTTACTGAATTTTTGGAAAGTAATTTTTGTTTATTTCAGTGAACTGAAGCAAATTCTTAGCTGTAAGTACTCTTTTTACTGCTATGGTAAGTAAGGATGAATTTTTCATCTTTTTTTAGATGTTGGAAAAGTACATTCATAAAGCTTAGCTTTGTGTTTTAAAACAGGTCAAAATATTGAATGGCTCTTGAATAGCAGTTTTTAATGTGCTGTCAGAAATTTGCTTCTTCCTTACTTGTTGAGTATATAGAAAAATAATTCTCATCAAAAGCAAAACAAAATATCTTAAGCAACTGAAGATTAAATATCAGCTGCTTACCAGGAACAACTGAAGCATTATTGGAATTCTTTTGGCAAATATTTTTGCTTCATCAATGTCAGACATTTGTAGTTTAACAAAAATAAAAGTTGGTTATATTTCTGACATTTTTGATCTCAAACTCCGTTATGATTTTCCCTTCAGGTATTCTACATTCATTTATAGTCTTGGTCTATTAAAATGGATGGATTAAAAAACATATATTTCAGGAACCTGAATTTCCCAACACCAGAATAAAGATGGAGGGCCAATATATAGATTTATATATCGCACATTGAGTAGCAAATCAAACTCTGCTCTGTGTCATACCACTTTTAATTTACACACCAAAATGTTTCCTCTCAGTCTGCTGATTTTTTTGTTTACATATAATAAATAGAGGAACAGATATGGAGACACAGAAATTTTTTTTTAGTATAAAAGGAGTATCTGCAGTAGGATAGGTAGTTCCTGGGGAGAATTACCTTCAGCTGAAGTAAGATCACTTTAGGTAAGTGGCATACTATTTTTACTGCAGGGGATCACATAGCATCAGTGCTGCATGACCCAGACAAACCTCTGCAACCTGTTCTGCCCTTGTCCTTTCTCTTGCAGAAACATTATTGCTACTCATATTGTTAGGAATTGGTGAAACTGACAGTGGCAAGGCTGCTGCCATTGCATGCCCCCATGCCCCCATCTGGCCCTGCTTCTCCATGGGCAGATGACCTTCCCACAGTACCTTTCAAATGCTCCTTGTTAAGCATTTTTAACAAGGTGTGATGACAAGAGAGGGGGAAAGCTCGTAATAAGACAAATAAAGTATGTAGGTGCCATATAATTTACTGCAAATTCTCCATAATAAGTGAATGTGATACTTCCTGAATATAGACTGGATATACAAGATAAAAATCCATATTTCCTTTTTATACCATACTGTTTTGGACTATGCCATTAGAAATTACATGGCTAAATAAAAGCAGAATATTTCTTAATTTTTGGATGTTACATTTTTTAGGCAACCAAATGTGGAACTGAATTGTTTAGGCACACATTTGCCAGAGCAATTTTAGATCCCCTCCATCACCCAAAGCATGCAGACTGGACATAGTTTTGTGACATAAGAAGGCAAGGAGGGGATATATTAAGAATATGTGCTAGAAAACTACTGATGATGGATTGAATCCTGTCCAGCCAGAACCTCTTTTTCTCATACTTTTCTCAAGACCAGGGAAACATCAGAGAAAATGGGCATGGAAAATATGCAGAAGCAAGGGTTTCTTCCTTTGTCTGGTGTGTCTTCAACCTTTGATATGCATGGCCACAATGAAATGGGAAAGACAAATGCTACAGATGAATTTTTCAGAATGGCTGGATAATTTTATAACTAATAATAACATTTGTACTTATCCATGTAAAGAGGAGGGCAATTGAATATCATGCTTCAGAGAATAAGACCACCACTATGAAGGAAAACAGGAATTTGTTAATTTCACTGTCTTTCTCCATGAGTGGTATTTCTAACTTTGTGAAATGTTTTGTCTTTTTTTCTTAAGCAACCATATGGTTCAGTGATCTGTTTTCATACAGTAACTGCCACAAGTTTGTGTTTCTTAATTTTTTAAGACTATTTGTGATGTTTCTTTTCCATAAATTTTGAGAAATTTATGGATCAAAGCAACCAAGGCTTATATAAAAATAAAACCATGTTATTATTAGTGCAGGGTACAGTGTGTGTTTTTCTTGTGAAACTATACCAAAAGAACCCTTATCATTCTTAACTTAAAAGAACAGACTTTTTTCACTGTCAGCTCATTTATACTTTTATGGTGAAAAAACAATGATAAATGATAAATGTTTAATCAAATACGGGTCTATTCAGACATAAAATTGTAATTTCACTACCAGGAATGATAGCTTTGAAGTGCAGCAACACTTTCTGCCCACACATTGTAATGACCTGTAGGGGATAAATGTGCCAAAAGGGAAATCCATGCACAATTTGATTTACAACTTCATTTTTTAATGATGAGACAAAGAAGTAGCAACAGAATGCACATATAAATCCTTCTATTTTTCATACTCAGCTTTCAAAAGGAAAATATGGTCAGATAACTTAAGACTGCTTGTGTCAAATGAGGAGCAGCTGTAAAGCTTGTGATTTTAGCAATGAGTGGAACCTTGCTTAATGCACTACTTGCAAGTTCTGTGTTAAGAGACTAAAAGAAATATTTACTTGAAATCTGAAATTCAGAGCTTGTTTGTGTCAGTTTGTTTACCTCTTCCTGTAACCAATCCATTAAAGCAAAAAACAGCTGATGAACAAATCTTTCAGAGCCTTCAGCCAATTTTTGTATTTACTATCACAACCAGGAATGAGTAGCTGGAGCCAAAGACTAAAGACTGGGAACTTTGGCTGAATGCTGGTGGAACTAGAGTCTCACTGTCCTCTTTGTGATTTATTTTTCTGGTTCTGATAAAGATTGTGGAACTCTCTTTTCTTTTCAAGCCAGATGTGTTCTTAAAGGTAACAGGAGTAAGGGATAGCAGATTTTTGGACAAGGTAATGCCTGTGGCTCCTTTTGAAGTCCAAGAAACTAAACCCAAGTACCAACAGTTTACATATACTTTCATATAATCTTGAAAGGAAATACCTATTCCACACTAGCTCTATGTGAACCAAGTCTAAACCATGCAGAGTAGGGGGCTGTTGGGTCCCCACTTGAAGCAGGAAACAGAACTGATACGCTTTAGGAGGCAGGATGATCTACAATGCATGATGTAGACAATAACCACTAGATTATGTTCAGTACCTTTGATTCAGAGCAACATCCCTATAAAATAACAATTGCAGTCTTTGTTCTGGGAATGAGCTGCAGCTATTACTCCTAGTACTTCACTTGGAGCTATCCAAGGTATTTTCTTCACCGATGCTACAGAGGTAACAGTAAGTGTGGATGCACTGCATTAAACAAAGAGCAAGCAGTAGTCTGTCTGCAGAAGCTGATAGCATCTGTCTGGAAGGAATAAAAATATAGTATGAGAAGTACAAAAAAAATTTAGGAGCAATATGGTAGTTATACCTCAACTGGATTTCAGATTATTTCTAAAGACATATCACAAAGCTCAACTCCTTGTTTATGTTGTTTCAATGGAGTTCCTCTATATTTATGCAGAGAAAGGTAGAAAACATTTCTTGTAAAGGCAAATGAAGGCTTGTGACAATAGAAAATGTTTCTTAATTTTAAATTTCAGATATACCTAATTTATTTGCAAATGTAAGAAACGATTCTTATTTATACTGTGTGTGTTCTTGTGTGTGTGTACATATAGAATACACAACTTTACTTATGCACATATATATTAACAGTCAACATATGAATTTATATAAATGATACACATACACCAAATATGGATGACCAGTGATTTGTTTGAACTTTTAGGCTATTACTGGGAAAATAACTCCATAAGCAGTATTATCAAAAGGAGTTTAAGTGCTCAGCACTGCTTTCAGATAGAAAATTTAGTTAAATGATCTTGTTTAATTTATTGATAATTGAATTCACTATTAGTTTATAAAAATTGCAGACTGTGGTGGCATTTTTACCCATAGAATCTCAGAATCACATAATCAATCAGGCTGAAAAAAACCTCTAAGATTATGAGACCTCTGAGATGTGACTGGTTATATCCAGTTTCTAACAAAGAAAAGAGGTCTTCATTATATCAAATTCCAAGCTGTAAACACACAGACACACAGACACACACACAAATTCCTCTATGCAGTATCAGCCCATTAAACTTTGACAAATTTCAGAACCATACAGGTGCAGGCTAAATCTTAAAAAGCCTATTAAATGCTGTAATTTGTTGTTTGTTTTGAAAACAACATATTTAATGAAATTTACTTAGGGAGAAATAATAACATTATTTTTGCTTAAATCAAAAGAAGGGGAGTTTTTCTCTCATCTTTCCAGTTTTTAAAAGCAAACAGAACAAGAGTTTTAAAGAGGAAATTAAACACAATGCACAATGGACCCGCATAACCCCAAAAGAAAAAAAACCCAAACACAATGCAAAACCTGAACTAGCTCAACAAAAAATCCCCAACCAGATGTGAATGCAATTTTATTTGTTATAAGATTGCCATGTGCAAACAGTTCTGCAAAAAAACAAACACTAAAATAATGTATGGCAAGCAGGAAAGCTATCTCAGAATTGCTATATAAACAGCTTCTAAGAGCAGTTAATGCTTATCAATGGTGTTATAAAACACAGTGATAATTCTATAGAAAAAATACATTTAAAGTGTAATACATTTCTACCACAATTACAAAAATTTCATGCATTATGATATGTACCATAAATAATCACAGACACTTTCCATTATCCTGAAACTCTTTAAATGTCTCTATGTTTTGAGTTTTAGGCAGCAAGGGGTATGTATTAATAACAAATTTTATTGTTCAATCTCCAGCATCTAGACATTTTGGACGGCCACTTAGCGTGAAGGAGATCTATTGTGGAAATTGCACTGTTCATTTCAGCTGCTATGGCCACACAAGACCTTAAAAGAAATAAACAGATATTATCTTTTCTGCAAACTGCAGGTCAACCAAAGACTAAGTTAACAGGGGACATGTTTCATTTAGAAGTATGTTACTGCTAAATATCAGTGATCATAGGAGTACATGATGTAGAATTTAAAAATATCCATTTTGATGTCAAATGAATAGCAATATGTATTTACTTAGATGACTAACTGTATGGAAATCTGATTAGAAATAAAAGGAGCAGGGTTTCCAAAGTCTATTAGAGAAAAGTGGTGAAAACATGGAATGCTACCTTCAAAAGACCCGCTTAAGAAGTTACAGAGAATATCAAGGTAACAAAAGCAGGTTCTAATACAAAGTTATTATTGTCAATAACTAGGAATGTAAACTGAAATGCTTCTATCAGCTCAGATAAGCTAAATAAGCCCAAATTCTATACTGGCTGTGTCCATTTATGTAAGCAATAACTCATAAAAACCTGTTTTGCCACCAACTGTGCACAGTTATGTAAAAATTATTAAAATAATAGGAAATATTTGAATTCATGTTCACCACCTCAAAGGCTATCAGCTCAAATGCTTTTTATTAGATCAATAAATACAGTGGCAGTTAGAAAAACCATTCCCTTGACTACATCAAACATAAGGATGGATGCTTGTGTCTAGCTGTCTAGCTCCAGACTTTTCAAACTGATTGTCATGCACCATATATTGTCTAGTAGAACATCATCATGTTATTTTAAGTCACTGGATAATATTTAATAAAGCATCCAACTTCTAGACTTTTTGGTAGGAGTACCACAAGCACATTTGTACACCTATCTTTGAGAACAAATTCAAAGCCTTAGCAATTAATTTACAGTAGAAGGTAGTATCTGCTCTTTTGGGAAGAAAAAAATTCAAATCTCATGTCTTTTCTGGGAGATTTCTAATATATCTTTCAGCCCTGTATAAAAACAGCAGCATCAACCCATTCAGGCAGGCAATTTAATTTGGCTTAATAGGTACTTTCATTTTATGCATTGCAGCATGCAGTTTCTTTGCTTCACGTTAGAAAAATGCTGTTTCTTATTTCAGTGGAAAACCAATCCTGGTATTGTCCCAGTATTCACAAAAGTAATGGCTTTTTCTTTCTTTCAAACATTAAGTAAAGTTGATATATAAAACTGTAACAGCATTTTTTGTCTTCCTTCTCAATGTCCTTTCCCCTATAGCAAGTGTGCATCAAATATTAAGCTTTAAAGCATGATAGTCTAATCAGATTAAACTGGAAAGAGTGATAAAGAACTCCTTTTAGCCTACTTCTGGTCTGGCCTGGTTTGAATATTTATACAATATATTTTAAATCAGGAAATATGCATGTATATTTAAATTCATCTGAAGTTATACTGGCAGGTGTTGAACATTATTTTAGAAATGTATGCAAAATAATGGTGATTTTATCTTTTTGTTTACTTGCTTTTAAACTGTTACATAATGTCTCTGGTTTTCTGTAGTTAATAATTTAAAATATGTTATGAGATACAACCCATCTATACTAGCTGGAGCAAGCACGGCTTGTCAAATTGACTACTTAGTATTTGTTACATAAATGAAGATAGTAGTATACCATTGATCCAGTGCAGAGAGTTTAGAACTTTGTAATCCAGAATTTTTTGATGCCCTTAGGCATTCTCAGGAAAGGAAAATTCTGCTTTCCCTTTCATCCCTATGCACACTGAGATAGGCATATCTCTGTGTGACTCCTGAAAATAGACTTTGTCTTCACATTTAAATGTGATAAAAAATGTTACAGGGGAATGAAAAAGGTTTTGAATGTTCCATGCTTAAGGTAGCCACTTTGCTCCCTTATTTTTGAACTTCATCCTGCAAAAGTTCATCCTGAAGTTTGTATTTGTTCAAATCTGTGGAATGTCCTGTATGTATTTGTTACATACACTTTAGGTACAGTTTTCATAGGTGGAAGGTATCCCATTTTTAGTATTCTGAGTGATATTCCTCACTGACAATATTATCACCAGGAACTGCTGCCATGAGAAGAAAAGTGACTGAAGCACTGTTAAAATTCACATTATGTAATGAAAAATTCTTAGATTTTCCATAAGAGAATTTAGGCATAGACTTTCTGTGAAGTTTTGGAACTGTTTTGCCTTGTTCCATATTTTTCTTCACTAGTTTTTCCCCCTGTTCCCTGCACTCCTGGAACACATGTCCTTAGTACCTGTGCTGCAAAAGAAAAAAAGTCAAGGCCAAGATGCAAGAGTTGGAGATAGGAGAAGTGGAGACTTTTCCCTGTTTTCAGAGTGGGTTTTGTGCTAGAAACAGTTATTTGTACCATGGCTAGGTTGCAGACAGTATTCAGACTTGCCAAGAAGAGCCTGCTCTTGTGGGATATTTGAAATTGACAAGAACTTGCTCTTGTAGGGTATTGGAACCCATCAGGATACAGTTGTGTTGCGTGCTCTAAGAGACCTGAGTTTTGTTCATCTACCCAGGCTGTATCTGCATCTCTTCACTAGCATACTTGTTGCTGAATGGATGGCGAAAGACAAAAGTCACTGATTCATCTTGAAAAGAAAGAAATAGAAAAAGGGCTGGTTTTGAGGCTTAGAAGTTCTGTAGGAATCTGCTCTTTGAATCCTAGCAGCGGACACTTTCTTAAGCAACTTTCCCCCATGACCAGATCCATGAAAATCAGAGATCTAAGAGTGGAACAAACAATTTGCAGACATGCAAGCTAATGCCCTTGGCTGCTTCATTATACCCCACTGCAATAGCTATGCGGTGCCCACCCCAAATGAGACATGAGTTTAGATAAGCTGCAACCCTCTCCTGATATATCCACCTATCTCCAGGGCTGCGGAGCAAGAACTTGTGGAAAAGTCTTTAAAAGATTCATTTCCTGCATCTCCATGATTTGGAGACTTTTTTCTAGCACATTTTATTGGTCATTAAGCTACCATAAAAAGACCCTAGGAGGAGCAGGAATCTCTTTCCAAGGCTTTAATTTTTCTCTCTTGTGTAGCGCTTACCTGAAGGAACATTATCATTTAATCTGGCAACGCAGCATGCAAACTGCCAGAAGCTACATTTTGACTAGTGAAAGATGAACCTCAAAGGCCTGAAAATTCTTTTCACTCAGACAATGTCTAAATGGTAGTATTGTTATTTAAATATGTTCAATCCATACATTTGAGATGGAAATTTCCCTACTTTGTATTATGCATTCTCATAAGGTTTCCCAGTAAAATGGAAAAACAGAAAAATGTTTAGATGTACTTTTAACTTCAATTTTCACATCAGTGTGCTTAACCCTTATTTTAACATCCATTTTTTTTTTTTTTTACCCTGGAAATAAATTCCTGAAAATTAAAAATATAGCAGGAAACCAGAAACACAAGTTAGTTAAAAACTGAGTATTGGAAAACTTTGCCAGTTGAAAAGAACTTTGAAGAGTCACTTTTCTGCTATTTGCTATTTGGAGCTAAATGATGAAATCATGTGGTTTGAAGTAAAATATGGCTGTACATAATTTTTTTCATTTTTAAATGAAGTCATGGCTATGCTCTTGAACAAAACTAAAGCATAAGTTCCTGACTGCCAGGAGAGATGCCATGAATACTCACACATGTACATCAGCTATGCCAGCTGTGAGATTAAATCTCCTTCTCCGATAAAGAAATTTTATATTGGGGCTCATTATGACAGGCTAACCTCTAGATAGGTGATGTAAATCTGCATATGACATGGGTCTACTGCTACTTTCACTAGTCATCATCATTTTGTGGGGTAATCTTGTAGAAGAGGGGTCTCAAATTCCTTCATCCTGGGCATCATGTGTTTCTTCTGTCTTTTTATACTTGTAAACACTTCATTTGAAGGTGAATATAGGAAAAAATAATTCCCTAGATAGTGAAAAAAACCCTTATATTCATCAGTTCACATAGTGGAAATTTCTGAGCGTCCACTTTGCTTTCTAACAGATTATATTAATATCTATAATTTAGTTGTTTTTATTCCTAACTTTGCATTCTATTTGCACCTTATGGCAAAAAAAAAAATAGTCTCCTTTATATCTGTGACATGATTTGGCACTCATCTTTTATCAGTTTGGAACACAGCTTTAAAGAAATGCAATTCTTTAAAGAAAGACCTCCCTTCCTCTTGAAAAAAGGTCAATAAAATTGTAGGGCGTAGGGGGAAACAGCCATCTCAGAATCTTGCGTCAGATTGGGAGTTAAAATAACCTGAATAATGACCTAATTACTCAGGTTGCATATGGACAAACACACATGGTTTCTGCTCAGGACATCTAAGAAGTCAGTCCCTGACTAAATTTCATTACAGTCTCAGACCTGAGTAAAATTAGTGTAAAGCTTCATATGAGAGAAAAGGACATGGCTTGAAGTGTTCTTTGGATTAAATATTTATCAGCCACAAGTATCTAAACAGTAACAATCTTCATAAAGGTGTTCTGCATGAGATCCCTGTGCGGCTGTGTTGCCTGTCCCAAAAACTTCTGTACTGTCTCAACATGGCCATAGCTGTGAATCATATTTCTTGACACCTGGCAGGCCCTCTGGACTTTAAAGTGAACTTGGATGTCTAGATATATTTCTACATTTCCATCTATAAGTTCTGTGCCTTAAAATTCATGTTGAAATATGTGATGCATTGTCTTACTAGGTCTTTGAGTCTTAGATGAAAAAATATCTGCGGTGCCGCTGCAAGCTACAGGCTTTCTATATTTTGGAATATTTCTTAGCTAGAAAATATTTTCTTGAAGGTTTATGAAGGCTTTTCTTTAACATGGGGGCATCATGGCCCCTTATTGACCAAGAGTTAATAAACCATGCAAACAAGAAGGGAGTGAGTGTTACGACTTTACATTTCTGCTTTTTCAAGGTAACAAAATGAACTTCAACAGCTATGGAGCATTTTCCTAAACTGCCTTTTCCTTGACACAAATGATTAACAGCTACATTTTAAAAACTTAAAAATTTTTCTTATATTTTACACTAACATGCTTTATTAAGCATATTTTTTCAGCTGATACATTTATATATCTTCTCCTCCATCCCCATGGTTTTTTCTAAAGAAAAAGAAAATCTCAATTCTTTGCATTGAGTACAGTTTCCTGAGTAAAATTCCAGAAAGAATTTAAAATTCAGCTATAAAATTTCCAAGTATCTTCAGTTTTTTTTAGCAATGGAGTAGCTAATTTAGTCCTAATACTACTAGTTGCTATATCCAAAATTTTGGCATAATCTTTTTACTGGCCATCATTTCTATGATACCCTGAAGTGAAGACCTTTATTAGAAATGCTCTTCTCACAGAGCTTTTATTATAACACGGAAGCTGGATTCTATGTGGTGCTATATCTACAGCTAATGACACAGCTCACAAATCAAAGCCATATTTTTTGTGTATTGACCTGCTGCCCAGTGGACAGATTTTCATTTTACTACATCCCTGAGATGTCATGAAGTAGAGCTTTATGACTGGCCATTTTCTGATGCAGGTTCCTATTTTCTCCTTCTCACTGAAGTCCCTCCTCTCTTTTCACAGGCATAGGGCAGAGTTCTGCCATGCCTCTCAAGCTGAAGCTAATGAATAGAAAGAAACTAGAAGCCAGCCATGGTCACTTCTATTGATCCTTGAGTCTTGGTGACAGCAGTCCCAGCACAAGGGGCATAACTTTACTGATATTTTCTGCAATGTTCTTATAGCAATGACACACTATTGGGGGAAAAAATGACCAGGCTGTAGCAAGTGTCCAAGCCTCAACACAATCTGGATGCAAGCCCTAACCCAGATCTCAAGATACTAATGGCGGTGATGGATAAATATAATTTCTCATCTTTGTTGACCTCTATGCAACATTTGATGTTGACAGTGACCATGAAAGATTACTGAAGAAAATGGCAAGGCTGCATAATGAATATATCAAAACGGTCTAATGTCTCTGGGTAAACGCAGCTTTAAGAAGGTGACAGGAAATGTCAAGTTTGTCTCCTGAAAAACTGTAATTTCACAACTGTAATTTCTTTTTTTGGACCTATTCAACATCCACAAATGGATCCTAAAAATGGTAGAATTATCCTGAGTTTAGTGTAGCAACACAGCTCTCATCATGTGTATCTTCACCAGAAAGAGCAAGATGGGGTCAAACATTGGCCAAGAACAGCTACTGGATGAAGACTAGTAGTGCCTGAACGAAGAAAATGAGCCCACACAAGGCGGAGATTGTGCTGGGGGAAATCAAAATGAACCAAAATTTTAAATAAATTTTGGGAATTTACAGCCTCATATCTGAAAATATCTTTTGTTGAATGGAGTTCAGTAGAGCAAAGTAGCATCAAAGTGATTTCAAAAAGACCAAATAGCCAGTTTGTGCCTGAGATTTTCCACAAGATCCTGTTTTGTGATGAAGCAGTAAAAAGTAACTCATCCTAACTTTTAAATTCTTAGTTTTTAGTATTTAAAATCCTCATGTACTGTAACTTGAATATGTTAGAGAGAAGAAAAAAAAGAGAAGGGACAGAAACAGATTTTTGTATTTTTAAAATTTTTACAAAGGTGGATGAACAAAACCTACAAAATTGTTAATATCTCCATGAACCATTACCTGTCTTAAAATATTCAGAGCTTTTGCCATTAACTAATTAACTACAAAGTTATAACACCAGTTTCCTGCACAAGGGCCAGAAATGGATATGTTTACCTCTGTATGTAAGTACGTGTAACCTAGGTTTAAAATTAGTTTTAAAATGATTGAGAGTATAATAATTATACTTCAACTTCTGTATATTGTCACAAACACTGTTTTCACCTCAGATGCTCTGGGTTTCCTTCTGCAGTCTCTTCCTACTCATTCCGTTCAGAGCTACCCTATTTTCTTGAGCCAACCTGCTACAGCCTCAGCGCATGCAAGAGACTCCAGCTGCCTTCTTAGGCATCTGACTTTCAGTTATTCCTTTTGCTACCTCAGTGCAACTCAAATCCTCTCTTTGAAGCAAGGATGTTGATTGCCATGTTGATTTTGTCCAGTCTGGTGCTGAGAAAAAGGAAAAAAAGTATGTCTGCATGGTTAAGTCACTATTGTATTGAGCCCTTGCTCCTACTTTTCTTGCATCTGTGTGAAAATCCCCTCAATGTGCTGCAATTGAAGTTCAGTGCCTGCAGGAACTGAGCGAGCAAGCGGGCCAAAGCTCTGTCTGTGGATCAGCGCATAACACACAGCCTGGGAACAGGCAGTTCAACCTGCAACTGGTGCAAATCACTTGGCAGCTGAGAGGGGACATACGTGTGAGCACTTGCACTTTAGAGCAAGGCAGATCCAAACACAGTGGAATTCTTAAAAGTCAGAGATTTTGTTCAAGGGCCATTTAAACAACTCTTCTTGGAAATGACCTTTCTTCCTTGTTTTCTTCTTTCCCACTTAGCTCATCAGAAGAAAAAAGATGCAGATGCACCTCTTCCAAACAACAGATGGCAAGCCTTTGATCCAAAACATAAATGCCCCAAACTATGGCAATAAAATTGTTAATAGAATTCTTTTAAGCAAAGGAAAAGTACATTTTCCTTCTTTAAAAAAAAAGGCTGGTCTGTGTGTGTGAAAATAAAAAGATCAACCTGAGATTGTCAGGAAAAGGCAAGGCATATGAAGGTGATTCAGACATTTGGTGTTTGATGAACTTATTTATCATTGGTGCTGACAAAATATTAATGAAATGGCTGATCAGGATTGAAAAAAGCACAAGGAAGTATACAATTGTTAAAAAGCTGAAAAGATCAGTATCTTTCATGATAGCTTTTATCAGTACTGAAACAATTAAAATGATACAACATCTCTGCCTTTAATTGCCTATTCCTGGATCTTATTTTTGTTCAAAATATATATTACTTAATAAGTAAAACACAGATTTTTATAATTTTTAATCATAAGTACATGAATTAGCCTAAATCTTTGTGTCACAGGATGAAATAGTGCTTGAAAATAATCCAGAGCTTGTTTTTTTAGTCTTATGAACAAAAATTTTGGCAAGATAAGACAAAATTAATCAGGTTGCAAAGAAAAAAAAAACATTTTAGGGATGCTGCATTTGTTTAAAATCTCGCTGTCCAGTAATGCAATCAATTAGTAGCAATGCAAAGTCTTTACCCAATCAACACCAGTAGCTGTATTACTTAGTAAGCATGAGTATATCTTTTCATCATAGATTGTTTTCAGAATATTTTATCAAATGGATTTCCACTTACTTTGATAGATTTTTTTTAGACAACATCCTTTCCTCACTGTAAATGCTGAATTTGTAAAAGATTTTTTTAGACAACATCCTATCCTCACTGTAAATTGACTTTAATTCCACATCACCACTATAGTCAGTGGAACAAAATGCCCCATTTTTAAAGGGAATTCAGAAGAGATGTGACAAAACCTTTGATAAAATGTAAATAATAAACAAGGAAGTGATAGCACCAGAAGATGATACAGTGAACATATTGATGCAGGTGGCAGTCTCACATAAGACTCATGTCAAAGTAAGAAAGAAGCTTGTGGAATAGTGAAGATTGTCAATCACTTTTGTAGTTGTCAGTTTAAAGAACAGTCCAAAGATTTATTTGAAGAAAAAATTGGAGTATGCATTGATATTGCAGCTGAAATTAATGTGTTTTAATCCTCTAATTAAATTTAAAATAACTCTTGAGAGTAGTGAAGAAAGCCAGAACTGTGTACAGTTGAGCGTTCAGGAAAGAATTTCTTTGACATTAAAACAGGAAAAAAATTGATTTGAAAAATTAACTATCGGTGATCAGTACAGACAATTATGAGCTGTAGTGTATATATGAATACACATAGAAAAATAGCTTCATGGTATGTAAGCACAATCACAACTGTTCATTTTCATTGCTGTTTTGTGGGTTTTGTTTTCTAAAGAGAGAAGAGTGGGGGGCAGGGGAGAGAAGGAAGACCCAAAAAACAAAGAGTTTGAAGAAGTTAGTTAATTTCTAATTTGGAAAATTTGAGAAAGTGAAGAATGAATAGAAAATCTTTGTTCTTTAGTATTTATTTTTATATTGCACATAATTGACCATTAAAACAAAAATCATTGAAGGGAATAATGGAAAGCCATTATACCCTGAGATATATTATGCCACACATCTTTAGCTCCTCCAGGGTCATTCTTAGTGAATCATCTGCCTTCCCACCTCAAAAATTCCTGTCTGACTGAAATGGCTGCTGTGTACTGGGGAGCAAGTCCTGTTCTTAAGTGAGTGAGTTCCCTCACTTCTCAGGGCTACAGCATGCACTGTAAGCAGGTCTTCCTGGGGGAGCAGCACAAGTCATTTGCCCAGAAAGTGTTGTAAGCAAAAAGGGAACTCCTTTTTCTTTGGAAATAAGGAAAGGATAAGCTGCACATTCTATCAGTACTCCAACTTCTAGGACAGTCAATGAGCACCTCCTGTTCCTCAATGTCACCTGTAGTCATGCAGCCAGACTGTTGTCCTGTCAAATGTAAACAGTAGCTCCTTTACAGTCAGATGTTGAATGTATTCCTTTTCTTCCTATTTCCTCTTTAATAAATTTTTCCAGATGAAAAGTCCTTGATTATTTTCAGAGACAAATGGTTTGAGGAAATGGCATGACAGAATTAACTCCTTAGGGGTAACCTTGGTTCATAAACCAGAGAAGCCTATGAAATATTCCAGCCAGAACATTTCAGGTACCTCCCCACCTTCTTTTTGGTACTGAGGGCCATTGCCAGCATTACCTACTGAAGCCATCAGTCTAAGCCAGCCCCATCTCTCAGCCTTTCCTTGAGGGAGCAAGTACTCCAGTCCCGGTTTGGGGCCCCTCACTGAACTCACTCCAGTTTGTCTGTGTGCCTAAAACCATTGTGTTCTCTGCCCACCAAGGATTCCTGCTACCAGCATCAGCACTCCATATCTTGACCAATTAAATTTCTAACAACCGTGACACCACAATAACATTTCAACAACACAAGTCTCTTGTAAAATGGAAAAAGGTTTATTTGTCTTCTGTGTTTGAATAAAAACACAGTAATTCTAGTCTTAATTGTATTCATTTTTTCTCGGATGATTTTTGCAGTAACCTTGAAGTATTTGAAAATGTTAATGAAGTTAATATTTATTTTGATATTTTAGATGATAACTTTGCAACTTAAATGTGCTCTGATCCAGAAGTTGCTCTTTCCCTCTATTACATATAATTGCATATTACTTTGCATTCATGGCAAATTTGAATATTTTAGCAAACTAACATGAAGATTAAGGCATGTGAATAATATTCTCCCCAAGATAAAACAACACACATAGCTATACATTTATGGAGAGATAAATACTGTACAGCCAGTGAACTGTGAGATTAATTCACTTGAATTTGGCAAAATATTGTTAGATCTTGGAAAAGTGTTATTTCTTCTTATTTTTATTTATGCAATTTTATTTATAAATATACCATTCTTGGAAATGACACCAAACACTGTAAAAGCATCAAGCAACTTCCCTGCTTTTTCCACATGGTTGGGAATTCGGTCTGGCCATGTCTATGCTGAAAACTTTTACTTAACTGTATACCACCCCTTGGGTTGTACAGCCTGAAAAACTGGAGAAGTAAAAGCTCTCCTACTAGGAACAAAATCTTTGCCAGGAAGAATTCAGAAAATGAAGGGGCAGGGGCAGGGATACAGCAAGTGAGCTCAGAGTCTCTGGAGTCCTGCTTGTTGGTGACAGGAAGCAGAAGGCTAGTGACAGCAGGGGGCCAAGCCAGCCTTCCCTAAACAAGATCTCCAGGGCTGAAAGTACTCCATGTGCTTCCTATTTTGGTGGTTCAGGGTGGAAAAGCACTTCCCATTCTATCCCAAGATAAAATCTAAACAAAGGTCTTACAAGGAGGAGGTCAGCAGAAACCAAAGTGCAGCTTCCCCCATCACTCTGGGGCATCCCAGCAGTAGCGCTGAAATAATAGAAGGAAAACTTGGAGGCTTCCTGAATTCATCACACATATCAGTGCAAGGCTGAGCTACAACTGCACTAAGATGGTGTTGTATTGTTGATCTGGTGAAATTTTGAGTGGTTAGATGAGAATTTCATAAAAAATAAAGAAATCAAGCATAGACATTCATTATCATATTTTTTACACAAACTGTAATAGAAGACTCTAAACCACAAATTTTATGTTTACAAGATACCGGGTAATAGAGAAAATCAATATGTAAAAGTCAAATATATTCTCTATTTTTGAAAATTGTAGTATTATTTATATATAAGCACACTCACATAGGAGGTCATAGTAACCATCCTCTAAAGGGTTATTTTTTTAAAAAAATGGCATTATTTTTCAGTTTTTGATTAATGTGCAATATAAAAATTTCTAATAAACAACTTATTACAACATAAATCTAGTCCACTTGTATTTATGCAGCTTGAAAATGAAAGTTTTGACTGGGTTCTCTTTTTAGGATTAGAAAATATTGTTTGCAATGACAGCTTTGCTATCTAATCTATTCTACTTCTGTTGTTCTCATTTTTTTTGTGCTTTTTTTTCTACCTGTGTACACCAGAGAGCGATATCAGAAAATATTATGACATTTGCAATAATGCTTTCAAAGAAAACTAATTCCTATGGGACAGACATTAAATGTGCTGTAAATATTGGTAACAAAAGCATTCAATATGTGTGCTACTCAAAGTGAAGTTCTCATTGGGCAATGTATGCCAAATGTACTGCACTTGGGTTAAAAGATATGTATGGTCTTATGCCATTCATCAGTGCAACATTTTAAAATTATCTGCTCCTAAGAGTCTGGAAATTGTCTAAGCAAGGAAAAAAGAAATTGCATCTGATAAAATCATAAATGCTTTCTCCATCATTGCTGAAACTCTAATTTTCTTGTTTATTGCTTGAGTTGATAAAACAAATAAAAGAAATCTAGGAGAGATTTCTTTAATATGCAAAATGAATTTCAATGTTCTGTCCCGCTGGTATTTTTATGGAAAACCTGACTAGATGCTACACATGGAACAGAAAAATCTGCATTTAGATGGAAATATTATGAAATGCATGATATGGTACAAAGTAAGTCTTTTAATGGAGATAGCAAAGTGTTGCATTACATGGTTGAGTGGAAAGACAGCATGCATACAGACTTTTATGTCCAGCTGCCCTGATTTGCCCAAGAAAGCTTACTATTTGAATTTGAACCTAATACAGGGGAAAAAAGCAGTCACAAAAATATTAGACAGAGAAATGAATAGTTCCTTTCTCAAGTAGAATATTAAGATCCTTGTGAGTCACCACAGTAAAAAATGATGTTTTGAACATGCATGTCAATTTTTCAAAGGCTCCTTAAGTGTTTTACAATCAAGAATTAATTAAGACTTTTAATACTTCCTGTTACATAAACAAAGTGGTGTAATGAAGATTAAATTTATACTCATAGGTTTCAACAACTATTTTAACATCGTTGTGATGGTTGGTTTAGTTTCCCTAGAGATGTATTTGTGCAATTTCCTTTGATGTTTGGCTTTGTTAATATAAATAAAACAAAGAATACATAATGCAGTTTGGGCAAAATGGTGATTTAACAGTATGAGTAATTGATTTGTATCATAGATCATAACGTATCTGAGGATCCAACATTTTTAAGCTCTCAAATTCCAGCACTGTTGTGATGATGTTGAACCATAGTTGTAACTTATGTCAATGGATGGAGATCTTACTCTAATCAGGAATTTTGGCTACAGTTATATCTGCTTCCAGAAAATGTTAAGATAGTCAAAAGTGGAGCACCAACAAATGAATTAAATAAATTTAAAATACAGGGAAATATTGAAATTTTAGATGGTAGTTTTACAAATGTATTTTCATGAGCTACATATATTTTTTTTAAATGTCAGGATAGGATTGTTCTACTACACAAAAATAATTTTGTAGCTGGGGTTGTGACCTCCTTTTTGATTATGAAATAGTTTCCATAGCAGAACCCTGCTTCTGTGCTGTATGTAGCATTATGCTGGAATGCACTCTTACTAGCTTATTAATGCTTCCTTTTGTAATTCTGCGTTTTTTAGTGGAAGGAAGTAGTGAAATCCCCTCATACTTACAGAGAAATGAAAATACTAGCCTTGTTCTGACAAGCACACTTTTTTTTCCCCCACAGCTTTTCTTCTAGTCCTACTGAGGCTTAACCCATTAATATCCTTGAATATTCAAACCCATTAATACCCTGAATATTCAAACTCCTCCCTCACGTTACTGTGCTGCTGACTGTGGTAACATTGGAAAGAGGATGCATTTCCTTCCATAACTTTTATTGAAATGACAAAGAGTGACCTCAGGGTGTTTCTGTATGTCCTAGTGTTCCTTCTATAACATTTAAAATAATGGAGACACACTAGGTGGTGTGGCCTCAGGCATGATGAGGGAGCTGTAACTCTCTGGGGGTTAATGGATGACTGTTTTTAGTTGAGTAATCAAATATAATACTGTGCTGCAGAACTCCTAGCAAGGCATATACTAATGGCTATTACTCTAATATGCTTTCAACCTTGAAGACATTTTAAAGACATTGCTTGTCACTTCATTGTTATATTGTTGCATTCTAAGAAATACATGTCAATTTTCTTTGACATGTTTTGGTGAAACAGAAAAGAATTTTGACTATTTTTTTATTCAAACAAAGAACTGTTCCAATCAAATCTTCAAATGCAATGCTACTGTTAAAAAGGAATATTACTAAGCAGAAATATAAGCTGAAAGCTCACATCACCATTAGTATGAAAGCCACTACAAATGAAAACTTTAAAAATTTCCATATTTTTCATTCTGAAATAAATTAGTTTGTGTGTTTTCAGTAGGATTCTGTTGAAAATATTTAGCCAGGTTCCAGCTAAGAACTTCCCAGCAATGAAGCTGGGAGGAGAGAACGTAAGAAAAACATTTTTAGATCTATTTTGAAATCTCCAGTTAAAGAAGAGAATCAGATACTATATTTGGACTCCCTTTATCATGGGTCTACTGGAAAACAGGTCTTTTATCATTTTTAATTTAAATATTTTTGTAGTGATAATTTCTTTTCCTCTTTATCTTCATAATTAAATCTCTTTGAGAGGTTTTGTTTGCTTCTTTGTTTTTGTAAAACCTTAACTACTTAAATGCAATGCACCACATGGACTATTGAAAAGGGAATGGAAAGGGAGGCATAAAGAGGACTAAAGCCAGGTAGCTCTTCTCCCACTAAAAGTATGACATGGTGACAGCCAGTAAGACTCTCCCTCTGCTCATCATTACACATATATAAATAGTTCTTTCACTAGATCAAGACTGGAAATATTTTTGTGCAGCTAACATCATGATATATAAATGTATATATGTATTTCCAGGACAGCTGTATTTCAGCATGTTGTAGCCCGCAGACAATAAAGTTAGAAAAAAATCATCTGACTTCTAGCAGTTCAGTGCCAGAGATAATTTTTTGGCTCTCATGGGAGAATGAAATGCAACCCCTAGACACACAGAAATTGCAACACTCCTCCACTCCCCCTGTTGACTCTAGGAGAGAAAGAAGAAAGGTGCAAGCAATGGAAGAGATATGTCAGCTTTAATAAATACTGGCGTTTTCAGCATAGCAGTCTGTCTCCCTGTCTACACCATTGGAGCTTTATTCATGTTGTAGAATATGTCATTCAGGTCATTAATTTCACATTTTTACTTCTTCTCAACAGAAGGAATGACCCAAATCCTGTTCGTGTTAAGAGGAATCCAATGAGAGTTTTCAGTGGATTTAGAGCAAGGATCCTAAATGAATAGTGGTTTCCTTTGAGTCATTTGCCATATATGATTTATGATACTTCGTAATGAACAGTTCTTCAGCTCAGAAGCTTTAGAGGTACAAAGATGATTTATTTTCTTCCAAGACCAGGAAAAAAAATGTTATGGTTACATTACCAAAATCAGTTTCCTGGAGGTACATTATATTGAGACCTTCTGGTATCTTTCATTATCTTTGTGATCTAGTATGAAATACCTCTTTTAAATCTTCAGGTTTATTGGTGATGAAGAAGGCCTTTTGGTATAACAACCCAGTAAGATGCTCCACTAAACTCAATCACTAAACCTGTTTAATTATATTTCCTATTCCTTCAAATACAGGAATTCAATAATAACTGAGACTTGGAAACTCAGCATTCTTTGATGGATTAATGATTGATAATTTTTCATGTTAATATTGACAATCTAAGACTACAGGAATGCATTACTATTATTCATGTTCACAATCTGTCATAATATCCTAAGCAAACTTGCTTCACTTTCTTCTGTTTAATAGGCTGTAAGGTATTGAACAGGACTTACAGCATGATCATTTCCATGACTGATGTATTTCTGCATAATAGCATACATTTGTCCTGCAGTCAGTGTTGCAATTTTGAATGCTTTGCAAGGAAACCTGACATTCCACAAATCAATCCATCATCTGGATTCTTGGGTTGTGTGAATATGTCAGAAACCACAGCCATAACGGGGAAAATCAAATGTGCTGTGAGGGAAATGCATGAAAATATAAAAGGTTTTAAACCAGGTTGTAGTCACATTTTAATATCCAGCAAAATATTTAGTTACTTCTGTAACAAAATATGTAAAGAAGAACTTCTGTGAATTCAGAGCATGGCATATATTTCCATAAACACTCAGGGTAATTTTAATTTTTTCATTATAAACACAAAAATTACACAAAAATCCACTCTCTTCTTAAGTTTTTGAAATCACTGCTAAGTTTAAAGAAATTTGATTGCACTGGTTAGTACCTTGATGAATGAATGATATTTCATACAGTCTAATTAATTTGCTTTTCAAGAAAGTTATAATTGAATTCATTATCTTTTTCCTTGTGAAAATAGTTCTGAATATGAAATAAACTCATTTAGCCAATTGACTAGAACAGGTGAATACTTCCATGAATTCTTCTAGACAAGAAAAAATTTAAAATTTTCCCTTTGTGTGCATTTCTAATATGTAAGATCATGAACTTCCATTTTGCTATATGAAGCAACAAAGCTGAATTAAGTCTTCTCGAAACCCGGAAGACCTACATATGTGTATGTGTATGAGTGTGTGCATGTTCAAGTGTATGCATGAGGCTCTACTAAAATATTAATAATTTTAAAACTTTCATGAAGAAGGAGGTTGTTTGGGTTTTTATATACACATATCACTTGTTCAAATGCAAAGCTAACATATTTGGGTGATTAAAATTTTTATATATGCCAACTGATCTTTAACTTTTACTGCTGATTCAAATTAATGAAAAAAGCTTGCTATTATAAGTAGTTTTAAAAAGAGAGTGTATATAAAAGTGGTCATGTTTTTTTTCCTCCTCATACCTCTATTTTTCCCTAATTCTTTGTTTAATATAAAATAAGTAATTTAAACTGATAAGTTTATTGATTCAAAATAAAGTAAAACAATACTGAGTACATTCTACAGCTCCAGAATCAATATTTACCTGTCATCTGTGGGTACTTTTGTGTGTGATTCTTCTTCATTTTCATTAGTAAAGGAGATCCAGTGGTGACCTATTTATTTCAAAGATATTTTGTGTTTTGTTCTTTGAAATACTGTGTAAGTGTTATTAGCAACCTATAATCTGTTTATGAGGTGTAGAAAAGATTTCACAGAAAATGTGCTGAAGCCTATTAACACTAATGCTAATGAAGCTTCCTGTGGTCAAGATATGAGTATTACACGAGCTACAGAATTAAAATTATTTTCTAAGATAGAGAATTATGTGAGAATACCATGATATATATCAGAGTCCTATGTGCAATCATACATCTATAATGTGTGATCAGTATAGTCCACAACACAGGCCAATTTACTTTTTCATAAATCACTCGATATTTTTTGAAATTCTTAAACTAAAAATTTCTACTAAGAGATTAAAACTCCTTCCTTTTTTGATAATGCAACTCTGTGCATTGTTGATTAAAAAAGAAAATATATTTCTTAATAATATTAAAATATGAAACACAGTTCTGTTTGTTGGAATAGTGAAGCTCAACTATATTATCTACACACTGCAAAGAATTGCTTCTTATATTCCCATTTCTCATGCTCTTTCACACAAAATTTCACTTATTAAAACTATGAAAAATGCATACATATTTCAGTCATATTTAATTAGTCATCCTACACTACTTGCAGGTAATTTAAATGCATATTCTTCATCTCCAGTCCTCTTAAAAAAAGTCCACTGAATTTCTTCACTTTAGCTTTATAAATACATTAGAAGAGTTTGAGCTTCATTTCTTCCGCAAGATAGAGATAAACCCCATATAATTTGGCACGTAATTAAGTACTTCACTAAATCACTACCTCAACTGCCAAAAAAATGGACCTTCAATGTGAACTTGAAAACTGCACATATATCAGTTCCCTGTGCAAGGTTTGGTTTGCAGCACAAATCTAATTTAAACCCAATTTGTATCCAGATGTAATCAAAAAGAAACCTAATTTCTCCCACCTCAATTCTATTGGAATTTTTTTCAATTCACTCTGTGGACTCAAAATTAAGATTTAGAGTTGGGCTTGTTTGCTTATAAGTCTGCTCGTATATTTATTTTTAATGGCATTTCTTTAAAAAGTGTATTATGTCTGTTTAGGGTCTGCCTGCTTTTTCTGTCCTGTTCTGGACTTCATCCAGGAAATAAATGTCAAATACAGGTTAAATTTATTTTCCTTTTCTGATGTTTCCATTGACATTATAGCCTAGAGACAGATGTCAGGCTGTCCCCTCATAAACAAAAACCCATCTTTGTCCACTCACTCCTACTCTCAATCTGCTTCCTGACCTAAGTCTCAAATCTCTGTCTGCCATGATTAGAATGTGCAGTGTCAATTTTATTCAGCTTGCTTTAGCGTTGGCTGAATCCATTAGAAACAGAATATTTTCTAATAGTAAAGAAAACCAACCAAATAACAAAAATAATCAATTCCAAGATTTTGCCTTTGTGTAGGAGAAGGATAAGGATGTTTAAAACTATGGAAGGACATTCACATGAAGGAAGATGGACCAGACTGAAGATCTTCAGTCAGGTAAAGTAGGTGGAGAATTTCTCATCAAATGAGAAAAATCTATTGGGGAAGTGAACAAGAACTAGGGAAATAATGAATGTTCTTATGTGTCAGGTATCAGGTTCAAATACCCCCAACAATATGGGCCCACTTACACTAAATTTATACATCTACATTTAGTTAAACTGTGAAACTCTTCACTACAGACAACCACAAATGCTTACATTTACCTTCAGAAGCTAGTTGACCTAAAGATATTTCCTCTGCAACACAAAGCCACTGGTATGTACATCACTGCGTACTTCCTGGGATTTATACTCTTCATTAATCATTTGCTGTTAGTCATAGCTAAAGATTACACCTTTGGGTCTTTAGTCAAATGCACAGTTGTCTTAACGTGGGAAACTGCTATAATACTCTTCTGGTCTTACTCTGAGGATTTTAAATTATAGGAAAGACAATTCCAAGTATTACTTGCAAGAAAATCTTTGTTGATTTAATTACTCATCAGGCAATATAATCTTTGATATGCTTTGGAATTATTAAGATGAATTCTGAATTTATACACTTTCCTAATTCTTCTCATGTAAATACCCAACTATTTAAACAAATGTAATGAATGCTGAGATAAGCCCAAAGAAAGGAATGTGTTTTGGCAGCTATGTTGACTCTTTTCATACAACAACATAAAATTTGCTCTCACTGTGGGTCTTGTCTCTTCTGGTTCAGCTAGCGTTCTGATATAGCTCTGGACCCAGGTTCTTATGTTCAAGATAATATTTGTGAATAATATCAGCAGATTTCAAGTTAAAGGTCACTAATGACAATACCTTGCACTCTGTGTAAGTCTTAAGAGACTTGCTGTGAAAGCATGAGATCAATACTTAGATCCATTTAAATGGATCTCAATGAATTAAGATTTCTAAAGCAAAAAAAAAGGATAGATAAAGATCAGGGCAATCCAGAAGGAAAATTTGCTGATGTTATATGGGCTAGATTAACACAAACACTGGAGACACATGTTGCTTAGTTTCTGGATAGATTATCTCCAGAAAGACATGAAGGATTTAATGCCCTCCTGCCTCCTCAATCTTCTTTTAATTTTCAAAAGTTTTCTCTCGTAAACTTCATGTACTTCTCTGTTCCATGGAAGCAAGGTTCCTAAGAGATATCCTGTCTTGAATTTTGTGAGAGGGTTTTTGATGTAAGAAAGTTCCACCCATACTGTTCCACTAGTTTATTTGTATTTCTAAGGTAGGACTGACCACTCCAACAAAAATTGTTACTTGATATGAATACCAGCTCTTCTTCCTTCTGGACTTTTGTCAATTCTTCCCTTGGACAACTTCACAGAAAATCTCATGTTGAACATTGTTTATTTATCTCTACATGTATATTTAGAATCTATGTTACAATGTTGTTTCACAAAAGTGAAAAACAAAAACAAAACATTAACAACTTACTAAACCTACTAAGTGGAATTGCCAAAAGAGTCCAAAAGAGCTGGCTACTTTTCTGAGTGAAACCAAGATAGATAAGTTTCCTGGTAAAAGTCTAGGAACTTCAGAAACTAGGTCAATGCTCTGATTGCCTGAAAAACTCAGTTGATATCCTGGACTAAATGTGGTTTTCTCAGATTCCTCATGTTAACCTCATAATTTTAGTTGATTACTTGCTATATTCATTTGATGATTTGATAATTTCACATATTGATTTATTGAATCACTCTTAATCATGTCCTTGATTGGATCATTGTATCATTCCATCCTTAATTAGCTTTGTAAAGCCATAAATTAGTTCAGTAAAATGCTTGCTTGAGTATACAGCTGCTTATTCATCTTTTAAAAAATAAAATCTCTAAAAAATACAGACTTGCATTCAATTCAATCACATTGCACTTTGTGCCATCAACTCTGAGGATAAAGTTAATTTTAACTAAGAAATTAACAAACCCATTTTCCTATGCTGGCAAATCAGTACTTAAGAAATCCTTGGTTTTATTGTCTTCGTGACTTCATATATAATGGATTATCTTGCAAACAGGTAAATAATTTTCAAAAAATTGTAGAAATTTGCAATAATGTCTGTACTTATCTGACTGAAATGGTATTAAACTCTTCTGGTATGAACAAAAGAGACACCTCTCCAGCAACAAAATATGAAAAACAAAAACAACATGGCCCAAAAATAACCCAAGAAAGAGATTATGACCTACTTCACTTGCTGTGCAGGTAGAGGTAACAAGGTCATCAACTTATCTATTATTTATTACTTCTTTAAAATTACAGAAACCTGTATAATACAAGTTGTTGTTTCCAAAGCTACTGTGTGAATGCTTCTGTTGTACAACTATTTCTTGTCCCACAGGCATCAGAAACAAATCTTTTATGCAAAACCATTCAGATTTTTTGTGAAGAATCAGTTGTAAAATATTAATGAAATGTAAAATGTTCACAGAATGTGACAATGGTAATAACATTTCAAAAGAAATACACATTTTTAAAGCATTTGAATAAAAGAATTTTTTTTAAAAATCAATTTAAAAAGCCTTTAAACTTTTAATTTATGTAGTAGAAAATTTTTTGAGTTAAATTATTAATAAACCATAGTCATAATTTAATTTTAAGACATACAATTCTCCATTTTTATGCACAACTAACAAAGCATTTAGAACATTTGCAGATTAAAACCACCAGAAATACACTGTACTAATACCCTTTTCTCTTCAGTTATTTAATTGTGTTTAAAATCAAATAACAATATTTTCTTGTAAGAAGAAAATTATCATGTTTTGGAAAGTGAAATAGCATGTGGGGAAATTTGTACTGAAACAGTATTCTCCAAGAGAAATAGAAAGATGAAATCCTAGTTCCTCCATGATTTTGTTTACTGTTCTAACTTTGGAATTGTTTTCCCTGCAGATCTGTACTACAATGCTTTTACTTACAATTTTGACTTATTTATAAATAAGATGAAGTCTTATTCAATTGATCTTAGATAAGTTCATAGCAAACCCCATAAGTTTAGACCCTGACACAATAAGAAAGCTCATAGCAAAAAAACACAACACTCAGTCCCATTTCAGAAAAAGCCTGTAGGATGAGTGTTGATGGCAAAATGGAATGAAATTTCTGCTCAGAATAAGTCTTATATTATAGATGATATTAATTAATAAAGACATACTTGATCCAAATTAATCCACTAATTATTTATCTTAGGAAATACCTTTGTCTCCATTTCTTAACCTGCAAATATTTTCTAGTACATTAAAAATGGCTTGAATGCTAGTTTTCACATTGCTGTCATGAGATCCAAGAGCTGATGCCTTCAATGACTTAGCAGTGCTTTTTCCACTTTCTTAACAGTGAGCGATTTTGCAATGGACTATTTTGTTCTCACCCAAGCTTCTCAGAAGTTACTTCTGACATGGATCACTTTGCAATACGTTTAATATTAGCCATTTGACCTTTACAGAATCATAAATTTTAAGTATTTAATTAGAGTTCTCCTTGTGTCTAAGAAGTTATTCCTGTTAAAAGCCAAATTTAATACTTCTCTTAAAATGGGGGAATATTTTCAAAAATGTTAGGTTGACATATATTCCAAAGTTTCAGAATATCTCTCTCAAGTTTCTCTGCCCTTTTATTACTAGGTGACTTTCACCTAGTAATAAAATGTGCTAAAGGATAGCACATTTGATTTTAATTCTGAATTCTTAAATTCCTTGCTTTTACATATCTTTCATCATTCCTCTAGAAAAAATCTATTCAAATGTTTATAATCTCTTGCATTTGAAACATTTCAGGATACAGCAAATATTTTCCATAACTTTTGAAAGCACCTTAAAAATATCTTTCAGTGTTCGGAAGTAGTATATCTGTCATGAACTTGGAGAAACTAAAATCTTATTACAATTGATGGAATCGGTAGAAATACAACACTTTAACCACAATACAAACATCCACATTGAACAGACCCACATGGAATTCTAGAAGAAATATTTTAATGAAAAAATATTGAATTGTATTGGTAATTAAAAAATAAAACATAATTCCTTTTGAAATACAAGCTTTTGGTAGTGAAAGGGTGTAAAAGATTTCTGACTTTCTCTTCCTATGCATCAAACTGCAATTTTCCAAAATTAGGACCTGAAAGTTATCACTCATAATCCCTTGTGCACTCAAAAGATTAGATTTTTAAAATTAAGTTAATAGCACCAAGAGTTGCATAGCATTTCATGAGATTTTGTGCCAGCCACTACCCACATACATGCAGACAGCCAGCAGTAGCAGCTTGCATTCTAAATAAACCATGAGGGCAAATATTTTTTTTTCACTTATCCTTTACAAACAGTATTGACAATTTAGGGAATTAAGTAGACATTTATGGTATTTGAAGATATAATTGCTCTGTTTAACATTCAACAGAAAGCAGCTGCCATTACTCCTGAGGGAAAACCAATCATAGGTATGATTGCAGAGAAGCAGTGAGAACCGAGTTAATTGAAAAATGGGAGGACTTGAAGGTAAGAGTAGGGAAAAAATGTAATAAATTAGTTTTCCTGAGACTTCACAAAGAATGAATCTAAAGAAATTAGTATAAACTCTAAGTTATGTATTTCCAGTGTGAAATTTACAGGAGAAAATATTATCCCCTTATACTTCCCAAAGAAATGTCAACAAAGGTTATTTAGACTTGACAGCTTAACAAAAAAAAACACTTAAAAAGCAAATACCTTCAAAACCTGGCAAGACATGGAACCAATTAACATATCAAAAGTTCCTCCTTCAACACCCCTCAGCAAAATAATGTATTTCCTGAACAAATTTACAGGCAATTTGAAGACTATTCCAAACTTTCTTACTTGTGCTTAAAAAATCTTATCCAATCCAGTCCAATCCAATCCAATCCAATCCAATCCAATCCAATCCAATCCAATCCAATCCAAACCTTCCTTAAATACAATCTTTAGTTGATATGAAAAAGCTGAAATACCTAGCCTTTAATTTATTCTTTTACCTTGCATAATTTTTAACATATTTATTAGACACATTGATTGGAAGAAATATAATTTTAGCCTTCCCAAATCAGTGTGTTTTCCTTTAAAAATGTCATAAATCCAATCCTTATAATTTTGAAATCTGGTCAGCATCCATTTATTGGCATTTCTATTCACCTTTCAGATCCAGCAAAATAAAAACCTGAATGTTTACTGTTCAGATGAATGCTGAATCTCATTTTCTATTACCATGTTGCAATGTTGTAATGTTTTCCAAAAGTTTGAAATCTGTACATTTATAAAAAATACTGGTTGATTTTTTTTCTTTATAAAAAGGAAACTGTCTCCCAGCCTTTGAAATGCTAAAAATTAGGTGATATGGGAGAAAAAAGAACAAGGTAGTAAGGAAGGTTCAAAACAAATTTTCTTATTTATGACTTCTCTTACCATTTTAAGGGATAGAGATCATAACTTTGATTATTCTTTCTGCTCTAACTATATGTACCATTGCAGTGGTCAAAATATGCTGACTAATTGTATGTATGCAGGAATCAGAGTGTGGATTGTTCTTCGATGGCTCTGACCTGTCCAATTTCCATTGTATATTCAAGGCTGGGAAAGAATTAAAAGAGATTGCATACATAATTTCAGTATAGAAATCAAGCCTTGAAAAGCTGTCTTTAATTGGGACCCTCACAAGGTCTCCTTAGAATCAAGTCTCCTTCAGAAATTGGCAGCTTACCTTCTTCATTTGTCCATATGTGAACAAGAATGCTTAATTATTATTCTAATATGAATATTTTAACTTAAATATTATATTGCACTTGAATACAACATATATGCACAAGAAGTGAAAAAAATAACCAGAGGTACACACCTTCACTGCACATTAACACTCATCTGTTTCTCAGTTCCTGTAGTGGGTGGGCAGAATAATGCACTCTTGAGGTCTCAGTGACAATATAGAGAAAAACAAAGAAAATCCAGGACTGAGGATTTATAGGAAATAGCTGCAAGTACAATCCTTTGAATTACACTAGTTAGACTCCTGATATTATCTGAACCAGTGATCTCTAGAAATCTGTCCTTTGTCAAACATACACCTGTCTGACCTCTGCTTAAAAACCTTTGCTCAGTAATAAGAGATGAAAAAAGACTAGACCCTAATGCTTTTAGTAAAAGAGCCCTGAGTGTTACCTTCATTTTTTTATTCTAAGCAAGGGATCAATCACATGACATAAAATATTCAAAACACTTAATGTTAAAACCAGAGAACTATTTTTATTGTTACTGAAAAGCATACCTATTGCAAATTTTCCTTGCTTTTAGCAGGTAGAAGCATGTTTTCAGAGCAGGCAGTGGGTGTATGTCATGCTGAAATCCTAACTTAACATTTAAAAACAGGTTCTTTTTCAATTAAAGAGAAATGTAGCTTTTGAATAGCACTATGAAAACCAATAAAGAGGAGGGTGTACATTGGGGAGAAAGTCTGTTCTTCCAGCTAAATAAATTTTTCATTCTGTTTTGCCAGAGATAACCATAGAATCGCAGAACATTTTGGGTTGGAAGAGAGTTGAAAGATCACCTTGTTCCAAGCTCCCTGCAAAGGCAAGGGGCACCTTCCACTAAACCGGGTTGCTCAAAGCCCCATTCAACCTGGCCTTGAACATTGCCAGGGATGGGACATCCACTGTTTCTCTGGGTAACCTGTTCCAGTGGCTCATCACACTCCCAGTAAAGACTTCCTAACATCTAATCTAAATCTACCCTCTTGCAGTTTAGAGTCATTCTTCTTTTCCCTGACACTACAATTTGTTGAAAAGTCCCTCTCCACCTTCCCAGTAGGCCTCTTTTAGGTACTTGAAGGATGCTAAAAGGTCTCCTTGGATCCTTCTCTTCTCCAGAGTAAAAAAAAAACAAGTTTCTCAGCCTGTCTCCATAGGAGAGGTGTTCCAGCCCTCTGATCATCTTCATGGCCCTTCTCTGGACTTGCTTAAACATGTTAATGTCCTTTTTATGTTGAAGGCCCCTGAGCTGGACACAGTACCCTAGGTACCAGAGCTGAGTAGAAGGGCAGAATCTTCTCCCTCACTCTGTTGGCCATGCTGCTTTGGATGCAGCCCTGGACACGATTGGCCTTCTGGTCTCTGAGCGCATATTGCTGGGTTGTGTCTCAACCAGCCTCTCAACCAGCAACACCCCCAAGTCCTTCTCCTCAGGGTTACCCTCAATCCATTCACTGCCCAGCCCGTATGGGAGCTTGGAATTGCCCTGACCCAGTTTCAGGACCTTGCACTTGGTCTTGTTTAACTTCAGGAGGTTCACACAGTCCCAGTTCTCAAGTCTGTCAAGGTCCCTCTGGATGACATTCCATCCCTGCAGCAAGTCAGCTGCCCCACTCAGCTTGATGTGATTTGCAAACTTGGTGAGGGTTGACTCAGTCCCACTGTCCATGTCATTGACAAAGACATTAAACAGGGCTGCTCCCAGTACTAAGCTCTGAAGAATGCCACTTGTCACTGGTCAACACCTGGACAACGCGCCATTCACTGTAAATCTTTAGGTGCAAGCATCCAGCCAATTCCTTACCCATTGGATTGTCCATCCATAAAATGCATGTCTCTCCAGTTTAGAGGCAAGGGAGGATGAGTCACTCCTTCCTGGGACCATTATTAAGGGCCTCGTGTGCTCTAAAGACTGGACTGAACAGCTGAGAGGCTCTTTGCCGAATTCAGAAAAAATGAATGTTCCAAGAGTATGAACTTATGTTCTTACTCCTTCAGAATATGGCCTTTTCTATTATTATAGTTAGGGTACTCTCATTTTACTTTTTGTTACTTATTCTTCAAAGTAAACTTTAGTAATTATTCATTCAGTCCCCTCTGGATGATTTAAACCACAGAACTTTGTTTACAGGAATGGCAGGGATTAGTTAAAATATAGCTGCTTTTCCATAACAAATTTCAGTTTGGTGGTGCTGAATCAGATTTATTTCAATCATGTGGCAATTCTGTCTCTGGAAAAGCCATCATTTATCTTAGATACTAATTTCAACACTATTTTCAAATAATCAAAGAGATGGAAGATGAAAATGCAGAAGTATATCACCATAAACTGCCAAATTTTCATAAATCTAGTGTGCATATTTATTGCTTTTCAGCTAATAGATATAAAATACTTAACTTACAAAAGCTTCCTAAACCTGGAGTTGTAGGAATTTGGAGGAAATGATTAAATGATTAAACATTCTCTAGCTCTTTGTTTCTATTTTGAAATTGAATAGTTTTTTTCTTTTCTTCCTATGGTTTTATCTCAGAAATTTTCAGTTTATTTTTTTCATTGTGCTATGCTATACCACAGACAAATTCCCAGGTCATTAAAAAAGATCCTCCTGTATTGAGTGTACGAGTAACTGCAATTAGCTGCGGAAGGATTACTGCACTTTTAGTCTAACATCTTGAATAAGCAGAAACAGGACAGGACTGTTTACATCCTTTTCCTACCCAAAATTGAAAGAAATATTACTAGTGGAAAAGAGGAATTGAGGTTAACACCCCTGTTTTATGCCAGTAGCTGTCATTTAGTTTGGAGTTTTTTATTCCTTTGTGTATCAAACTTGAGATGTACTCCAAGCAGTGTAACCACTTCCTAGTCTGCTAGAACACAAGCTGCAGTTCTGGAGGCCTCTTCTAGTCACCCCTTCAGGCTCTTTATTCTGCTCAGGATTGCAACGATCTCTGTTCTAGAAAAGTGCTTTGATGAAGCTTGTTGAAAATTATCGCTTTTATTTGAAAATTATGATGCAGTCCAGACTACTGAAAATTTACTTTCAGCAGTCCAAATGCCTCCCTCATGTGGGAGTCTAAATGGGATTTGAATTCTGCAGCCAAATGGAAGTCTAATCAATCAGGCTCATTTAGTCTACATTTCTAATCACTTCAATATCTATCAGAAGACAATTTTGGTTGAATGAGTATTTCTGTAGTTTCCACATACTATAATGTGATTCTAAACAAATACACAGCTAATCTCTCTCAGTGAATCTTAGACATCTTACTCTCTTAGTGAATCTCAGGTCTCATGCACAACTCAGTTCTCCAAATATGGACACCTAGTGCCATTGAGATGTCACACAGGATCTGAGACACCTACATCAGACCAACAGATTTAACACTGTCTTTAGAAGACTTTTTCTGCTTTGGTATCTGAAGGGCAAATGCTGTACACTGAAAAATCTTAGTCTTTTTTGTTCCCTATTCCAGTCATACTTTTGCTGTAATTTATAATGAAATTTAGTCAGAGTGCTCTTCCCCCTTATTTATTTAAAAGCATTATAGGATAATCTTTACTGATGTGAAACTAACAAGTAACACAGCACAGAATCTAGCTTTTGTTGTAGTCCCAGTGAAATCCCTCTCATTACCCTCTAAGGTTATATAAATATTTGGATTCAGAATAATTAACATACAAAACTATACTGTAATCTTCTCCTATGGGAAACACAGAACTAAATTCAGAAGTTATTCACAGAGTGAATTTTATTTTTATCCTCACTAGACACAAAATAATAATAAAAAAGAAGAATATTTATGCTCCTTCTGGTCTTTGCTCCTATCCCAAAAGTGTTGATTTGAAGCACTGTCGTAGGAAGTGCACAACTGATTCTTTTAATGCCTGTCTACAATTTAGTCAAATTCAAATCTTTCCTACATCCACTGAGGCACATTTCATACATATATTCAAGTGGGGATTCATAGTCTAAATATCTCATCTAAAGAACTTGATTCATACAATGAAGTAATGAACTGTAGCTAAGAACCTTTACTTAGAAAGGTCAGAGCACTGGAGAATCATGTCAAAGTTGACATTCAGTATTCAACTACATCCTCTGAGGATACTTGTTGGAAAATATTGTACACTGAATGTTGGTGGACTGTTAAAGAATGGAGGTTTGGAAGAAGAGCATCTTTTCAATATCACTTTTTAAAGTTTTTCTGTTTTAAGCAAGATACTCAGCTGGTAACTATGGAAATGAGTGAGATACAGTCTCTCTAGTTACTGCCCTTTACTTGATTTCTAGACCAATGAACAAGTAACGCTTCATGTGCATGAATAACTTAAACAAAACAGGCTAAGAGTGACTTAGAATAACTTAATGGACATTTTCCCAAGAAAGGAGACGCAAAACTTCTGTCAGAGATTTTGAATACTTGCTTCCCACATTCCATGCAGATGCTGGTTGCGTTCTCAATACAAGGTTTGTAAGTGGTTGCACTAAGCACCAAATGCTAGATAAAAGAAGCAACTTGAGGTTTGGTGGTGAAGCCTTAGCAGCCAAGGTTAGAATGATGGCATCTCTGGGGGCGATGTTTCCCTTGTACAAGCACAGCAAATCAACATCTGGTTTAACCTGGCCTCTTTCTTTCCCATGCCATATAGACCTTCTTTTAAAACATATTTGGAAGGTCAGCACCACCCTGGGCTGCATGAGGAAAAGCACTGTTAGCAGGTCAGGAGAGGTGATCCTCCCTACTCAGCCCTGAGGACACACACCCTGACTGCTGTGCCCAGTCCTGGACTTCCAGTGTAAGAGAGTCATGGACAAGCTGGAGTGAGCCCAGCAAAGACCCACAAAGATATCTAAGGCATTGGATCATCTTGTACAAGAAGAGGCTGTGAGAGTTGGGACCATTGAGCCTGAAGATGAAATGCACAGACATGTGACAGATGTTTATAAATACCACATTGGAGAAAGTAAAAAGGATTGAGTCAGGCTATTCTTGGTGGTAGGCAATGAGAGGAACAGAAAATAATAGATACAAAAGGAAATACAAAATTCTCTTTAAGTAAATACTTTTTTTTTTTTTAATTGTAAGGACAGTCAAACACTGGAGCAGGCTGCTCAGAGAAATTATGGAGTTACCACTTTGAGATATGTTCAGATCCACACTGGACATGGCTCTGAGAGGCCTGATCTCTTTTGTGCACATGTTAATTTGTTGTTGCAAAGACCATTCCATTAAAAAATAGATTTAATTATTGTTTAAATGTACTCTTCTGTTTCTTATCTGTACTCAAGAATTCACTGTTGTTTGGCAGAAATAAACCTTATTACAGAGTGTACAAGATGATTTTTGTAGATGAGTTTACATGACAAATGGCTGAATATGAAAGGGTCAGAAAGGACTTTTAAGAGCTTTAAGAACATATGTGAAGAGAATGATGACAATTAGTTTTTTTTAAAAAAAATATCAGCAGGTATTTCTGTGGCCCTCAGCAGTACAGCTGATTAATCTATTTTCATGGCAACCATACAAGTGAATCCAGTGTTAGACTTTCAATTCACAAATGGGCATTTGAGTCCAAGAAGAGTTCACTGAAATCAGGACGCTCCCAGCTTTGGTTGGTCAGTTTGAAATGTGCTGTTGAAATTTAGAATAGCAGAATATTCAGCATCCCACTACTGTCTTTGGCAGCTGTGAGTGGTCCACGCTGGGGATGCTGGCAAATGCCAAATCAAGTACTTTCATCTGCAGGTGGATGACACATCCAGAGTGACTATTTGTTTTTTATTTTGGCCAATGTGATTTTGTCTCAGCTCCCAGAGAAAGAGCTACAATAAATCAGATGACAGATGAGTGTTTTACCCCACAAGTGCTACCTTTGATTTTGTCATTTTTGCAGCTCAGGTTGTGTTTGCAGAGATTAAACACAAGAGATCAATGCTGGATTTGAGCATGTCTTTTCTCCTTCATTATAGCAGCCAGCCTTCTCTATGCATTTTTGTCCCTTCAAATGAAGTAACAGATTTTATTATGGAACAGCAATGGCCCTAGTTCAGAAAAGATTAGCGTTTGCCTAGGTTTAAATTGAATGATCTAATTGAAATCAAGGGGAATATTCATTTGTTTTATGTATTTAATCAGCTAGCTGAAGTGAAGCCTAAATTAATGAATGTGACCTGTGATTCACCAGGCATTTGGATGCTGAATATGTAATGCCAAGCACAGATTTGCAGGGCAAGCCATAAGGGTTTCTGCTTTCATGCTAGTCCCATCTCCCCTGCCGTGGTGCTGGCATCGTTCAGTCCACTCAGCACATCCCTGGATTTTCTGGCTCTGCAGAGAATCTCTGGTGCTGTACTGGGAGTGAAAATGGTGCCAACACTGTGACAGGGGAGAAGAGGGGGGCAGAGCAGCCTGAAAGTCAGAAGAGCTGTGGGTACTGTTTTTCTACCAGCTGCAGAAGAACTCCCCCTGTAGCAATACCCCATTGTGACTGGGGCTATGGGGCACAGCCCTGGGCTCCCACGGAAGATGAGACAGCAGGTCACCCTACCTGCAGTGGGGCTCTAGTCACCACTTATGTCATGGCTGCATTCATCCTTCAAATTACAAAACTCACTTCTAACGAATTGAATTTAGTATCAGAGAAGTAATTTTCATGCTAGAGTTGAGAGTGATTAGGAACTTGTGTACAGTTTTCTGCAGCGCAGCACAAATCAGCTGGACCCATGATACTCATAAGCATCAAATAGCAACCATAAAAAAAATTAACACACTCTGGTGACATCCAGGACTTCTCGCTCTATAATATTTCAGATTTGACCTGCAGCTCTATTGTTTGCCACTCATCCAAGAGGTCCCTCAGATCTGAGAGAAATATAGTGGTCTAAGGAGGAAGATGGGCATTTAGTGGAAGCCAGACATGTCCTACTTCTGAAATCTTTTTCTTACATACCTTGAAAAAAATCTGGCCCTGAAATGTCTCTTAATCCAATAGCAGGAGGCTATGAAAGTCAGGATGCTTAAACCAATTTCGCTGTTAGCAGAAGTCTAATTTTAAGGCTTATGAAACTAAGCCCTTCCAAGAAGATTTTGGTAACTTGATTGAGTATGAAAAGCAACATAGTACCTAAATTCATATTAGCAGAACTTGTATGTTCTTTATCTTGAAATCCACTTCTGGTATTGAACATGAAATGTATTCGAAACCTGTTTTAAAGTTCAGATGCCAGACATGCTTTAAAAAACGGATCACTTTTTGGAAGATTTTATGAAAAGATTGATTTTTCCAAACTTCTCGGTACTTTATCATTACAGAGATTTCTAGTATAATACACTGTTCTGTGACTTTTGCACAGCACAATCTTATACTCAGAAATCTCTGGATTTTTCATTTCTTAGTGTTTTGTTGGTTTTTATTATCAGTGAAGGAATTTGGAGAATAAAATCAAATCCTCAGTCCAATCTTTGCTGAAAGAGTTCTATTACTTCCCCTCTATTTTCTCCTCATGTGTTACTGAAGTATATACTATTTTTGTTCAATTCTTGTTGCCTTATCACTATATTAACTCTATTTCTTTTTCAGTTTCTGTCTGTCCATTACATAGAAAGAATAACCACAACCTTTCCCACAGGTACATATTTAGTAAATAACCTGTTTTGTCTTGGCTTATTGAACCTGGTAGCCTCTGTAAAACTCTTTCTTTTGTTTCTTCAGACTCAATGAGCACTAGCAGCACCCCCCAACTTTAACTACTGGTCACATACAGAGGTCAACTAACTCCTGGGACCTCTTTGCTACTGCAGAGCACAGGGAGATTGAAGACACTGTAAATAATTGTGCTGTGTTCTCTAAGAGTTCACAGTGGAATATAATAATATCTTTTTATGGCTATAATGCATCCTACAGAAAATCCTTTATGAGCTACAGCAACTAATTACAATATCTCTATTCTGTGAGAAACTGGGTGAGAGTGAACAATGAAACAATTGCTTAAAAGAGGGCTGCAAAAAGCAACCCATAACATTGCTGCATAAAAATCTGTTTTTCAGATGTACATAAAATGATGACTTAAAAACAAATGTAACTTTTTTCTGTTTCCTTAACAGCTTCATGGATAACAGTAGCTTGTCTTGGCTGGGAATTCATATAGACTAGGAGTATCCAGAATTGACTGGATTGACTGGTATTTTTTGGACAAGGAACTTTAGTCTGGAAGCATATATCATTCTGTTAATTTTCAAATATCTCTTAATACATTTTAAAAAATCGATTTTTTTCAAGTTTAGTGAGGGAGAAGGAGAAAAGCTGAAGAAACATGTTTCTGAATGGGAAAGCCAAAAACCAAAATTTGGAAAACATAAGATGCCATTTATTATTCTATGTTACCATTATTATTCTGTGATTTTATTACAAAGGCCTGCCTGAGTTCAAGAAGTGTTTGGACAACATTTTCAGGCACATGGTGGATTTCTGCACAGGGCCAGGAGATGGACTCAATCATCCTGATGCATAGCTTTCAACTCAGCCTGTTCTATGATTCTATGGTCTACTATTTACTATTTACTCTCCTGTTTAACAAAAAGAATATATTAAGTTGAAGGTGACTTTACAATTAAAAGGTAACTTTATCACTTCAAAACTTTAGCAAACCTAAATTCTGGATTTTACAAATTGCTACACAGAATTTTAAAACGGACAATAAAATTAATCTGTGGAGTAGTTGGACTGCTCTGGAAGAAATGAAGAGTTGAATTATTGGATATACTCCTAATCAGAAGCTCTTTTTATGTTTTCTTCCTAGGAAACTTTGGAATGGCAGAGTAGAGTATGGGAGTTGAGTGGGTGACATTTGTGTATGAGAGAAGCCAACTTCAGGAACTCGGGTGCTTTGTTCCAATGAAACCCATAAGGTAACCACTGACACTTATAAGACAGTCAGACAGCAAGCTGATGTGGGAAGTGGGAATATGAGCCCTTTGCCATGCCACTCAACCATTCCCTGGACTGCTAAACATAGGTGTAATATCTGTGAAGTAGCTTAGCCACTGTCCCCTACTAGGGACAGGCACAGTTCCAACAGCAGAGCCACATCCCTGATGCACAGTTACAGGCAGGAGAACAGAGGAAGGATACAGCTACAGATTTAAACAAGAGGGTTGGGACTTTGAAAATGTCTCTTTGTTCATATTCAGACAGATGTTACTTAGCATGACTGCTCTGGGGCATTTTGATTCTATTTCAACTCTTCAAGTGACCTGTGACTGCTCAAACCCAAGAGCAGGTAATGTGCCACAGCTTGTGTATTCACGTTTGGCCAACTGGGTCAAAAGAGGGAGATGTGTTTCAACAAATTGCTTTAGAAAACATAACAAATAAACTAAGTAAAGAAGACAGCGGTGATAGAATTTGCCTTTCCTAACCAGGATGAAGTCCAACTGTTGTTTCTGGCAGCAACAACCCGGACTCAATCAAACCCAGGTGCAGAATCAGCCAGTTTGGAGGAGAAGTGTGTTTACATCTGCCCTTTTCTCACTCTAGGGCTCTGCTCAGAGGGAGGAACATGCTGTTGGGAGATAAATTTCCCTCCTTCTAATTATAGGCCTTGCCATCTTCTGCCCACTTCAATTGTAAATCGCCTAATCATAAACAATTCCTCTTCAAAACTCAACACAGATTGGATGTAATTCCCTGACAACACCAATCTGTTCACAGTATTGCATGCAAAGGACAGAATAACATTAAAGATCTTTCAGCCTGTTGAAGGAGAGAAGATTGAAGAAAGAAAACAAAATCTGGGAGTAAACCAAAAAAGACATTACTCTTGTCACATTTTAGCAAGGAGTAGCAAACCTCTACAAATGCTCAAAGGAGAAGAGGGAAAAAAACTTTCTTTTCCATAGGTAAAAAACCCCACTCACACACACTTTCACTTCTAGTAATTAGTAAAGCAAGTAGAAGGCAGATGGAGACTGCTGATAATTTTTTATTTACCTTGGAAAGCTTCAATTATTCAGAATGACCAAATCATTCTCACAACTAAACAGTACAAGATCACATTACTGCTATATTTGCCTTTTTTCCCCTCCTCCCCATTTGTTTTCTTATGTGGTAATTGACCATAAATGAGAGTTTAGATCTTATTAGAGAGTTGTCTATTCAAGTAATGTGCTGCCTATGAACTATCCTTCAGAACTGGAATTGCATGCTGGTGAGACAGATAACCAAAATATTGCTGACAGGAGACAGTACATTTTCCAGAAGGTGAGGATAATGGTATGCTGGTAGCACATGGTTTGTGCACTACTACCTCAATCCTGTCATTGCTTTTTTGGGAAATATTAGAATACCAATATCAAATACAAAAATAATAATAAAGCACCATTATTGGTAGTGTTTTTGAAGTGATAGTTGACATCAGGACCAACATCTAATTTTACATTGATGTATCTCAACTGAATGAAATGGCATTTTTCCTGATTTATACCAGTATAGGGAGAGAACAAAATTAGGCCTTAAATTTCATACCTGTCTTGAACTCCTGGCAAGAAGGCTGGAAACGATCATCATATTTTAACATTACCAAATTGCTGAGTCTAAAAGTAATAATACTCCAAAATGATCAAATCATATCTCATAATTCAACTTTAAGAAGTTTTCTGTGTCTTGATAGTAAATAACCATTAAGAGCTATTTATTTCTATATTTAATGGACTGATCTATCAAGAAGAATTTGGGAAAAAAGTCTATTTTTAGATTGAAGAGAATATACTAACTTTATGTCTGGTTATTATAAAAAAATTGTTAAACACATTTGGTGCAAAATAATCACCACCTTTCTATATATATGAGAAATTGACAATGAAGATAGGGAAAATAGCAGAATACAAAATTTATGAACTACAAGAAATGGAAGAGAAAACTGATAGCTCAGTAAATCAACCCACAGTTACTTAGTGCAGATGGTTCTGTAGTTGATATATACATGGGGGAAATCACTGACCTTGCTAATTTGAACTGGAAGGTAAATTAAACCCTCTATACAAAGAATCTGAAATATTTATATCTCAGAATATAAACACTGTAGTAGTATACATACACACCAAATAAAAAAGGTCTTTGTTAATTATCACCCCAGCGGATGTGTACATGCAGACTGCGCTTCTAAGTGGATGATCTTAAATAAAAAATAAATCTTTCTTAATATTAGCATTATTATCCTATACTGAAAATCTTACTTCATGAAAAGGTGATTTAACAAAAGCAGTCTGAACAAACCATATTTAATTTAAAAAGAAAAAAAAGCAAAATGGCCTGTTCACTCACCTGGCAGTAGGAGAATTTGCTTCCAGTATTATAAAAGGTTTGTGTTACATTTTTGTCATCGTTATAAGAATAGGTACTCTTAGAGTTTTCTCAATAAACTTGTGGAGAAAAAGACACTTATTTTTGCATCACCATCTGGTTTGATTCTGATTATTTGGCTGATCTGCTGAAGTGTATTCCGAGTGATCATTGTTTTAGCTTGTACTGTGGGATGCCATCCAAAGGTCCAGCAGGGGCAGATGGGGGCTGTACTATAAAACGAGAGCTGCTGCAATAAAACATATCTTTTACCCCTGCCCCCAGTACCCTCTTTTCTTACATTAGGTGATCCATTACTGGATGTTCTGCATTTGATTTCGTTGTTTATACAGTTTATACGTTCTGCAAACATTATAAGTGAACCAAAATAGATGGTGATGTAAGCCATGTGAGATTCATTAATTAACACTATCTAAGGAAGAAAATACATATGTCACACAAATATTTATTAAATACATAGAAAGAAATTAAGAGGTTGAAACCTGTTACAATTTGAAAAGAGTTATGAAAATTTCCCTAGGAAGATGAGGGAGGATGAACCACAACCAGGTGCTAGAACTTGTGTGTATAAAGAAAAGAAAAGCTATCCCTGTACTTTATAATACACATTCATAGCTAGAAATTGGACTTTTATCTAAATTATTGGAAATACTTTTATTTTTTAGAACTTTTAAAAGAGTACATAATTTCAAAGTAAGAATCAAATAGGAGCTCAAAAGGAATTAGGGGGATGAAATTAAATAGATAAACATCTGCAAGTACAGGACATGGATGGGGAAGTACCCGAGATTCATCTTACCTTCATTTCAGATTTAACTAAGTTGAAAAGTCAAGGGTAGGAGCTTAGGCTCAATTAAGAAAGAAAGCAGTCTTAGGAATTGAGATAGAAGATATTATCGTTAGATATCTTTGACTTCTACACCTAAGGCAGATGCCCAGCATCTCCCACAACAGTCAAATAAGAGGAAGGATATCTTTAACAATTAATTAATCTGCCCTATTTGGAATCTAATTTGGCTTGAAGGGAAGTTACTATTTTTCACCGCAAATAATGCAGAGAATTCAGACAACTAGATTCGGTGTGCTGTGTGATTCTATGATTCTATCTAGAACATAGATTCCAGTTTCTGGTCAAAGGAAGTCTGTCCTATCTCTCTGAATTGCAGACTGGGATTCTGATTTTGGGAATGGGAGGAAATGTCCTAAAATGCTTGTCTCCCTTCGCTGACTGCAAAGGAAATTTGAATACCTAAATTACATTGCACTTCTATCTTAGTACGTAACAGTAACAAGAGATGGGGGATAGAGGGATTAACTGATGATATTTTATATATGAAAATTTTTGTTTGCAAAATATTGCAATAGTCTGCAATATTGTTGGAAATAAAAAGATATTGATGGGACAAGACTTCTACTCCAAGCTTAATGATTTTGCAGCTAGATTGTATAGCATATAGCTCTAGAGAGCATATAGCATATAGCCCTAAAAGTACTTGATAAAATAAAAGAGTTTCTCTTTTATGAGTGCAACTGTTTTAAATTTCTCTTACTTTAGATGCATTTTATAGATGGTATTTTCCCAAAATATATGCTTGTATTTGGATCTTGTTGTAGAACTCATTCTTGGAACTGTGGCAAGTCATTGAGTGCAAAAACAATGACAAAAAAAGAGTAGCAGTGGTTACTTAAGTAAAAGGATACTGCTAAGGAAAATCTAGCAACAAAACCAGTCTAACAATGCATTGGGCATGTCTATAGTTTGCTGTACTCCAGAGATCCTGGTACTTGCACACACCATAGTGGCGTGCAGAGGGTCAAATTTGCCTCTGGATTTGAGATGACTGCATTTGGGGGAGTTAAAACTGAGCTCCATGGGGCTTATCACTCCAGGACGATCCTTGGCCTGGTGTGCCAAGGCTCAATTGGCATTAGCTTGGTGGTATCTGCATTTTGCAGGTGTACAAATTTTCTTATCTCTTTTTATTGCTACACTAAATAGATATTGCCCCCCAACCACTGTGATTCCTCCATCTGGCATGCATCTCAAGTTTACTGGCTAGTTTTTACCCAATTTCAAGATACATGTTCTCATTTGAGATCCTGAGCATATTCCAAATGCACTCAGGCATTGCTCCAAATAACAGTAGAGATAATTTTCATCTAGGATAATGCTGGGTCCTGGGCAAATGAACTCTGTTCACGGTGCAGAACTGCAGGTTGTGTATCTGCAGAAATTTTGGTTGTCTTTTGGTCATACTTTTAAAAAGCTTACAAGTTAATCCAAGAAATTCCAACAGTCTAATAGGAAAAAAAAAAAACAAAAAACAAAAACCAAACCAAACCAAACCAAAAAAAAAAAAAAAAAAAAAGGAAAATAGCCCAGCATGAAAATAGCAGAGCAGAAGGAGCAAAGAAATATTGACTCTGCAGCACAGGAGGATAAACACAAGAACAAAGAAATTCTAAGGAGGGGGGTAGATATTGAAAAAGCAGATATTCAACCTGATTTTCAGACTGCAAGCCAGGATTTACCATTTTTTTCTAAAAGTTACATTGCACAAACTGATGAGAAGCTAAGAAAAAAGCACTTTGTTTAGAAGAGCAATGTTATTTTACTTGGTAGATAGATATTGAGTTTCAGGCATCTCACTACTGTGCATCTTGCAGAGTGCACATTCTTTATTCAAATACACATTCCTGAAACTGAACATCAGTGTGTTAATGTCTCAGTGGTAATGCACTGAGGAAAAGTACTTCTTCAAATGTAGCATTTGCTCTTTGTGAGGGCAATCCTGTACAAGGATGTTAATATTTATAAATCAGGAAAAATGATCTGTACTTTTGGTTCTATTGCACCCCAGTTTTGAAATGGAATAGTAAGGTAAACAAGAGATAATGAGTCTGTTTTCAGCAAGAGTTGAAATAAAGCATTTTCCAAGGTTTGCATTCATATAACATGTGGTAATTATGCAGGTTCATAAGTCCCTCTCATGTTAATTGAACTCTACCTCTGAAGAGGATTTGAAAGCATAGGTAATTTTAATTCAAGTTCAAGTGTTGTACCAGGGTAGTATCCCAATAAAATGGATTTCAATATTTTTATATAAGCTTTGTCTTGCTTTTTATCTTTTTAAAGGAGTCTATTACTGCAGTTTATATTTTATGTGGTTACATAATATATTACAGCTTGTGAGAGGTGGTGAGCACACTTCAGCTGAAGGACATGCCAATGATTAATGGAGCTTAAAGTCCGTACACCCTAAATTAGGTTTTAGAACTGCAGCCCAATTTTTATCATGTAACAAGAAAATTCATTTACAAAGACTATCCCACAGCTTTGAAAGTCACTATAAAGATTAAGTTCTCTTAGACAGAAGGTGGGAGATTTAATTTTGAATTTTTTTTTAAATCAGATTATCAATCTCCTCAAGGAATGCTAAACAAGTGGAAGATGCTGCTTTTGTTTTTTATGGGTTCACAAAGTATTTATCAGGCATCCATGTATCTTATCAAGGTTTCTTACTCCATCATAATTTCCTCTGTGTTGGACTCAGCTACAGTGGATATGACACAAAGAAGATATTTCCTCTAAAACACCCTAAAAAGAATAGATTATAGGCTCTGCATGCTTTAAGGCTGAGGAATAAGGTGACAAAATATGACATGACCCAGAATCTACTATATTTTACTTCACTTTAGGAGAAAAGCTGTCAGCTTTGCCGGCAAATAGGTATAAACTAGCAAGAGATTAATGTACAGCTTCAAATGAAGACCTGGAAGTGTAGTCTAATTTTCTGTGTAAAATAAATTTCAATAAATTTGTTTTGGCTGAACTTGCAATGCTCATTTGCCTGCATCATACAGATATTTGGGGAATGAAATTGCACCAGCGTGTTTGTAAAAAGCAAATTTTAAAGTTCAATTACTATTCAGAAGAAGCAAATAGTACAGTCAAATGTAATTATAAACTACTGGTCTTCTCTCCTAAAGCCCTTAATTATAAAACCACCCAATCTCCCATCTTTTATTTGTCACTGAGTCATCAAGTTGAATGCGCTGGGAAATGTCAGCTTGCATCACCCATCAAGCCAAATTTCCTTCTGTGTGCTTTCTTCCATGCTACAACTGATATTCCTGAGCAACTACTCCTAAGACTCTGCTTTGTCAGTGCATTAATCATCCTCAGATGTCAAGTAAAAAATCTTCTCTTCTATAATATCTATAAATAGGATAAGTAACTGATAGGTTGTGACTATACTTGTGCAAAAAAAAAAAAAAAAAAAAAAAGGCCTCATATTTCCCTTATTTCCTAAACTCTTAGGCTCATAGAATCATAGAACCATCAAGCTTGGAAGAGACTTTTAAGATCATCAAGCCCAGCTGTTAACCCAGCACTGTAACCCCTAAACCACTAAACCACATCATCCACTCCTCCTGCCCAGATCCCTCTAGTTTATATACTGAGCTTGACTTTCTCTGGTATGGAGCATCCCTTTGGCCAGTTCAGGCCACCTGTCCTGGCTGTGCTCCTGCTCAGCTTTTTGGGCATCAGGAAGGAAGTTGATTAAGGAAAGTGAAAAGTCATTGACTTGGGTAAGCACTACTGAGCATGTTTTATCTCATTATTCTAATCCTAAAGTGAAAACACAGCACTGCACCAGATACTAGGAAGAAAATTAACTCCATCCCAGCTGAAATTAGGACAATCTTGTAAGGATGAATAAGTGATTTGGGAGAAAATAGGGCAAATGGATTTTCTGTGCTAATATACCCTAAGGATATATGGGTGTATTTGATTTTAACTATGACTGGAAATCTCTCAGAAACTCCTATCAAACTCTCTTGAGAAATTGCAATCAGTGACAGAGTTACATTTCTGTTGGCTTTGTTTTGGTTTTTGTGTTTGTTTGTTTGTTTTTTGTTGGTTTTTTTTGGTTGGGTTTTTTTTTTTTGGTTGGGGTTGTTTTTGTTGTTTTTCTTGGTTTGTGGTTTTTGGGGTTTTTTTTGTGTGTAGCAGATTTTGTTCTTTATGAAGTCATTTACATAATGTGGGATAGTCAGTGACATGTGGAAATATAGTTCAAATCAGAGAAGTCCAGGTTATTGATTTATGGAGCATAAAGAGGATAAAGCCCAAGTTACAGTTCAAAGCAGATTTTTTCTTCTCTAATTTTGACTGCAGAACCAAACATTTCAATTACTTTAGGACTATCCTGTGCCTTTGAAAGTCACTACAAAGATGCAGTCCTGTTAAACAGAAGGTAGGGAGGGAATTTAATTTGAATTTGGGAGAAAAATCAAATTACTAATCATCTTGAAAAAAATATGAAAGAGTTGAACACATGGAGAAAAAACAGTAAAGCTAGTCTACAGCAAAGTTATTTTTTTAATGTGACTACTTACAGGACATCAAGTTTTTCTCAGTATTCTTATCAGGATTTTTACTTTTTGTATTCTTCTATATTTGAAATGTGCATGACATAATTTTAATGGGCAAATACCCACTAAAAAGCTGTTATAGCTTTTGATAAATAATTTTGTATGTTCACCATAGAACACATGCAATCTTAATGGGAAAGGGTGGGAATCAACTGGTCATCAAAGTAGTATAGCTCAGTTTTAGGACTGAGATGTTTGTTGAGGACCAGCTTTGTGTAATAGTATGAAAAACTGCCTGAATGGTACAAAGATTATCATAGAGGATTCTGCATTTTTTATTTCTATTTTCAACACTAGGATAGTACAAGTATGCTCCATAGAATTGTCCAAACCTGTAACTTCTTAACAAAGCCTGTGGGAGATACTACAACACAGAAATGAATTAAAGCAGCATTTAACTACATTTACTTTTTCTGGGGCTTATCCCAGTTTTTTAAGGCAGCACATTTTCTGTAATTAGTCTAAATATGTGCTTATGAAAATTTGTCCATTTTATCTCCTCATGTCCTGAATCCAAGAGATAAATCCTTTAGCTAAGTTCAACCACATTTAAAAGAAAGTACACAGTTCAAACACTGGAAAAAAAAAGAAATGTAAACAAAGTCATGTTTTTTCATGTTAATTGGATGTTTCACAAAGGTGACTTGAACTTGAGAACATGCTCGTTCTCCCCAGAATGATCAAGAAAAATGTGTGAGTTCACAGCATGATCTCTGGCAAAATATTTAGAACATTTAATAAGAGCATTCTTCATTACAGAAGTACTACTGATTTGCTCAAAAGATCTTGACCTGTTTTCCTCAAGCCCTGGGGAAAAGAGTTGAATTTGACACTTAACTACTCTTAAGGGTTCTTTGTATAATGAAAATTTTGGATAATGTTCATAGGAGATGCTGTATTATTCATACTAACAATGATTATTACCAATAAGGAATTGTCAAAACTAGTTAAAGGAATGGCAAAACCTGTCAAACTTTCTGCTGACATTTCTGTTTTAGTTCCTTGTTTAGTGTATACAACACTCATTTTACTGGTTGGGTCCAAATGTCAAAGATCATAAGCTTAAAAATACTGAATTGGATGTCATAATTTCAATTTAAAAATAAGAAGCTCTTAATTTTATCTCATATTTTTTTTCTTTGAAAATTTCCAGTTTATGAAAACTGGTGTGTTTCTATTTCACGGCAAGTTAACCTCTCTTATGTTTTCTCTGATTTTTATTCAACATGCCATAGCATGCTGCAGGGTGTCTGACACTTCTTTGCAAATGTACAGATAAGCAGTAGGCAGCAGAACATCAACTTAAGGTAATTGAAATCAGAAAGTCTTATATCTTCATTTTTTTGGTTCAAATTAGTCAATGAAAGGTTCGATGAGCAGGGTGTAAATAACGGCAGAATTAGAAGCCCTTAGTCTCTAATTATATTAGGTGAAGTTGTATATGAATAAAACATAAGAGAATGTTGACATAATTTGCTGTAGACATTAATTGCTCTCTCAACTGGATGTTCAATGTTGCAATTTTTGAGGGGTTAATTAATTAAAGTGAGCAAGATCATACTATTCAGATGCTACTGAATTTAGATTACTCAATGAGCAATTTGATCTTATCCAATGATGCTACTGCAAGTCCTTTGCTGGAACTGGAAAATAATCTTCAGTCAAGTAATTAATTTCCCACAACTTGCAAAGAATAAAGCATTTACAAACTGTATGTAATAGGAAAGGTTAAACACAAACTTATGCCAGAGGTTCCAGGAAGAGTATCGGTCAGAACTGTAAGATTTCAGAACACTTGATATTTTTCAGCACCTAGTTCCTTTAAGGATCTACCATCAGCATGAGTGCTGCAAAATCTTGAAATCATCCTATTTAATTTGGTTGTGTTTGGATTTTTTTTGGTTGGTGTTGTCTGGTTTTTGTTTTTGGTTTTTTTTTTTGGTTTGGCTTGGTTTCTTGTTTGGTTGGTTTTTTTTTAAATTTCATGACAGTAAATTCCTATTCCTGCCATTGAATTTAAACCTCTGTGTAGTCTGTTTTTTGTGTAACTATGGGAATGCCCAGCAAGAACACCTATTTCTATGTTGCAGTTCACAGAGCATCCTTATGTTTTCCTTTGCTGTCCAGCTTTTCCTTTTCTGTCACTGAGGCTACCTCCTAACAACACATGCCCAGCATGATTTGGAAGTCTTTTGGTAGGACTTTACTGATAAAGGCTAAGAAGGTAGAACTGTAGCTGAAAAATTGAAATATGAATTAAACCCCAAGGCTTTAGATTAAAATATTTTAAATCTGACTAAGAAAAGTTAAATTCCTCAAGCTATATTTAAGCACATACACAGAAATGTCCTTTTTTTTTCATAAATATAATCAGCCATAAATTCTTTCAAAAGTTAAACTACACAAATCTGCAAAGAAGTATTTTCCTAAAAGTAAGCTCCTTAATGTGTATTGAGAGACCATACAGACTTAACATTAAAGGCAATATTTTTCCTTTTGATTTACATTTCTTTCTAGCTATGCTTTTTCATATCATCTATCTATAAGATAACACTCCTTCAAGCAGAGGTACTAGTTTCAGCCATAGAAAAATGTGTAAAGAATTAAATGTGCCACCTATTTTAATGTGTTTTTTATGTTTTGGAATTAGTAAATAAAAATAATATTAATATGAATAAAGATTTTCAAACAGACAGTTTATTCAAACAAAATGGACTTAAAGGTCAGGTTTTTTGTAAAAAAAGGTTTTAAAATATTTTGAAGAAAAATTTCTAGTTAATTATTAGTAATTATTCCTAGTTAAAACTTCTGAAAACAGCATGGAGTAAAGTAGTGCTTTTAAGACCTAGAGCCTGAGGGAAACATACTTTTAGAGGAGTTGTCTAGAACTTTATGTTGTCTCTGTCTAGAATACAGGATAATTTTCCTCTTAAAATATAATATGTTTAAGAAGATTTAGTATTTAGGATGGCAGAAATGGTCCTACATATAGTTTTAAAAATTAAGCAATATTTTGATGGCTTATTATTATAATTTTATTTTACTTTACTTTTTATATTCACAGTCTGGACATGTGAAGAGAAGAGAAGAGAAGAGAAGAGAAGAGAAGAGAAGAGAAGAGAAGAGAAGAGAAGAGAAGAGAAGAGAAGAGAAGAGAAGAGAAGAGAAGAGAAGAGAAGAGAAGAGATCTGCCTTTAATAGCTAGCAAAGCAGCTAAACATTTCCAAATTCTATTTGGAAGTCTCAAAGTCAGATGCGTGTTTAGTGTCCTTGAAGTGACATTGATGAGCTTAAACTACTGAAGCTAAATAAAACCCTTTGGAGTTTAACTTTTCCGTAACATAAAAAATCCACTCTGCAGCACACATCCTTCACTTTACCTAGTTGAGCAGTAGTGAATCAAAATTAATTGTCTTTGAAATGCATACGCTTTACATCTTGAAAGCTAATCATTATCACTAGAAGAAATGTCTGCTATATAATGAATAAATTCAAGATGGAATGAAAGAGTCTTTCTTTTTCATATTCTCTGATCATAATTTGTTATGCTAACATTAATCTGTGAAGAGACAGAAATCTTAGCCAAAAAATGGAGAATTAGCTTGACTCAGTTACTAACTTGCTATGTCACCTTGATAAAGTTGGAGAAACACATTATATACCTTTTCTGCTGAAAAAAACACAACGGAAGAAAAGTTACTGACAAACTCTGTGTTTTCTTTCAATCTTCTCTTCTAAAACAACAAAAGTGCCTTTTTGATAAAAGACATCTTTAAGACAACCTTGAAATGCTGTAGATATCTTCACTCTAGTCTAGTGAGCTAGCTTATGTCCATGTTCTTTTGCGGCAGTTGGGATGCATTTGCCTGAGTTAGTGTTCCAACCTCCCTGCTCCCATATAAAGGACAGACACCACTGCCCACATGCAGCAAGGTGAACTGGAGCTCAAAACTGAGAGAAGCCCCTATTTTAGATTTCATGTTTTCGTGGAAGAGATTGTAATCTAAATATAATAGAAAGGCTGTCCTTTTAACTTATGTTTCTTGTACGAACAACACAGGACTCAGACTATTAAATATCAATCTTCAGGTCCTGTGAGGCTCACTGGAAGTGCATATTTTTAATCTTTGACAGTTGTTTAAACACACTAATCTTTGTTATTGTCTGTTTCCAAGTTTTACCTGGATACCTCAAGAGAGGCAGAATTGGTGAACAGTTTGCAAAGTCACGATCCAAAACCTCCTGACTCTGGTAGAAATCTGACAGCTAAACAAAAAATCTGCACTGGAGCAGAAACAATAACAGTGAAGCTCTGCTTCAGCACACCGTGGGACTGCCAAGACCTTGCTCCAGGAAAAGTCCTGCAACTTGGTCAGCCAAAGGCGTATGACAACCTGCCCTTATGAATGACAGTGATAGCCTGCTGGCAGCTTCAAGGATTGCACAGTTGTCTAGGAAACAACCTTTGAGTAATCTATTACATGTTTGCAGCATGCCCAAAGTTTAGATGTTCTCTGGTTTACAGCACATGACTCACAAACTGCAGGGCTGCCATCATGGTGGGAATATTGCAGTTCTGTGCTTGTGAGGGAAGGCTGCATGTACAGCAACTCAGGTGTGAGTACACAACTCACATGGCAGGGCAGGGGCTAAGCAGAGCATGACTTAGGTTGATACAGAAAAAAGTACTAGAAGATAATACTAATGTTATATCTGCAGTTTCTTGTTAATGGAGAGTTTCTGGTGAGTGAGCCCAACAGGGAGCGACTGCAGCTCTGGTGCTTGGGGCAGCAGTCTGGGGAATGCTGACATGCACACTCACACAGAAGGACCTACCACTGAAGGACTCACTGACACGCTGTATGTCAGCGTTAGAGCATCTAGGGCACAACTATATGGATATGGTCAGCTCTAATCTCAGCACACTGCTGTTGTGAGAACACATGGAAAAAATCTCAAGCTGACATGCACTGAACAGCCAGAGACTGCTTTGTTATTCATTGCTGAAGTATGATAGTGTTCAACAAAATAATAATATTCTGTATCTTCAGCCTGTGAAGTACCACAGGAAAATCCTATTGTGAGTGCCACAGAGAAAATAAAGACCAAGGTATGTGGAAACTCAGGAGGAGACAGATTACAGGGAGATAATACTGTACAAGTAACTAATGGGTTTTCTATTATTATAATACAGCAACTTCAGCAAAAGAATAATTAGAGATAGATAAGCACAAGGAAGCCTGTGGAGCAAATAAATTGAAGCTTTAAACAAATATTTCACTATGAGTGTCAGTATTTATTCAGAAGCCAACAGGAAAAGAAATCAGCAGTTTCCTGAAGTGAAGCATTTTAAGGCTCAGTGAATATTCATACTATTTTACAAAATCTGTAAATAAAGCCAGCTTTGTTAAAAGAGGGATTTTCCCCCACTACATTCCTTTAAGCAATTATTTCTTTTAAGCCAATTCTTTTGTGAGCATATTATCTTTTTTTAAAAAGTCCATACATGAGTTATTAACTCTTAGTTTTCTGTCTTTTACTGATTTTTGGCTGGTTTATTTGTTTCAATAGTGTTCTTATTGTTCTACGTGTGGTTTGCATGCTTACTTAATTGAAATGCTGAGAAATCCTTCCTTTAATTGCAGTTTCTCTTATTCCAAGGTTCAGATATTAAACTGAATAAATAATTAAACAAATTTATATCCCTTTTTATGCAGCCAACATATGTGTATGGCAGGCCAGCAAGAGCTTCGTGATATCAGCCCCAAAGAGGATGTCCCTATGAGCTGTTGAAATAGAAGACTGTTTTCCAAAAGGGTCAGATTTTGCTTTGTTGCTTATACTCAGTAGGACTTTATTCCGTGAGTCATTCTAATTAATAAGGCTCACAGAATGATAATAGTCAGCATGACTTACTGGATCATAATGTGGCCTAAATTTGGAGTCTTTACTGTGAAACTCAAAGATAACTAAACAATTATTCTTATAAATGCCTGATTGTCTTTACCAGTTTCATGTCATGACAACTTCAAATTGTCTTACTCTGGGAATTTATTTTGGTTAGCAACTCAATGCAGTAGCAATTACTATGTGTTTTTGTGTGCTATGTTATTTGTTATACAAAAAGATGTTTGATTATTTTGTGATAACTTAGATTATGCAATTGTTATTTTGTGAAACACTTTTTTAAACTAAAACTAGTAGTCATGACTTCCTTTTTCATTCCACATTATTCTTCATCTTTAGGGGAGAAGGATTTTTAGAAGTGCTAGAGTTGCTAGTAGACCCTCCAGAATCCTTCCTTCTTTTCCAGACATGGATTCAATTAAAAAAGAAATTATCCATTCAAGCATGTCCATTGAAGTGTGTGTGCACACAAGAAGCACACATAGGTGTATTATAGGTGTATTAAAGGAAAGCAAATCTGCAGGAGCGGGGTATGTACCAAAAGGCAAGCTGTGGGGCAAGAAAACCAGCCTGGGTGAATGGTGAGCTTTAGCTGGAACTCAGGGAAAAAAACTTTGAAAGAAGGGGCATGCACCTCAGGAAGAGCATAAGAATGTTACTGGGTCATGTGAAGAGAAAATTAGAAAGGTGAAAGCTCAGCTAAAACTCAATCTGGCAAACTCTGCAAATGCTATTAAAAAGTGGTTTTATAAATACATTAATAGCAAAAGAAGGAATAAAGAAAGTCTTCACCCTTCATTGGATGTGGAGAGGAACATTGTCAGCAGGGATGAGGAAAAGGCTGAGGTACTTAATGTCACTTTTGTCTCAGTTTTTAACTGGGAGACCAGCTATCCTCAGGGCAACTAACCACTTAGCTGGGATACAGGATTGGGGAGCAGCCAGGACGAAGCAGTCACTGATATTCTGGCCCACTTAGGAGCAGTATCTGAGGCAGCTGGCATTGTCTAGTCAAGAGAAAAGAGGCTGGGGTGAACTTATCACTCCCTACAATTACCCGAAAGGAATTTATTGAGGCATGGGGATCAACCTCATTTCCCATATATAATTAGTGAGAAGACAAAAGGAAATGGCCTCAGCCTGTGACCAGGAAGGTTTGGGTTGGACATCAGGAAAATTTTCTTTACTGAAAGGGTTGTCAAGCATTGGAATGGGCTGCCCAGGGAAATGGCTGAGTCACCATCCCAGGAAGTGCTCAGGAAATGACTGGATGTTGTACTTAGTGCTATGGTTTAGTTGACATGGTGGTATTCGATTAAAGGTTGGACTTAGTGATCTTGGAAGTCTTTTTTAATCTTAATGATTCTGTGTTTCTATTATTCCACTCTATATTTATGTATATCAAATGAACAGCACACCCAGTTAATCTATCAGTGTATGTAAATCATGATCTTTTGGATTATAGCTCTCAGGGAGTGAGGCTTTAGTCAGGCACAGTGTGCCATTGCAAGTCAGGCAATTTAAGACGCTATGATTCCATTTCCACCTACAAGGGTTTAACATTGACTCCCTTTCAGAGGTTACCTTCCCCTCAGCTATTCTGGGATAACTGTCCATGTAATTATGCCATAAATCCAGCCCCATCAAAGTAATATAGCTAAGGAAGCCCTACTAATAAAACTGTGTAAGATATTGTGATTACTTGGACAGAACTAGGCTAGGTGCTACTTGTGCAGGGTTTTTTGCAGATCTGAGGCCTGAGTAATCTTGGACAGGCAACAAACAATTCTTTGCCCTAACTCAAGTGTATAATCAGAAGAATTTTTGATGATGGCTTTACTTTTCCTTTCTTTCTATTTTTAAATTTTAAAACTGCAAAAACAGTGATTAATTCACAAAGCTGTTAAGGCTTAACCAGCATCAAAAAAATTCATGTCAAATATCTGTGAGTCAGAGTAACAAGGGCCTGCTCTTGTATAAAAGCACAGTAACCAACCCTAAGGCTTCAGGACAATTATTTATATGTACTTTGTGAGAACAACATCAAGATGGGATATGGCACATGTGAAATCAAAGACATTTTAGCCATCATTACTGTTAAAAAACAAGCCATAAGCTCAGGGACCATGCCATTATACTACTTGTAGCCTGACTCCTCAGGAAAGTTGGGCTCACACAATCATACCTGTGATCAATATCTGTACTTATATAGATTTTTTTTTCTCCCTTAACTATGAGATATCATGACCAATATCAGTCAGGAGTAGAGATCTCTGAGGAAGTTGAATATTTCATGAAAAGAGCTAGCCAGGAAAAGGAATGGAACATTATGCATCTATGACTGAGACATTTCTCAGTTCACCAAGCCTGAGAAATTATCATGGCCCTACCAAATTTACAGAACTAACCAGAAGAGCAACTAATTATCAAGAGATGAACTCAAGACAACATGAGAACCAGAAGTACACGTTATTTGGCGCTAGATATTTCATACCTCAGCAATGAGTTGCAAATCTTCCAGCTGGAGAAAAATGTTCAGTAGGATATTCAAGACCACTCATCCGACTTCATTGCTTCTTCTTTTAGTTTTGATACCAGAAATGCATTGAGTGTGAGATCCAAAAGGGCCTTCTTAGTGGCGCTATAGCTAAAGATATTCCATATCATGCTTTTGGTGTATTCTCCAGCCATGTATATACCTTGCTCTTCTGCTCTGCCCTACAAATGTGTGGTATGTCACTCTTCTGCTCTGCTTTGCAAAGTCACTGAAGCTTTGGATGAAGAAGCACTGGGAGCCTTATCTCCACTTCTGAGGTGAAGGACTGATGTAGACATATTGAATGTCTGTAGCAGTTTTCTCATACAGGCCTCTTCATTTCACCAGGCTGGAGTGACTTATGAGAGCTAAAAGAATAGATGATGATTCAGAGGAGCAGCAACCTGCAATTGATCTGCAAGAGTTGAAGCAGCCAGCAGCATTGCTAGAAGTCAAGCCAAGGCATGAGGAGACCTGGCTGGAGACCTGGAGTTTTTTCTCCAGATTCTTTTCTTTTGTATAAATGAAATCTGAAAAGACACAAATAATAGTACAGCTGTTTTTAGGTGAGACTGCATCTTTAAATATTAGTTTTTAGGAGATGTGCAGGGAAATTAATATTCTTTCTTTAAATCTTTTGCCTAATTTCACTACTTTGCAGAATTTATTCATGCAATGTAATAACATTTATTTAGCAAGCAATTTCTTCCTCTGTTTCAGCAAACCATTATTTTTGTTTCAGTAACAATTGTAATGGGTTTCTAAACAGTTGAGACACATGCTATTGGGTAGATATCTAAATTAGTCTGTAAACTTTCTTATCTCTCTTTTCCTGTCAAGCATTATGCTGAGTCACTTTTACACACCTTGATAGCACAGTATTAACACAGGCTATTTTTATTAAGAAGTTGTGGAAAAATGTGTGGGATTTCTTTGGCAAAAATGTTTAGTCCAAATGTGGATGCCCTGATGGAAAGAGTTGAAAAATTGCAGGAAGTGACAAATGAAACTTGTCACAATGCCCAAGAATTGGCACTTGTTAACAGTGAAAGAACATGATGTCTATCACTGCATTCAACAGCAAGGCTTAAAAATGAATAGATTAATCATTGCTCATTTTAAAGTATTATTAAGGGTTTAATGAAATTGTTGGAACAGTGGGATACACAGAGTAGCATAGCCAATGATATTTTACACCCTGTATTAAAGGAACTGTTATAAATGGTATTTAAAGGTAATTTTGACTGTAGACAATTATTGGCATGGTTGTTTTTGCTTTTCTAATTGATCATCTCACACAGCTTCTTGCTTTGGATAAATTCATCTCAGGCTATATCTAGGTAGCAGGATGCCTCATGCTTCAGCAGGCTGACTTCTGCACATTAAACACATGAAATCCTGCTCAGACAGGAACAAACAGTAAAAACACCAATTTGGTGTAAAAGGATGTTTTTATCTGTTACACTTAATATTTTCCTCTGCACACCTTGTAGAGCAGTCTGAAAGGATCACTGCGAGAAGGGCAGTACATTTTAAAATGGCAAGACTGCCTAAATTTTTCAGCTCTATGCCTGAAATGGTCAGGTAAATTTAATTTTTTTTTCCATTAAGATTCTTGCTTTGTCTGATATCTCTGCATAGGGAAATGTAAGTGGAAACATGTGTACAGTGTATTTAGGAAGTTTTTGTGGAGAAGTTCCCTGTTGAGCTGCATTTATCAGCTGTTGGGAGGAAAGATTTAAAAGGGCAAGGATGACGATGAGGATGGTAGATTCATTCAAGTGACTGTGCAGCTGGGAATGTCAAGGCCTGGAGAATAGCAGTGTGGGAAACCCCCTATATTATTTCTATTGATGTTTATCCTCTGTTTTGAGAAGTAGAATTTCTGTATAGAGCTAGCATAGGTGCTTTTAAACTCTTGGAGTCACTCTCCTGGGCATGCTTGAGATTCCTGTTTTGGGACAGAGAAGATCAAAACTCCGAGAGCATAAAAAAGCACAGGGAGATCACAGCATGGTGGAAAACTACAAAATGTGCTACTTAGTATTCATATACAAATTGCATTAGCACTTTCCCAAATGGCATATTATTATTTAGAACATGCTGCAGTCAGACATAACAACTGTAGGGAAGAGACAGAGTCACTGACAGGTACATGAAGAAAAATATTTTTGGCAGACTTTATCAAGTCTGTGTTACAGCCTCACAGCAGCAGATGAGATCACAATGTGCTAATGTCTGCACAGCCGATGATTTCCCATCTCACTTCCCTCCTCCCAGCACCTGACCTACTTTACATCACTTTACCCCGATGGGCTGTATGAAGCACTTGAAAGCCTTCAAACCGTGGAGATCTCGTAATGCTCCAGATACAAATCCTCAGTTATTACTGTCCATCATTTATGTGCTAGAAACATCCCACTTGCCGTTTACAGGCATAAATTATCAATCTGTGTCAGGCAACTGTTTTAGTACCAGAAGCACTGTACTGCTAAGGGAGTTACAGCTGTCCTGAACTATTAGTTGCAGATAAGAGTTTCAGCAAACACTTCAGGAAACTCTCTCCTCCTCTCTGGTTAGTATTCTCTGGGCTACTACTGCCCTCTAATAGAACATAAGAGATATTTTTATTGTGCAGAGAAAGGCTATAGGATTCCTCACATAAACTATAAGTATTTCTAAAATAGAAATGTAGAAATAAACCACACAGTTCTTAAACAACTAAAATTAAAATATCAAAGAGTTAATTTGGCCAAATGGAAATTTACATAACCTTTCTCTCTTATTAGTATAGAACAAGTGCCTCAAAATAGATAGAAAATTTAAATCAATAGAAAAAAATTGAGAAAAACTTTGGAAAATTATGTGTGCCTTTTAGCAATCTGAGTGTGGCAGATGATATAAAAACATAATTATAAACAACTATCCTTAAAAAATGTTGTGAAATGGTTAAAATATTGCACACAGGATACATTCAGAAAAAAAAACCAAATTAAAAACCCATCAAATGAATAGTTATTAGCTGCATTATGTTCCCTCCACTGCTTTACCCACAGGCATTATACCATTATTGCAGTTATTGTATATCACAAATTACAGACCATCTCAAATATTTGCTACCATAGAATTACAGCCTCAGGGAGTGCCAAGTTTTCTGCCATCAGCATTCAGGACACTACCTTTGCGAGGATAACAAGAGAAATTAAAGCAGGCAATCAACAATGTGGAAAAACTGCAGAGAATTATAGCATATAATATTCTACTTCCAAGCTATTATAAAATCCAAGCCTGTACTTACATGCTGTGCAGTCTCAGGTTCCTAAGAATGCAGAGCCTACAGCAGGGCAGCGCACCTGAGGGTGCACACACAGGTGCGCCTGGGCTCAGTTGGCATTCCAGAGCTTCATGGCCAAGCAAAACAGTCAGTCTGGAGCTGGAAATCTTCACTTCCGACACCAACCAAATCATACTCTTTTTTTCTTTGTTGGGGTGGCTGAAATGTGGCCAACAGCTTTTGAGAGTTTTTATGAGACTGCAGCGAGATGGGACTTAGTCTTCTGAGGTGCCTTGGAAACTCAGGACAGTAACTGGCTCTGACCAAGTCTGGCTTCTTAGTGCTGCTGGTATGGAAAATACTTCCTGCATTTCTTTGCATGTACTGAATTTTGTGAAAGAGAGTGAAGACCTCCTAAAATGTGCAGCTTCAGGCCAATGGCTGTCTAGAAGATGAAGACCACAGTCCCATGTATGAATTTCTGAACACACAAATGAGTCCCAGTAGGAGAGAAGGGAAGGGAAGCTTTGGCTATTAAACACAAAACTATTTTGGCTTACCTGTTAAAAGCCTGGGGAAGGCTGGAGAAAAAGGGCTATTTTGCCTAATGCCTTTATGCATCAAAACTTATTATTTCATCCAGCAGAGGTCATTTGAGAGTGTATCTAGAGAGGGAAGCAGATTACTACTTTGATGCAGAGTGTGTTTTCCTATGAAGCAAAAGATCAGAAGTCCAGGAAGTAAGGATAGAGTGAAGAGTAAGGTACTATGCAGAGGTAGGTACATAGCACTAGAAGCCTGTTCCATAGTTTGGATTAGCCTTTGGTTTTGCCCTTTACTACTTTGTGTGTGGCAGATTTCATTAGAAAATTATATATTAAATTTTTATACTTCAAGTCAATAAACGAGTCTCTATTTTCTTGGTGTGTTCAGTCTAAAATTTGTTGCAAGAGACAGAGTGGATTTTTGCCTCCCCCAGAAATGATGAGAATAATTTATTTCTAATTTTTGCTATTACTGTCTCAGGCCACGCTATTAAGAAATAGCTATTCTGGATAGTGGAATGAAAACAAGAAATATTCCCTCCCTGATGGTAATGGTGGCTATTAAATCTAAAACCCCAGAGCAATGTAAAGGTCTAGCATGATAATGTAATATGATCACTTTGTCTCTCTCAATGACTTAGGACTGACATTTATGTTTCCAAACAAGCCCTGATTTTTTTCAGTATCTGCCACATTACTATGCTTTGGACAACTGCATACCTTACTGTCATGCCTCTGACTTGTAATTTATGTCTCCTTACTACCCACAAGTGGGAGTCAAGAGCCTTAAGTTAGGTACAGGTGTCTACTCATGAGTGACTAAGTGTTACACAGATTTATCTGGCCAGTCCACTCCTCCCTTTATTCCCAAAGCTCACTTAATGTTTAAATGCATCTGTAAAATCACAGTGCAAGATTTTATATACTGCTTATGGAGAGGACTTGGCTTCTGAAGTGCAGATATAGAGGAGTACTGATCACCTGTAAGCTATTGATTAAAGCTCTTCAAAGGGAACCTAGTGATTTGAATTTCTGACATTTATGGTTCATACTTGACAAAGAGGGTTTTAACGTTAAAAAATTAATGAAATTTCTGATGTATAACCGTGTTTTGAGTCATTTGTCAGGCTTCACAAGGAATGATTCTTCTGCTGGAGTTCTGCCTCTTTCTTAAATTTTCACAAAAAGCCCAATGAACTCCTGTCTGATGGAAGTGAAAAGCTAAACCAGCTGTTTTATTTCCTACATTACAACTAATTTAGAATCAATAGGCTCAGATACTTATTTCATATGACACACAATTAATGTTCATTAACAAAATACTAGGAACCGAGAATGCACTTTGGCTTCTGAAGCCAACGGCACTTTTCCCATAAATTCCTAAGCAGCCCAATTTTTGTTGCTACTCCTGTGAATGTTGAATGCCCCCCTCAACATCATGACAGTTTCAGATCATTTTACAGCATGGGGGGCTGGGCAGAGGTCCGCCTATATGGCCCACTTGTTCCTGCAAGACTGAATGAGTTGACAAGAGGAAAGACTGAACTGTCTTTGACTGGCAAATTAATACACATGCCTCCGGGATATGGTGCCCCTGACTGAGATTATCTGGAATACTGACAATTCCAACTAATTTCTTGAGCGGAACTTCTTTTCAGATTTCAGTCTGTGATTCGCAGCTTTTGTGCCATGTTCCAGGTCCTCCTTCTTGAAGGCAATTTTGGTGAATTTTGGCATCTCCTTGTTGTAAATCAAAGTTGTTTAAAAAATTTCTCTCTGGGAAGCAAAAGCTGAAGTAGCAAAGCTCCAAAATTACATTACATCAAAGGAGTAAGGCACTCAAGCACAGTATTAAGTAAGGTGAGAAAACCTTTCTGAAGCAGAAGAGCAGGAGGGTTTTGAGATTCTTAAGCTCACCTTTATAGAGTTTAACAATCTTATGGAGAGTAAAAATTCAGACATCATCAGCTGTTTATTCTTATACTACATTTTCTATGGAGATGTAGTACTGGCCTCAAGGAAGCAGTAAACCCTGCATTTTCAGGGTTTGCATAGGAATGCTATGAACTTTTGTTCTTCAGTCCTAACAGTTAGAGTAGCAGGATACCATACTTGATCAGTGGAGTCAAGCAACAGGAAGACATAATGACATTCTACTCTGGAATTGACAATAAGACTAAGAATCAAGGAAGCAATTCTTCTACTTCTGGCATTCATGCACTGAATAATGATGGTTGCAATCCAAAACTAACTATTTATTGTATAGTTCTTTTAACACCTTAATGTTGAAAAAGGTATCAGTCCAGAGGAGTTTATTCTTTTTTTACTTAAAATAAAGCAAAAAATCCCTTGGTCGCTGTCTTTTTTAAAGTCTTTGTGTTTGTCTTTTATCCAAATCTTTCCCTATTTGAAACTTGGCAGGCAGTAAAACAGGGTTACTTTAAATAAAAAATGAATTTCTTATGTATATGTAAAAAAATCATGGCATTTCTAAAATGGCCTGGCATGCAACTAGAAACTATTTTTAACATTCTGTTGGACCCGGGCAACAATTCAGCAATAAACAAACATAGTAGCCAAATTTACTTAATGGTTGATCCATTTTATCAACCATCTTTTAGAGGAAAAAAAGAAATGGACAAACCTAAACCTTTAATAAGAGCAATAGTCTATTAGAACCAGAAAACATTATTGGTACAAATAGAGAAAATTACATACTAACTTCTATAGCATTGCATCACCCAGGTATAATAAAATTGATGAGTCCATATAATAAAATTTATGGAACTGAGGTGAATTCCATTTATTTGAATATGCTCAGTTATGTTTTTGTTTATTCCCATAGCAGATGTTTAATTTACAAGGCAGGCAATTATTACAGCTCTTCCAAACAAATAAGAACAGATTACTCAAACGTTCACATCAGTTTTTATGTTTATCATTAGTTTTATGATGCATCATGAATATTCAGTGTTAAGAAAAAACTCTCATTATGATACCTAGAATACCTTAAAATTATGGTTTTCATCTCCAAATGGCGTCTCATCCTGTTTGAAAACACTGCTAATGTGTATTACTATGAGCTGAGCTTAAATGCTAATAGGGATTGCTCAAATATCTTCCTGATGCTTTCAAATAGATTAGCTTTGCATTCACAATAGTATGGATGTAGCCAACTATGTTACATATTTTTTTACATAAATAAAGGAGTTTTGATTTGTATTCCAGAGAGAATTCTGGAGGCTGAAGTGTTCTAGTTTTTTTATCAAGACAAAGCAAACCAACCAAAAACATTCAACCCCCTTTTTTTTTTTCTCACAAAACAAATAACTACCTAGATATTTGCCTTGAATTTTCAGGTAAAGTCAGTACTATCCAGCTGGCCTTTAGCTTACAGCATGTTTTCTGGAATATCTCCCACGTTAGAAGGAAATCTTTCCATCAGGAGAGATGCCATGGTACATTCTGAATGCACATTATAAATGCACACTGGCTATTACTTAGCTGTTTGAGTTGTTTGGTTTTGTTTTGTTTTCTTTCATTTTGGCTAAACTGACTGGGGTTTCGTAAATAAAAGCAGAGTGTCTGTCTATCATGGAAGGTGTGCATCCCATATGCACGTGGGTATGAGACAAGTCTGAGAAAAAAATATCTCCCTTCTTATTGCAGTTTGCTGAGTTTTATGTTAGAAGAAAAGGAAATAAGTTTCTTCCCCAAATTTCTATAGTGCCTAACTCACGTCAATTTGCCAAAATTGTCACTCTTTTCATTACATGACAAGATAAGAGAAGGTTTCAGGGTTAGATAAATTTATTCAGATAAACTTTTGTGGAATAATTTCAGTAAGAACATACTATGTAGTGCAAGATGGATGAAGTGTTAAAGATTCCACTGGAAAACAAGTATCTTTTGTTAAAAGTGATTGTTATTGCAAAAATTTGTCTTTACTCACTTGACAAAAGCACTCTGGACAAAATCAAAATAAATCAAAATAACACCTGCCACCTGTTCTTTACTTACAGTAAAAATTCAATTAGAAACTTCAGCTGTAAAACTACTTTCATATAAACTTGTGTAGCATTGTTTTATAGGGTTCAGATCTGTATGAATGTGAAATTTATAATTTTGGGTATTTTCTTATCTCCCAGGTCCTAAGAAAAAATTCTAATACCCTTGCCACTTCAAAAATATAAATAAAATGGTGCTTTCTGCATCAGAAGTATTGGAACAGGCTGCCCAAGCAAGTGATTGATACCTCCCTGGAGGTATTTAAAAGACATGTAGATGTGGGGCTTAGAGACATGGTTTTGTGATGGTCTTGGTAGTGCTGGGTAAATGGTTGGACCTTGAAGGTCTTAAATGTCTTTTCCAAACTAAATTATTCCCCAAGCTTATGATTTACACAATGCACCTTGAGCATTACTGCACCACACAGCGTTCATATATTGTTCCTAGAGCAAATATAGTGGGTTGAAAAGATTTTGTTGTTTGAACTAAAACGTGAGGACTTCCAGGACAAAAACATCCTGCCAGTTCACACTGAAACTCTCGTCCATCCTCTTCCAAAACTTCTAACAAGTATTGATTCCCAGTTTCACAGAGAATTTCATAGCAAGAAAGGTATCTTATTAAAAATATATCATGATGTTGAGCTGCAGATCTGGAACGTCAGACCATGTTGTGCAAATAGCCATAATATCAAAAAGAAGGAACTGTGTTGATAAACTAGTGCACATAATTATTTGATTTCCACTGGAACAAAGCAAACTGCTCTAATGAGAAACAGTTCATTGCCAATGTGATTTCAGTAAGTAGCATAGAACATTTACATCACAGAGCATGCTTTTTGAGAGTAAGTACATATTATACTGCATGGGGAAAAATATGCAGGGATATTGGCAGATGTGAACATGTGTAGATTTGCATAAGAACACAGACAAAAATCGCAGCACAGATAATGCCAAGTCACTGCCTGAGGATGAACTGGGAAGGATAAGCATTAAGCAGCAACTTTGTTCCACAACTCTCTGCTAATTATTCTAATACTCCAACCACTCCCCTAGTTTCAGCCAGTTTCCATGGTATCTGAACCTCTGAACACTATAAAAATGATCAATTACTTAGGATGTCTTAATGAAGAAAATGCAGAGGTTGCAAAGGTAAGCACTGCAGTCAAGAAATTAACAACCAAGGTTGCTTGCACAGTTTTAACTCTTGCCCTTTATGAATATATATTATAGCCCTTTACCTGCAGATTGCTTCTTCAAGTATTTCACATGTTCTTTCAAGTTATATATTTTAGTCTTCCGATAATGGGCCATCCATTGAACAAACTATTTTTGTTTAGTGTTTAAGCAACATAACTCTGACAGGAATGCATTATTTTAACATTTCAGCAGTTTTTTTCTGGAACAAATACCATTAGCAACATAATGTTAACTGTTAAGAATTTTCTTTCAGCTAGTTTGATGTTTTTTCTGTGATTTGCTCTCAGTTTTCTTCCTCTTAAGACTTGATATATTTCCATTAAAGCACTGGTCTGGGTTATAGTCACATTTTTTAAAAGCGATTTATTCACAAAAGTTCTATTTAAAATGCAAACGGAGGATTTAGCCATGTAATTCTGTCAATGTTATGTTACCTTGCTGCATGTCATTGCCAGGGAGTGAAGAGTATTTCCTGCTGCAAATACACTCTACAGAGAGTGATGTATCAGCAAAGAAAAGAGAAAGAAAGAGAAAAACCACAAAACCACATTCTAATCAGTATAGAGGTTTTGTGTGTTCTCTTCAAAGGAAGGATTCTGATTTAATTTCATGTATACCAAGTTTTATCCCAGATGACTCAAACTGGTGAAAGATTTTTTAATTGAATAGGTCAGCTGTATGGTTAATTCTTTGGGGAAAGGCTGAAGTCTGTAACATGCATAGGAAAAATATAATTTTCATTAAAAGAGCTTAATGAGCTGTGCAACCTCAGATTTTAAAAGCTTTTTGATTTGCACCCTGGTTCTAGTTAGTCCCTTCCACAACCAGGGGGTTGACATTGCAGCAATGGCACTTTTTATTCTCTGGCTGCCATGCTCTGCAGGGCTCATCAGGGACAGGACAGACACACAAAGCCAGTTTCTAGGTAGTGAGAGTCAGTGTAGTGCCTTAAAGTATGCAGAGCTGTAATGAGTGCCATCAGCTCTTCCATAATCTCTATTTTTTCCTCTGCAGATTAGAAAAATTATCTCATTGTTGTAGTGCTCGCCAGAAGAGGTTTGCAGTGATATTGTAGCTGTGGCTAGTTTTATACTTGTTAATGTGCTAACTTTGCTTGGAGATCTAAATATGTATCATGGTACTTAAAACCAGAACTGTCCAATACTGACCAATGTAAAGGAATTTCATTACAGTGTTGCTCAAGAGATGCAGAAACTGGGGAAGCTCTTTGCAAATGTCAAAAAAATTGTTAAGCAATGACACAGGCTCCCCCTTTCCCACAAAAGGCGCTTTGGAGAAGCTGTGTTTCATCTTCCACATTAAAATATGTGAACAATCATAAAGACAACAGAGAAAAAAAGCAAACAGCCCTTTTTATGGCTCTGTGTAGCGAGCTCTCTGACAAGCTGACCCCGAGCAGATGCCAGGTATCCAGCCTGGCTGCCACCCCATCCACCTGCTCTCTGCTCTGTACCAGGCTCCTGCTGGCTGGTTCACAAAGAAGCTTCCAGGTGTTTGCTGCCTGCTGGCCCAGCCACATGTTGGCTGCCAGTTACCAGGCTCCTGCTGCCCTGTTCACCTGCTGGTATCATGCTGCTTTCCTGATGCCCTGAATCCCCTGCTGAGTGGCAGTTGGTGTTCTTTCACTGTCTTCACCTTTTTATACATGTCATTCCTAAATGCATGACTGCATTTTCATATATCTGTAACACACACACACACAACACTCTGGCATCTTCTCTGCCCCTCTGCCTGCTTTCTTCCCTGCCCATGAATCTGCTTGAATAAGCTGGTGTGGAGCAGCAGGTTCCATTTAACATCCCAGCTGCACACTGACATTATCACCGGTGTCAGTTTGTAAGCACATCTACAGTAATTGTTGCTGAGACAGCATGTTTTGCTGTGAGATTCAGCAAGCCCCATGATTTCTCTCTACACAGGAGCTTCAGAAGCAAAGCTTACAGTCCTTGCAGTTTTTTGATTCTGTGTAGAATCCAAAATGTGCCTCTGGGATTTTTCCACTATTCGGAGTGGGGATTTCTCATATTAACATAACTATTTAGAAAGGAAATTAAACAAACTAGAAAAGATTTCACTAAGTTATTGACTCTTTTTGTTTTGTTTTGTTTCGCTGACAAAATGAAAAGCAAAATAAAACACATAAAACATAACTCACCATCTTCCACAAACAATCAAGTCCAATAGCCTTTATCTTGCTCTGAAGAAGCTAAATCTTGCTGTGAAAATAAGAGTAGCCTTACACTTCTACAGCTAGGAACACAGTTGTTTATGAAACAATAAAGTGAAAAGCAGCAAGATAGTGTTACTATAAGGTATAGAGTTTGAACACAAGTATTAACATTAGATTGTGTTCCCTTTACATGAAGTCTATGTTCAATTCCTCTTTGACGGAGCAATAACAACTTAAACAGTCTTTAGGGATACAATGAACAGGCCATACAGTTAACATGAAACATACTGTAATATTTGTGTTGTGAACGATGTTATAATGTCCAAAGGCAGATATTCCGTGGAAATCTCTGGGACTTTTTGCAGGGTGAAATTCTAGTGAACATGAGAGAGTGAGTGCAAATTAAAAAGCTAGATATAGGAGGGTATTTAACACTAGGCTGCAGTATGCATTACGTTGCAGGCTGCTTGCAAATATGATTGATTTCAGATACAAAGCTTAAGCTGCACATTGGGAGATTAGTATTTTGGCAAGCTGGCCATTACTGTAATTTCTGATAAGAACTTAGCTTAATTAATGTAGGAGATTTCTAGTGTATCTACAGCCACAGGAACAAAAAGTTTTAAAGGACGCCATGACAATCCACCATTATAAATAGTAGACCAGATTTAAAGCTTTATTACATTTGTTGGTAGAGTTGTTTTGGTTTTTTTGGGAAGGGGAGGTTTAGTGGGTTTTGGGCTTGTCTTTGACCAGTTGAGTGAGCAGGTTTACAGGTATTAAATTTATTTGTCATCAAGTAGACTTGCTCATATGCTGCATGCAAGCCCAGAGAAAAATACATCCATCTAGTCCTGTCATATGGACACAGTTACCATAGCCTTGATCAGACAGTTAAGTTATAAGGGTCAAATTTATAATGAGTCAATAGATCAAGTACTTTTGCACAGAGAAATATCACCATGTGCAAAGAGTCCTTGAAAGACTGTTTTCCGCATTGGATCAGAAAAAGAAGGACAAGATCGCAAGGAGCATCAAGTCCATGTGCTGAGCCATGCAGTCAAATCTTTTCTGCTCTTCATCCTTGCAAGTGCAGTGACTTTATGTCTGTGGACTTAAGATGTGCTTCTGTGGATGTATATAGGACCACTTAAGCCTGTTAGCTTAAAAATGGGGAGCTCTGTAATCTCTCTGAGTTGGTGTCTGCACCTGACAGATTTGTTTACAGGTGTTTACCAGCCAAACATCACCTAGAGTGCAGAAGCAGCTGCTTTAATCAGGTAGAGACAGAATGCTACTTTAATGACTATTTTAATGGCAACAGAAATTTGGGGAGGCTCACAGAACCTTTTATTTTATTCTCCATTGTTTCCTTCCACATCCAGAAGTTTTTTGAAAGTACCAGCAAGAGAACGAAGCTAGTTTACCCTAGGTGTTGTGGTGGAAATTAATGTTTTCTTAAACATGATCTCTGAAAATTGCTTTCTATAAGACATCCCTGACTAAGCATTTTGTGAAAGTTCATTTAACCTTTACAAATAAATATTAGATAGCATTTTGGCAAAGTATAATAACACCTCTAACTGAAGCTGCTATTTGTCTCATTTAAGAAAACCAACAAAACAAAACCAGGAGATAAGAAAATTTCCTGAATAATTTACAAATCTTTAAACTACTATTATCATGTAAAATGCAAAAACTGCTAATCCCTATGATGAAGCCCCACATTCACACAAAACTGTGGGGTTTTTTTCCAAAATAATGCATCTTATGAATCTATAAATAAATAAAACTGGAACAGGGAATAATCATGGAATTATGGAAGGATTTGGGCTGGAAGGAACTTTTAAAAGTAATTTAGCCCAATGCCCATGCAATAAACAGGAACATCTTTAAATAAAACAGGTTGCTCAGAGACCTGTCCAACCTGACCTTGAATGTTTCCAGGGTTGGGGCGCCCAGCATCTCTCTGGGCAGCTTGTGGCACTGTTTTACCTCACTGCAAAAAATTTCCTCCTTATATCTAGTAGACATTACCTGTCTTCTTTTGGTATGAAGTAATTTCTCCTCGTCCTGCAAAAATAACCCCCAAACTTCTATTACTAGTTTATGTACAAAAAGACCTAATTTTCTGCATTTTTTGTTCAGAATTCAGCCCTTAGCAATTTGAATCTAAAACTTGCACAAACAATGGCTACTTGTATGTACTTGTAACTTCTCACTCATGTTGACTGATAGTAAGGAAAGATTAATGGTTGTTTAGAATCAGTATCATTAATGACTACACTTTAATTTATGACTTCAAAATTGAAGGCAAAAACCTGAAACAGACCCTATGCAAATGGACTTTAAATGTGCACATGGCATGTACATTTATGCATATGGTAAAGAGTAAGTAGCCTAATTTCACTTCTGTTAAAGCTGTCTATTGCACATATGTTGGTGGCTCAGTGTACTACAGAAATGGTACAGTAGATCTTTAACTGTTAGTGAATAATATCTGTTATTGCATTGTGCTGCAGTATGTCCCACTGGCTTCACAGGCACAGAGGTATTACATCTAAAATGACTTGATGAAAACCAAAACAATTTCTCCAGCTTCCCCAACCTCTAACTACTAAAATACCTACTTGTAATATGTCTTTCTATATTTTAAGTTTCCCTAGGATAAGAAGGCAATTTCGCTTTTTATTAATTGGCAATATAATTTGACATTTTCTTTCTAAAATGTGAAATAATAAAAAGTATTTTAAAAGATAAATATAGTTTCTTAGTGATTCAGAATTCACATCTCTTTCAATGTTCATATTTCCTGCTCATCTCTGTGAACCTTACAGTAATCTTAACCACCTTACTCAGACCTCTGCTAGTTTTCCATTTGCAAAATCTTTAAATGTTGACTGTGTCACTCCTAATCCTCTAGATTACCTCTATACCATTCCTCTCCCAGTAGATTTTTCTTGCTAATGTATTGCAACAAGTTGGTTCAGCAGAGTTGCTTACAGCAGATTTAGGTTTTGTACATGAAAAACCCTTACTTTTCAGCACAGGATAACAGAGAGACAGAAGAGTCTTTGAGAAAAGAGACAAAGGTAGAAAACAGCATTCAATATCCTACCGGCAGCACTGCAGGAAGAAACTTATGTATGTAAGTTTGTACTTAATACTCTGGATCCTAATCAAATGTTGTAGATATGTTGTGCTTGGCATCTGGGCTTGTAATGAAAAGAGCTTTGTGCAGACAGAATTTAGATTAAAATCACCTTCTATTTTCAGATAATATTCCAAGTTGTCATTTCTGCAGAAAGGAAGCCTAAACTCAAGTTTGTAATAGAAACACAAAATATTGTATTTGATAAACAAAGACTGTGATCTATTGAAATGTAACTTCAGAAAATGGAGCATTTTCTTTGCCTGTCACACACAATGAAAGATGTGCTTTCCCTTGAATGCCCCTATTCTCTCACTCTCCTAGCCCTGGAGGTTCTGTTCTCCACTATCTGCAAATATGGAATGATGAGTGGAAGGTCAAAACTTGCATCATTGGGAATATAAAGAAAACATCTTTTATCTGCAGGTTAACATTCAAACTGCCTGCATTGTTTTTTGGCATTTTAAAATGGGAACTTCATGGTATCCTGAGATTTGTTTTAATGAATTTTTCTGGCACTGAGACCCTTGTATGCTTGAAGGCTTTTTCTTTTTTTGACTCCAGGGTACAAAGACACTTGCAAGGTTACACCAGGCTGTAATAACATGATGTCACCAGCTCTTATTAAAGAACAAGTTTTATGCTGGTGGAGGAAAGATCAGGGCAATTCCTGAGGAAAGAAGTGTCAGCTCTTCTCAGACTTCCTCTCCACAGCAGCTTCATCATGCATCCTGGGCTACACCACTCCACTCCCCAGATGTCTCTGTGAAGTTCTAGCCCTTGGGATGTTTGCAGCCACACAATTCATTTCTCCACCCAGAAAATAAATGGTCATGCCACAGTGCTGCAAGTATGGAAATGCATCCCTTTACTGTGGGACAAACCCACCTGGCACCAAGTTCTGCCTCATGATGACCTTCAGGGACTAAAAATAACAAGTGCTAAGAACATGCTGCTTCCTAGAAATTGCTTTTTTTTCAGAAATTGTAAAATGGTAGAAGGGGGCAAACCACATTTTAAGTTGGAATTTTGATGGTTTGGTTGTCTTATTTACTTACACATTTATGAGGATCAAGTCATAACACCTGAATTTACCTGATGGCTAAAAATAACTATACTCACAACATCTTTAATTTCCCTTTACTGCTGTTGCTGTTACTTTACTCCTTGACTGTTCACCTGTAAATATATCTACTCTTCTGGTTGCTGTTGGAACATAAAGAACATCACTCATTCTACAGCTAAAAACCTTCTTAGAGCTTTTAGCTTAAATGTATCTAGTGTTGTCTATGTTTATTTGCTTTTGCATCACAGTTATCTGTTTGCTTAAGTATCACTCCTCCTTAAAGTATAATTTAAAAACAGCAGTTATAGATCATTTAGGCCCTTTTCTAGGCTAGGTAAACCAATACATTTTAATCTCCTCACAAGACTCAGTCTTTTATCCACAGGACTTTGTAGCTGTTTACCTACTAGTTTTCACATCAAAGTCAATTTTTCTTGTTTCAAAATGCTTTCTGAATATGTCTATTCACAGAATCATGGAACAGCTCAAGTGTGAAGGGATCTCAAGAGTTCACTTTGTCCCATCTTTCATGGGAACACAAGCCAGATGAAGTCATCTAACACAGTGTCCAGTTGTATCTCGGAATCTTCTAGTGGGTAGGGACACCACCATGTCCCTGAGTAGGCTTTTCAAGTGAATTATTATTCTTGCTGTAAAAAAATTTCTTTCTTATAGCTAAGTGAAACCTCTCCCAGTGAAACTTGTATCTTTTGCTTCTTGTCTTCTCCATGTGGCTCTTTGTGAAGAGAGAACCTCCATTCTCTTTGCAGCCACTTTTTAGTGTTGGAAAACTGTGATGTGCCTACCCCTCCCCACCAGGAACACAGACAAATGACCCTCAGATGTGAGGAGCTGCTGGCCTGCTTCCATCAATCTCCATTTGCATCCAAAGAAGGGAAAAAATAAAAGAGATTTATGAGCAAGATCAATATTGAAGGAGCCTGTCATTTTTGTCTTTTCCCTGTGCTCCTCTGGGGATGAGACACTCAAGGCAGGTACTGGGAGTAAATCCTCCTGGCTACCTGGATGCAAATCAGGAGGAAGATGATGGATTTATGGTAATTCAGCCCGATTTACACCCCTGTGTCTGGTCCCTGCAGGTCAGTATGTGACCCTGGAGAGGGCCTGTGATGATCCTTATCTTCTTCAGGGAGAAAATACCTAACTCCTTTAGCTGATAGATTCAACCTAAAAGACAACACTTAGAATTGTGTTCAGCTACCTATTTTTCTGCCTTCATGGCTAGCAAAACCCATCTATGGCTTTATTATTTCTTTAATTCTTTAAAGGAGGTTTTGCATCACAGTTCCTGACTGCAAAGAGAGACTATCAAATGCAAAAAGAGAAGAGAAATTTAAAGAAAATCTATACTTATTTGCAACATTGAAAAGTTCTGAAAGATTTTTGAGATAGACCCTGAACCTAAACTATAAAGGCATACAGAGCTACAAAGAATGTTCTCAGTTTTACCCAAGAGGTTGCAAGAAATCAGTTTTTTGAGTATAAGAAGAATGTGCCTCACAGACATGTGTGGAGAAATAAGAAATGTTTAGACTGAGCTGCTTCTTAATGCTGATTTCCCTTGATCATAAAAAATACCACATTTTTTTCCATCTAAACTTTCTACATTAAACTTTCAACCCAAAGATGTTATTTGAGTATGCAGAGATGTACCTACAGTTCTGATAGTTACTCTCAACATCTGGAATGTGGCCAGTACACAATTTCAATGAATTTATTTATATTTGCACTAATATACTGTCCAATATTTGCCACCTTTACTTTGGCTATAAAGACACCATTACAGGATTTGGAGGACATACTCTCTAATATTAAATAAAATAAAGAAAATTAATGTAACATTGAGTCTGAGTAATCAAGCATACACAAGCCCCAAGATTCAAAATATGATGGTGTGCAGTGCTAACTCAATTTAAATTGCCCATCCTCTAAAACTATGTCATGCATTATTCAAAATGATTCAAAAATACATAATTTTTATACTTAAAGGTGGAAAATTGTTAACCTATGTTTGTATAGGCTAAGGAGAGAGAGTAATTTTGCTTCACAGTCCAGAAGAGATCTAAAAAGGCAGCGCTGAAATCCAAAATGTTAAATTCAGACTAGGGGATGGATTTTAGAATCACTGAAGATATTACAGTTTACGACACTAAGATGTCTGGATCATTCCTAGGAGATTTCTGTCCAAGCTGTCAGAGAGCTCTTATTTATAAAGCTACCATGCAAAATTTGAAAACAAAGAAAGTGTGGTATTTTAAATAACCTGAACTTTCTCAAATAGCTTTGAATCTAATATGCAAAGTGAAATGTAGCCTTTAACATTCTAATATCACCTTTTATGCCTTAGAAGTAATTACCCAAGAATATTATCTTGTCACAGAAATAAGGTGATTTCAGTAAAGCCAAAACTTCAAACATTACCATGTCAAAAATCAAACTAAAATTGTCTCTTATTAGAAATATCAAATATCTAAAACTTGCTTAACAGAGGTAGGGTTTCAGTTGCCTATATATAGGCAATTAATAGCAGTTTAGATACTATGGGATATTTTCCTTCTGTCTCAGCTGATCCTTCACAGCAGCACTAGTTTTTCATACGTCCCAGGTCCTGTCTGTCAGCTATTTGATGTGCCTCTTATACCCTGGAGCAACTGAAGAGATTTCTTAACACTTGCACTGGATGAATCCTTTTCTGCTTGTAAAACTTAGGAAAATTCCTGCAGTCAGCCTGTGTTCTTTCAGGCATTCATATTTTAGTTTAAATCTTAGGATGAGAACCCCATTCATTTTAGAAGTTGTCTGATGTGTATCTTAGACCCTCAATTTCTCAGTCTGTAAAGAAAGACGATTGAAAGAATCTTGAACATTTCTGTACCACATTATTTCTCACACAGCAGTATGCATACAAAAAGAACTGATAGCTTCCTAAAAACTTTTGGGTCTGTGAAGATGTAAAACTAATGTAACCTTAGCCACTCTTCAAGCTAATTTAAGGCTTGATTCTATGTTCATACTTTCCTTATATGTCCCCTTTCCATGTACAAAGGCAGTAACAGGACTCTGGGGCTGAAAGGATGAGAAGAAAGGCCATGGTAGAGCTCAATTCTCTGCCCTCACAAATGGATTCAACCTGATTAATTTCCAGGGAAGTGTTTTTACTGATTTGATCTGTTACTTTGGAATGACACTGGTGTAGATGAGATCAGCATGTAATTCAGTATTTACTGCACATAGTGCAGCAAATGGGATGGTGATGTTACTACTCTGTATGAAGATACCACAGAATATTAAACTGAATATTAGGAATAGTCCTCTAGCTTCATGATCTACAGAATATCCATATAACAGCAAACATTTTTTTTTTTTTTAATATCAAACTGCTAGTGCCTGCCTTTAAAGTTGTCATATACCCTTCTCATTCAAGGAAACATTATTTTCTCCTGGAAGGCAGCAGAATTTCTGTCTCAGGCTGAGCATGAATCAACAACAAATGTTATGGCCAATACTATAATTTTATAAGCTATCATGTTTTGGAAAACTGAGTTTAAGCTGTAATGTATGATGAAGTTACTACTCCTCCAAGGAAAGACACAGCAATGGGCAACATCAGGAACCTTTGGGGGATTTCAGTATTCCCATACTTCTAAAGTAATAGAGCTGTCCAAGAAACACCCACCGGAGGAACTAACTAAGTAAATATAATTTTTCTCCCACCAAAGCTGTTTAATTAGACAGGTTTAAGAAAGTCTGTAACGATACTCACCATTCTAATTCATATAATGAAGGTTTAAATGTAAAACATTTTATTAGAATAGATTGTTCAGCTATGCTAGAAATACATTATTGTACATTACAGAGTTGTTTTTACATTCATTGTCATTTATAAGAATATTTTTATCACAAGGGGAATCCTAAGGCACATGTGTGTCATTAGAAGTGTGGTAAAAGATAAAGCAAAGCTATTTCAGGCTAGTCTAAAGAGTAGAATACCATAACTTCATTAAAATAATAAGATGCATTTATCAAAGACTGCATGTCTATTATAGGGATCTACTCACTACCTGTTTCTCACCCTCAGACTTTATACATACTTACATTATCATCTATTATTATGTGTTCTCTTTCATGAAAATAAAATGCAGATATTACGTATAAATTATATTTGGCTGAAGAACCTCAATAATGTTTCATTTTTGATTGAAATAAATCAGTCTTGTAACATAGTGCAGCTAAAAAAACCACTGGTAAAAGTTAGTTAATGGCTCTTCAAGTTTTGCTAAAACTTCACTCAGAAGGATTTGATACTAATTTGACTCTCTTTTGTCACACTTTCTATGTCTGATGATATGAGTACTGACCTAGGGTACGTCTATGTTTAAAGCTCTTAACTCTTGAATTAGGGATATCTAACCTCAAATATACCTTGAAACTTTATATCAATATTGATGGAGATGTGCCAAGGCCCAAGCTAGTGCTTTCACTGAAAAAACCCCAAAACTCTTGTGATAAGAGAAGCTGTGTTCTGAAAGCTTTCACCTATGAAGACATGTAAATTTACTTTTGAAGTTACTCATTCATACTTGATTCCTTTTTTTAAAAAGGGAAAGAAGGACAAGCTCAAAACAAAGACCTGGCAACAGCAAAAATTATTTTCAATTTTCATTCCAATACAAAATCACATTCTACTACCTTCAAGAGTGACATGGAGTCCAGTACTTGTTCTCTGGCCTTCTGTAATAACAATCACAACAAGTTAATGAAACAAGTTAGGAACATCAAAATTGCTTAGGCTGCAAGTCATATTAGTTAGCCTTATCTCTCAAAGACAAGAGGTTATTATGTTCAGTGAGTTTTACAGAACTGTGTGATTTTTAGATCAATGGACTTTTCCTGCTCTCTGAAGCAACTCTGCAGGATCTTTAACTCTGTGGAGGATCTACAACTTGAACCAGTGTCTGACATTGCTATCATTGTTCGCTGTATTTTGTTGATTTGTATTACCCAATATCTGTGAGGTAACTACAGGAAAAACATGCCAGGCATTTTCAGAGAGATGCCCAGCTTCAAAGCTCTTCAGAGATTACCTCTGCTCTCTGATATGTTGCTCCCTGCCCCAAAATATAAGCAAGTAGAAAAGTGATACGTCCTGCTGCTGTTACCACAGTAAAGTAGTCTTTCCATCTGCTCCAAGATCTCAGAACAAGCCAAGTAACACTAACAAAAAGACTGGATTATCAGTTAATTTTATTTGGGTATTAGGTGTTGATTTTGAGGAGTGCAGAATGTTTCACTACCTGCAATAGTGGCTAATAATTGATAAGTGCTCATTTTTGCTGACCTCCATACGATGTATTCCCCGTCATCGAAGGACACTGCAGTTCAAGTCTCTCTTCAAGGCATGAAGCTGAATGGAAACAAATGGATCTTCTGATCTCAAGAAAATTAGTAATCAATATCCAACCATGATTAAAAAGCTGCATAAAACCCACTTTATTTTATGTGTCTTGTTTAATTAATTAGTCTTTTTTTCCATGACAATAACATTGATCACAAGGGATTAATTTGGTATTAATGCAGACATCATATGTTCTTCTGTCAGAACTCCTCTGTAATTTAGTGTTAGCTAAATGTACTATTAAAAGAAAGTGTTACTCATAAAAAAAAATTGGGCTACTGGATTTGTATTTACTCTGTAGTCTCCTTTTCCCATTATAGAATCTTTTTATCTGAAAATGAAAGGTTTAAAACTGTTAAGCATAAAATGCACATCATGCATAAAATACATTTACAAATGTAACATTCCTTAAATTGGGCAGATTTTGAGCTTTCATAATCTAAATCTTGGATAATTAGCTAAAAGAGGTTGTATTTGGAGCAATCAAATCAGTAAAAGAAATGCATTAAGTTGCTGAAATACATGATTGGCGCTGAGTTTTCTACTCCAGGTGTTCTCTCTAGCCAGCTTCTTTCCTGAGTTCATAGACATGTACTTTTGTCTTCTTTATCTAAAAGCATTAAGAAAAATCATACATTTACTAAGACTAGATGTTTGGAATTAACGACACTAAAGAGCTGAGTCAAATTACCATTACATATGGATTTACAATAACAATAATCTTCTCATTCAGTCAAGGCCAAAACTTTGTGTGATGTATCTCAGCATCTTTCCATTGCTTTCAGTGGTATTATACTAATTTGCAAGTCACTTCTCTGGTGGTGTTCGTGTTTCAAGTGCTAAAACTCATGTAAGCTGAGCACTAATTCATACCTGCATAGGCTCATATCCTGTTAGCATTTATAAAGGGAATATATTCAATCCTACAAGAATTTGGGACACATCTGCTTCAAGGAGGAGATAAGAGAAAGAGTATTTGAACAATATAGTATTGAGTGTATGATATTACATTCACTTGAATCATACTTCAGGTGCATCTTTCTGCTCAGTGTGCAAGTCTGATTCAACAGATGTTTGCATGAGGAAAAGATTTTTCTCAGTCCAATAGGGTAGGCCAACAGTTAGAAAACCTTTGGATTGTGGATAACTTGTTCTTCTGGGGTTCAGTTCTTTTTCCCTCTCCATTTCATTGTAATTATTGTTTATTATGATTATTATTATTATTATTAACTTTATTTCAATCTTAAACTTCTCTTATTTCAACACACAGGTTCTACTGATTTACTCCCCATCCCTTGTCCCAGGGAGCGACAAGACAGGAAAGGAGAGATAGTCAGGTAAAGAAAAAAATTTAGGATCTTTTAATGTTTATATTTAATGCATTTCTCTCTGGTAATTCATGAGGTCATCTATTTGAAGGATAATTATTTTACCACATGCTTTCCATATGTGCAAAAATATCACCCAGGCAACAACATGCAAATATTTATGTCACTCTATGTGTATTTAAATGGTGCTTACCCCAGTGCTTTCACTCAGCTATTTTCGTGTGGGTTTCCAGAGACCAAGACATGGTGTCTCCTAAGAAAAAATTGCGTGAATAATGGCATTCTAAAAAACAACTACCCAAAAGAGCAGTTCCTAGAAAAAGAAGCTGATATATAAGCATCACAGTACCAAACACAAGGAAATGTACCTGCAGGAAGATGTGTATATCCCCAGAAATACTTGTGTAACTCTCTGCCTGTCCAAAAGTTTTTACTCTGTGTTTCACAGAGTGAAACTCAAAATGTAAATGCTGATGTAAACAACACCAGAATTTTAAGTATTTGGTTTAAAATTATTGTTTAAAGAACCTTATTTATTTCAGGTTCCTTTTATAATCTGAAAATAAGAAAGAGAGGCTTGTTAACCTGATTTACTGTGATGGAGAGCAGGACTTGGAACATTCAGTTTCAAACCATTCAGATATCAGGTGTGTGGGATGCCTGAGTTTGCACTGGGATGAACTTTCTCTGTTAGGTGCCTTTCTCTTCCATTTGACTACTGGTGAAATGCTGACTTCAGGTCAGATAAATTATGGTTTTATGTGTAAATATTTCACACATTGATATAAACTTAAATTTTCTGACAGCCTTAACTATTTTTAAATGTGAATGTGAATAATTCTGGGCTAATTAAGAGTACTTTCTACATCATAAACGCATACTGTTGAAAGAAACAGCATTCTCCAGTTATCCAATGAAAGAGAAAATAAAAGAGATTCTGAGCACTTGTGTAAAATTTATTTAAATTTTTTCATTTAGCGTTGTTATTCTGAGAGTTGGCTGTCTGGTCCATGCTGTCACCTCTCCCCTAGCCCTGATTTAATGAAGAGAGACAAGAATCTTCAGGAGGGGATTCATGCCACCTATCCAGGTTCCAGTACGGGTGAGGATGATTCATTACTACAGTTCCTTCAGCTCCTTCACCTTTCATATGGCAAAACTACTACAGAAACCCAAAGACAGATATTGACCCAAAGAACTTGCCATGTTCACATACTCTCTAGGCTACTCTGCATCTAAAAGGTAGAGATCTCCAATACCTGAAAACTGTTTATACAGGGAAAAATAAAACCTATTTAAAATACAGTATAAATATGAATATGGGGTCTACCCAAGGAACACTGGAAAACATTTGTAGAAAGCCACTAATCAGAAAAATGAGGAAATGACAGAAAATAAGCTTTACAAATTCTTTCTATAACATTCTTGGAAGGTTTCTAAGTATTTCTGCTAATTTCTCTCAAAGGAAGTTTTATTAGCATGAAATTCCAAACAGATTAAGAAAAATGTTTAAAATTACAATCACTATTACTATTGCTAAATTACTATTACTCTTACCATTCCATGTCTTTGTGCAAGAAAGCCAAAAATATATTCAAAGAGTTACAAAACCAATTTCATTTCGCATAGGGTGTTGCCAGACTACAATGCTATATGAATGTATTAAATATTCTATTATATCAACATGGATTAAAAACAGAACAGGTACTGAACTCTTAGAAATAATTGTAGGTGTTTACATACATGACTTGGAAATTTTCAAGACAAGATCATTGTAAAACATTTTAGATAATTCTTATTTGAGTAACTGGTTTCTTAAATTCTTTGGCCTGTCCTAAAATCTGCACCACAAAGCTGAATACATGGGCTGGATTTCAAGGTGATTGAACTGTATATCTACAGTTTGTCTTTACTATCTCTGAATCACACAACTTCTTATTATTTCCTTTTCCATTTTTTTTTGTATTCCCCTTTGGTGTGAACAGCTGTTCAATACTAACATGGCCATTTCAGACAATACTACAAATTATATCCCTTACAGTATCATGGGAGGTTTCTATAAATGAGGAAAACTATGAAACTGTTTATAAATGGTAAGCGAAATATGACAAAATCTAAATATCCCCAACAGTTGCGCACTACATACAGTTGAATTTTGCTGCAAAACTACCTTAAAAGAACCTGAAATACTCACATTTGGTAAGAAATTACACAGAGCTCCATTGGTCAAAAGCCCTCCAGGGAAAGAAATGGTTCCCTATATTTGATGTCATTTTTTTGCAGCTACCTTATCAATTTTCTTTAGATCTTAAATATTTATCAGATGATACAGTATTCAAAAGCTTGCCTGCATGTCTTCAGGCATCTTTATCATATAAGTAGACCAACTCTGAATATGTATTATGAAATATGTTGAAGGAGCCTTAAAAATGAGATGAGTCTCCTTTTCTGATAATGTACCCATAAGTATGATTAATATTAATATATTTTAAGAGTGCATATTGAATATGTTATATATTTCTTGGAGCAAAACTGTGCATTCAGTACTGTTGGAATAACCATGACCTCACAAACAAGTATTCAGGTTACAGCAAGAGAGACCATCTGCATGCCTTTTAACTGATGCTAAGAAATAAATTCAGTGAACAAGTAATATACTCAGGTCATTTCGGTTATTTTCCAAAATTACATGCTGTCCGTAATTAACTTAAATATTTATTCAGGTTTATTATTTATCAAACTTTGTGCTCGTATGTCACTCATTGTCAGATATTTGAATCATGTTCATTGTCTGCTTTTGGGTACCAACAGCTGTGGGCACTGTTTCAGCATTCTACTTGGTTCATCTAACCAAAAAAATAGCATAAGAGGAAACTTGAAAAGGTAGCTGAATCTTTAAATATTTTGGAGAGGGATGGTGAAAATAAGTAAACAGACTGGAGGAAATGAAATAGCAAGAGGAAGGAACTGAAAGGGCAATAAATGATTTGTTTTTTTCCTGTGCAGACTGTTTGCATGAATATATTTCTTGAAAAAAAACCACCTAAAACTTAATTTATTTTATATAAACTTTAATATTTTAGATACAGACAAATATTTTTTCTCAACATCACAGAAATAAAAATTTACCAATTTCCAGAATGCTTGAAAACAGTGACTGCAATCAGATTTCTGCCTGCTTCAATAGTTTTTCTGCTAGGATGGAAACACAGGGAAGGGGAAAAAAATCTATTGCGTGGATATTTCAGGCAGTAGCCTATCTAAAACAAACACTTTTAAAAGTCCATTGTTGAAATTGGTGAAAGAAAATACTGGAGACACATAATAAAGTAAAAAAGGATTTGCTGAATACTTTCAAAAAACTTGACTATTATCTTTTAGCTCAGAAAATCAAATAGGGAATGTCAATCATGTGCAGATGGAAAACAATACAGTGTAGCATCATAGAATCATTAAGGTTGGAAAAGACCCCCAAGGTCATGGAGTTCAGCCTTTGCATATATATAGACCCAGAGTGTCAGTTTGTATAAACAGCAAAATTCCATCTATGTCAATGGAGTTTATTAAATTTATTCTGAATGGCAATCTTCCCTGAAACTGATTTTAAATAAATTTCATTAGCAAAACCAGAAACAAAGAGAGTCAGAACATGTTCTTACAAAAGTTTTTGTAGGGAAATGCAGCATGGCTGGAGAATACTCAACCAAGAAGGGGCAAATAGACACTTGAAGACTGCAGCTTACCAGTGGTTTGCCCCACCCAAGTTGTAGAGTAGTGGGATTAATTCCTGCTACACTTCAATGTCTATAAATGTACTGGAATAAAGATTGTTTTTTTCTAAATCATTTGGAATTGGCTAATAGCAAGGCAATGAAATCTTGCTAGTTGCCAAATGCATTAAAGGCATTTTGGGCAGATGTAGGTATTTTCATGACTTCATTATACAGTCAAATACTGTTCCATGAATAATAGTTTATTTATAAGGGTCTGTATTGTGCACTATCAGCTTGAAATAAGCTTGAACTGAGGCATTAAATACGTAGTTGGCCTTCAGCTTATGTAACCAGCTCCTTAAGACCCATATGAAATGCAACAGTAGAATGTGATTTTGTCAGGAAAGCTATTTCTCAGGAAGAATCTGCCTACTAAAATCACATAAAAATATTAGGCTTGCCATTTTCTTGTGCAATTACCATGTCTTTTTTTTTTTTAATATCACCATTTCACATTTTGCTTTTTGTATGAGTACAGGAAGGCTGGCTGTAATATAATGGAATAGCCGTCAAACAAATGGCCTGTATTTCATTTTCAAACAGCACTGCTTCTTCCAAAAAGGGAGGAATCAAATTTCATTTCAAACTACATTACCAACTTTATTAGGGCAGAGCTGATCACTCACCTGTGCAAAGCTCCAGGTTTACAACAGATGAAACAGCCCTAGATACAGGATTTTGAAGATTTATAGATGTAGTCCTGTGGACTGAGAGCTGTTTTCCTTTGAGATTGTGAAGAGTCTGAAGGGATAAGAAAATCAGATCAGAGGATTTGACCGATGAAACTCAAAATGAGAAATGTTTCAAATTAAATCTGAAAGCCTTCTGTTGATTTCTTTGACTTTTGTGTAGTCAAGAGAAAAAGCTTTACAGTGAAGGAGAAAAAAAATGATCAAAGAGGCCAGATACACAGCAACAACAAAGCTGAAAGTAATACAGCATTTTCAAAGGGGTACAGTAGTTTTCTGTGTATGAGTTAGTGGAAATTTCACTTCATTTACTTGCAGAAAACACACAAGAGTTATGATTTTAGACACTAAGCAAGAAGTAGTCTTCTGCTTCCTATTCCTGCAGCCCAAGCTCGTGTTTTTGTTGTAGCTTCCTCATCAGGCAAGGACAGCAACATCCTTTTCCCACCAGCTCCTTTTCCACAGTTCCCTTTTCCTTCTTCTGGAAGGAAAGAAGAACATGGAGAGTAAAGTGAAGGAGTACCCTGTAGTGCCTGAATTGAAACCAGAATCAGGAATAATTCAACACATCTCAGAAAGTAAAAGTTAGACCTATCAAAGAACAGCAACATATAAACCGAAATAGTTCACAAAAATCTTCCTTATGAATTTCTTTTAAATTCATACCTTCTTTCAGTTATACTTCCTGAAAAGTCAGATGATTAATTTATCTCTTAAATATTGCACAATATGTAACACTGATACAAATCTCTGATCATTGATCCCTAATGTACAAATTCATTACATCCCTAACAATTGTAAACTAGTCCTAGTTAAGTTTTCTGCCTTTTAGAAAAACTCAAGCACATGGTGGAGGACCAGATATATGCTGATATGAAGGACAATTCACAAACAGGAAATAGTAGAAAAATCTCAAAATTTTTCATATTGAAACAAGAAATGTACCTTTAAAACAAAAAATTTAGAATTACCACATATTTAGAAAATGGATTATAATTTTGAAAAAATTAAGAAGTTAAGGTGACTGTTTACACTGCATTTCCATCATTGTCTTTTCCCACTAAATTCAGTTAAAATATTACTGATCTCTTATGGAACAGATTTTAAATAATATATTATAAAATAGTTGTCTCAAAATCAAGAACTGTATGTCTTAATGTGAGGCGTTCATCCAAGATTTTGAGCACCAGAAGCAAAATTTGTAACAAGGAAAATGATTTTACTAGAGAAATAGTCACCAAATGCAAAAAAATCTACTCTAGAAGATAAATGCTAATGCATTATTATTCCACCTATGTGGAATAATAATGCATTAGCAGGAGCAAAACAGACATGCATCCATTAATGCCATGTTGCTTAGAAATTTGATTTAATTCTCTCCAGTTTGTAATATATAATATAGATTTGAGCAGCAGCTGAATTACTGTTAATCTTTATGTCTGCATTATGCATATTGTCCAATTTGTCAGTTATTTCTGTGCCTAGGGCTAAAAGAGATATCTGTAGCAAACAATTGGATTAGTGGCTTAAATTCTTTTCACTATTAATGATTTGTCTGGATGTTGATCAAGAATTTGCACATAGTTCAAAAGTATCTGAAAACACTGAATGCAAATATTTCTCATGCTGTAAATGCTCGAGATTCTCTTTGTTTTGTTGGTTAGTTGGTTTGTTTTGGTTTTGTACACATTTATTCTTGCATGTCTTATGTAAGTAAGAATATACTTACATTCCTTGTTAAAATTCAACTATCTATTAAGAATGCCCAGCAAGAAAAAGGGAAAGGCCCAAAGAAAAATGTGAGGAACCAGATCATGATTATTACCTGTTATCAAATTTTAGTGCTGTCTTTAAATTACTCTCCAAAATCTTGACATAAAATCTGTTTGAAACTGCAAGTTTCTTTGGAAGTCTGTAATTTCTTTTTTAACAAGTTCTAATTTTACCTGTATTCATGTTTTTCAGTGATTCATGTGACTTATGATGAACAAATACAGGAACCCACATTCATTCCCCCACCATGTAACATATCACTGATTACAAAGATGTCTGTCACTTGAGCAATACTTATTTCTTTTGATATCAGAAGAGGAAATTTGTTCAGTTGCTTCTGCAGCACAAATCTGGCTTTGTCACTCTTATATAGAAGGAGGTTTCTCAGATGTAAAAGTAAAATATTAATGAAATCAAAGCTGAATGGGAATGCCATTCGATAAAGGAAGGCCAAAGAGCAGAGAGAACAGAGCAAAGCATAAGAATTTCTGGAGGAAAACACAAAACCAAGTTTTTCACAAAAGAAGCAGCCATTAGGAAAGAGAAATATCTGACTGACTGTTGGGAAGTCTATCCCATCATCGATAAACCTTGTGAGCAACAGTGACTGTGGCTATATTCTGCAGCAATTCACTGTTTGATTCCTTCTTTGTTTAACTTAACAGTGTGACATACCTACTCTTGGCTTCTTTTTCTTTCACTTTCCTAGTTTTAAATTATATTAGCATTTACCTTTCACCCCAGGTCTGTTAAGCATCAGTCTCCTGTGAGACCTTATCAAAGCTGTTCAAGTAAATGAAATACTTTGTGGAAATGCACAATTTAAAGAGCACCTAGCTATAGCAGCCATATTTTTCATCTGTTACTCAATAAATGTCTAAAAATGCTTTAAGCAAGTTATTCTTCTTCTTCTTTTTAAATTATGCATATTTGGCATTGAGATGAGAAGGATTAGTTCATTTATCCTGAGGCTCTGGAAAATGATTTACAACATAGTGCTAATCTACTTCTTCATTTTCTCTTCCATGCATGATTTCTTCAGGCCTTTGGAATTTTTTCTCCATTTTCTGTTGACTGCTTGATAGGAGTTACATTTCTTCATGTAACCATCTTTCTGCCTACAGTTTGAGTCCTCTATTTCCTTTACTGTGGCTTTGTCTTTACTCTGAGAGCCCCCTGCCCAGACGTGCCCAAAGACAGCAACGTAATGCTGCAGAAGTAGAAACTCCAGGCAATATGAAATTGCCACATTAAGAGATTGCAGTTTGGTTTTTCACACTTAGCACAATCTGTCGTATCGTATTCAGCAAAATCTTTTTTTTGTAGGGTTTTTTTGCCTCCATTCAGAATGCCAGAACAGCTAATAGATCAATATAAATGGAATCTGGCATGGTAAATGTCTGTGCTGTACACATCAAGTCACTTACATGAGAAGGTTTTGACATACTTTTATTCTTTAGTATGAGGTTAATCACAAGTTATGTTGATTGATGCCTTATGGCAACAAATCTCCTCTAGGAAGCTTTTTCGAGTATAATGCAGAGTTTTAGAGATGCATGAAATAGTAGGATAATGAGGCAGAAGGAACTAATTTTTAGCCAGAATTGCTTCCAGCTAAGCATGCATTCTTTATACATATAAGCTTTGGAAGAGTAATTTAGAACACAATAAAACAAAAGAAAGAAACAGAAAAAAAACCAAAAAACACCCAAACCCACCACCACCACCAAAAAAAGAAAAAAACCCAGAGAAAAATATAATGTTAAAAATTAAAATATCAATGCATTCAAAAACCCCATTACTGTCCTATTGTCTTGTCCACAGGCAATATAACAAGAAGAAAGAATTTAAGGAAATTTATTGAATAAGCTGTACCCTAGTCCTAGAAAAGGCAGACCATGTAATCACACAAAACAGCATTGTTTTCTGACACTCTCTCAGAAATCCAGCAATACTGTTTTCAGCTTTTTCTTTCCATTCTCCTGCATGTAGGGATGCTTATTAAGGCCTTCTTTTCTGAATCTGATGCTGAGTTACTCCATGTGATGCTCTCCAGCAGACTCAGGCAGCCTTTGAAATTTACACATTCTCTTCATAATGGTGAAGAGAAGTTTCCTATTGAAAGCCTTTGTTAATAGTAAGAGTTTGTAATATTGGCATATTATAGTTTTCCCAAGATTAGTTTATAAGCACATATAAATTACCAAGATGTGTTCTTTTTTATAGCATTGGAGAACTATAACACAGGCAGAGAAAAGCCAGAGGAAGAGTGCTAATTTTAGCTATTGACATGTATTAGTTTTAAAACATAAAGCAGGAGTGAAAATGAGGGGTGGAAAATAAATCAGGTCAGTAGCACAAAAATTAATTGCAGCTGAAAGAATATTGAGACCTATGAATGCTGTTTTAGATGAGCTATGTTCATAGCCATGAAGAGGGAAAGTAGTAAATTTAAACACTGAAAATGCACACTTGCTATTTCCCCTCCTGGCAGTTTTTCTAACTATTGATCTAGTGTTAGCTACTGGAAATATTTTTCTAGTCTGGTTTTGCTTTATTATCCTGTACTTAGTTCTATATACAGGATTTTGGTGTCTTAGAAACAGAGATCATAAAATGCACACAAAGATTTCTGAATATAACTGTCATGTGCTCTTGGGAGTATACAGATTTTTGTACCTCTTAAAACTTTGAATTACATATTTAACAGAAATTCAAATGTTTTCTTGTGTTTCCTGTCTAACAATGACATTATGTATAACTTTAAACTCAAGCATCCTATATATAATTTGTGTTTTATCAATTTGCAGACATATTGTACAGTGATTTTGCACGTTGCATTTCAGAAGTTGTTCCTTTACTGTTTGCTGATTTTATACTCTCTGTTGAAGTCTACATTTTCATAATCAGATTTCTGACTCGTACCATTAAATTGTGTCAAGGCAAATATACAGAAAATTAAGAATTATACTTCTTCAAGATTTTTCTAGGAAAACCACAGTGATTCCTGTCCTTGATGGGTCCTCTAACTGGATGACAAGCAGCACTGTCCCCATTCCTTTTATTTACTATTTCAATGGTCTATTAGTGTGCATACCTTTGCTACAATGAAACAGTTTTGAGAGGAAGGACAGTGGGTGACCTGTTTTGACCTTCACCCTCTCTGTTTTTGTACTTTCTTTCAGCTATGCTTTTAAAGAAAACTCTTGGGTGTTAGGAATTTCAGAACTACAGACTCAGAGTGTAGTTGAGGTGGAGAGGTCCTTATGGGCATCACCTACTCTTGAGTACCCAGCTCAAAGAGGGTCAGCTGCAGCAGTTTGCTCAAGGGAGCTCTCCAACTAGATTTTGAATATCTCCAAGGATAAAAACTACACCAAAACTACTTTGGGCAGCCTATTCCCAGGGAAGTGCCACCTACTTTGACCTGCTGGCAATGCTTCTAAGGCAGCTCAGGAGGCTATTGGCTTTCTTTTCTGGAGTGGCACACTTGACATATATTTAACTTGATGTCCAGCAGGATCTACAGGGTCTTTGTTGCAAAGCTGATTTCCAGTCGGCCTCCAGCTCATCCGATATATGGAGTTATTCCTTCCTGGGAACAGAACTTTGTCCTTCCCCTTGTTGAACTTCATGAGGTTCCTGCTAAACCATTTCTTCAAACTGTGGAGGTCCCTATGAATAGCAGCTCAACCAAACCAGTACTGCCTGAAGTATCAACCCCTGAGGTACAGCAATTATCCTTTTTTTTTTTTCCTGTGAGGGTAACAAAATACTGAAACACATTGCTTAGAGAGGTTGTGGTTATTCCATCCCTGAAGATATTTAAAAGACATATGGATATTTGGTGTACCAACAACTCCGTCTAGTTTTATATAATCTGAAATATTCTGAGAATGTCCCTTGTCCTATTATCCATGTCATTAATAAAGACAGTAAATAGTAGTGGCCCCAGCAGAGATCCCAGCTCATTCACCAAGCTAGTCAGCTCATTACAGGTGTCTATGAACAAGGTTGATAAAGCATGATTTTCCCTTTGCTGATTACTCCCACTTTGTCCTTCCTGTGTTTGAAAATGGTTTCTAGGATTATTTCCTCCACCTCCTGTGACCAAGGTGATGCTGGAAAGCTTTCAGTTTCTTGAATCTTCCTCTTGTTCTTCATGATGATAGGAATGATATTTGCTTCTTTCAAGTCCTCAGGAACTTCTCCCATTCACAATGACCTTTCAAAGATAATTGATATTTTCTTTGCAAATTACAGCTCTCAGCTTCCTCTGAATTCCTGGGTGTATCCCATCAGGAAAGTAATCTAAAGTTTGAGCCTGCTGAAGAGACATTTGAATTATTTCCTTAGTGAATCAAACAACTGTGACACTAAATAGGTGTAACCTCTTTCAGCTACCCTTTAAAAGCCTGGTTAATTTCCTCAATTCTTACTAGTTCAGGGCATAGCAGTACCTACATTTTGTATCCAAACCCGTAGCAGAAATACTACTAAGACATTCAGGTTGGTTTGGGATGGTGCAGAGATATTAGAGATGTTGAGGAATGCATTTGTAGTTGGGTATGCAAGCTACAGTTTTAGCAGGAGTGGGAAATGGTGAGACCCCCAGGCAAGAGCATTGACCCCTTGTGTGACATTAAGGACATGGCACCTGTGGCCTGTCTGGGTGACCAGATACTCAGAGACAAGGCAGGAGCTGATGGCTCAGATGGGAGACCCAAGACTAGCATCTGCAGAGACTGTGAGGGTGTAAAAGCTCTGGGATTCCTTTGTTCCAGGTCCCTTGGAGGCACCCACTCAAATTGTTGTGCTGTTGTTTCAGAAAACCTGGCATGACTGCATGGAGCGGGGTGTGCAGGGAGTCCCAAGGGACTCACTGGAGCCACCCTCTGACAAGGGGCTTTGATCCCAGCTGTGACAATTTCAGGTGGTGGGTGTCACCACTGGCAGAATAGCTACAGAATGGTTAGGCAGGAAAGGTTGCTTTACACAGACTCATTAATTTCCTCAAGTATTGCATAAGTTCCTCTAAACTACTTTTGGATACAAAGTGCTAGGTTTTGTTTGATACCACACCATGCATATTTCCCATATCCAGTTGTTTAAAGGCTCTGCTACTCCCCACTGCTTGGTAAACAACTTAAACAAAATCTTATTTCTTCAAACATAGAGAAACATAAATACAGAATCCTGATGTTTTTAGACTCCTAAGTCTAGAGACAAAGAATTTTTTTGCATGAGCAGCCAACTCATGTTGAACATTACATTAACTTTCAGGTTTACGCGAAAGAATAGGACACTGAGTCAAGTCAACTTTTAGCTTCAGGAGGTTATACAACTGCTACTGTATAACCTAAATACCTGTGCCCTCAATCACACATATCTATAATCTGCATAGCTGTCTACTCAAAAAATCTCATGTTCCATTCCTATTTTATTTTTCTTTGTTACTCATGCATACCAGGACATTTAAATCCACAATTTTTCGTCACAAAAGATCCTCACTAGATTTTGCTTAGACTTATTTGAAAGCATCTCCTAGGATTTTTCATGCTTTTACAGGTTGCATTATTTTCTATTTTCTGTATTCCATTTTCTTCTGAAAAAAATGCCATGGCTCAGGGAAAGCATCACAAATCTTTTCTGTCCTTGCTTCACATTTCCATTTACTATACTAATAAGCTTATCCCAGACACCAAAACCTTTTCATTCTCTTGTGTGTTATTTTTAAATGGAGATAAGCAACTGAGACTTCAGAGTGTTACAGCTTTCAAACAGACTAGCTACTTATCAAGCGTGGTCAGAAAATTCTCACTTATAAGTTATAGAATTCTTCAGTGTGTGGTTGGGTACTATTATAAAATATCTAGATATCAGTAAATCAGCACAATTAAGGACATTTTATTAAACTTTTTCTTGCATGAAAATGATCCAATTGTCTTTAACCTTGTTTTTGTCTTCGTGCTAAATGTTTAGCTTTCCTTCTCAAGTTTAGGAGAACGTTTTTTCCCATTCCCATTTTCAACATACTAAAATGCAGAGAAAAAAATCATCTTCTAAACAACTTTTTTTTTTTTAATAAATGTTTGGCTTTAGAGTTCAGATATTTAAAACAGAATGCCTAATGCTGGTTTATTTATTGTTTCATTGTTTATTTATTGTTTCATTGTTTAATTTACATATTTTAATATTTTCTTGAACATTTTTAAAGATTTCACTGGTATTCAATAAAATTTTCTTTTTTCTTAGAAAAAAGTATAAAGGTTACCTTAAGAATTCGAATGAATCTAAACTAAAGGACAAACATTTTGCGTGATATTATTTTATGGATTTATCAAAAGAAATATGAGATGGGCAATGCATTCTTAGGTACACTTACAAAGTGTAAGGCATACTTAGGTACATTTACAAAGATACTTCACAGAAAACAGTTTTAAAAATATTTTTTGTCCAAACATAACAATATCAAATGGTCTTAACAGTAAAATATTATCAAGGAAAAACATCTGTAAAACAATTATTTATTACAATTATTATTTATTACAATTATTTAATGTGTGGGAAAGGAAATAATTCAAGAGTTAAAGAAACTGTTGACAATTTTACAAAGAAAGCAGTTTTAGGGTTTTAGGTTGAAAGTAAAAATATTGGCTGTTTTCATCAGGCATTTGCTGAAGGAATAAAGATTAATTTCAGAGTTCAAAGATGATTTCTCACTCTTTCAGCTTTTTTCATGTAGAAACATTGGGAACATTTTTTCTTGTCTTATTAGAGTTATTTGGCTCCTTGTCTTCTTTTATGATCTATGAAGAATAAAGGGAAATAAAAAATGAAAAGGCATAATAAAGGCTCTCTGTTGTTTTTTGAAAAACAGAGGATTTTGGGTACACATTCAGTGAAGGATCAGATTTTTTTCTCTTTTCCAACAAAATTACTGTTCGTATTTAAGGGAGGGGGTAACAGGTCCTCCACAAATACATTTACTATAAAAACAGGTTTCACATTTCAACATTTCCAATTGTTCTAGGCACAGTTTCAATTCTGATAAACTATTGCAAACAATTGTGTGTAATAGAATTCACCAATTATTTAATAAATAACAGAAATTATAATGAAATTAACCCCTTTAAAGTAAGTGCAGCAATTGCTGATAAAACTGTATTTTCCTGTAAATTCACCATAAATTAAGATATTTATGTGGTTCTATATGCAGCAAACACTGATGAGTTAGCCTAAAACACTTATACTGCTGGGCAATCAAACTCTTCTGTGGAAGAAATAAGGGGTTAACAAGAGAAGTCCATTTTCCTTTGTCTTAGAATACCTGCTTCTGAGTGAGACTATATAAAGTATGAGACTATATAAAGTATGTCATGCTGGAGAGTGATCTGGAATTGAATCTTACCCTCCTGGTGTGGCACTTGTGTTGTATCTGACAGTTCCCTTTGACAGAGGAGTACTAGGCCAGAAAGAGGCACTATTTATCCACGCTGCATCTTGATTTGCAGACTGTTCTTCTTTCCTGCAAAGACTCTTCAGTGAGACCAGGCCTACCCAGGGATGCTGAATAGTACATGCAGCACAGCCTTTCATGAGCTTCATTGACATGCTGTACCAACACTGCTTTTTCTGAAAAAGGCAGTGTTGGAAAACCAACTAAATGAGAAAAGCCATGGAAAACAGCTGTGGTTTGAAGTACTTGATCTTTGTCGAGATTGACCTCCAGTCCCTTCTGGGGACTTTAGCCCAGACAAGGATTCAAACTGGAACTTGTGGCTTTAGGATGGAATATTTCCTTCTCCAGCAGAGATGGAAAATCAATGGCTACTCACTGGCTGGCTCTGAAAATTAGTTGCACAATGTATATCAGAAAAAATGGGGAGAATGATTTCTCTCTCTCTAACTAACTGTCCCCAGTATAAGGAAAGCATTTAGAGAGAACTGTGCAGTCAAATGCATGAACAAATTAGCAGAAGAATAAAATTAAGTAGTAATTTTTAAAATTATAATTCCATAGTGCACCAACATGCCAACACATCCTTATGTTTCCATATTTCTAAGAATTATTTTTTTCCTTTTTAAAGACACTCTGTGCACTTGATATTAACTGTTTATAGAAAATGTGCAAAAATTTGGAATAAAGACAGTGTGAGAAAAATGAATGATGCTCTCATAAAACACATTTTTTCTCCACTGTAAGAAGTAATATTCACTGCTAAACAGAAAGGATTTAGAGGTGTGAGGTGTTGATATTTAATCTATAAATTGAAGATTCACGTATCCTTATCTGTCAGATTGCTTACAAATTCTATACATTTGTATCTTGAAAAAAATAGTTTTTATCAGGTTGTTTATGGTATCTTATACCTGCCTTATTTGAGTCATAGGGCAGAAATTATGCCCTCTTTATAGCCTGCATCTCCAGACATATCAAAAGTGAAGAAAAGCTGGAAATAATTTCCTATGCTCAGTAGATACCTAAATGTTCTTTGTCCTTTTGATGTGAATTCTAAAGCAAAAGTTTAAATCTTTTATAGACAACACAAAATCTTCCCAGTCTAATTTAAGCACACCACTTGATAAAATAAAATATTATTGCTTTAAAACTGAATGTAGGTACCATAATTTTCCATGAAATGTAAGAGAAGTCTGTTATCCCTTAGGGAGTACACAGCAGCTTCATTTATTTTTCCATGATACATTAGCTTTCCAAAGATTCTTTTTGCACATATTGGCTATCCATTTACAGGATTGAAACAATAGGCTGTCCCTAGCAGCCAAAGAAAAGGAAAAGGTGAAACGACAGAGGAAAATGTAGAAAAAACAATTAACTTTTTTTACTGGTGGGATTTGGGGAAAATATCACATGTACAAAAAAATTAATGAATATGGACTTAAATCATTAGAAATTATAGAAAAGTCAAGGGTAAATTTTCTGTTCTCTAGTCAATGAGATATTGCAGTATGTTGGCAGGGGAGAGAGAAGGGAGATATAAAGAGAGGATAATGAGCTTATTCTGAATGTTTTTCTTCTCTTCAGAAGAGAAGACCTCTTCATTTCTCCTGAGAGAGACTAATCAGAGAGTTAAAAAATTAAAGTGATGGCTCATACATCTGTTTGTCGTTTCCACTCTTCTCCGACCTTAAAACCATCTATCCTGCCCCATGAAGATTACAATACCCATTGATAAGAATGATCTTTTCTTCCTCTCTTTTGAATAAATTTTATCCTATAATGTGAGTTTGCTGAGCATTATTACTGCTTTCTCCTCCTGAAAATAATAAATTATAGAGCTGAATATTAGCAAACATCTACTTGCGATTTAAAGAGTCAAATTAGTATTTATATGTTGAAATATCAAGATGTTCCTACATTAATAGGAATTTTATATTTAAAGTAGTCTTCTGGAAAAGCATGAGAGAAATAGCAAAACTGAAAAATGAGTTTAACACTTAAGGCCCACTGGCAGGTAAGACTTAAACACTTGACATTTATCTCCCATTGACTTCTTTTTAAAACTCATCTAATTATCTCAGATATTTCTGAAAATGACACTTGGCCTTGAAGTCACTTTCAATTTCATTGAAATTTTTTTGAAAATTTTAGCTTACATCTCAGGCCCCGTGCCCTCACTATCACCTCAAATCATTGCAATGTAGGTTAAAGGGATAGCTTTTCATATTATTTTTTCTACATAAACCCATGGATGTTGGGATAAAATTGGAAAGAAGGGGTTCTTTTACCAGTAAGTTACAGTGAATATAGTAAATAACAAGTAGCAAGTAGGATTATGTAACTCTCTCATGTATTGCCAATACTAAAAATGTCTTCCAAATGAGATAAGTCTGCTGAAATCTTGTTGGAATCTGGTGTAAAGAAAAAAATTTTTTTATTTGAACATAAATGTTTGTCCTCATCACCTTACTGCCTGATCCACAAATTAAATTTTTGTAACTCTTAATCTGTAAGTGTGTTTAAAAAGACAAAGAAAGAAGAGGAAAGGCATTATTTTCTCCATATTTGGTATATTGTGTGTATTTTTATGGCATTTAATTTGGTCCTTCTTTACAATTCTCAGATTTCCTCTTACGTTTCATTCTCCGTGTACAGATCTGTAGATGTGATGACAACATAACATTAGTGGGGTCAAATGTTAATCTATTTGCACTTCAAATAAAGATCCCTCTATTCTGAGTGCAAGATTGAGTTGATCAGTCTCCAGTGCAGGAACCTGGATAAATTCAGAAAACCTTATGCTGCTTATAGTTTGTGTTTACTTCATACATTAACCTACAGTTAGAGGTTGCTGTTTAGAAGGCATTGACTACTACAAAATAATCAAGTAGCATACTTTTTTCTTCCACTTAAACCAGTAAAAGAGATTAAACTTCCTTGCTGAGAAACAACATCTTTGCTACTCGGAATCACAGCCAGAGCTGTAGCTGTTTCATTGGCTCATTCCACCTAGTTAAAATTATTCATTAATATTGTTTTTTATTTTGTCACCCAGGCTCCCCATCTAAATTGATTAATGATGCTATTTTTTGGCCCATGCAGAAGTAACAGGCCTTTTGTTGGTGTTTGTCAGATGTCCAGATAAGGGTAGCTCAGGTAGTCTGAGTTCGCATTAATTGGAGCTAGCAAACACCTCACTAAGTGTGAAAAGTTTTTCTGCTCCCTGCAGCAGACAGTGGCCTCTAGGTATTGCTACTGTAAGTGTTAAAGAAGACACGCACAAGCTCACCCATATCTTGGAAAATTAATGCATTTCGGTCTTCAGCTGACTTTTCAAAGCTGAGGATGATTTCCTGTGAAGGTTGTCTGCCAGAGGTGGTCTAGAACTTGCACTGTATGATAGACAACAGCTGTCTGGCCCTGGTCCTTTACTGGTGACACATCCCAGCCCAACTCATCTCACGTGCTGCAGAACATCCTGCATGAGGTCGCTGCATGTACTGCACCACAGCGTGAGCTATGTGAGCAATCTCTGCTGCATGTACTGCACCACAGCATGAGCTATGTGAGCAATCTCTGCTGCATGTACTGCACCACAGTGTGAGCTACGCAGCAATCTCTGCTGCATGTACTACACCACAGCGTGAGCTACGCAGCAATCTCTGCTGCATGTACTGCACCACAGTGTGAGCTATGTGAGCAATCTCTGATGCATGTACTGCACCACAGTGTGAGCTACGCAGCAATCTCTGCTGCATGCGCCTCACCACAGCGTGAGCTTTGCAGCAATCTCTGCTGCATGTACTGCACCACAGTGTGAGCTATGCGGCAATCTCTGCTGCATGTACTGCACCACAGCGTGAGCTGTGCAGCAATATCTCTGTCTAGCATTTTGCATGTGAGATCAGTAAAGTGTATGTAAAATAAATATGTGTTGTGGATCTTAAACGGACTTTGCCTCTGGAGGCTGTTCTGGGTGGTATAGGAAAGTGGTATCAGTTCAGGATGGACTGCACAAACTTCAGCCCACACAAGATGAGGTAAAGCATCTGTCTACCTTTCTCATCTGAGAGGGAGAGACTGATCAGCCTGAAAAGCAAATTCATTATTCCTTCACAGAATGAAACTTTTCATTGAAGCACTGAGGACAACAGAACTAATGCAAAAAGAGAATTCTGAGCTCTGTTCTGTGACAAAGTAAAGACTATCCATGATTTCAGACAATAATACATTAATAAAAAGAGAAAATATTAACATTTTTTGAAGGAAAGCAATATGTGCTTTAGTAGAAAATAAAATTAATAAGTGTTTAAAGTATAAACAAGCTATTAATTAGCTGATAAAAAAACCCTACTCAGAATGAATATAATAACTAACTTAGAAACTGTGGTTTTTATGTATTCCTTAAAAGAAGAAAGAATATGAATTCTTTCATCATCTAGCCTTACTAAAATTTCTGGAGTGAAATTTAAATGGGGTTTGATAATAACAGTTTCTTCCTGGGTATGAAGTGAACTTTGAAACACAGAAAAACTTGCAGACTCAATGGACAATGTATTTGAATAAATTTCCCCCAGAGGCAAATGGAGCTTATAACATAGGAAGAAAAAAATCTGTAGCTTCCTATTGTAAACTCCATTTTTTTGTGTGTGTTGTAGAATAGTGTAGTTATTAGAAACTCAATGTTAGAAAATATTGTCTCCATCCAAGTGGCACTTAATCTCTATTACCTGGAGGTTAAAAGTCAAAGAACAATCATCCATGTCAGTGATTCCTGCAGCAGATTGCTACTGAACCATGTAAGGTCGTTTAGTGGGGAAAATTAGCTCCCAGCAGCTTCACATGTCAGAGATGTTGAAGTAGTACTCTGCCCCAGCTCTTCTCCTTAGAAAATGATGATGATTCTATGGGCTTTTCCAGGAAAGGTGTCCTGTGGAAAGAAAAGAAAAGCTTACCTTCCACAGATATTTTTGTAAAAGGTGAGAATGAACAGATAAAAAATTGGTGACTTTACCAGTCAGCTGTAGAGTAAAAGTACACAAGTACAGCCAGTTGCCCTCAACTTTGCAAACAGATCAGTAATGCATACCTTGTGTTTCTGTAGCTAGTTCACTTTCTAAGTCAATTTCACTCTATGCATAAAGAATGAAAACTTTCTTGTGTGACTATCTGAAAGACCAGGAAAACCTGGGAAACTGCAGAAATGGGCCACTGACCAAAGGCAGTTTGGAAGCTTCTGTGCTAATTTAATTGGAAAGCTGTCAGTAGCGATGTGGGCATATGGAATCAGTCTCTCTCTGGAAATGCTACAATCCATCAATGCAGCAAGGGTTCTGGCTCTGTTGTTTAGAACAAGTTAGCAGAAATAAGCTAGAATGAGGAAGAACAAGATGCCCAAATCCATGGAGTTGCCCTGGTCATGACAGAAAGCTGGCCTGAATTTTTGTAGGGAAACTGACTGGAAAGAGCCAGAAAGGTTGAAGCGCGTCATGTTTGAAATATGAGAAAAGGGGGAAAAAACCAGTGTGCATGCCAAGCCTTTTACTAAGTAAAAAAAACCCCTTTTACTAAGTGGTTATTAGAACTATTATAAGAGACAGCAGAACTGGTCTCTAATGAGCTTACATCTTACTTTTCCCCATATCACACCTAAATAACATCAAGTGAAATAGTGTGAGAACATATTTTTTCCTGCAGTTTCGTTTTTTATTTATAGTTTATTTTATTTACCTATTTATTTTAATGCTTTAGAAAGGAAATGTCACTCTCCTTTCTTCACCCCTACTGGATAATGAGTGCTAATTCCAGTTGCTTGCCTTTGCTTAAAAAATATTGAAGAAATCAAAGAAGGATTTTAAACCCAAGGTGTTTGGCTTGTTTTCTGTGATTTCCAGATCCATGTCCACAGTAACAGAAACTGATGCAGTAGCAGAGCTCACACTCTCACTTTTCTGTTTTGGTTTCTTACTTCAAAGTGGAAGCATAAAGGATAGTGTGGCCAACAAAGCCACAGGACAGGGGAAGACTAGAACTATTTGCTGAAGGGGCCATTATTTTTACTTTTTATCTGCATATAGTTTAAGTACAGAGAAAAGGGTGAAAAGTTCTTCTTTTTCTAATTCACAGTTTTCTAAATCACAATTAGAAAAGAGATTTAATGGTAACTTTTGAAGTATAGAATTTACCTTAAATGAGAAAACTATGTTTTGTATCATATATGTCACTAATATAAAAACACACAAATAATAAATTTTAAAATTGCACATTTTTTTGCAGTTGGAAACTTGTCTTCTCATATGCCTGCCCCCCGGAAGAAAAAAAAAAAGGGAGATTTTGAATATCGATATTGAAGATTCCTGTTTCAATAGACAGATTGCTTCACTAGTTAATTACCTCCAAAGCTAGAAAGCTGTGCTAAGTAGAAGCTTCAAGTCCAGATTCAAAATTCTATGCTGTGCACTATTACAGTCCAAACTTTGAAATAGACATGAAAACTTTTTTTTTTTTTTTTATGTTTTACATTAATTTACTTTAAATCCATGTTTCTCCACTTGACAGAAAACTTTGAGTGCTTCACATGAGGCGCTGCCTTAACTGACCTTATGTGATGGTTTAGCCCGGAAACAGGATTTCTGGGATGCTGTGGTTAGGGCCAATGAGTGCCCAGATTTTAATATTGCCATCTGGCCCAACCACTGGGCATTGGATCCACCTCTGAGAACACAGGCTAAAAGCAGGGCTCTCCCCCTGGCAGCTCCTCTTTGGATTTCCAGTGGAAAGGAGTTCGATCTCTCCCCCGGCCCTGCTGCTGGCTGGGCGGGAAGAGGGGAAAAGCCATGCGGCCCGGCCCGGGAGAGGTAGGCCTGGCCTCCCCCAAGGGTGGAAGGAAGAAGTAAAGAAATGCCAGGAAGCAATGGGCAGCCTGTTCCCCCCCTTGGAGACAGACAGAGAGAGAGTGCAGCCTGTGTTTGTGGCTGTTACCTTGAAATTTGGTAAACATGTGCTGGCAGCAGGCAGCCCGGCTGAGGAGATGGGGGGTGCAGCCAGGAGTCCGGCCGCTTGGAGGAGTTTTTAACCCTTCTTGGACAATGAAAACTTTACAGAACATTAACCCTTCCTAGACGAGAGATAAGAGTAGAGGATGAGGAAAGAAATGGGTGAGTGATGAAGGTCCGGACCAGAGAGAGAGTGAGAGATGTTGGAGGAATGGAGAAGATGGAGTGGCATTTTATGCTGGACTCTTTTGTGTAGCCATGGACAGAGCCATGTTTTCCTGCGATACAGAGACTGAGTCCAGGGGGAGAAATGTCCCGGAGCCAAAGAAGATTCAGTGTGGGTACCCCTCGGCCCTAGGGGGTATATAAAATATGGGAGGGGACAGATATCCCAAAGGTGAGAGACTGCTTTTCTGGAACTGGACAAAGCATCCTTAAAAAGACGACCCTGGAAGCAGCCCTGATTCTTGTTACGGTGGTGAGAGCACCGTAACAAGATGGAAAAGGCCGCCACAACACATGGAAGGACTCCCTCTCCTCTTGAGGAACTGAAAGTTGAGCATTCTAAAGGGTGGTGCTGGACCCAGAATTGGTGATTTTGGAAGATGTATTGTATTGGGAATTTAGGGGGGAGGAGGAGGAGAATGTTTTTGTGAGGTTTTCATTTTCCTTGGTTTTTTTTTTTTTCCCTTTTGTGTGTATTGTGAGGTTTTCATTTTTTTGTGTTTTTTTTTTCCTTTTGTGAGTAGTTTAGTTATTGGTTTGTAGTTTAGTTAATAAACTTTTCTTTCTTTTCAAGTAAGATCCTGCTTTGTTTATTCCTGGTCAAAATCTCGCAGCAGACACCAGAGAAAGTGTATTTTCATGGGGGCATTTGGCCTTGTGCCAGTGTCAAACCATGACACCTTACCAGAATGTCAACCCCTATATTATTACATGCACTGCCACTTAGCCCCTAACCATGACATGTTCAAAGCAGTAACACAATACACAATGTTTTATGATATGTGGCATTGCATCCTGCAAATTAAGGACTACAGAGTAAGTACAGAAGGCAATGGCATGAACGAGAAGGACCAGATGTTCAAAGGCAGATAAAGATGAAGATGACATTATTTTAAGTTCATCTAAATCCTTTATTAATCTGATTCTCTGAGAACTGAGAAATGTGAGAAACCAAATCACAATATTGTAGGCATTTATTATATATATGAATTGTACTATATTTTAATTCCAATAAGCTTTCACATTTCAGTGGATCACTATTTAACAGGAAGATTCATAGCCTTAATCACCTCTGATTTTTTTCTCTTAAACCCATTTTATCATATCATTTTATCTATAGATTTACTTACAGAAATAAGGTATTTAGAAAAAGAATGTCTTTGGACTGAATTTGACTTTTTTCAATACATTGCTTTTTTTTTATTTTTTCAAGACTGGCTTCCAACAAGAGAAAAAATAATTACAAAGCAAAATGCCTGATGCAGCCTTTACTAAAAAGAAATGAATGATCTTCCACATTCTCAACAGTTCTTCAAGGTGCAGCTAGTACACACCATTCCTACTATCTGAGGATCAGAGTAGCTTTCTGTCACTGATTGTTACATTACTTCGAAGATGTACTGTATGACAAACTCTATAAAATATCACTTGCATTTTGTCTTGCCTTCCCATTCCCCTTCCCCCAAACTTGTCAAGACACTTTTACTTCAAACACTCTTTCTCAGCTAATTTTTGAGGAAGGTGTCAGAGTGCCTCATTCCCATCCACCCCTTTCCTGATAAACATTTTATCTTCTCTTCCCCCACCCTTCCACCTTGTGCCTCTGGTTGTAATTCAAAAAAGCAGGGCAGAATAGGCCTAACCTCAATTTCCGGTGTTGAATGTGCAGCTGCTTGACTGATGGCCTCATGAATTATTAATGCAAAGTCCTCATGTGCATATTCATGAAGTGTCTCTTTATTAATTCATAATGCAGCTGCTGCAAAGGCAGAATGGAAGACACAGTCTCCTCCCACATAAAGACATAAGAAATGTCTCTTCCTCAGCTTCACTCTGATTCCTTTACTAGCTCATCCTCAGTTATGCATCAACACCAGACGTTTACATTTTTGTTGGTTTCTGTTTTAGTGTCTTGTATGCCACTCTTGTACCAACCCACATGCCCCATTCCAGAGGAATCAAAAGAGTGGGCATCAAATTCCCCAGTAATGCTTCTTATGAGAAATAAACCTTAATGGGAGTAATGAGATTTTAGAGCTCTTTTCAATTATTTTTGGTTGCTCTCAAGTGCTCCAACACATGCTTCATTTAATTTTACAGTGAATGCTACATGCAGTGTGGTGGTGTTTGTCACTAGGGACTAAAAAGATGCAGACATATCTCACAGGAGAGGATAAAAAATAATAAAGTCCTTAGTTATTTTTGCAGCTATGTTTTCCAAAATGAGGACAGAAAACACTAGAGACTACAAGTAGACAGGTTCTCAACGAGTCAATTTTCCATGAAAAATAATAAACAATAGTAAAAGCTCAGCAAAATTCTTGAGCATCACTGGCATGGTCGATCATACAGGTTTTAATTCTGTGTGAGTAGTTCCATTCTCCCCTCAAAATGGTGCTGGAGTTTTCATGGTATGATCTGACCTCCGACTGAGTTTGCCTTGAGGTAATTGACAGTCGGAATGTTTACAAAAACAATCAGAAAACATTTTTACATTGCTTAACTCTAAGTGTCTGAATCTAGCATTCTGAATGAGGGTAGGTGATGAAGAAATAGTTTACAATCAAATGAAAAAAGGAAGAAAATTCTTCAAAGTTTCATGTCTGTTCTGTCATCGTAGAGACAGGAAACCCCTGACCACAGTGGTTCTCAAGTAAAGCACTCAGACTGACAATGTCTGCTGTTTCACAGCTGAGGGCAGAGAATACCTGAGTGAAGGAATGCATTGCATGGGATAGGTAGGGAGAAGGGAAGTTTAAAAACCCTGTTAAGGCTACAACTTGGGAATCACTTCTCAGGGAGATAAAGGGTGCGAGGAATGACATGAGTGTGTCTGAACACTTACAGGCCCAGAATCTGGTAACATTCTGTGCATTTAAATTATACAAACACAGAGAAAAAGTTCCATTACAGTCTAGTTTAGATTCTGATTCCAATATTTTAAAGCCAGAAGAGACTATTAGATCATGTCTTCTGACCTTCTGTGTGACACAGATCATAAAACATTGTGCAGAGATCTTTGTACTGAGCCAAATAACCAGTGTGAAGTCATAAGTCACAGGTGCTTCATTGTCAAGTTTTTTTTTTCAATATTTGAACTTAAAAGCCAGATGATTTGGCTTTAGATAAATAGAAAACCTTACCTCTGTATCACTATCTCTATTTGTTTCAGCAAAGGTAAGGAACATGATCACTTGAAGTAATGTAATTCAGAGGAGGGTTCTGTTGTGAATTATCTAGTGGAGCTTCTGTTTGCTGGTGCTAACACAACTGTTAGCATGTGGTGGTATATTAAATAAGAAAGAGCCAAGACAGAGCTTGAAGCAGTAACAGAGTCCTGACCAAATATTCAAGTGGACCTAAGAGCCATCACACTTACTGTGCATCATCTGCAACCACTTGCTGCTTTATCACTTCTCTCCCCACCTTCTGTGCCATCATCTACCCCCCCATATTCCAGGCCTTCTCCTGCTCCTGCACTGCAGCTGATGGATGTTATTGCCCTCTCACGGCTAGAAACTGTGCGGTGCAGCTGTGCAATTAACATTTGCACTCAGCAGGTAAAGGAAAAACAGCCAGGGAGATCTTGGTCCAGGGCAAATAAGTATCTGCTGTGGTTGAACTCTAGGGTTACAGGAAGCCTGGTAGAAGTCCAGAAGTCCCGAATCACAGCTAAAATCTGAACAAATTCTCTTTCACAGAGAAAACTAGTAAAATTGGATAATACTGGAAGTGAAGTCAAAACCATCATCTACTTAGGGAAAAATGATCACACAAATTCATTTAAAGAAATGTCTCTTAGTGCCTCTGGCACTGGGCATATCTCTGTGGGAGAGAGTTTTGGCCAGGTGCAGTTCACCTGTACAGCCACTCCCCTGAATGTGCCCCTTTAGTCATCACCACCAGGATATGGCCAGCAGCAGAATGGCATTGGCTGCAAGTCCAAGTTTACCTTTTACTCTGCTTCCTGTGGTGGACCCCTCCTGATCTCACTGCTGTGACAGCAGCTTTAAGGGTTTAACATCACAGTGCCTTTTGATCTCATTTCAGCAGCTGTGATTAAATAGACACACATCACTTGCTGTGCCACTATGAGAGCAACTCATGGTTCACCTTTGCTGAATTAGTACCCGCTGAGCACTGCAAATATTTGAAATGTCAATCCATTTGATAATGTCAAAGAGGGCTGCAAATACCACAGAATGGCACCAAGGAAACATTCAACACACGCAGTGGCATATATAATATCTCTTTTCTTCAGGACAAAAATCATAGTTAAATAGAAACAGGAAACTATCTAAGAAGATGTTAAGGTCAACAGACCTGATAACCTGGAGAGGGACATGCTCCTGCAATATATAACCTTAAAATTTTAAGCAAACTTATTCCCTCTCAAAGAACCTAATTCTTCCACATTCACACATTCTAGCAAATTATTTTCTGCTAGTAAAAATTGGGACGTTAACTGTGTAACAATCCATGAGTTGTCCATGGAGATACTCTACCCTCATATCAGGGAAAAAATAGAAGCTTCTTATGACAATTTTATTATCTTTCCCCACTCAAGAAACATAAACCAGAAGGAAATATAATATCTGAATAGAAAACAATAATGAGGCCATATTTTCAGTCACAGAAGCTTGGATCAGTAGAGCAGGTGAAAGCAGATGGGACTAGGTTGATTAGTAGGCTGTAGTTTGCCCTGTAGAAAGATTTTCATTTACAGAATGACATCAGGAAATAAGACAACAAACTTCTTGCTGAGGGTTGAATGAGAAAGTTAGCAACCTAAAGTATGTGCAACAAAGAACTGAGTTACAGTTTGGTTTTTTTTATGTGGGTTTTTTTTTTTTGTGGTTTTTTTTTGTGTGTGTGTGTACACTTGATTTACCTTTCTAAACTGAAGATTTTTAAACGTTTCCTAAAATTGTACTAGCTAGTATATAAGAAATTAAGATTCATTATGCAGAGCAAACTTCCCTTTTTTTACTGAAAAAAGGTAATTTACTCACATATAGTGTTTTTATTTTAAAAAGAAAAAATGAAAAAGGTAAAGTTCATGTACTGAAGTACTGACTGAGGAGGCAAATACCATGTGCCTTATTTGTGGCAGCTGAGAATCAAGTGATGATTTTCCTTTTGTATGCTGATGAAGGCTAATGATTCACTGAGCATGAATATATCTGCATGTAATTAGACGAGTAGTACCTTAGCAATAGGAAGTTATAGAGAGAATTCTGGTTTGTTGTCTTGTTTGAATTCTTGTGTCTCCAATTATCTTGACATTTCAAAAGACATTTACTTTTCATTAGCTCAAAGTCCAGTTAATCTAAAGAACTATATTTAATAAGAAAGAAAACAAAACAAAACAAAACAAAAAAAAATACAAAAACAAAAGAAACAAAACCCCCCAAAAAACCAAAGCCTAAACTGTAGCATACTTAACAAGAACTATGTTCATTAGCATCCACTTCAGCCCCTTCTAAAGATTTGGATACAAGTTTCTATTGGGTTTATCAGTTGCTTCAACAGCTTCATTTTCAGGGTTTTTTGCCTTTGTCGCTATCAAATTTGGTATTTGGTTGAGCTTCCACCTACAATTCATCACTTTCAAACTCTGTATCCATACATGAGAGATTGCTTTGTTACCACATATCTTTATTCTTTCCTACTAAGATATTCATAAAAATATTTGAGAATAAAGGAAAAATAACAACAGGTCTTAGTCTATTTAGATAACATAATAAAGTAAAAGCAGTAAGTTTTATTAAAAGTAGATATAGTTGATCAGTCTATTCACCTGAATGCAGACAGGTGAAGTCCAGTAAATCTCTCAGCAGTACTAACTTCTAAAACAATCTTGGGAATTTTTCTTGCTACGATGCCCATTGCCTCTGTTAATGACAAACAGCATGTCACTGTGAACATCCCAAGCAGCAAAACTTATTAGTCCTTCCCTATCTCCTGTTCTGAAGAAATTAAAAAAAAAATCCTCTTATTTTCTTAAAAGTTAAACAACTTCTATTGTAGTTTTACTTCCATTACTTTACTGAATTTTATCTTTAATGTCAAAATATGTAACAAATCCTATTACCTTGACTTCAGTGGATTTTGGTAGAAACTGCGACCTAAAAATTCAAGTATCTTTTACTGCTTCCTCTGCTTTACATGCGTTTAATTAAACCGGAACTGTTGATCACTAGTAAGTGCTTCAAAAACAAGCTTATCAATTATTGCTCTTCCACCTGCTTTTCATTTGAAAGCAGGGGGCAGGAGACTACCATTAGATGCAAGCAGGCTCAACTCTTATACATGCAGGTTACACTCCTTTTTCCAGGTTTTCCTCAGGACGCATGGGGAAAAGAAGGCAGGCTTATGTGGACATTCTTAGATAAGTAAGAACTAGGGTACAAGAGTATGCAACCCAAGCTAGTTTAAAGTTTAAAGATTTAACCACTGGAACAATGCAAAAGATAGCCAGAGCTCATACAGAGCCAGCAAATTTGCAAAAAACCCCACAGGATTGTGCTTATCCAAATACCAGAAATATGAAGAATATGTAGACCTAAATTAGCACCAATGACCACTCCTGCACTGCTCTTTGCCCCTCACAGAAAAGCTCCCACTTCATTTGGAAAGCCCAAAAGGCCAGCGGATGGACAGAATGTCTGATACAGAGAATTCCTCTTTCTCTCTCTGCCTGACTGAATGCAGAGAGAAAGGGTCAGGGGGCAGTGGTGACAAGTCGCTGTCTGGCACAGCAGATGCATCTCCTGTGTGAATGCCCCACGTGTCCAGGTGGCATTGCATTGTAAATACAAGGCTCTGCAGGTGTACCTGAAGAGTGATGGGGGCGTTGGTTCCTTTAGCATGGAGGAGCTGCTGAGGTGGAGTCAGCCTGTGCCCTGTGTCTGAGCTGGTGCCATAAAGGAAAAAAGATAGGTCATTGTCTCAGAAGACTCCCTTCTGAAGGGAGCAGAAGCCCCAATAATCAGAGTGGACCCACTTCTTTGGGAAGCCTGCTCTCTTCCTGAGGCCTGGGTTAATGGTTTGAAAAGAAAGCTTCCTGCCCCAGTATGACCCTCAGTTATCATCCATTATTGATTTTTTAGGCAGGCAATGATGAAGTTGCAACAAGAAGCTCAAGGTCAATCAAAAGAGACTGCTGGGCCTTGGCCTGAGCAGTTAAGGGATCGGGAGCACAATTAGTGCTCTTCTCTATCCTTCTTGTTGCAGGGAATGATGAGGAAAGAAACAGGAAGGTCCAGCAGATTGATATAGATATCTGAGTCCACTATCACCAGCAGAATTTTGGGATTTTTGATCATGAATTACTCTAAATGACCTTTTCTGCTGGTGACAGATGAGGTACACCTGTCTCAAAGGTCAAAAATTATCTTCATTCAGGAGTCAACAGGGGTCTTGGAAAAAAAATCTAAACTGGATTTTAAGGAGGAAAAGGGATAAAACCAGCCTTGCTTAAAATCTGGAGAGCATCATGTCAGTATTTGAGGGACTGTGAACAAGTGAGATCCTTTGGTCTGCTGTCTCAGTGGAGGTGGGGGATAAAGATTCATGTAACAGTAAAGGGCTTTTGATATCTTGGAAACTGTGGAAACTCCTGAGAATGGTCACGTAGGAATTAGGGCTTCTCCCTCAAAAAAAGGGAGCAAGATCAATAGGCCAAGTGCATCTAAACTAATAGACTCAGGCAACAAAAGGGTAAAAGCAGGAGGAGCTGGAGGACACAGTGCAGCAGGAAAACTACGATAGTTGCCATAAAGGAGATATGGTGGGATGACTTTTACAACTGGATGCGAGCTAGGATAAAGAATAGAAGGTAGTCTATAAGCAGCTGTGGGAGAAATCCCACAATTTACAGCCCTTGTTCTCATGAAGGACTTCAATTTACCAGACATTTGCTGAAAATGCAACATAGAAGAGAAAATATGAGGTTCCTGAAGTGTGTGGAAAAGAACTTCTTGGCTCAGCTGATAAGTGAGCCAACTAGGGATGTTGGTGAGCAGAGAAGCACTGGTGGGTGATTTGATGGCTGGAAGCTGTCTTGGACACAACAGTCACAAAATGATAGAGCTCTGAATTCTTGTAGAAGTAAGAAAGATGTTACAATACACCCCTGAAGGAGAGGGTAACTCAGGTTCTTTTTAATAGGTCCTTTCAGGTGGACTAGAGTGAAATGACACCAAATGACCAGTGTTTATATATACCTATCTCTCTTTCTCTGTGTGTGTGTGTGTGTCTGGAGTCTATTTTAGAACAATTTTGTTGCCATTTTGATTATTATCTTCTACAGTAATATAACAGCAAAAATATAAAGATATCTCTTAAGAAAATCTATAAGGAAAAGAAAGAAAAAGAAAGAAAGGATAAAAGTAGATAATGGATAGGAAAGATATCACCACCTGTGGATCTAGAGATGAAACTTGATTGTTGCAATTTCAGAACTTAATCTGGCTACTTTTGTAAAAGACAATCAAAATTTTCTATTGTTCAGGTTTAGAGCAAATTTGGGAGAGAATCCCCCAAAGGAGCTCCAGTAGGAAAGCTGATTCAATCAGCCCCTCCCCCCAACTGGTCTGGGAGAAAATATCTCCTTGGAGAAAGGTGGAAAAATACTGTTTATTAAACAATAAAATCTAAACAATATCAAACAATAAAATCCCTTGCCACTCCAAAGAGATGACAAACTGAGAAAAGTCCCTCCCCAGCTTGTGGCTCAGCTCACTCAGTCTCTGATGGGTTCTGCCGGTGCTGGAATGTCGCAGGCCAGGCCTGGCCCGGTGGGCCACAGGTGTGAGCTGCTGGTGCTCCCCTTGATGTTCAGTCCAGAGCAGGTTTCAAGAGGTCCAAAGGAAAAAGGAAAAAGAAAAAACCAAAAATCCAGGGAACTTCTTTGCCTCAGCTAGCTAAACTAACTCAAAGCAAAGGAGATCTCTGTCCCGCCATCTGTCCACCGCAGACAACAGTCCAGGAGTAGGAATGTGGGGGAGTGAATGCAGTGTCTGAAAAAAAAAAACCAAAAACCTGCCGCTTCTTCTCTCCCCCCCTTCACTCTCCGGAGCACTCTTAAAGGTGCAAAACACACCATTCAGAGTGAGACGATTCGGGATAAAAGCATCATATAGTCAACCCAGGACGTCTATAAACCCAGAAAAGAAAAGAGGGACTAAGGAGAATTTCTGCCCTTTATTGTATGTGGAAGGAAATATGGTGATAAAGAGGAAAAGGCTGAGGTACTTAATGCTCTCTTTTCCTTGGTCTTTAATAGTAAGACCAGTTGTTCTCCAGGTATCCAGGCCTCTGAGATGAAAGACAGAAGGCCAAAAGAAAGTCCCAATAAACCAATCAGACTCGCTACACCACTTAGACACATAAAAGTCTGTGAAGTCAGATGGGACCCCAAGAGTACTGAGGGAACTGGCAGAAGAGCTCACCGAGCCACTTACAATGATTTACATGATCAGTTCTTGCTTACAGGGAAGGTTCCATTTGACTGGACTGGAAGTTAGGAAATGAAAACTACAGGAAGGGCTAGAAGGAGGAGCAAGGGAGATCCTGTCAGCCTGACTTTGGTGCAAGGGGAAAGGAGGCTTAGGAAAGAACTTGTCACTCTCTGCAACTCCCTTAAAGAAGCTTGTAGTGGGTGAGTGTTGGTTTCTTCTCCCAAGTAATAGGTGAATAGAACAAGAAGAAATGGCCTTAAGCTGTGCCAGAGAAGGTTTAGATTGTCTGGTATGAAAAGTTTAATCACAGAAGCTTTTCTTCACAGAAAGTGTTATCAATCATTGTAACAGGCTGCTCAGGGAAGCAGTGGAGTTACAATCCCTGAAAGTGCTCAAAAATGTGCAGATATGACACTTAGGGACCTGTTCGAGTATTAAGTTACTGGTTGGACTCAAAGACCTTAGAGGACTTTTCCAACCTAAATGATTCAATGATTCTGTTCCCATGATTGAAAAGGAAGGCTTGAACAAGGACTCAGATGACCTTTATTTTTAATCAAGGCAAATAGGTAAATAAACAACTCAGAGAGCAGCTGTGGCACATAAAGGCAGCACATGGTTCCCAGACATGAAAAAATCTATCTGCCTGGGCAGATCAAGGTACCAATATCCAGCAGAGCTCTGTAACAGCTAGCATGAGTAAAAGTATCTAATAGATCCCAGTGAGTGTTGACTAGCCCTGGCTCAAAGGCTCTCAGTGTAATGTAACTGAGTCCTCAGGACTCAGCTGGTGAGATGTGGAAAGTCACAACTGTCCGTTCACTATAAATAGCATGAAAAAGGTTATACAGTTTAACTGTCACTACCTATCTTATTATTCTGATAAAAAAAAAATAGAAAAGATAATATAGTGAAGAAAAACACTTCAGCGAGAGGACAAGCAAATTTAGATTTATCAGTGAAGTCAATTATCAGTGCTCTGGGAGACAGTAGCTGAGAGGCACAAAAAGAATTGCTTATAAAATCTCTCTGCTGAACTTGACCTTGGAGATACTTCTCATCCATTTTGGGACAAAATCTAACAGGTGAGCATGAAGACCATTAGCTTTACTTGCTATGCTGTGTCCTGAATTGACCAGTCACACTGACTTACTGAATCTTATCTGAGGTACAGCAAGTAGGCAGCCAGCACTAGCGGCTGTCTCAAATGTGCTCAATTTTCTGGCAAGAAAATTTCATGTGGGGCAATACTGTACCAGATGCACCTCAGGACACAGTTGGCCATGCTGCTGGCAGTGTCTGCTGTAACGTGGTCTGGTGCAAGCTGTCTCTGCCTATGGCATAGGGTCAGTTTATGCCTGCCTCAAACCCCCCTCGGATGTCAAGGCTAATACCAATGCCACCAGGGAAGTTTATCTCCTACCTATTTCCACTCCAGAAGCTGATGACACTCTTTACTTGGGTGCAAGGATTCTTGCAGGCCCCATAGGGAAAAACAACAGGTAGCAAGGAAGATAAACAGGATGTCAGAGAAACTTCTTTGCTCTATGCTTCCCACAGCAGAGCCTCAGACTTCTGATTCCTGGCTTTGGGAAGCAGCTGGTGTCAAACGGCTGCAGAGAGCAGGGTGGCAGAGAACTATCTTTCCAAAGAGGCAGTGATGTCATGAAGGGTGTTTTCCTAAGAGCTGTAAGATCACGCCTGGGAGCTGGGCACTGCTGCCTACCCCAGAGCCTTGCACACCCTCATCCTGCAAGCAGAGTCTTCAAAAAAGCTGGAGAGGGCCATTTTGGTAGGTCAACTAGTACTAAAACAAGAGGAAATGGCTTTATACTGTAAGACTGTGGGTTGAGAACAGATAATCAGGAAGAAATTCTTTACTGTGAATGTGGTAAGGCACTGCCACAGATTACCCAGAGCACCTGTGGATGTCCCATCTCTCAAAGTGTTCAGTGCCAGGCTGGATGAGGCTTTGAGCACATTGGCCTAGTCCAAGGTGTCCCTGCCCAGGGCAGCAGGCTTGCAATTAGAAAACCTTTAAGTCTCTCCCAATCCAAACCATTCTATAGTGCTATGATTCTGTGTTGCTTTGTCCCCTGTCCTCTCCTTCCCCTGCCCCCTGATTCCCACCCTGAGAGGTGGGATGAGCAGGATCCAGAGGAGGCTGCAGTTACCACCCACTGACTGATACACAGCAATCAGTCAGCTCTGAGAAACTCACACAGTTTATATACTGAGCATGACACTCCACCGTCCTTTGGAGAGACCAGGTCAGCTATGCTCCATCCCAACTTTTGGTGTATCTCCTGACTTGCAGAGCATAAGATGCTGAAAATTCTTTGATTTAGAGTACACAGTACTCAGTAACAGCCAAAACATCAGAGTGCTGTCAACATTATTTGCATGCTAAATCCTAGAAACACAGCACTGTACCAGCTGCTTAGGAAAAACACAAACTCTAGCCCTGCTGAAAGCAGGTGCAACCAAGCCATTGCCCTCCTCACTGGTCCCATGTGTATTTTCTCCATCTAATAGAGCAAATGCAGAGATAAAATGAAAAGGAAAAATCTGTGTACCTTTCTAATAGGTTATACAAGAAAAAATTTCCTCTGCTCTTCATTTCAGACCACTTTTTGAAGGTACACCACACAACCTCAAAATGTTGTACCTATGTTACAATGAAAGAAAAGAAAGGAAAAAGCACATACATAACTGTAGACTTGAGCTTGATCTTATAAAAGAGTAGGGTCAATGCCCTGAATTTAAATGAATTACACCTGTGTCTAAGAGTGAGTGGCAGGAAAGAACAGAGATGGTTAAAACTGTGTAAACCTGGGAGCTTGGCAGCTTCACTGCTTAGCTAAAGCTTTTAGCCAGAATGTAATGAGCCAAAAAAAAAAAAAATCTGCTGTTTATTTTACTCATAAAAAGAGAGGTACATATGGCATCCAGATAAACAGTTAAGCATGTAACACTTCCATTAGTTATGACTAATTCCATCAACTTTAATAAAATGTTTTGTAAAGAAACATATAGTAGATCATTGCTGCATATTTTGCAAACATTCACTACACAGTTGTAGCAAAATTAATTTTTGTACAAAACACAAGGAGGCATAGAAAGAACACTTTGATCTGCTGAGGTGGTGTGTCAAAATGTTCAGCTCAGAGATTTCTGTCAGCTGGTGGCAGACCTGTGTCTCAAGGCTCAATTAGCTCTCTACAAGAACTTTAAAGAAAAGAATAGACAAAAGAGGTGAAATTAGTATAAAATCTAAAGAAAAAAAAAACACAAACTGGTAATGGATAAACAATGTCTCTTGAGATTTCTTGCAACATTCTCTGTTGCATTTGTTCTGAATTTCTAGTGTAGAGTTAAAATTTTGAATGAGTGTTAACCAAGACTTTTACTACAGAAATTTGATCATCTTTTCTGTTTAACCCTTCTGTACACAAACAATTATGTACAGCTGTACCTATTACATAACTGAGAGTATTTCTTGATCCCCTATGTTTAGTAGAGCAGTCATTATTAGAATGGGTTAGTTTAAGTCAAGAGCTTTAATAAGACAAATTTTTCCCTAGGGTAGGAAAGTAGTAAAAGGGATGTTTGCCAATATGACTTTTACAGCATGAGGAAGTTGGAAGTATGCACAGTAAAGTAGACCAGGAATTAATGTTTAAAATCTTGGTAGCAGTTGATTGATAAGGACCCCACAACATACTTCCAGCCAGGATGAAGTACTGTAAAAACATTTGGACAAACTTCCACTGATTTTATAAAGTCTGGTCTGCAAAGAATGGAAAATAACCAGGATAAAGCTATTATCTAATAAAGGAACTAGCAATATTTTTTTAAGTTGCAATTAGCTGTGGATTGTACAAAGATTTCTAAAGATTTTAAAATTATTAATTAATTAATATACACATCTGGTCTCTGTTCTTAATGAAGAAAAGGAAATATTTTATTGAATCTATGAACTCAATTTAAAAGTGATTTAAAGTAAAACTTGAAAGTAAAACTTTGAGTTTTCAGACATCAAAATGAGAGTACTCATCTTATACCCAAGTGCAGCAAGGAATTGGAGCCAAACAGAAAAAAAATGATCGTATTATCAGCATACTGCATAGAAATATCTTCCCACTTAAATTTTAAAAAATAAGCTGCTAAAGGTCATGAATCTGGCACTAGAATATTCAGATCAGTAATAAAATTAAGTATTTGTAATGTCAGGCTGTAACCATTGACTCAAAGAAGTTACTGAGGGGGTTGGTTAACTATCAGTCTTGTGGGAGAAATCTGTCCCACCTGTCCTAGACACTTATTTCAGAATAGGATGAATCACCTTCTGGAGGAGTCTGTATGACCAGGGAATTTAGATCCCACAAAAGCCAGGGTGGAGCTTTCATGACTAATTTAGATTGCATGCCCAATTTTTAAGTAGCCATAGTTATATGATATAGACCAAACTCATCACAAGACAGGCACATAAAAATATAGTTTAACTCAAACAAAAACATCTTGATTTGCAGAAATGAGGATGGAATGCACTATGCCATCTGTTAACAGGAAGTCATTTTGGATAATGACATTAACCTCTTTTTTATTTCAAGAGCTTTGTTGGGATAGTTAATCAGCCAGTGTACTACTGCAAAAAGGGAATGAGATACTGAAACAGATCAGATAAAAAATGCATAACAGTCATAACAGTCTACTCAGACTCCTAAAATATGACAGTTATAAGAGATTCTATCTTCAGTTTTGATAAGGATCATTTAAAATTGAAAAGCTTTTGAGAGGACATAAGTTGTTCCGACCAGCCAAAATTATTAAGTGGATGATACAATATATGAAGCAAATAATTTGAGCACGTAGATATTTCAGGACTGAAGTCTAAAAAGCAAACTTTAATGATAAATACAATTTGAGAACAGTTTTAGATTTAGAACCACTTTTAGATTTAATTAGATATTATATCAGCAACATCATTTGAGAAAAAGGGATCTTAATGTGGAAGGGGTGGTAAGGTAGCTCTCTGCCAAAGACTGGGAAAACAAATCAGCTGAAATTTAGGTGCATTGCACATTATGCATGAACATATTTGTGGGTGAAGTGGTTACTTACGTCCTAGAACCAGTACTCCCATAGAATTGATCATTTTTGCTGTCTCAAATAATTATGAATATAATTCCAAAGTTCATTTTGTGAAGATGTAGACTGATATGATCAAGAATTTATTTTCTCAGAAATATTATTTCCCTACTGGTAGCTGGGTCATTCTGTCCTTTATTGATTGTCTGTATGATATGAGTTTATTTTGGTGCACAATGGTTGTTTATTTCCACACCTTAATTTTAGTAATAGTACTAAGTACAATGAAGAAGCATTCTTCAAGAAACTGAGGTAAAGAATCTGAGGATTTTGATGAATCTGCTGCAGGGAGTATTTTTGTGGTGGTTGGAGATCTTTGTTTAAATTATGACTAGAGGCACAACCTGGATTCATTCAGTGCACATCAGACTCTGGAGAGGTTTGAAAAGACAAATTTAGTGACAAGGCTGTTGGAAGTATTAATTTTCCAGTGCAGGTTTTGGTGTGTGTCTCAGGTAACTGGCAGTGTGAGAATAATTTAAAATCTCTTTAGGACGGCGTATTAAAAAAACTGGCATGGTTTTGTGCTTGTTATCTAGAGGTCATTTTCATTATTGAAAGTAAAGTTGTTGGTAGAAGAGAATGAATGATATCCCTGAGCATAAGCTATAAATATTAGTCTTGCTATCTGAAGTACCTAGGGCAGGATATGTTGTAGAAAGCTATGAGATATTAGTGGAGAAGATGGTATGAAGGTGTTTTGCAGATGATGGAAGAAACCAGCTGCATCTTAGGGAGGTTGTTAACCTTGGAGGCTGGGAGATTACAAGTCTGAGAGTGGTTTTCATGAATGGTGTTTTGGAAAAGTTCAGCTAAATATTATCAGCTTGCCAGAGATCTTTCTTTAGTGATCATGTTAAAACCTCTGCAAGGGATTTGGCTTTATGATTTTTCTTGGAACTGAGCCATGTGTCCAAACTGAGGCTATAATGATAAGTTTGAGTTCTAAAATGAAAAAAGCAGTATCTACCTTGACATATTGCCAGATTGCCTCACATTGCTGCTGTGTGAGTGCAGGTTTGTTTTTTATTGTATTTTCCTCACTCGATTTTTCAAATAATTTTCTCAGTGGCAACCATTTCATATTCTTAAACTCATATATTTGTAAATTCCTATCACTTTTTGCTAATGGTACAGTAGCAAAGCAGCATCTCTGTAAAATTTTCTTTGGTTCTTTCTTTGCCTAATCTATTTTTAATAAGCAACAGAGTGAGCACTTGGCTTTATTAATCCTTTAGAAATATAATCCCAAGTATCTAAATTAGTTAAACATCAGACACACAAATGAACAGAAATACTCTAATATGAAATTTATCCAATACCTGCTAATGTTTGAGAGTGTTGATAGAACATTGTATACATTTAGTTTATGAGTTCTGGACAAAGTAATATGGCAAGAAATAAAACTATGACATTTGGGGAGATCATTTATATTTTGAACAGCAAAAGCATCACTCTGTTTTTTGCCATTGACCAACCATTAATTTTTATGTCTTGTTCATAAAGAAAAAGAAAACAAACAACCCAAACCCACTGATTTCTCAGCATAGTATGCTAAGAAAGACTTAACCCTTCAATCTTGGTGTAATTAATGGTGGCCCTGAATCACGGTGTCTGCTTGCCTGTAGTTTACATGTTTATCTACATATTTGTCCTTAACCTGAAAATCTAGCCATGACTAAGTTTTATACAAATTTTCTTATTTCTGGACCAGCAACTAAACTGGCACTAAACAATCACAGTTTATTTGAAAAGGGATTTATTTATTCATTAAATGAATCATTGAGGAAAATAAAAATTCTGTATATCTTTTTTTTTAGCATAAAGCCCAGTTCAATCTGCCATTGACTTCAATTCACCTTGGATTGGGAAATTTCTGTGTTGAACACCCTGTTTTCATGAGAACATTTAAAAACTACTTATGAATAAGAGTTTTCATTAGGTATTACGTTGATGAGCACTATCACACCTTGATGAGCACTATCTCAGCTCAGTACACTGATGCCCCAGTAATGGGCAAGGCTATAATATCTGGTTTTATTTGTGGATCTGAAACCTGCTGGGCTCTTAGGTGTGACTGGGCCATCACAGCTGCCTCTGCTGCCATAAATTTGCATTCTGTCAGAATGCTGCGGGCAGCATTGCTGCGGGATAACTGTAGGATTTGAAACATAAAACCTCAGCTGAGTGTTTGAAGCTCCTGGTGAAGCTGAAGCAAGTGCTGAGGAATGCATTTGGTGTGCAGCTGCAGCGCAAGCTGCAGGCTGAGAGAGCGGAGGGAAGTGGAGAAGCCCCAGGCAAGAGTCAGGGGACACTTTGCATAACAAAGGACTGTGTCCCAGCCAGGTGACCGGACACTCAGAGACACAGCAGGAGCGGATGGCTCAGACAGAAGACCCCAGACCATGGAGTGCACAGGCTGTCAGGTGTAATAAGCCCAGGGGTTCCTTTGCTCGGGTCCCTCCTCGGGGGCACCGGCTCGAGTTGTTCTTCTGTTGTAGTGCCATGACTGAATTTAAGGATTCAGAGGTATCAGACTCTGCTCTGGGAAACCTGGTCTGACTGAGTGAGAGTGGGATATGCAGGGACTGCCGAAGAGCTCCCCGGGGCTGCCCGCTGCTATGCGGCTTTGGTCCCATCAGTGACAGTCTTGGTGATTGGAGTGTTACTGCCAGAGTGGCTCCAGAATGGTCAGACAAGGAAGTTTTTTTAACACAAGTTTCTGGAACAAGTTTTTTTCTGCCTTTTATTCATTTCTTTATTTCAAGTATTCCTCTGCCACAGCTGAAGATGCTTAATATCAGTAGTATTTTCCAATGGAAGATTATAAGCAGGCATTTCTATGGATCTTGAAAACTGTAGATGGGTTTTTACAGTAATATTAGACACATTACACATAACTTTTTTTTTCGATATTTTTTCGGTTTTGTTCAGATGTACTTTCATTTTTCTCTCAATCCTTACCACTAATTTTTTTGTCCAGTCTACCCTAACACTGCATCCCTGTTTTGCATAGCCTTACCCTGCCAGTCCAATTCAACACTGGCTCTCTGTTGGATTAGAAAACCTCTCGTTCAGAGGTTTGCTGTTGTGTCCTGACAAGCTGGCAGTCAAAGCTTCCTCTTTGTGAGTAACCCTATGCATTATTTTAAATCTGATAGAGCCTTTCTGCCAGAGAGCCTTCATCAGCATAATGTGTCTCTTTTCTCTCATCTCAGTCATCCGCTTCCTCTGCATGTCCTATTGCATTCACAGGCCTCAGCATGCTGTTCTGAAGTGTCTTGGCAATGGACTTCATCTCCTGCAGGGAGAGGAATCACTGTGTCCTAGCTTGCTGTATCCCTTGATGTGAGATTGCTTTTCAGTAATCAGGACACAGCTTGTGCAAGAAGACTGATATTTCAGTTTTGTCTAGATGAGTAATGTTCAGAATAAAAGTAGAGTACAAACTCTAAACCTTCTTAGCAGTATGGAATGAACTTCTGTAATTGATTGCTCCTTGCAAATTTCAAGTTTCCAAATATTTTCCTTCATGTCTTTAAAAGTCTTCTCCCCTTCCACATGCTACTGTTGTACTCCCTATCTTTTTGGACCAGAATCTGAGAAGGATTCATGATCCATTCTTCTTAAAAGTACAAACTAAGTAAAAAAACAAACAAATACTTTGTTTACAAAATGAAAATTCAAAATAGCTCTATTTTTGTGGCAAATTATACCCTTTTTGGTACTACCACTCAGTACATATGCATTCTGTAGTCTCTACTTAAAGATCATCAAGAAAGTCATAGTTAATAGTATTCTACATAATCTATTCTAGTGCACCTTGAGAATAAAAGTAAAAGGGTATATTTTTGGTATGGAAAACTGTTTGAGTTCTGCATACCCATGTTTCAGCACTGATCAGTTTAGAGGCTATTGATCTGCAAAACTCGCATGCAGTTACCATTGTGTGTTATACTCTACAGTCATTATTGTGTAGACTTTTGACTTTTTGGTTAACACCATTAACTTTTACATTTTGGTTAACACCATGTCTGCTCACTTTTATTGTAGCCTAATAAAATTACATCCTGTCATGCTTCCTTCTTATGTATTGCTTCTCTGTCTTTATCTGCTGCATGATTTTTTTATTGTTACCTTTTCATTCTCTTCTGCTTCCTCCACACCTCTTCTCTGCTGTTCCCCCTTGACCACTTTGTTGTAGGAAGATCATCAAGCTAAGTTCCAAAATATTTAAAATTTTATTGTATTTTAAGAACCAATCTTGGAACTTTTGTTTTAACTGCATTTAATAATCAAGGTGCGGTTTTCTGCCACTGGTCATTTCTTTGCTGAAATTGTCTTAGGGTCTAACTAATTACAAAGCAATTTGCTGTGCTTTCTTCTGATCTTGTCAGTGAAGTCCATCACAAAGCCTGTTGCTTTTCCACAGCTAATTTAAATTACCATCCATCACTTTTTTCTTTCTTTTTGACTTGTACCTGTTTACATTTGGCTGCTGCAGCCTGTTCAAGTTGTGTCAACTCTAATCTAGCTGTTTATTAAAACCCTTTTTATGGCTGAATTATATGGAATCTTATAAGGAAAAGGATAGTAAGGCAGCAGCTATCAAATTCATGCTTCAGAAATAACAAATTGGAGGACCTTTGAATTTTCTCTGCTTGGTAATCATGCAGTAACAATGCCTGAAGAAGAAACAGGAAACTCTGCAAGGTACCCACAGTTTGGTTGTTATTTGAGCTGAACCTTCAGAATATCAGCTGGCAACTGGTCAGCAGTTGGGTTCCACAGGGCTGTATCTTAGGGTCAGTGCTCTTCAACATGTTAATAAACAATTTGGATGCAGGACTCTAAGGGATAATAAGATCACAGATGATACAAAATTGGGAGGAGCTGTTGACTCCCTTGAAGACCCTGCAGAGAGACCTTAGTAAGTCACAGGGCTGGGCAATCACCAACCGTATGAAGCTGAACAAGTGCAAGTGCCGGATTCTGCACCTGGGATGGGGCACCCCTGGATGTACAGACAGATTGGGCAATGAGATGCTGGAAAGCAGAGCCACAGAAAGGGGTCTAGGGTTCTGGTTGGTGGCAAGTTGAACATGAGTCAGCAGTGCCCTGGCAGCCAGGAGGGCCAGTGGTGTCCTGGGGGCATCAGGCCAGCTGGACAAGGGAGGGGATTGTCCCACTCTGCTCTGCACTGGGGTGGCCTCACCTCAAGTGCTGGGGGCAGTTTTGGACATCACAATTCAAGAAAGACATTGAGTCATTAGAGAGTCCGAAGGAGGGCAACAAAGAAGGCAAAAGGCCTTGAGGTGAAGTCGTATGAGAAGAGGCTGATGTCACTTGCTCTGTTCAGCCTGCAGGAGAGACCCCATTGCAGCCTACAACTTCCTTTTGAGGGGAAGAGGAGTGGCAAACACTGATGTTTTCTCTGTTTTGACCAATGACAGGATTCAAGAGAATGTCCTGAAGATGTGTCAAGGGAGTTTAAGTTGGACATTAGTAAAAGGCTCTTCACCCAGAGGGGGTTGAGGAATTGGAACAGGCTCCCCAAAGTTTGGACAATGCTCTCAGCACGTGGTGTGACTCTTGGGGTGGTCCTGTACAGGGTCATGAGTTGAACTTGATGATGCATCCAATATGATGAGAATATTCTGTGATTATCTAATTCTGTAATAGACAGAACTGCTTAAGAGCTTATATTTTAAGCTAAAAACCTCATATAAAATGCACCTAACAAGTAGCTGACTGGAATAGCCACAGGTAAAGTTTTATCATTAATTCACTGAGGGATCTATTCCATTTTATGAGAGCCAGCAGAAATGAAGCAGCTTGATTTGTGATATTGGCTGCGATATCGTGCTTGACAGACTGTTGTTCATGCCATATATAGAACTCTCTGACCAACCTGGATCAAACAATAGTTTGCAAAAAAAATTCTAATGGTGATCTGCAAAATGCTTGCAATGCATTGGGGAAAGCAACAGAATTTTGCTGTGGTTTTTTTCTTTTTTTTTTTTTGTGTTGTCACATAGACTAAAGTGGTCTAGAGATATGGAGGCACAGTTTGCATATATCTTGGCAGTCCTTGCAGCTCAGGTTTACACTTTTGATATTCCACTGTATGCTAAGGAGTCCTTCTGGACGCTATTTTTTACCAGAAGACACTTACCTGCTTGACAACTTTAATATTAATTCGTCCTCTGGACCCTGTAACTGAGCTGAGGTTACACTGTAGCATTTTGAATGAATGAATGAATATACTGGAGACCTGGGTATTTAAGATGCCTATACTTAGTTTCTGGATTTGCTACTGTGTTTGGCTAGGAAAACTTCACTATTATAAATTTAAGCTAATGCTTACCTTAAGTTAAAATATCATGCACATAACTTTTATTGCAGTAGCACTGTTATCAATTGCATACATCATTGGCATCTTTGTAAATAAGTGAGAAAATGAAAGAGAAAAATTTCTTAATCTACACATTCTCACTGTTGGATCAGGAGATGTTTCATTCAGATCCAGATTTTCTTCTGTCCAGACAAGTTGATTTCTTAGGTCCTTCCTGTCAGAGAACCTTAATTAGCATAATATTTAATCTTAGTAGAATGTCTTAATTTCAAAGCTGATTTTCACTTGAAAGTGAAAATCTTTCCCCAGAAAGACAGATAGAGTTTAATTTTTCTGAGGATAATACCGTTTCTCCTTGTTGAAATCATAGTCTCACCATACATCCTCATTATAATAAAAATTATTGCATTTCCTTGAAGACACAGTATCCTCTTGTTAAACCAATGTATCTGACACTTGACTAGGGAGAAACAACTGTCATCCAGAATTTTATTGACTCATTGGCGTGTCTAAGTATAGGAAGTCTTACACCAGATTTTGTGTTCTGTCACTTAAACATCTAGGTGGAAATAACATACATGTCTTGCACCTTGTTTGAGAGCAGATGCAGTGGTTGCTAACCAGTCTGAAGATTGCAATTCACCCACTGATCACAAACCTCTTCATTCTAAACACACTCAGTCATTTCTCTTTTCCTGTTCTTATAGTATAAAATCACAGCATTCCAGCAGAACTAACCACCTTCAAACAAACAAAAAATAAAACTATTTCAAACTATAAGTGCTGACCTCTATTTTAGAACTGAATCACTCTAAATACTTGAGGTTTTTTTTTTTTTTTTTACTTGCTTTGAATATGTTTTTTAGTGAGTGGAGGAGCACTTTTCTCTATTTACCATGGAAGTTCTAATGATTTTACACAACTTAAGTTTCTCTCTCTAGGTTTGAAGGCTATATCTTGACAATGATATATAATTTTGTTTATAAAAACAACCAGCAACACAGATGATGTTTACAGATGATATCTAACTGCTGTTCTAAATTAATAATAAAAAATAAGAAACTAAGCATAAAAAATGGCATCAGTACTTCAATTTCCAATATGAATAGTCCAAGAACCAACATTTAGCCTGGCTTGACAAGGTATTAACAGCATGAAGTCTTTGCTTAGATTTCTTCTCTTGGATGATCAATATACAGTGCAGCACAATTATACCAGCTTACCCAGCAGAAAATCTTCATTAATGTTTTTGAGAAGTCTTTTGGACAAATTGCACAATTTGTAGCATGCATCCATTTCCTTCAATTTAATTTACTTACACTGGTTGCTCCCTTTTTCTTGACAGAATTAATAGTCACCAGAGTAGCTACATGCTCTCAAATAGTTATCAGTGTACTGTACAATGCTGAGGTTCCCGTGGTGTGCTCATTTGCTTGTTTTCTTCTTTATTTCTGTTTTCAATTTTGTTGTCAATTCTTGAAGTCCTTTCTATTCTTCCATGTGCCTGCTCTCAGTCCAGCTTGTTCCTAACAGCAGAATGAGTTTTTGAGGATCTGTGTTTCATTATTACAGCTTCACTGAGATGGGGTAGTAGTCAAATCCCATTTTCTCCTCCCTTGGTTTGTTTGATGTAGGCAATGTGCTTCTCTGCCCCATGTGATTTGTATTCTTCTCAAATGGGGCAGTTCTGAGCACCAGCCATGTCAGTTTCTTTTCTTAGCTCTTCAAATGAAACAAATTTTTAAAAGAGCCTGGAATAGCAGCCACATGATGCTGCTCTTCAGCTATGGGGTTGGAGTCACAAAGCCCAAAAGTCAGATTTAGGAGGGGAATCTCTGGCAGAAAAAGCACAAATCAAACTGCACAGTGCTCTTTCACCAGGACTGTGAGCAAGGATGTGCTTGAGCTGATGATATGGGAACCTGTCCAGTGTGAATTATTGAGGTTGGGCATTTTCCAAAGACTGATTTCTGAATATCTGTGGTGTTGCCGCAATATTTGGCCATGGTCAAAATGCCTATACATGCTACACAGATACCCTAGCAACACTCAGGGAAAAGCAAAAACTTGGTATTTCTGCCTTTTTATAGGAAGACACATGCTATGATTCTGAGCTAGGTTTTATGAATCCATCAGGCCATGAATCTTATCAGGGATTTGCTTGTTTATTTGGGTTTTTTTGTTTATTAAGTACTAGCATGCTATCTCTTCCTGGAAACAGTAGATATATGTGTTTATAGAAGCAAGCTCTGTGAATACATGTAGCTAGGAAACAATGTGAGCTGATTAGGAACTACTTATCTTGTGTTTTTTAGAGTGGCCTTAGAACAACTGGTTCTCTTTTTGTTATCCTAGACTATTTTTCAGGACAAGGATACACACATCCAAATATGATTTAAAATGTTTTAATATGATTAGGCATTTTATCCATGTTCTGTCCCTAATAAAGAAAAATATATCTACTCTAGTATGAGTTGGTAATATTAATTGAATGGTGTTCTCATTTTACTGTGGTTTGGTTTTTTTCTCTGATCTATTTAGTAGACATTCCTGGCCGCAGCAGTGACAGAATAGGTCATGTCTAAGTTAAATCCTCAACCAACCTGTCTTTTGAAGTAGAGGCTTGACTTTGGTGATTGATTGGTAGCAGTCATCTAACAAAATGATAAAAATTTCAGCCCTCAAGAATTTTTCTGGCTAGCTTCAAATGATAAGAAGTAATGCATGCAGGAACACCAAAGCCAGTAGACAACAGCTGGCTGATGCATTTTCCTCTCTAACCAACTTTCTATGACAGGTGCGATTAAAGTTTCATTGTTTTAAACTAGAAATGGACAGGGCCAGTCTGAATTATAGATATCAAACCAAATATTTGATATTAACACTAGTGCTTGAATGCCAACACCAGTACACAGGAATAAAAGCTAAAATTTGCTGGGAGAGGGGGAGAAATTAGGGAGCCATAGAGACTGTAGTTTTAGTAAAACCTAAGAAAAAAAAAGAAAACAGCTGTCCTTACATTTGAAATAAGGGGAAATAGAGATATAAAGACCTAGAGAAAGAGAAGGATGAAGAGAAATTTTTGAGGGAAGTGATTAAGTCAAAATAAATAGAGAAAAGAATGAGAGGTACCGAGAAGGGAAAAGGAAAATAAAAAAGGAACAGAAGAGCTTGTTGATACCAATGTTATTCTGATATCCACTCATACTTCCATCACCTTTTCAACATTTTAGTTTTTCTTAGTTTGGAAGATTAGGAGGTTTTCTCAGTGTAGAAATTTCTTATTTTGGTTTGAGATTTTCTGTTGTTTGTGGGGGTGGTTTGATTTGTTTTGTTTTTTTTACAGTTACATACAATGACATTCAAATTTGGTGCCATTGCCAAGAAAAGCTATCCTAAATACATTTATGTCTCTGTATTACTGTTATGACTGTTTGCAAAGAGATAAGCAGAATTTCTCTTTTCAGAATTTTATATATACGTGTGTGAGACATATATATTAATAAATATATTAAAATATTAGTTGTGATACTTACATATGGAAATATATAAATATAAACTCAAAAAGGAATAAAATAAGTATTCAAAGTAATTTAAAATAATTATTATATCTTGGCTGGATCTGGGAATTTATTGCAATGCATTTTAATAAAAATCAATGGGGTTTTTTTTTTCAATACATGTATATATTCAAGATTTTTTTAGGTCTTGGTGGGGATGTTCAGCTAGTGCTATATTCTGATTTCTAAATATTATCCTTGGACTGACTGGTTTAGTAAACCACAGAGGGGAAAAGCAATAGATGGCACAGTTATCCCTATGCCTGTGACACTTCCAATGTGATTTGTAAAATCTCAGCTACTACTGCAGTGCAAGCCATACTAATACTTCCCATTTATGTAGCATCCACATGTCTCAAAGCACCAAATAAATGTTCAAAGGATGTACCAGACTTTTGCAGATGGAAAACCTGCTGTACAAAGGTTATGATTTACAAAGCATTTTGATGATACACACAGGAACAGAAATGATTTCTTGTTACTTGTGTTAGACAGGTGTGCACCATTTTATTCTTCTGTCAGCATTTTTTGACTCTTCACTTTTGTCCTAATAACACTTCCAATTTCTACTTTATTTCTCAACATCCATCTTATTAAAGGACTTGAGCTCACTTATGATAGACACACATTCATTCTTCACCATTTAACCATGCCTGTTCAGGAAGCTATCTTTTTTCTTTTTTTTATTCCAAATTTTAAAGTTTTTTAATAGTGATTTTCATATGGTCTTAGTAAAAAGTCAGATGTAATCAGAAAATTAGGTGTAAATTATAAGACTCTTCAAAGTTGTACTTACCAACAGCTAATAACGAGCTGGGTATTTACTGATGGCAAGAACAAGGGAAAAAAAAAAGACATAATATATAAAAAGCATAATTTCTTCAATAATAGAATTTGAAGCAATCACTGGCATTTCAAGTATATAGTTAATGGCTTGCTTTTCTTCTAATGTTTTCTTTTATTAATACACCATTAGAAAAAATTTAACTTATGTGATCAAGAATTTATTTTCCAGCAATTTTTTTAACAGATAGAAAGATGATAGGATAACTCTTATGTAATGAGGTCTTGGCTTTTATTTTTATCTTGTTCCTCAGAACTCAAATATAAGGATTGATTTTACTGTATGTAAGAGTCCATTGGGATTTACGTATACTTTTCTAGCTAAAATTTTAGGGTTTTCAGTGAGGGGATATTCTTGATTAATTTTAGATTTTATAAATTTCTTAATGCCTTAAATAGGTCTTAATACTTGGGTTTTCTTTTTCTGTTTTTTTTTAATTATTTGTCAGGAAAAGTTGTGCTTCTGATGCCATAGGCATCAACAAGACCAAGGTTACTTTGCTGTCCAGACATGAATGGAGTTCAGGCATCAATATTTCACAAGTGTATGCACATAGACAAACAGACCTGCACTAAAGCACTGAATAGTTTGAGATCATTTCAATTAAGGTTAGTTCAGAACTCATTGTTACATGTGATTTCACTAAATGATAATTTAACACACTAAATTACCACTCTGTTCCTCATAGAAAGTGACACTTATGACCACATAATAAAATACTTTATAGCCTGTTGTTCAGATTCATAATTCCACTTTGCTGGAGGAGGAGGAAGCCACAAGTCATTCCAGTGTAGCTGCCATTAGGGGATATATTGCCTTCCCAGCCCATGCTCTGAGATTAAAAACGCTGACAGCCTCTCATCCGCAGATGGCAGAACCCTCTAAAGCTGTTGAACTGGCACTCAGTCAGTTGGCTTTTGATCTGGCTGTTCAGATATAAGAGCCTGTTTAAGCAGAAAAGAAAATAGGCTGTTCATGTTCAGTTACTATAAAACTCTCTTCCGATGGGCCTTTGTGTCTTTATCTGTTCCTTCAGCTGCCTTTAATTAATGCTTTGAAGACACTGTGTATTTTGGGTTTAAGGGCAGGAATAACTCTTTCTAACTCAGCTCCATGTGAAACATCTCGATGCTGTGCAGCAGCTCTGTTCTTCCCTAGTGGACTACCCACACAATAACTTATGACTAAATTTCTTGAAATAGGTACAGATTTTCTCATCTAACAAGGAATAAAATCTCAATCTATTTATGGTTGTTTGGAGAATCACAGTTTAGTGTAGACTGAATGTATAGATAAATAAAAGGCTGTTTCACTGCTTGGTACAGAGCAACCATTAAATTAAAGGGGTTATGGGAAAGCCCAGCAGCCTGCAATTTTCAGGGGATGTTGTGATATTTTAGGATAAATTCTGAGGTCATATATATCGGTGTTGCTATTGTTTAATTGACTGCCTGGTAGATGAAATGCAAAGCAGAGGTGAGCCCAGAACTCTTCCACCATGGGGAAAACAATTTCCCCTGCTCTGCTCAGAGTTGCAGTATTATCTGTTTAATGTAGAGAAAACAAAACAAAACAAAAAAATAAAAGCAGTGTAATTGTGCTCAAAACAAAGAAGGGAAGAACCCACCAGAGAAATCAGCAACTCTCAGGGCAGAGTGGAGCCAGGCCTCCCTAGGCCCAGGAGCAGTGGGACTCTCCAGAGCAAAGTTTCCCAGATGTGGATGGTCCCACTGTCCCTGCCAGCAGCAGGGCAGTCAGGAGGCACCAGGCACTCCCAGCCCCAGGTGTGCCACCCCTCCCTGGGCATTGGCCCTGCTGCATTGCCACTGGGGCATGGGCTTGTGGCCCCTGGGGCTGACATGAGGAAGAGAGACATGAAAACAATCCTCAAGAGGTGCACCAGAGAGTCTTCAGGACAGTAAATGGAAGAGGCATAGAGGGGAGAGATTTGAACTTTTATATCTTGAAAAAATTCCGTCCTAAATAATTTAAAGTGCAAAAAGTGGTTTGCACTGAAAAGATTGAAAAGAATAACAAAAAAAACCTAAGATAAAATAGCTTAGGGAAAACTGTTAAAGGTTGAAAGCTATAGTCCTTCACATTTCATTTTCCAAGTTAGCACTTAGTCAACAAATAATGGAATAAGTATTGTTGAGTAGTGCACCATCATGCCCTTGAATGAAGCACTTGTCCATGAGTGCAGTGTGTAGCTAAGAGAGAATAAAAGTGTAAAGACTGATAAAATAATTTACTTGTTTCTTTGTTTTTTAAGAATGATTGTTAAGGGGTTATCTCACAGTAGGAAAATGCAGTAATCCATGGTTTAATAAAGAACTGAACAATATAAGAAAGCATTTCCCTTGTTATTAAAACTGCTGTTATCCAAACACTTAAAGTCATCTCAGTGCTATTTAAAAATTAGCTAAAGGATTTATAGAGATCAATTAAAAGAATTTAAAATATTAACAGATACCAAAACTCAGAGCAGTATGAATGTTAATACATAATGTAATGTAAATGTAAATGTAAAATGTAATTTTTCTGGAAGATATTTACTTTTCATTCACAATCTTAAGCGGCATGTCAAATATGAAGGCAGCAGACTTGTTAGAGTACTCCAATTGCAAAGCAGTGTTGCTGTCGTGCAGCAGCTGACAACTCTGTATTGCACTCCATTGTGCTGCAGTGGAGTAGAAGTGATTCACAAAGGACTGAACAGATTGATGCAGGCACAGACATTGGCAGCTGGCTGACTTGTGCTGGGGAGTGGACAAGGTGGAAGGAAAGAAGAGTCATGGTATCTGGTGGACTCAGTAAGAATTAGGTGTATTTCCCCCTCAATTTTGCCTCCAGCTGATATAAGTTTTTCAGCAAGGATAACTGGAGCAACCAAGAATTCACTCATCAAGATTGCTGATTACATTTGGGAAATGTATTCACAAATTTATTTCCTAATATTTGTATCATGGCTGTTTCTGTTAAGGACAACCTCAGAGAATGTTGACCTCACCATGGCAGCTCCTAGAAGAAGCAATGTGTGTATTCATGCACACATGTGTATCTCGTTGTGGGTTCCAGGACCTTAGTTTTCCATTTGTGGAATTCAGAAACATGGACAGAGCACACAGCCTTCCTTGCACTGCGAATATCTAAACTTCCTTTCTTCACAACAAAAGCTTAGAAGCGGTGAACGCAACTGATTCATGGATACATTCATAATGTAGGATCAGGTTGCTGAGATATGCAGAGATTTAAAAACACTACTTGAATTACCAATTTGCATGTTGTCCTTTGTAAGGGAAGTAACGAGAAGAAGGCCAAGTTATTGCGTAAATTTCAGTATAGAAAAAGATTAGGGCAGTCTGTCTAACATTGCCTATACACATTTAAGAGTCTTTTGTTAGTCCTTCATGCATTTTACTTTGTAGCTTTTCATCTATTTCTATGGACCTGACTTTTTTAAGAGATACTTGGAAACATTTTATAGCCACTCCATTGTACAAAAGAGAGAAGTATTGTTTTGATATTATCTTAACCCTGTATCCAAATTCTGCTGCTTGTTAGGGTTCAGTTTCAACTACTGAAAGGAATGAAGCATGCAAAACACAGATTGTGATTTCTTTAACTTCTTCTTCTACCTGTAGAGAGCTATTCAAGGGTCTCCTTTCACCCTCCAGAGAAAGCTGAACAACAACCTTTCAGCCTGCACTGTGCCACTGTGATGTGGAGATTCTGAATTTGTTCCTCTAAAGAAGAAGATATTTATCCATGTTTTGCTTAAAACATGGAACAAATTTTGAGTATGCTTGAGTATATTGAGAAAACACCACTTTTTAATCTTTGGTCTTATTTTTATAGACATGAATAACTTGGAGGTTGTGCTGTAACTCTCTTTCATGCTAAGCAAGTATATTAGTATTTACTTTCCATTTAAAATTCTATTACCTTTGAGTATGCTGACTGTTGTTGCTGAGCTCACAGAAACGTTTTGAAAGCTCTGCATCAACTTTTTTCCTTGGTGCACATCTTAGGAATATATCAACCAATTACACTGCTGTGAAACCTAGATAGACAATCATTTATTGGCTTCTCCAGGCCTACTTCTGCATGTGTATATTTTAAAACAATGATAAAATCCTAATTTCTTATCCACAGATTTTCCTATCTTTTTTTCCCTTTGCAAATTCAGTGCATCCAGATTTATTTAAAAAAAAAAATCCTCCCCTGGAGTGATTCCTGTAGAATGGAATTTTGTTACTGGTTTCAAATCCTCCCTGGCATATGTCACATCGTGGTCTCCTGTCAGACTTCTCCCATTTTCAAATACCTCCCTTCTGAAATAACATCTATGATAAAGTTGTCAATTAAAAATGTTCCAGAAAGGAACATTGTGATAATTGCTTACAGTAAACTTAGTCATGTTTACTAGAGTAAAGTTGACCATATTCATGCATTGCACACATTATCCTAAATTTCTGCTGTCGTTCTAAACACCAGATCATTTCCAGAATATTGTTTTACTGGGAGACAAGGAGTGGAAAAAGAAATCCAAACAAAGTGACCAGAAGTACTCCAAGGAAATACTGCATCTTTAAAGTACAATCATCTTTCCAGAATTACTGTAGGCTGTTATCCAAGCTGAGTATTTCTGCTTCAGAAGCAGTGGCTCAGTAAAGTTCAGTATTGTAGTCCTCCACAAGAAATTGAAAGAACATCAAAGCCTATTTTTTATATGAAATAACATTTTTCTTATAGTTTAACTATCCATAAATACCGCCTAAAAAGTTGTGACTTTTTTTATTTTTTTGAGAGAAGGGACCGCAATAGAAAAATAATATTGGTAATTTTCAGATATTTTTTCTTTCTAATGTATTACTTTTCTCCCACTATTCCATAAGTGTTTCTTAGAGAAATGAACATAGCCAGAGGGATATAAAAAGCAGTTGTAGTGAAATCCCAAAGCATTTCTAAACTACACTTCTGTTCAGTATGTTGCTTAAGCAGAATACACACTGGTGTAGTATAAAAGGTTTATTAGCTTTTTTTATGAGTAACATATTTCACTCATTGCTTCACCAGTTCAAAGGGAAAAAACAAATGAAAACAGCTGCCCAAAGGACAAATGTGTCACTCTGTTCTACCAAATTTTGTATTTTCAAATAAATACTAAGATGCACACTTAGGAAAAAAAATATAGATAAAAAACTATAATTTGTTCAGTCATTTTAAAAGTACAGCTATTCAGGAATAACTTCTTTTTCAATATTACTTAAATTTTTTTTTCTCAAGTGTGGTCATGCTAAAAACATCAAAATTTGCCCAAAAAATTGAAAATTCTTCCACAACTGTTTTGGATCAATCAGTTCTCATTAAGACAATTTTCAAGTTTACTTGTAGAACAAAACTCCTTGGAAAGTAAGTAGATTTTCCATCACTATTTTCAAACATAGTGGATGCCTTACATGTTACACTGAGAGTTTTCAGAATGTTATGTTCTGTTAAATGCTGAATGTTAATTTTCAATAAAGCCTAAAAGAATTTAAAAATACTGCATTAGCTTTCCTAGTGCAGATTTTTGAGTGAAATTGAAGGATACTGACATCCATCAGTAATCCATTGGCAACACTGAAAATAAGATATACACCTCTGCTATAGCTCCATTACCTGTTTTAAGAGTTCAACGTTCTTAGGTGACAGTTGAAGATGGAAAACAGAGTATTTATATTCTGTATTATAGTATCTTCAGTGTCAGCTGATTTTTCACATTTAGTAATAACTACCTGAAATACAAAAAACTTGTTGCCTGTAGATTTGATAAATATAATTAATTCTCAGTGGTGATCAGTACAGCAATAAACACTTGTTTGCTTCTATGAGTGTATGACTGGAAAATATTTCAACTTATGTAAGTAATGAATTTTAAGCCCCACAGTGTGATCTGCACCTCTCCAGAATACTGCCAGGACAACTTCCAGCTAGGGGATGGGAACCAATTATATTTGTTTAGAGTGGGGGGAGAAAGAACATGGATTGCCTGGAAGTTGTGCAAAATTAGCTTTATTCATTTCAAGGAGCCTTTTCTTTCCATGTCACAGGGGATCTTTGCACATAAATGCAACCCATCCCAAAAGTCTATTTATAAGCCATCAAGTGTGTTAATCAAATATGTGAAAGTAATCAAGTAAAAGCTTAATCAAACAAGTTGAACTTAAGCAAATATTTCAAGTGGCCTTGGGTGTGAGTTCCCAAGAAGCCTGTGTGTTTGAGAGGTGGAGATGGCAAGGGGAATTAATAAACATGATGTATGAACACTTTCTAAAATATAGCTAGACTTTGGAGCTGAAGGATCAAGGACTGAATGCAGAAGCACTGCAGAAATCACCTGATTAGACTTGAACTAACAAAAAAACCCAATCAACCAACCAATCAACCAAAAAAAAAGGATGTAACACTTCCTTTTTGGAGATGTACAACACATACGGAAAAAACAGGTAAAGAGCCTTCCCTACACAGGGTAGCTAGTAAATGTTACAACAAATGCAAAAGAGGATATTAAGAAAAAAGCCTTTCTGTAAAGAAACTGAGCATATGATCCACTCTTTCATGGAATGAGTAGCAAGCATAATCCCTAGCTGGGAGGTTTGTTAGCCTTGGTGTATTACACATGGCATTACAGTCCATGTCTTGTGTTCTTTTGAAATTAACTTTGAGCACAGCAGAAGCAAAACTAATCGAACACTTGTTTACTCACAGTTTTATTTGTTAGCTTCTGTGCATAGCCAGTTCTAAGTGGATGTCAGTGAAATATTAGTCTGGGGTACAGAATGTGAAATTTTGATTTAGTAATGTCCTCTTCATTAGTCCAAGTATTAAAAAGAAATTAAAATCCCTAGACCTGTGCTCTTAAGGGATAGAGGAGTACACGACTTAATTGTATTCATGCAAGCTTTGGGGCAACTGGAAATCTCTGAAATCTACTGAGAAAGAGTGGCACCTTTTGACTTAATGGAAGGTACGCTGATTAGAACTTCAGTCATTATTGTATTAATTAATGCCAGTAACAATTTCTACTACCAGTTTGCCAGATTGTCCATCTGAAATACAGAGAACATCACAAGCCATCCAATAGAAAGAAAATTGCATAAATCTGGCAGCCATTTTCAAACTGTGCTATGAGAAAATGAGAGACAGGAAAGAAGATAGGTTTATTCTCAGCAGGTGACAAAACCATGCTCATATTTGCTTTGCCTAGTAACTACAGGAACTCTGTGTGCCATAGGAAAATCTGTGCACTTCCAGAATATTGTGTACATGATTAAGATCCCAAATTCTCATAATTTCTTTGTGTCTCTGTCACTGCTGAGAAACCTAATGGTACTGAAAATGCAAAAAAAAAAGAGAAAGAGAGGGATGGAGAATATTCATATTTGAAAGAAAGGTTATAATAGTTGAAAGAATGCAAATAATGCTTTTTACACTTGTCTTTTAACCTTTAAATAATCATGTCTCTCATCTGTATTGCTGTGCTTCATCTGGAAAATAGCAAAACACAGGAAAAAAAGTAGGTGATAAATTTCTTGAAACAGAACTCAAGCATTATAAATTTCTGCATTCTATCATCCATCCTGGATATTCTAGAACAAAACAAATTTTTTAAATGGAAGGAAATCTCACATCTTCAGACATAACAGAGTTGCTCTTTTGCCTCAAACATGACTTGTTTCATTTGCCACACTTGAAAAATTAATCATAACCTACTCCTACTATCAATGTATTTGAATTCAACATTATTATCCTAGAAAAGCAGGTGTCTAATTCAGATAGAGGATCGATACTTGTCAAGAAGGTAATTTAAACTTAATAGATTATTTCCTTTGTGTTCATTTTCAAGGTGAGGACCAAATTTTCTAGCAATCTTGTGAAAATATTCAGTAAAAGTCAGTGATGAAGCTCTATTGGTCCTAAAAACCTGGTTTGGCAATTGTATTCATCCAATTAATATATTACCTATATATGTTCAAAGTAAGTCAAATATTGAATACTTACTAACAATAGCGTATATTCAGCCAAAGTATTACAGGTAAATTCATAGAGCAACATAACTATTCAAGTTCAAGAAGGCTTTTATCTATTTACAGAGAGAACTGCAATAAAAAAGCCAAAAAAAGAAATCAAATATTTTCAATTTGAATATCGAATTTCCCAATATCAGTGTTTCCTTAGTGTTCTTTTTAGTTTAGAGTTCTGAGCTATAAATCATCTTTTTAGACACTGTATTGATGATTATAACTCGAAGTGTAGCCTGCAATTCTGGCTATATACAGCTCACAAACAAGTGAAGTTAGTCCCATGCTAGTGTTGTATAACCTGCAAGCTTGAGGACTCCCTAGGAAAACAAATCTCTGGCCCAGCAGAATGGGGTTCCACCAGCAGCTGACATTTCTAGGTCAGCACAGCACCCACCTGCCACAGCAGTGGCACCTGGGGTTGGACCTTCTCCTCCCACCTGCAGGCAGTGCAGGTTATTTACCTGTGCTTCTCAGCTGCAAGATTTCTTAGAATTATTTTTTAAAATGTGACTAGTAAGAACACCTATATGCCCATTTCCCTCTTTTACAACTATTCAAACTGTTTCTAGATGCAAAAAGATACTAATTTCTCTTAGCATAAATTCTAATTACAGCCCCTCTACTAATCAGGTCTTGCAGTATATTTCAGATACAGTATAAAAACATGATATTCAGAACAGAAGTTCATTATCATCATTGTTTTAATAAATCAAAACACATTTAGAAATAATGATCTTGCATCTATTACAGTAGTATTCTTGATATTCTGAAAAGGCATCATTATTTTCTAATCTGTCAGAGAACTTATAAGGATTTTAAGAAAAAGTTAAAGAGGAATTAATGAAATCACAAAGTCGTGTAAATAAATGTTACAATTCCTTTGTAGACCAAATTTTTATCAATTTAAAAAATTGTTCTTGGGGAATTTTTCTATTGCTCAGCAACTTTGAAAATTTCCTGGATAAATTTTCAGATGTATATATAAATAACTTTTATATTAATTCATTAATAACATACAAACACATTTTTATATTATAAAACTCCTACTATTTTAGACCCAGGTTACATAGTCTGCATAAGACTTTTTTGAGTTAACACAGTGGAATAATGAAGTTCATTTCATTTAGCAATAGATTACCACAGTAAGGGAAAAGATGAAATAAAAAAAAGACATCTGCCATAGGGGAGCATAAGCACATTCAGTTTCACTGGGTAACAAAAAAAAAAAAAATTACAGTTGTAGAAATGGTGGAGGGGAAGTAAATTGAGGAGAGGGTGTGATTATATAGGTATTGATTATATAACAGCATTACAGAAAATTTTAAAAATGCCAAAATTGCCCTAGATTTTTCTTCTTTCTTGTTATTCAGTATACAAGTTCATAAAAGGAAAACTACTTCTTCATTGTATTTTTTGTATATAGTCCTCCAGCAACTGGCAATGAAGTCACATTGAAAACCAGAATACCTTAAAGAACTCTTGGTGACCTATAGAGGCAAGTCCTGTTTCACAAAGAATGATAACTGAAACCATTTCAATAACACTTTCAGAAATGTCGATGGGTGACTATGGTTACTCCAAGGAGACAATGGTATTTCAGTATGCATTAAAATTCTGAGGGAATTATATGTCAGTCTTACTTTAGATAGAAAATGGTTTTAACTATTACACCCACAGAACTTTAGTCCAGGTCCTGTATTAGAGGCCATCTTGCAAAAATAGATGAAATTTTCAGAAGTTATTTCAGACATGGTTGTGGTAACATATAATGAAGCCTTTATTCTTACTTTTGCACCTTCTTTCTATTAATTATATTGGTTTGATTCAGTTTGGAGTGAAAATACTGACAAGATGCAACTTTTTCAGAAACAAAAAACCAAAACAGCTGGTTTATTTTACAGGTTTCAGTAATGCCATAAAACTAAATATCTGAGTTATCTCATCATTCCTAAGAAGCTTTATGATATTTTGGAGGGGTACAATGAACAATGACAACAGAACCTTGACACTGTTGTGAAGAGCAATATTTTGCAGGGGTTTAGAAAAAGGGGGAGGTACAATGAGAGGAAGAGAGAGGCAATTAGTATTTCCAAGTGCCTAGCAGAAGGAAGACAGCTGGGAACACAGCTTTTTCTTAGGATTTATTCACTAGGATGTTGAAACAAGGGTATCATCTTCTTTAAATTCACTTCCTTGAACATTAAGGGATCTGAAAATTGCGATGGATTTGTCTGGTGGCTGGGTTTTTTTCTTTTTTTCACCAACCAGAGAGTGAGGCTGAAGAGTTGCTGTGGAGAAATAGAAATAGAAATAGTATGTTGAACCCTAATTAAAGCATCCAAATTGGAGGGTTGGGATTCAAGCAACAAATCAGTTTTGAGACAGTTATTCTGTCACATAGCAGCTACAGAAAAATTACTTTACACTTCTGTTGCCACGCTTCATGCCCACTTATTCCTAGAAGCCACCTGTAGTACATATTAAGTAGTTATTGTGAAAGAATATTAACAATTTTGCAAGTCAGCTTGAACCCATTGAGGGTACAGCGGTTGTGTAAAAGTGGCAGGGGAGGTAAGATAATTTTGATTTTTTTCAGCAGCTGCACTGCAGCATTGCAGTGTAAAGGTGAGAAGCAGTTTCTCATATATACTACAGACACTTGGAAGAATAGCAGCTATCATAGAATTAATTTACTTTTATAATGTAAGGTAAAGAAAATGTCATTAACAGTGGCAGTGGTGAGATTATTACAGTCAAACCTGACAACCTTCCTTGCATTTAAAAATTGATGTATTTCTGTGCTATCAAATTGGCAGCCATTAACAAGTGTTTATTTTTTAATTTATTTTTATTTAAATAGCAATCAGGTATGTTGAAGAGGTGTGAAAGGTAATTTTACTTCATTATTTTCTTTAGTCCCATGCTGCAATAAACTATCTTTGTTAATCTCACTACAAAAGAAAAATTAAAATAAAATTTAAAAAATTAAAAGTCTTTATTCTAGTGCAGCATATTATAAATTAACATATTAGAATCTTTAATTACTTTTTGACACAGGTAAAATCAGCTGAAAACTCACATAAATGGACCCTAAGATAGTACTAAGACAGTAAAGAATTCCACTCCCAATCTTTAGTGTCCTTATAGAGATTGAAAGGAAGGTAATATACATATGAAAGCTGTAAAATATGTGAAAAGAAGATTAATATTTACATAAGTCAAGTAACCCAAAAGGAATGAGCTGATTAAAGACTGACTGTGGGGTGCATAATGTGGACCGAACCCACAAAAAAAGTCACCTGGTTACAGGTAAGATAAAAATGTTTTCTATTTGACCTTGGTATTCAAAAAATACTGTAACTCTTAAATTTTAGCCTCATGCAGTGGAAAGTTATCATGTCATTTCCCCTCTGCTGCCCCACAGTAATAAAATCATTTCTCTTTAGGGTAAGCAGCTGATTTAGGGAAACTCATGTGAAAAGAGCTGTGTTGCAAATCAGATTTGTCAGCTAGTAGCAGGCAAGTAACTATTATTAGCTGTTACAGCAGGCAAGATATAAATGTCATTTTTTTCTGAAAGGTGAAGTTAAACTTTTCAGTTTCACTAGAGAAGATTTCTGTCACAGTTTTAAACAGTGCTATATGTGGAAGCTACCCCTCTACCATCTGTCACAGCAAATGATATTTTGGGGCCACATTGTAACCCAGATGATGACTAGCTCACAACCTTGACCAAAATACTTCCTGTGAATGAATTACATATGCGTTTAGGGTCTAAATTCAGCTTACTGGCTTGTAGGTCAGCACCTCTGGAAGAGCTCTAAGGGGCTTAGGAAACACAGGAACATCCTTAATAATGTAGAACATTTTGCATGGGGATTAATGGCACCTAAACCTGAATATGCTGGTAGTTACCTACCATTCCTGCTGCCTAACAAAAGCAAATGGGGACAATATTCTGTCCAGTATTTTTAGCCAACCTTCCACAAAGATGTGGCGTAATTTTTCTGAGCTGGTGTAAATTGTTAAACCTATTCATTTTTCAGTACTAAAAACCCCAACTTTTGACACTAATTTAATCCTTAAAAGCCAGTTTTGATGGTTTTGACAGATGAGGCTTTACAAATATGAGCACTGAAGATTATTGGTCTGAATCTTCCATTATATGTATGATTTTGCCAAAATGTATCACTGCTACAAATGCAATATAAAGCTTTGATATCCTGGTTTACTGCAGAAAGGTGGAGGAAACAAAGCAGTCTTTTCTGCAGACTTGGGAAACAGTTTGCTGCAATTTGAAAAGCATCACATAGAATTTGAGAAAGGTCTAAAAGCAGGTCAGGCCATATCTGAGGCAAAGTGGGGAATGCTGGCAACACAGACTAGAGAGACCGATGATTTCTTTTTGCCTGTACTGGATGCTGCTGATGTGCAATAACTGCAGAGAGATTGCTTTGTAATACACATTTCAGTGGCATCTTTTTTCACCCTCAAATAAAGAGCACTAAATTTTCTGAAAGCTGGTTGACCACAGATAAACTCCTCAGTGCTCATATGAGAGCCATAGGGCAACTACCAACCCTGCATTAGGTATCCTAAGATCTGGTGGGAGGATAAGGGGACTGTGACTGTAAATTCAATTATGGAGGTTGAGGTCTGCACTTCCTCACCTGAACAAAACTCAGATTTGCATTTCTGAGACTTTAGCAGAATACCTTAAGAGATCTTGTGAGGTTCAAAGTCCTTGTAAAGGAGCATCACAGGAGCTATGGTGGTGTCTAAAATGATTAAAAGTCTATTCCATTTTAAAAACACGCTATTGATCATTAAATCTTGGAATGGGAATTCTAGATTTCAAAACGGATGCACCATAGTCCTTTTGCATCTTACAAATGGTACTGATTTACGAACACACAGTAATAAAAAAATAAATTTTAAGTTATATTCTTCAGTGCTTACATAGCAAAGTATATTTTCACCTCCCTTAAGCTTATTTCACGGTTATTTCAACAGCAGAGCTGAAAATAACTGAATCTTGAAGCTATAATCCCACTCTAAAAAAATATAGCGTTTCACCTGTGCAAAAGTGTGGGAAGAAAACCGGAAAAAAAACCCCTATCCACATTAAGACCAGCTGTTGCCAAGCAACTCTGCTGAGGATGATGGGATTTCTCTGACACAGAGGCCAAGGAGATCTGGTTGGTTGTGGGCGCAAAGGGTGTCTCCCCATGCCCCCATAGTACCATTACATAAAGTTCTGGATCCCAAAAGTGCTTTTTGGAGGCCCACTAGAGGATTTTTATTTTCTTTTTCATAAGTTGTTCTTTGTGGGACTTGCTTTTCCATGCCGTTCTGGTGGTTATACAGCATGCCTACCGACTCATTTAGATGATATTCATTCCATATGAGTTTTCTGGCTTCCACTATGGTTCTGTACTGTAGTTGTTTTGGAGCATGTAGCCAATCTCTTCCCAAAAGTGCAGCTGAGCCAAGATGATTGAACATTTTAGACTGCAGCCAAACAAGTTCAAATTTAGGCAGTTCTATTCCTAAAATAGGCCCAAGCCCATGCCCCCAAGATCATCACATTACAGCAGCTGTCCTCCCACTACATCTCTGTATCATCTTCAGAATCCTGAAGTTCTTCTGCAAGTGCAGAATAAATCCCACTGCTGATTAGATGTTGCTTTGCAACCTCTTATGAGTAGGTTCTCTGCCCAGGAATTCTCCTTTTCCATGAAAGTTTGTCAATACACTTTGGGGATTTCTCTGGGAAGGACATGGGCAAAAGTGACAATTTATGGCTTATTTATCATTTAAACAATATGTTCAAATTTAACCAGCATTCTTTTTTTTTTAAGTAAGTGGGAGTGAGGGGGAGGATTTTGACAAGTCTTGAGACTATTCAACCTCTCCCTTTTTTCCAAGCTTCTGTAGAAATGGATGAGTAAAATTTAGATTAAGCTTTTGTCTAAGGAAAAAAAACAACCTGCAAACAGAAAAAAAGCCCCAAATACCAAAACATATGATGAATCTTTCTTCCTCTCAGCCAGTTTAAAATAAAATTTTGATCCAAGTCCACAACACATATATGATTTCTTTACTTTATATACACTGCAGCCCAAGTTTAGCTTGAATCTTTCCAAAGTTTGCCCACACTTTCAAACCATTCTGTTTGAAAATCCTGGCAAATCTGGGCCAGGCTTCTGCTCCCTTAGGAAAGTGTTCAACACTGTCTCTCCATAGAAAAGAGGGTGTGTAAACAGTATTTTGTGTAACAGAGTTATGGTGAACGTGTCACACCTAGTAGAGGTGCTTCACTTCTCTTTTTTCCCAGATGTAAGGCATTATAGGCATTATTAGTGCTACTTTCAGGTTTTTCCCTCTCCATTTCCAATCTTTCCTACTCTATGATTAGTTGAGAAGCAGTTAAACTGTGGTAAGCCAGGAGAACTGGTAGTGAACTGAGAGCTAAGGCTGTCTGTATAGACGTGAAGTTATCAACACATGTCCACATAGAAATCTTCTATTATGTACAAAATGCTAGCTATTGATGGTAAATATCAATGTAAAACAAGGGGGAGAAATATGGAGATGATATACAACTGTAATATCTAGTTACATTTTTTTTCAGATTTGTGAGTCAGTTTCAACTGAAATATTTCTGAGGCTTTTGGCTCGATGCAGATATTTAACAATATTTAGCAAACAGGTGTCAGAATTCCATTGAAACCAATTTTGGTACATTTTTATTGCAACAATGTAATCAAAACTATGCTGCCAGTTTATGACAGCCAAATTATCTGCAGTTTGAAGAAAAGCCAGATTTTACAACATAGCTGATAAGAACAAGATCAAAGAATAATCAGCTTTTCAAGAGTCTTTTCCTCAACCAGCTGAAATATTAGGCATTCTCCTATGCCTGTTCTAGCAGCAATACAACTGCTCCTCAGATAGGTTGATGCTTATGTTGCTGTTAGCTGTGCCACACTTCTAATTGCACACTGACTATATTTGTAATAAAACATTTTCCCTCTACTGAGCTGCAGTTATCACTCACAAGGTAGTAAACAGAAACGCTGCTCACAGTGGGAATTCAAGATATTAAAACCTTTTAAATTTTTTTTGTCCCTTATCTCACCAGGTTTAGTCCCCTTTTCTGTGGATATCTTTTTCTTCTCTCACTTTGAATTTGGGCTGTATTTGCTCCTTTCTCTTTGTAGATCATTCATCTTGACTCCCAGGTTTATTTCTAGTTCAGCCACTTTTCCAGGTATTTCTGCAGCCCTTTCATACTTATGTGCTCTGTTTTACCTGCTACTTTTTAGTCCATCTCTTGCCTCATTTAATTTCCTTCCATTTTTCTGCTTTTCCAGTTAAAAGTTTTTCTCAGTTATTTGTATTCTGATTCCAGTGGAATGCAATTAAATTATTTTCTTGCTTAGCCTCAACTACTTGGGAGTAAACTAAAATGGGTAAGTTTTGAAATTGCAAAGGAATGCCTGATCCATTATTGATGAACTAAAATGGGAAAAGGAAATGAATACTATAGGCTGAAATATTGGAAAGGAATAGCCCTGCTGGACTGAATGGATAGTAAAAGGGAAGAAATGCATAGACTGGGAATGGGAGATAGAATAAATTAAATTACAAAAAATGAAATAAAAGGACCAAGTAAGAGAAAGGAAATGATTTCGGGGAACAAAGAGAAATAAGGCAGTAAACAAAAAATGGCAAGATAAAGTAGAACATGAAAAGAAAGAATAAGCTAGGGTTCATGGGAAGCACTTGAAAAGTAACAAAGAGAAAATTAACCAGATTCAGGTGAAATGAAAGTCCAAATATAAACTAATTCAAGATTAATGGAAAGATACTAACATGAAAACAATTACAGCATTAGGTACTACTTACGTGCTCATGATGCAAGTGTACAAAAAGAAATAGAACTGATTTATTTTTACAGCTTTTTTGATTTGAGTGCTGATAATCATAAAGCCTGGTGCTTTTTCAGTCATTGTGAGGGACTCAGGGGGCAGCACTCCATTGCCTGGTCATACTGGGCTCTGCAACAATGACTGTCAAGTGGGCTCACTTGAATATTTGGCAAGAAGACAATCCTCATTTTCCCTACGCCTTTGTTCCCTCAAATGGAGATTACTGCAATGCTTTCTACATGGGGCACTCCTTCAAACTACTTATAATTTGTAGATGGAGTAGAACATTCCAGCCCCCTTCTTTAGCAGCATTTCATGCAGAGAGTAGTTTGTTCTGACCTTTTAAATGACTTTTTAAGTGGTTTGGTACTCATCTAGGCAAGAAACAGACTGTCTTTTTTCATGTCTCCTGCACAGCTGAAGTCACCTGAGGTACTTCAGTTAAAAGCCCCTTCTTGGTAATAAATGAACAGGAGGAGGCTGATGGTAAAGTGTTGTCAGTGTGAAGTCCTTGACTTTGAACCAATTGTTATTATTTTTTTTGGTGGGATCTCTTAAAAACTAGATCTGACCATATCCAGAAATATTAAATGTCCAGGAAAATTATGGGAGACAGGAGAGATCGGTTAGGCAGGAAGGATGAACTGCTGGGACACTGCTAGGCAGAAGATGAAAGAAAAGGGCAGAAGCACATGGAAGGCATGGAAGAATTAGCTGATACTAGAATTTGAAAGGTATGTTCAATAGTGGGTCCTGTTCCATACTGAAAATAAAAGAATACCTTGAATGTAAACTGGAAGCAGAAAACCATTTTGCATCTGATGAATTTGACTTTGTCGGATCATTTTTCAGTTTTCCAGCATTTTTATACAATGTTTTATGGGATCTGTATGTAAACTAAAACATCATTATCCTGGAAATAGTAAACATTCACTATATACAAACAAAAGGAGTTCCAATATATATTTCTGTTTCTTCTAGGTTACCTTTCTAAACTTTATATTTCCTTCTTGGGGACTAGAAACCATTTCAAAAATTGATTCTGAGACAATGGTTATTGCTCAGCTATTTATTTTTTCCCAGTGCCTGGGAGGTGGAAGGACTGACTGAAGGTTTTTATTGTTCAGTTAGACCTTTGCACGTGAGAAGAGCAGAATTCTGCATGCATGATGATAACATGTCAAGTAGTGGCTGTCAGTGGAAGGAAGAAGTAAAGGCAGCCCAAGCTTAGGTGATCACCCCTATGACAGAGGAGCACACAGAGAGGGAACAGACATCTTGTTGATGTCCCTGTGGAATGAAGGCAGAGAAATGTTCTTGACAGTGGTAACCATGGGATTTCTCTCTCTGTCAGTGAAAATAAAGCACAACTGACAGTCTCAGCCTGGAGTATGGCATCAAGAATGGGAATAGCACTGCAGGGTAAATGAGCCATGGGAAGAAGTATAGTCCAGGAATTGGAAAGGTGATTTTTAGAGTTTTAATTTAAAATAAAATATTATTAGTAAGTGCCCGTAAAAAGTAAAAAGGGAAAAAAAGGGGAAAAAAGGTAAAAAGAGAAAAAAGGAAGAAAAAGAAAAGGCAAAAAAGAGTAAATAGAAAAAAAGGGGGAGAAAGGGAAAAAAAAAAGAAAAAAAAGAAGCAAAAGAAAAGGCAAAAAGGAGTAAAGAGAAAAAATTAAAAAAATTTATAAAAGAAATAGAAAAAGAAATAAAAGAAAAAGAAACAAAAAGAAAAAGAAAGAAAAAGAAAAAGAAAAAGAAAAAGAAAAAGAAAAAGAAAAAGAAAAAGAAAAAGAAAAAGAAAAAGAAAAAGAAAAAGAAAAAGAGAAAAAATAAAATGTGAAAAAAAAAAGAAGAAAGAAAAAGAAAAAAGGAAAAGGAAAAGAGAATACAGGAAAAAGAAAAGGCAAAAGAAAAAGATGAAAACCCTGCCCAAATGATGTTTTTCTATATGGTAGTTCAGAGGAAAAGTGCATGAGATGACATATGCCAATTTCATTTTCAAGATGTTAGATTGAAATACAAGTGTTTTCATTTTTATGTTCATTATACAACAGTGATCATTTAAATAAGTTTTTCATGTTTTGCAAACCTGCTGGAGAAGTCAATGTGAAATATCCGTTATTGCTTTTTTATCCATTTCTTTACAATTGCTTAGTTCCAGCATCAGCTGCAACATCAATACTTCTTGCATCATAAAATTAGTTACTGTGACTCTCATGCCACCAGCAGGGCTTGAACTATTTGCTTACTTGTACAAACAAAACAAATTTGTTTAGACAGAGATGGATTATGTTAAAAGACATTAAGCATTTTATATTTATTGATTATCAGAAAGGTTTCAGGTAAAGTATTACTTTGAAAATACTAGCATCATAATGCAAGCTCCACCTCCTCTGCTGAGTCACAGTTTTATACAGAAACTGAATTGATTTTAAAAAAATCTTAGAAATCCTTTGTTACTTTGAAATATCTCTGATCCTCAAGGATGAAGAGATCAAAATGCACATTTGGCTAAGGCAGTGTAGGCTTTTCATTCCCACTTCATTGTCAAATACATCTCACTTTCTTGTTTGTATATAATTTTGGCAATTTGGAGAATACTGATTTATCAGAAAAGCTGGAAGGAGAAGAAACAATAGAGTTGACTTGTCCTGCATGGACTGTACCACCATAGCTGAATACTTTATTATAAGTATTACACCATTTTTTGCTCTTTCTATAAAATTGCATTCCTCAGAGAAAGGAAGTTTAAAAATATGTTAACATAATGCTATGGTAAAAATTAATTTTTTAAGGAAATAATTTAAACTAAATTTTGGTTGGAGCTCAGGTAGAATTCAAATCTCTATATTATGTGCCCTCTTCTGTTACATTGTTCTTGATAATTTTTTTTCTCAATTACATGTCTCTCTGTCTTGTTCAGTGTATGGATATGTGCACCATATGACCATAAAGCACTGCTCTACACTGTTCCATTTTTATTAGCTCTTCATAGCTGTTAATGCACTTTCACAACATCTCTGTGACATGAAGACAATCTGTTAGCTGTTTTATTAGGACAAATGTTTAAATAGTCTATAAAAATCCAGAGATTTTTAGATGCTATAATTGCTGTTACAAACAATACAAAAAAGCATCAGTAAGAAATTTAAGGGCAAATAGAGAACACAATGAAAAAGGTTTTAGTCATTCATAACACAGAAATCTGATTTTTCCCCAGTGTTCGTATGTTTTCTGTAGGGATAGGGTGTCAGAAACAACTATATTAGAGTCATTGATGCAAGCTCCCTTGCTCCTGCAGGAAGATTTATCATGAAGACTGAATGCTGAAGTCCAAAGAATATTTATTCTGTACTCAGGCTATGGAAGAGACTCAGCTCATGTTTAGTTCCACCAGGCTATAAAATGCCTCTACATGTAGTTGCTGTAGGTATATTTCTACAGGAAGCAAATATTAGTCCAAGTGCTGAAACAATGAGCACTTGGACTAATATCGTGATGGGATTGTGGAAATAAGAATCTATGTTCTTTTATCCAAGATTTTCATCTCCTTTGTGTTCCCAGTCTCCAAAATTAGTCATTAGTTTATGCAAATAAACTTAAACCACACACTCCGTTTCTCTTAGCCCTCTATTTTATAATGAATTTAAGCACATCAAAACCCAAAAGCTTCAAAACACTACCCTGAAGATATGATTACAACTTAGGAACACTATCTGTACTTGATATGCACCAATTTGAAAGAAAATAAAGTTCAAAACACACACCCAGTTTGTGTCTATTTACATCAATAGTAAAATTCCCTAGCCCATAATGAAGTTACTACTGTTTCCAAGAAAAATGCCCTAAACATTTAAAAATCTTGCCTATTTATAAATAAATTAATTAATTAATTAAACCAACTAAAGCAAAGCCCCTGTTTTATGACCATCACTTTAGTCAGATTTTGTGAAAACTGAGCTATGATATTGCCAAACAAGTTGAATTTTGTTGTTTTACTTCATTTGACTTGGAAAACCACTACCTGCAGATGGGTCTTCCTTTCCAGTATGCTGTTCTGTCAAATGAACTGAATTACTTGAACAAAGGTTGAATTCCAGCCTGAGATTTGCTGGTGTACTAGACCCCAAGACACCATATTAGATTCAAAGGCAAAAGGCTAAAATACTTTTTCTTACTGCATAGCATTAAACAGTCCACAGAAAAAGCATGAGCACAAAGTGTAAGAAGTAGCAATACAGGGGAACAAAAATCTCACTGGCAACCATCCTCATTCATTTGATCAAGTGCACATTCATGTTCACCTTGCACGGGTGAAATACCATTTCCTTATGTGTCAGTGGTGTGGAGGGGAGTCTTTGACAGCAGAGACAAAATACCAAAGCAGTGACAAAGTGTTTCAGGCAAGCAGGAAAAACAAAACCTGCTTCGGCAAATATGTTAGCAGATCGATACATTTCCCAACAATGCCCTGCACAGCCACCCAGCCCTAAAGTTAAAGAATGCCAATTGAAATGCTTAATAGCCTCTCTGCCTTCAAAAATTCAATGGCTGCTCAAAATCCTGAATGCATTCTGTAAGAGCTTCATTTAGCCTTTCAGTCACAAAAGAAAAGAAGGTAAACATGGGAAATCATACTGTCTTTTATAAGAAGGTACAGAAAATCTATCCAAAGGCCAAAATATACAGTAAGCTGCTGCTTTGTGAAAAACGAGTATCTATTTACTTGCATTTATTTGCTCTTTTTTTTCAGGTGTCTGTTTATTCTTTTGTTTTTGGACTAAAGCAAATACAGTGAAGCTAAGGAACCAAGGTTTCTACAGCGCTTCAGTACTCAGTGAGGTTCCCTGAGTCTATGCACAGTAAAGAGTGAAGGTGTGCTCCATTCTTTTCATCATTCCCTGTATAAAGTAGCAAAAAGCACTGCATTTTAGATTGATTAACAGTGTTCAAAATTCTGATTTGTAGAGACAAACAGATGAGAAAATTGTTTCATTACAAGAAAGTTTTTTGTTTTTTGTTTTTTTTTTTTTGTTTGTTTTTTTTTGAATATTAGATTTAAATGCCCAGGAGTTAAGAGCTTTTTACAGCATAGCAGACGTGTTTTGCTGACTGACTCTAAATTCCGTTTAATGCATCAATTGCCCGTGACTACTTATTTTTTAATTCCAAAAGCTTTCTCTCCACAGCAGAGGGAATGATTTTATTTCTTTCTTTCTTTGCTTTTTTTTTTTTTTTTTTGAAGAGTAGGCCTTCTGCATTAAACTGTGCCAAAGGATGTAGGCAGTGGAGAGAAAAAAGAAAAGGTTAGTGAAGCTGCTGTGACAAAAAGGACGTATTTTAGTCAAAGAGGGTAAGTAGATGTAATAATTTTGAATGTGTTTGTTGAATGCTCTTGTGTCTAGTATTTTAGGAAAATGACAAATCCCTAACTCTGTACATATTTGTCCTACAATTAGGCACTGAAAACTCAGCTAACATCTGAGTGGTTACATGAACTCAGTCAGCATGTGTCTATTGTGTACAGCAGTACCGCAATAGAGGTGGCTCACAGGAATGAAAAGAGTGGAGGCAAACAGGAAAAGATAGTTTAGAAAAAAAAAAGGGGGGGGTTGCATTTTTCCTTTTCTGGGGAATGAAAACTCAAGGATTTTTTCCAATTCCAATGCAATTGAAATTCTAAGCCATTTCTATGTCTTTAATATCAACTACTAACAAAACAACACTTCTTTCCTTGTAAGATCAGTAATTTCTGTAAATTATGAATGCTGTTTAACTCTGTGAGTATTACATCTTTCCAGCCTAGATTTCACATGATACTTTAACACAGCTTTCTAAAGACTTTGAAAGCACCATTACTTTTATTTTCCACATTACTTTTATTGTTTTGACTGAAAGCTTTCTTCCTCCTACTATTTGGTGAATATTTTATGGCACCTATTTCATCTCCTAGCTCTTTGGTTAAATGAGTATAGTCTTTTTCTTACCTGCTGGTCTGAATTAAACACCAGATTCCAATTAAATTTAGTGAACTGAAGAGGATTTGTGATCAAGACACAACAGGGGGAACATTTCATGGTAGGCTAAAGGCTCTTGAAAAGAGTGTCACACCAACATCCCAGTGAGTCCAGGGAGACTTGTGAATGCTTTGCATTAGAAAAAAAATTAAAATTGTTTCTCCCTGGTAATGTAGCAGCAATTAAAAACATTAGGGTTCATAAAAAGCAGCTTTACCTCTGAACATCAACTTCATGCTGCTGTTATCATCAAACCAGTGTTATCTGATAATCAGCCTTGACAAAAAATTCTTCCTTCTCTTTAGACTGATATGGGTAAAGTCCTGTTAATAATGGCACAGAGAAGAATTTGCCCCAGTGATAGAATCTCATTTTTCAAAAGTTTTGATTTCAAATACAAATTACAACTATTAAAGACGTGCTTTCCCAGGCAAATAACTTTTATTAGTGACAGTCTGTGCAATGTTCAAACAGAAAACTATGTGTGTGCTGTATATGGAAAAAACCAAAAAATCTCTAAAAGTTATTTTCACAAACTGCCACTTCTGCTGAGACATAAGAAAATACAGGTGGAGAAGCTAAAGGGAGAGTTGATACATTTTGCCAGGGAACTTAGAGATGTACCTTGTGGAGATAGATCCTTAAATCTCACTGGGTAGCAAATATCCAAGGTATTTCTGCAAAGCTTGAGCTTTGCTTGCAGCTCAGTTATCTGCTTAGGTGACAAATCAACAAATCTTTAAGAAAGCTCATGCCCTTCAGATAGTGCTCTGGATCTGATGTTACAGGGTGAAAAGAAATCTTTTGAAATGTGGAAAGTGACATGCAGAAAGGTGGAATTTCAGTACTTGCACAAATATTCAGTAGCGTGTGATTTAGCATATGTTTTCAGTTTCAATTGTGTTTCCATTAATAAACATATAACACTTAAAAAAATATATAAATTACAGAGTGTCAGAACACTGAGTACATATTATTCTTGTTTTAAGGATAACTTCTTTTTGTCAATATCTTCATACTGGATTTTCACTTTGTCTTATAAAGAAAATTGTATTCTATCCACAACATAAATAAAAAATTACACAATGAGTACTGCACAGTGCTATTTTTCCAATATGGTTAGTCAGTAATTCAAATATCTCATCCTGAAAAGGAAATTAGAGATTAATAGAATCATATAGGTTGGAAAAGACTTTTAAGATCATTGAGACCAATCATTGAGACCAATCATTAACCCAGCACTGCGAAGTCCACAATTGAACCATATCCCCCAGTGCTACATCCACAAGCCTTTTGAATACCTCCAGGGATGGTGACTCCACCACTTCTCTAGGCAGCCTGTTTCAGTGCTTGAGAACTCTTTCCATGAAGAAATTTTTCCTAGTGTACAATATAAACTTCTCCTGGCACAACTTGAGGCCACTTATTCTTGTCCTTTCACTTCTTACATTGGAGAAGAGACCGACACCCACCTGTCTACAGCCCCTTTTCAGGCAGTTGTGGAGAATGATAAGGTCCTCTTTGAGCCTCCTTTTCTCCAGGCTAAACCACCCCAGTTCCCTCAGCTGCTCCTCACAGGGCTTGTGTTCCAGACCCATCACCAGCTACATTGCCCTACACAGGATCTGAGCTGTGGCCTCACCAGTGCCAGGTAATAATAATTACTGGATTTGATGAGTGACTTAAGTGACAAAAGTACTGCAAAAAAAAAATCCTATGTAAAGCTATAAAACACAATCCATAAAGATAAAATATTTTTTTTTATAGTTCTCAAAGAGAAGCACAAGGAAGTTACAGGAAAAATGTGCTTGATTATCTTAACATCAAGAAATTAAGTGAGTGTAAAATATCAAAATATCAAATAAATGCATATATTTTCATTGTTTCATTTGCAGTACTTTTGAATGGAACTAAAGCAGAAATCTTCATGTCAAATTTTGTCAAAAGTTTTAAAAACATCCTTTACATTGTAGGAGCAAATTTTGACTCTAACCTCTATGGAATAAATAGAGATGCTAGGTTTTTCATCAGTTCAGGGGTGATAGTCTACAAATATAGACATGAGAATTTGAGTCTAGTTTTGTTGATTCATGGGATAATCTCCACCTGTAAAAATTGGTGAATTCCTTCTTTAGGGCCTATCTTGTGGCTCTTAAAGAAGCAAACCTCCTGCTTCCCTAGAAGGAAGGAAGCCCTAGAAGGAGAGGAATTACGCTAAGCAGTCTGGTCATCTGTTCTCAAGAGAGAGGGCAATTATTTATTTAGAAACAACAAGTAAGATAAGGCTGTGTTTTCCTTCTTTCACAAAATGTAGGAGAGACTTGGGAGAAGTTAAATAAAAACCCAGTTGTGACTCTCTTTCGGTTCATGGAAGAAGTGCATCCTATCCCTCCCAACCACACACACACACCCGATTGCCTCCACAAACTACTGGGTTTCTGTCTTGTGTACTTTTTGCAGAAGAACCACTCTGCAGGGAGGTGTAGAACCTCCTTTCTCTCCTTATCTTTCACTTTCCACTGCCTGTCATTAATGACTTCAGAAAACACACCTGATAAAGAATTTAATTTTTTTTTCCTGCTCTTAAACTGTGCAAATGAGGGGTTGTATGTCCCAGACCATCACTGGAAGGCAGAGGCACAGGGTTTACAGAGACAGTGATGTACTGCCTTAATTCTACCCATCAGGGTATAAGCTGATGCTAAAGCAATTGGTTACCAAAAAAGAGAGAAAAAAAAGACCCAAACAAGATAATAAACATTTCTGTAAATTGCATGAGAAACAACATAAATCCATGTTTTCTGACAAAAATAATCCATCTCTATTGATCCTTTAACTTAATTTTCTCTCTGTTGAATCACATCAAACTCATCAAAGCACAACTTTCTCTGATGTTATTAGATCTCATTCAGTTACTCACAGACTTAAGAGGTTTTGCTCTCAATATGAGCATATTTTAACTTCCTAGACTTTTCAACACTGGTTTAAATATAGACAGCAGACTAACCGAGATCTGTTTTGCCAGGCATTATATATAGATCAGACTTGGAGATGGTGGTAAAATTAAACAAAAGATGTCCCTGCTAATATAAAAACCAAAAGCTTGGATGCTCAGCTGCTGTATCTATGAGCGTATTCCAGAGTTGGATAGCTGCTTACAAATCCAAGCTTTCACGCAGGATTTGTTCTCACTTTCTAATGCTACGAGTAACTCACCTATTTGCACCAGTAAAGGTCTTTTATGAACAAGGGCCACATAAAAGCCTTGGATTCAGCAGGGGTTCATACAACCCTGAAGATAACAGGTTAGTCTGTACTAGCCCCCTGGAACTGCGGGTCATGTACCCATGCTGGGACACAGAGCATGGACTGTGGTGTGCTCAAAGGAGGCAAAGGAAATGGAACAGCTGCCAAGCTGCACAGCAGCCAGTAATATCCATTAATCTTGGCAGAAATAGAAAAGAAAAGGGAGGAGGAAAATAACAGGTATATAGAGAGCTCAGAACACATCTAGGCAGAAAAAAACTAAAAAAAAAACCCCAAAATAAAGCCAACCAACAAACCAGAATAAGTTTCCTATTAGAATAAGGCTTAATATTTGGGAGTATGAAAGGGAGTTAAACAGATTCTGAAGGTGGGTTTTAGTAGTTTTAATTGTGATAGCGCTCTGAAACTGACTTTCAGACCACTTTATGTGGTGTTTTCATAAATGAGGTTGGCACAGGGAAGTTACTGTTGACACACTGCTAAGAGATAATGTCAGAACTCAGTAGACTCAGAACAACAGACAGGAAGAGCAAGAAAAGTGAGTGCTAGAAAGATGAAAAGTGGTGCAGTTAAGTAGGAAATCTATCAGTTGGAAATGATGAAAGAAAATTATCTGCTAGTTATGTTTCAGAAATCCACCTGCCACCAATGACACAATGATGACAAACAACAGGAAACCCAGATACTTTGGATAGAATAATATGCAAAGTTTTGGTTATGTGTTCTTGAATAAAAGCATCTTTTATCTGCAACTAGGTGAAATAAAAGAGCAAATTAAGTGAGATAAAAGGAACTATAGCAAGGAGTGTGCAAGAGTTGCTCATCTTAGCACAGAAAAATACAAACTGACAGTGTAAGGTTATTCACCTTAAAGGAGATAACAGGCAAATACCCTAGAAAAGAATTTCAAAAAGCAACTTTAACAGGAACAAACTGTACATATATATATTTAAGTAGATTCACATAAAAAGATTTCTAATCATCTGAAGGATGAAGCCCTATAGCCATGCTTCAGGTAGCATTAGAGAGGTAAAAAATTCTTAAATGATTTGATAAACTTATGAAGGTTGAATTTGACATTACTGGATTCAGTGATCATGGAGATAACTTTCTGTCATGACAGTAAATTCTGTAAGGTCATTTTAAAAGTCCAAGAATTTCAGACCTATAATACCTGTAAAAACAGAACAACCTATGCTGAGGAAGTGCGAAGATAAAAAATGGATTCTTTTAAAAGTTTTCTTTTTGTTGTAAAATATAAATTATTACATACAATATTTTTCTAATAATTCATAAATTTTATAAATCAGAATAATTGTGCAGCAATCTAAACAAGAAAAAATGATGCCAAAAATTTAGAATGAGTGACCTAAATGTGAGAGGACTGAGGGCCCTTGAAATACAATCTCTTTTGCTCAGACCAGAGGAAGCAAAAATTATCACCAGTTTACAAGCATTTAAACATGCCAGCAATCACTGAGGATTATATGTTGCTAGTTAGTCTCTTGGTTAACTAATTTGAAAGAGAACACAATGATGAAAAAGAAAAAAACAACCAAGAAACATCAATCTGTAAGTGTGTATTTTCTGGAGAAAGAAAATATAGTCTGTAAGTGCTGTTGACAGGGTCATGGGAAGAAGAACATTTATTCTATTTCCTTTTCAAATAAAGCAGAGAATCTGTATTCCAAACACCTCAAACCAGCACTTTTATAAATTTTCAATTCAAGAGAGCAATAGCTTAAAAATAAATGGGGTGTGTGTTCTGACATACAGAACAAAAAAAAAAGAAAAAATATATTTTAAACTTAGTTAGCTAAAGGAAGGATCTTGTCCGAAATGAGAGTAAATGAACTCAGTCTTGGCATAATTTCAGTAAAAATAGAAAGCATTCAATAACTTTAGAAGCCAGAACCACTGATTGATTAACAGTTTTGTTCTTCTTCTACTGTACAAACATTTACATACATCCATAACAAGTCTTAGATGAGTGGTATAATTAAACCTGAACTGAATTTTGTGCACAGAAAAAGGCCTTTGAATCACATCAAATAGCCTTATATCTGAGTTTGCCTGAAAAAGTAAGTGAAAAGTGAGTGAATGCAATGGTTTGTCACTGCAATGAGCTTTAGACAAAATATTTTATATACTTGCCATGGGAAATTTTGCTAAACTCTGATGATGCTATTTCATATATCCAGACTCCAGGGTCTGGAGTGGCCATTGCAATGTAAGGTGTTTTTTTTAAATTTTCTGAATTTCTATGATCCAAACTCTCATAAAAAAGGGAAAAACTCATCTAAACATGTTTTTAATGCTAGCTACACAAAATTATAGAGCAGGTGATTGAAGGGTTTCAACTTCATAGTCAGTAAGAGTCTTGATAGGAACAGAGAAAAGACCTAGAGAGGTGCTAAATGTTTTCCATCAGTGACAGTGAGCCCCTTAGCTGACTAGGCTGCTAATCTTATTTCAGAGTTAATCATGAAGTTTTGCATGCTGAAGTCCCTTCCTTATCACATAAATGACTATGGCACTGCTGTGCTGATTATGCTGCACCCCCTGGGTATTTCTAAACTTACCTTAGAAAGAAGAAGTACTTGGAAGTAGTCCTTAATTGCAATTAATTGTTCTTCCAGTTGTGCCCATGCTCTCAGTAAAGTAAGAAGTAACCTACACTACTTTTATTAACTCAGCTGTTTTCCTGTTTATAACTAGAGTTTTAATTATTTTCTTAGACCTATTTAAAATCACACTTGACATTTCAATGCTCCTTTAAAGAGCAAATCTTGACAGCAAAAATATCTGATACAACATATGAAAGTCATCATTATTTCAGTCAAACAATCTAATAAAAGAGTAATTAACTAAATCAAGCATAGAGATAAAAACCAGAACAGAATATTATCCAATTAGGCCTTATCACAACCTCCTCATTTTAAAAACCTCTTAATTTCACCAGCAAATATTCACCTCTTGTACCTGACAGGCACAAAATGAATTTTCATACTTGGACCTTGCAACCTGTCCTCTAAGAAAAAAAATCCATGCTTTTGCTCTGCTAAATTGCAGAACTTAACTAGACAAAAAGACATCTCACTACCTATGCTTTTGTCAGCTGCTCTCCCCAGCACTGAGAGCCTTACTGGCTCTCAGACATTATGATCCAAGAGATGGTCAGGAAAAGGTCTGGCTAAGCCTCAGCTCCAAGGACTGTTAGAGCTGCTGAGGTGGTTGTGACCTTTGAGTGGGCACTCCATGTGTTGGGGAAGCTGAGAGAAGAGCACAACACAACTTTTATGAAAGACAGGGTCAGATCCCTGAAGTTTGGGGGAAACATATTTTAATTAAAGCACAGAATGTGTGAAATCTTTGGTTGCCCAAACTGCACAAGTCTGAAGAGCTGTTAAATGAGACTGTTGTAAGTCTGGGCAACAATAATTGCAAAAATGGTCTATGAAAAAATAAGTGATGACAAAACCAATTTGAATGATGGTAAAAACGTTACTAGCTACAGACTTACTTTTTGCAAGTAAAAGCACAAGTATGCCTTTATTTCAAAACCATGACTCTTAAAACATTCAGCTTTGAGAAGCCTGCAGAACACCTTTTGTATTAAAAAATATTGTCAGCAAAGCAGGTTTGAATAAAAATATTGCAGTGAATTTCATAACATGAAAATAACGCCTTAACTTCTAGGTTTTGTACAGCTTATTAAGGATAAATTTTGCAATATCATCCTTGTAATGAGATTATTTAACTAGATCATCTTTGTGTAATAATATATTCAATGTACTGCTTTGAATTATAAATCAATTATTTTTAACATAGTACTAGCCAGAAGCTGTGCTTCTAACTAACAAATGAACTAGAGGATTCTTCTGTTACTGCTAATTAAAAAGTTCATTGCAAATGTTAAAAACTGGGAGCAGCCATGACTATGGCATTTCTACAAGGATAAGGCAGCACAATTCCATATGGCCATGATTATCCAAATTTTCATGTGCTGGAGGTTTTTACTGGCTCCAGCCTTCCTTGTCTCATAAAAGTCTATTAATATTTCAGAAGACTGATACAATGTTGCAGCTGTAATGGCATCATGGACTAATTCATTTATTCTGTTCTCATGATATTTTCTGTAACAGTATAAACAATTAGTGCAATTGGTACAATGGTGGACAGAATTATAGTCAACCAGTTACAGAAGGCATGGTAAACAAGATAAATCAGTGAAACTAATTCAATTGTGACAATAGAGAATGCATAATGAATGGAAAAGAAAGAAGTTGTGTCAGTGGGAATGACGATAATCTGTTTTCCCTCACCACAAAACTCATGTGAAATAAGACCTCCATTTTCCCTGTCATGAAGAAACCAAAGAGGTGAAAAAATAGAAGGAAAGAGGATGGAAAATAATCAGCTAGTCCAAATGTTTCAGGAGACACAACCAACTGAGCAACAGAGATTTTGTGAGAGAGCTTTAGGCGAAAATCTTGGTGTCCCATCAAGAACTGTAACAAAGGCCTATCAAAAAGCATTAGTCAGAATCTCTGTATGCCTTATGTGGTTTTCATGAAATTATAATGTGGGCCACTATTAAGGTATTCAAGTAATGCAGTGCATGAGAAGGATTTATCTTAAAACAAAAGTCTGTATTGGAAGTGCAAAACCACCACGAGAGGAATTAAATGTGCACATACTTGCATAAATACAAGACTGCTTCTTAGTTTCAGACTTTCCCTTCCTCCAAATAAGGCTCCAGAAAGAGCTATGATGAAATGGAATATGGGTTTTAGAACATACCCTGGAGAAATGGTTGCACAGAAGATTTGTGAAAAAGCAGTGTGGAAGACAGACCAATGTCACCTTTACCAACACTGATTTTCCAAGATATTCCAGAATCCAGGTCACAGGCAGACTTCCTTCACTTCCACAAATCTCTCAATGATTTTTTTGCCCCACATGATTCCACACTGCCCTTGTAATATTTTATATCCTCATAATCAATGAGGTCTACCTAAAAGCTGCACATAACACAGTCATGTAATTTTTATCCAATCTTAATGGTTTGTGACATTATATTTGTGTTTGCTGAAAACAATAAAGCTGGTAATCAAACCATCACAGCAGTGATGAACACCTTCAATATGCACAACCATATTAAATAACAGTGCATGTTATTTTATAGGACATATCTCCTATCATCCCTCTGTAGCCTGGAACCATTGGGTTCATTACAAAAGTCATCCTAATTAATTTTCTTACACATTTACATACAATTTGAAATATCATCATTTGAAAGAAATCATAAAAATAAACTGAGAGCACTCATTCAGTGAAATACAGTTTAATATTCATTTTACAGTCCAAAAACTTTGAAAATACAAATAAAGCTGACTTACTCCCTTTTTGAATAAATCATGTTTTCTTGAAGCTTTTCTGTTTTAATTAGTGCAATGTAATTACTCTTTGTTGCACTTGATATCTCCTAAAGTATCTACCCGCATCCCCAAAACTACTCCAAAGTTCATACTTATAGAATCAAAAAGATCCAAGACCATGCTATTTTGCTCCCAAGTGATCATTATGTGTGTTTTTTAATTGCAATAATGCCAGTACTTACACAATTTTCTACTTATTCTATAACTGCAATGCATTAGCAAGTTGCAAATAAATTTCCACTAGGCATGAAAGCATGTCACATATAGAAGACCTGGAGCTTGCATCTCCAGCATGGACAAAAGTGTGATTTTCTGCTCCCTCCCCTGTGTCCTTGACTCAATTTTCCCTTTGTATTCTCAGAAGGCAGATTCTACTTTCTTCATTTTATCAGTGGGAAGAACATGGATGGTAATTTTTTCCTTTTACTATGTTGGGGTACTTAACAAAGGGTAGCTCATGGGATAGGAAGATTAATGTTAGCATGAGATGTGTACTTCTCTTAACTGGAAGTAGTTTGATTAATAAAGGTGGCTCACTTGCTTAACACTAACTTTAATACCTGAGACAAATATTTAAAAGATTGGAAAGACTTTGTTATTTCAATGAAATTCCCCCTCCAAGTGTTAAGTTTCTGACCAACACCTGTATCTCCTGAAAGTTCCCAAATAAAATGTCTACAAAATGTGGTATAACACTGTGGTTTTCCATAAACGTCTAGAGAAAATTTACAAGATTTGGATAGAAAATACTAAATGGTGTTAATGCTGAAGGCAAACATGGTTATAACCTTAGCTTCATCCTCAGCTGATTATAGAACACAGAGAGTTACACTTTGTTGGGGGGCAGGGGGAAAGAAAAAATTATTTCAGTAAGCATATTTGTTCTTTACATACACACTTAAACTTCAAAACAGTTTTGAAATTGTGATTGGTACAAGGTTCACGTGGCTTTAAATCACACATGCCTTTAAATCACACAATCTATACAAAGACTATTTTGTGGCTTTATGTTGTGTTTACAGGATGGCCAGGCCACTGGATCACCAGTTTCTGTGATGCAAACATACCCCAACATTCACAGCTTCCACATGGGTGCCTTGGCCTAACCTGCTCTGCTTGTCATCCATTCACTCCTTTTTGTTTCAGATGTCAGGTCCAGGCTCTTTATGGTCAGGAATGTGTTCGTGCTTTCCCGACTTACGAAAAGATCAATTCCCATCCAAACCTCAAATGATTTAGCTTGTATCCCACTCAGATCCATTTTAACACCCAGCCCTTCTTGCAATTCCATGCATTGGCTCAGGGAGAATTTTTTTGTTGTTGTTTTTCCTTCTTCACCTCAGAGTTCAAACCCCTCAGTGCATGACTTTGGAGTCAGGTCTTCTTGAACCACCACAATTCAGGTATCAGGCAGGTTATCAGGTATCAGGGCTTGATTACTGAGGGCTGTAACTTAAAAGCTTGGGTGATACAGGTGCTCAGGGGTGACAGTGCAGACACACCTGAATGGCTCTGCGGGGTCCCTGTCTGGCACTAGGAAAGGCAGACACAGCTAGGAAATGTAGACCCAGCCAAAAGCAAGCAGGAACCTGCCCAGGCATTTCCACACCTCTTCTATCTTCTAGCTTCCAAGATTTTTGCTTAGATGTGGGGCAATCCCTCACAAAGGCTTGCTTTGTGAGTTGATGACAATCCATGAGAATCTGAAAATTGACAGAGTTGAAACCTGCTGCTCTGAAATTCAGTGATGTTACAAAAAATCCTACTCTTCCTCCTGAGCACCTGCTCAAATATTTGCATTTTAATTTTTTTCATGGTATAATTCTTCTGCTAGTTTTCTACTAATAGTAATTTTGGATCTTTCTTGCAAAAGAGAGTAGACCTATTAGTAATACTAGATGTAGATAACAAAAATTATGCATATCTGCATATGAAATTAAAAAAATAAGTTCTGTTGCACTACTGAATATGAAGAGTTACCCCAGAGACTCATGTTAACTGGCATAAATCTTGTAAAAAATATAATCCATGTTGAAGAGAATTTTAATAGCCTTATGAGAAATTATAAGCATGAAAAGTCATGTAATGAAAATAAAATGTATCTTTCCAGGGCTGATACTAGAGCCAACAACATGAAATGTACTGTATTTGAAGTCTGTCAATAACATCAGATATTAAAGATAACCCTGTTCTTTATGATGATACTTCATACACAGGAGAACTGTGAATGAGCTTTTTCTCACTTCTTATGTGAAGCAAAAACATTATGACAGCTAAATAACAATATTTAACACATGATGACCAAGCTGCTACAATAGAAAAACTTATAAAAATATAATGTAGAACTTTCTACAATAAATAGGATTATTCCAAAGCATATTTACACATATTAATGACTGTATAAAATTCCAGGCACTGTTTGCAGCATCCTTTAAACAAACCACAATTGCATTTTTAAGCCAATGAATATATGATAATATGGCAGGGATATTGAAGGCTTTGGGAGTCAAGAAATTAGCAGGCTTCAAGCTCTTAAAAAAAGAGAAATAAAATTACAAGATTACTTCAGTCAATAAATTGACCTGCTTCTAGTTTTATTTTATACACAAGGCCAAATTTCAAGTTCTTGCTTCTTGCTTGTTCTGAAAATAGAGTTATTTCCCCATCCTTTCCACCTTCTATGAAAATAAGCCTCCTGTCTCAAACTTGCCATGGCAAACTCTCTACATTTTCTGCTTTAAATAAGACTACCTTTTCCCAGTGTATAACCAGGGAAGTGGTTTCAGGCTGAGCATCTCCCTGTTTCTTCACCAGGAATCTGGAGTCACTTCTTTTTAGCAGGTGCACAATAGACAAAGCAAAGCTTCCTGGTTAAATTTTATGTCTTGGGAAACCATGTAGCTGGGGAAACATCAGGCTGTGTCCAAGGTATTGCCTCCTGCCTCTCAATACCGCTCATGTTCAGGTGCAGCCTCCTCCCAGCCCAGGTATATAATAACAATACTGGCGGGAACCTCAGAGCTGCATGCATCCAAATGCAAAAGGTTACACAGGCCAGCAGTCTTGTTATATTTTAATCTCTAGCACTACTAATAAATATCTGGATTTGAAAGAATTTCCTAGCTTCTGATCTTGTTAAAAACCTAGCCTATGCAACAAATTGATGTGGATGACTGCTCTCCACCTATCACTGTCTTCTGAAGTGCCCTGGTTTCCATTAAACAAAAGCTGGGCGTAGAGAATGTCTGTAAAAATTCCCTGTCCCCCCTCCCTATTCAGGCTATGGAAAGAAAAAGCAAAACAGGATACTCACAGGATTTCCCTAGAGGTTAAGGCACAGTCTTTTTGCTTTGTCAAAACAAAGTTATTTTTTGCAAATAAGGCGTTTACCTGAAATCAGGTTTGGTTAAATGCATGCTTTTTCTGCTAAGATGAAGCAGAATATGGCATAGAGAAATGAATCGCCTCAGAAACAGGTTGTGAAGGTGATCAATCAAGTGTGGGAACTGATGTAAAAAGCCCAGCTTCTGCAGAACAGAAATTACCAAGTAATCTTTCACTGACTTCTGAAAGAACCTGTTACCTCTTCACTTGCTTATCAGATGAAAAGTACTGCATTGCCTTGATTGTAACAGACCAAGTTCTTAACTTTTGGGAAGAAGAGATATTTGCAGTCCATGTCAATACCTCTTAGCAGGCAGCTCATATCATTGGCTTGTTCCTGGCTACTGAACCTGAAGAACAGTGCCCTTCACCTTAGTTTAACATCAAGATGCTTAAATAATCTTGTGAGAGAGCTAGATCATGGTTCCATTATGATTATTACCTAGTGTCAAATATCCCTTAAAATATCCCTTGAGTGTTTTGTCAGGTGGAAGAACAGCTAACATCTCCATCTGGACAGAAGAAGTGGGTATTTAAGACATTGTTTTTTAGAAGTCACTTGTGGAGACAAGATTTGTGGAGCACCTCCCTCTTGCCCCGTACAGTGAGAGGGCACTTTACAGAGTCTTTACAAGAAGGGAAGATAATCAACATTTCTACAGCACATTCTACTTCTTAAGTCTTCTTGTGAAACATTTTTTTTTTTATGTGATGAAGACATTTTGTCGAGAAATATTAGAAAACATCTTGCAATAAGATTCCTGACAAAGCTGACATGAATGCTTGTATTGGTTCAGTCATTGTGGCTTTGTTTCAGAAAATGGAGAAGGTTTGTCCAAGACTATGCAAGCTATTTGGACATGATATAGTGAGAAATTACAAAATGTTACAAGAAACTACAAGTTACAAGAAATTATTCAGCGAGATTATGTATATGTCTGCAAAGGAAGTTTAAGCAGTTTAAAAATTTTGCTTTACTTTCTTCCAAGGCATTTTGAGACTACAAATTTATTGTCATTTATTGAGGATCAGCCCAGAAATCCTTTAAAGGAATAAAATGCATTTCATACATGCCCACCCAATTTCACTGTAATTTACATCAAATGTTATTTTGATACTCTTGTAGGGCTAATTCAGAACTTTGATTTTTAGCCAGTTTGGCCATAAAAATCCCCATATTAACTCAGCTTAAAATAATATTTGTGTTATTTTCTGTATACTTAATCGTTGTGTCCAACATCTCTGCTTCTGGTCATTTTACCAAAATGCTGTAACCAGCATTTTGTCACATAAATGCTGTTAACCCAGGATTGCTTAAATATTATGCGTATTTAGTCCTCTTCAGTTCTTTCAGAACATTTCAGTGCAATTATGAATTTTCAGATGTTTAGCTGAGCCAGACTAAATTTATAATCAAAATCACCACTGGAGAACTTTCATATAATTCCAATGAAACACAATTTAAATCAAGAGAGGTGGAGCAGTATGAACCTGGAGGAGGTGATTCAGACCTTTCTTCCATACATTTTATTGAGAATGGCTGAAGACTTTTCATCTGCTGAGGAAGGGAAATCTCTATTTTATCCTTAGCAAACTAGAGATAAAATGCCAATTAGGTACCATGGAAAACAGGACACCTTCAAAGGTTCAAGTGTATGCTATTTTGCTGAATGTTTAGGATTTCACTGGAATGTGTTAGGTACAAGCTCAATAAACCCCCAAACTAAAAATGCTTGAACTGTAGTTATAATATAGTCATAGCAAAAGCAATTACTAGAGAAAGCACTGCCTAGAAAGTAAAAGGAATTTTGTGAACATGTGAACAAAAAGGAGAGAATAAATGAACCTTCACAATAGTTTTGAAAATACAGAACCATCACAATGTAGCTCTTTCATAACCTAGTCTTCAATCTGACAAACAGCCTAGACCAGAAACTGCATCATTATGCTTTTCAGAGATCTCAGCACAGGAGATACTGCCACACAGAAGAAAAAAATAACTTTCTTCTGTCATGTCTATGTCAAAACAAAAATCCCAAACACAGTTCTCTGTCTTACATGTAGTCCAATACCACCCTTGTAAAAGAATTTCATACACACACTAGAATGTGCCATTGCCTAAATTATGATATGTTTCTTAGTTTAGAATAGACACATACTCAGGTGGAATCTCCCTGGAGTCATGGCAGTTAGTTTAATGGGAATGTATAACCAAAAACCAGCAGAATTTACCTGCATTTAGGTAGTCTTTTCTCACTCCCAGATCTCTGAACATTTGAAATTTTGACAATTTCACTTTGCAGATGGACTACTCAAGGACTGTGTGCAAGAACTATCTGAGTGGTCCACTGATGGCAAGAAAGCTGGAGGCAGCTTTACTTTTGTAACAGAACTCCCTTAATTCCCATCTGGAGCTCATATGACTGAGATCTCGCAAAACAACTCCATGAATAAAGATGTAGCAGTATTCCCTTCTACACTTACATAACAGAAATTATATCTGCTGTGCCTACTTTACTAATGAAAACATTTTCCTTGTGGTGGGAAATATTTGGTCTTATGCTGCAAAAATACATTCAACATTTCTAATAATATTATTTAAATTATAGTGTCATTCTGATCCAAAGTTGAAGACCATCTTTTTTTTGGTGAAAGACACATATATATATATTTCTCATAATATTCAAGCAATTGCTAAAAAAATTTTCAATCTTCAGTTACAGAAAAGACATTTTTACAGGCTAGGGGCAAAGATATTTAAACAGTGATTTCAATTTTACTTTGGTAGATAATGCTATAACACTCTATACATCACAGAAGATATTGAGTTTCTAGCTTTCACCAAAACTTTATGAGCTTACATCAGGCTTTTTCTCCTCTACCTAAGATCTTTACTTTACACTGTCAGCAAAAATACTTGCTTGAGGCCAAAAACAGATAGCTAAGCCTACCAACATTAAAAAATATTTTAGTACATTTACAGGCTTGAAAAAAACTCTGAGAATACTTATCCTTGACTATCAGAGAGAAAAAATAGTTTGCTGTTCTTCAGGAGTGATGAACTTTATGTAGGTAAATATCATTATTCATATATTAGAGTAAGTTCTAAATTCTTCACAGTTATTAAAAACAAAATTATATTAAATAATTTATATGAAAACACAGTCCAGTTCCTCTTTCCCTTTAAAACCTGAAAATACACTTTCTATTTCTTCAGTTTTGCCAAAAATCTTTGCCTGTTCTTAGATTCTTCTTGTTTGTAATGAGCCTGAGAACTGTGCTTTAATCCATACAGATAATTACTGTACACATGCAAAGGCTTGTCAAAACTAATTAGAAGACTATGAGGAGTAGTTTACACATTCACACAGATCTTGGAGCTTTGGTAGGAAAGAGAAAAAAGTGCATTCAGTGCCTTCATCTTCTCAAAAAATATTCAATTTTTTATTCTATGACTATAGAGGAATCCATCCAATGTATTACTTTTGCAATGAATGCCTTCACTCCTCTGTAAAAGAGTCTGGTTAAATATTTAAAGTATGGTAATTCAATACAGAGCTTGAGTTCCCTTCTTCAGCAGACAATATCTGAGCTTCTCATCAGAGTAGTTAAGACCCATGTGTGATAGTGCTTCCATTTTACCTTTCCATTTAAGGTCCAGGCTACAGGTGCCCATCTGCTCATAGATGACCTTTGGCTAATCTTGTGCAGGAATTTTTTTGTAATAACCTAATCCTATGCAAGTTACAACTCTGTCAAAGCCAAAAAAGTAAATGTACCACTCCACCTCAGTGTCCAGCATCTTTATTTTGATCACAGATGAAGTTTGACTTGAGCCAGTAGGTCCACTATGGTTCAGTGACTGCATTTCACAGCTCTTGTTCAACTTCTGCAATATCTGCCACAGCAGCAACAGAGAACACTGGAGAATTGGGGTGGCATTAATGTCAAGTGAAAACATCTGTATGCTTAAAAGCATAGATATCTTATGGACTGGCTGACTAAAAAATTTTGTCTGAGCATAAGATCAAGCCTTTGTGTTGACAAAAAGAATGAAGAAAACATGCTTACAGAATATAACATTTGCCAGCTTTAACTTTTTGGTGCTTGATGTGACAGATAAACAGTAAATGTAACAGCTGATAAACTCATACCACTTGAATAGAGATTAAAATAATCAGAACATTAAACACAGAGCAGGAAAAATGCATGCCAGATCCTGTGGAAAAACAATCTAAATAAATTATATAAGTGTATTATCCTTCTAAAAAAACCTATGTGTACATATTTTCTATGGTTGAATATGCTGAATTTGAGTGTGTGTTAGGTTATCCTCATTGTGGTTTGAGACAATTTCAGACTCTGATTCATTGATTCATACTAAACAATGGACAAATTTCCAGGGTATTTTAGATGTATATACAAGTATGTCATACATAATTAATAGTATAACATACTGTACCTTGCATAAAGCCTAGTGATCTTATACAATCCATAAGAGGTTTGCACCATGAAATAAACTGGTTTACACCTGCAGTTTGTCTGTGGTTTTATTCCTTCTATTAAATCTGCTAATGTTAGTAATAACTAAAATTCATGGCCATAAAATATCAGTAAAAAACCCAGAACACAGAGCATTAAGTCCATGTTACTAACAGATGACTACAATGTACCATTGTTTTAGATGTTCATTAAAAAGTCAGTGGAGTTGCCATTGGGTAAATTCATCTGTTGAAGACAGTGAAAGATCAGAACAATTTTTTAAGTCCATTGGAGCGAAGACACTAGCCAGAGACTCACAGATTAAGGAAGACATGGCCTGAAAATCCATGGACTTCTAAAAATTAAGTGCAAAATGTATCCAACAAAACCTAGCTTCAGAAAAAACTCATATAGTCTTCAAGCAAGGACAACTTTAATGCAACATTAACACTAAATTGAAGAAGCTAGAGGACTTACTGGTCCCTGTAAATGTCTTATTTAATCAGTAGGTTTTTTTTTTTTCTTTTCTTTAACATCACAACACACCAATAAAGGTTCCTAAGATGAAGTTTGCTAAGCTTAAGCAAGGATGAAAAAACAAGAGGTCATTATCAAGGATAGCAGTATTTTTCGTAGTACAAGCCATAGCAATAATCAAGTTCTTAAAATTAATAATATTAATACAAACACTGCTAAAATAATAAACAAAAATGCATCAAGGATCTCAGATGAACATAAGTGACACAGCTCTTCAATGAATCTGGGTTTATGTTCTATACAGTGGTTTTGCTTCTGGTGGGAGCATCTTATTTATTTCTGCTTCAAAGATGAGAAAAACTGCCAAATATTTAGAAGAATAAAATTGCTAAGCGTAGTAATATTTCAATGTATTACTAAACCACTGTATCAATATTATGGCATCCAAGTAGCATACCAACTATATTGATGCCAAATAGCAGCACAACCTGAAACTAAAAGATATCTCAACTTTTGTTCTTCAACTAAAAAATTTCTCCTCGCTTGCTTTTATGCTAACACTCTAGTATAAAAATCATGTGGTTTATAATCTTGAGAGGCTTAAAAAAACAACCAAAGTTCTGTGTCACAGCTATTTCTGATTTGAGCTTTGTGATTATTGGTTACAAGGCAAAAGACTTCAAATAATGTGTTGAAAAAAAAAGCCCAAGGGTAAAAATGTGATGGTGATTGAACAGCAACTACATCTCAGCAGTGTGGTGCTTCCCTCATGAGTTCACAGAGATGGATATGGTCTCAGTTTTTTCTTTGGTAGCTAGTGTTATGTTTGAAGATACTGTTAAGTGGGAAATGACAAATTAGGGAACTTGTGCACTTTGATAAAGGGAGTGGTGTAAGTCTGTAACAAGTGAACAAGGGAACAGCCACTCTGACTCTTGTTTGCCTGAAGTCTGTGAAAGCAGCTACTGGAGTAGAAAGGGCATCCCAGCATCCATCTCATATAATCTATTTGTCACAGCCTCGCTGCTAACACTCTGTGACTAGTTTTGCAAGTTCTGGCAGAAACAGACTAGTAATAGCAAAAATAGTGACAAAAAAGAGACAAGTCTACTCCTGTCCAACTCCTGAACTCTAGTGGGGCACTAAAATCTGCAGAGCACTTCTAAGGCTGCAGATTGTTCAGCCAGAACCACAATCCAGTTCACTGCCGACTGTACCAGGTTGCATCTGCCAATTATGTACAGACAGGTTATCTACACCCTGCTGAGCGTGTGAACAGCACCTGCAGACACATCCCTCCCTCATGGTTTCTGGCCCTACTGTGCTTTAACAACACAGTTCACACTTGTGGGTTTTTTTTTTTTTGTTTGGTTTGGGAATTTTTCTGGGTTTTTTTGTTTTGTTTATTTTTTGTTTTTCTGTGTGTGAGTGTGTGAGCAGGCAGGGGGAGAAGGGATACAAGAGGGGAATAAGTGGCCACCTAAATAAAATACAAGCAAAGATAAAATATTACAAAGTCTAAAATAGTGTGATTTAGAAATATTTCTTCTTTGAAAGAGTAATTAGGCATTACTAGTAAATTAAAAAGGAATGATAATGATACATAGCAGCAGAGGATCTGGTAACTCCTTCTCTAGGCATTGAGAGTAGCATGCTAATGAGCCATGTCTACGGCATGGTATAAGCATGCTGAGTCTGATTGATCATATGCATGTTCATCTTGCAGAGATAGTTTATCACTGTTGCATCACTAAGTTCCCTCATAGAACAGCAAGAACAAAGACTTGGGAAAAAAAAAAAGCTATTCTGTTTATGCAACTGGTAAGTACACCAATGTTTGACCTGAAAGTGTTGGGATTATTGGGTGAACTGGAAGGAACATTTTGTATGGCCATGGAGCATGCTGAAGTTAATAACTGTGTGGGCTATTTTTTCACATTTAAGAACATTTTCCAACTTATGTGTTTTGCAATGCTGCGCTGCACCAGTGACTGACAGAATGGCAGTAATAGAACCAAAGCAATGTTTCAGAAAACAGAGAATTTGGGAAAATATCCTGGTAACCCAGAAACCTTGTCATAGCAGAAGCCCAAAGAAAAAGAATTAGAGGCTGTTCCTTTCCTCCAGTGCTGAAAACCCAGAAGTATTTATGAGGTCATCCCTGTTGCCTGTATGTGATTTCCCCTTCTGCTTCCACTGCCCTCCAGACCCACTGTGTGCAGGTTACTCCACAGAAGTCAGTTTTCAAAAAGTGTGTGGCATTTCACAAGAGCTTTTGAGGACAGGTGTGCTCACTGGCAATGCAGATTTTCATGCATCCTGAACATAACTGAGACTTGACTTTATTTCTTTACAACAAACCTCAGTTTCTGCACAGACTTCCCAAAACAAAGAGCTTGCTTGTGTAATGCAGTAAAGCAGCTTTGTGCTGAGTGTGCTCTTTGGGCAGTAACTGATGATAAGAAAAACTCATATTTTTGATAAGCAGTAACTGCTTCTGCAAGAAGTTCTTGTGCACTTGCCCTGCTTTTACTTGGAAAGCTAGATCTGCATGCTGGCTATTTGGCACTATGAGCTTGTCTTAGCCTGACAAACTGCAAGATTAACAGAAAGAAATCTATCCAAACATGAAATAAAATAGAAGAAACATTTACCCCAAATTCTATAAATTCTGTAAGATTAAGGATGAATTTGTGTCAGAGCATATTTTGATTTTCATCTAAAATGATACCTAATATATTTGGAAATTTTAGTTATTGATTTATGCAAAGAATGTTGAAGTGCAAATGTCTTAATTAGTGCTTTAACTGTCAATACCTACTTGCAATAAAGGACTATTAAGTAATTACGTACTAGACAACAGGTAGAGGTATATATGCAAATAACAACTAGAATTATCTAGATTAAGTTCCAAAGCCTATTTATAAAACAGAAAAAAATAGCACACCTACTACTGAACATTTATTTTCAATAGAAGATCTTTTGAACAGTGCAATTATCTCATTAACATTTATGTTTAGAATTGAAATACAGGAGGTGACTGACATGGAACTCAAGAATTATACAATTCAGAAAGTCTTTTGTCACAAAAATAGCAACAGAGAGATAGATTCTGGAATCTGCAAAGAAGGAAGCCAGAAAGAAAAGGCTATTTTTTAATGATGAAGAAAAGCATCAAATTGCATCTGCTGAAGTCAAAGGGCTTGTTTTTGCTGTTAATTTTATTTCCTTTTTATTTAATAATGTTTTTTAGAGTTCCACACACATAACAACTACCAATGTACATCCTTGTATTTAATATTGTTTTTCAGAGTACCGCACACATAGCAACTACCAATGCATGTCCTTGTCTATTTACAAACAGAATTTTGGAACAACAGGAACATTTTGAAAAGTGTATTTGTAGTGCTTAAAGCATTTCAAAATCTTAAATTCCTTGTTATAGCCATGCAGAAGACAGGTGAGTCACTTGACACAATGGGGACAGCCAGGATCTTTTGGGGATCCTGAGCAGAATGGTGATAGCATTAAGTCATAGCTACCATTAAAGCTTTATTTCTCAAACAGAATTTTATTATTAGCGTGGCATAGACTATTTTGATCACAGCAGCACAGACTTTTTATAAGTGGAATCAGCACTGTTTTGTTAGAAATGTGGCACAGAATTTATAGCACAGCCTAGCTGCTGGTTCCTAATCACCTGGACTCCCCTGCAGACCTGATCAGCTCTCAATACTTTCCTTGCCATTATCAATATAACAGTCATAATCTGAATTTGAAAACAAGCAAAAGGGCACAAGTTGTTCATTCATGTCAGGCTGTGCCCATTTTGTTTTATGCTCTGGTTGAAAGGAAAAGCCTTTCCAAATCTTCTGTTTCCACCTGTATCTAGGCCAGGATAACCTGCTTGTGTGTATCCTCAAACATTTTAAAACCCAAGCTGCTGGAGGATAGACCTGTAAGAGTTTTATTATGGATTTGTCACTTACAGTGTTCAGTGTCAACAAGACTAATCAAGTTTAACAAAAGAGAGACTGAAATATATATTAACTTAAAAACAGACTTACATTAACAGGGCAATATTGCTAACAGAGAAAAAAGATTACCCCTACAAAAAAAATCCCAACAAAATACAGCACTAATATTAATGATAATGATACTCATAAGTTGTTCCAGTGCTTTGCCCTTTTGAAGTCAGGTAATTTGCCTAATTAAAATCCAATTAAAATAGACAAAGAGCAGAAGCACTCCCTTCTTCTGTCCTGCTAGCATCATTTCTAATTAAATATGGCCAAAACTGATGTGGCTTATGGGAAGTTTGTAGCTATCTGTATGTGTTAGACATGTGCAAGCAAACCACCAGATTGGGCCCTTCTCAGGGGAACCTACATGGAGGAGCATCCAGCCCAGAGGTGGTAAGTAGCAAAATATGGGATTCCAGATGCTATGCCTTTTAAAGAGAGCAGATGGGCCTTTGAAAAAGCACAGCTTTGTCTAATCAGAGACAATTTTTGATAAGAGCTTAGTCACCAAATAGGTTAGGCAATGATGTGGTGTCTTTCTCTTGGGCTTGAAAAATCTCAAATTAAATGAATGCAAGAATTAGATGTAACATGATTGAGTTAGCTTTTAAAAAAGTAAATTATGTCTACTCTGTTAAGAAAAAATACTTTTGTACAACAGAAAGTACTTTTGGAGTTCTTTTCCCACTTCAAGGATTATCTATGAAGCTTGTTGGGTGGACAGTATGATTTTGACGATTTTACAATACAATTTTAAAAATCCCTGATTTTTAAATCATTGCTCACTTACAGAATTGGGTAACTTAAACAGTTTGAAATTATCTGAATTCTGTGCGATTACAGGTTTGACTAAATAAAGATCAAGTTTGAACTACCAGGAGCTGTCTCCCTCAGGATGCTTGAAGAGTAACATAAGACAGGGCATAAGCTGCATAAAGAAACCAAAGCAGGGTACCTCTTTCTTCTGTTCAAAGTAATCATTCCACTTCTCTTTCCTTTATCAGTAAATTCTTTCTGTCAGCATGAATGAATGCACTCAGGCATGGGAGAAATATGTTTTTATTGTATTCATTATGAATGCACAAGATTCTGGCATGGTATGACTTTTGAGAGACATGAAATAAATAGAAATGAAGATGACTCCTTAAGCTGAAAAGACATTTGTAGATGCTGAATCGTGGTCACTTTCAGCATTTCAATTTTCAGTCCATGACTAAAGATCTACAACCCTTCTGGGCATAGGAAAGGCTGGAATGCCTATATAATAAAATTCAAATTGTACCTAGCATAAGCACAGCCTAATTTTACAGGGGTCTTTGCATATGTCAAGGTGCACAGTTACGAAGAAAAGAGGTCCAGTTGCGTCTTCCACTTTCTGCTGCTCTGGCAGGATTGATACGAACTAAAATGTAAAACTGGGCAAAGAGATGCCCATTCTCAACTCCTACGGCACAAATTCCTTGTAGCAACAAAAGTAATATACATAATAAGCTAAAAGAAAGCTGTGACACATGCAATTACAGCAGATGAGACCAGGGACTTCAGCAGAGGATCAGAGTGCCCCAGGGTATTGAGTACAAAGAAGTCTGTCTATTAAATGGTTCATGCTTTCTTATGAAAAAGTGTAATTGTCCAGACATTTTAATTTGACTGTGCTGTACTAAAACCTTGATTTTCTTTGGAAAAGCATGTGATTTTCTTTCAGGCCATAAGTGCTGAGATTGTGTGCTGGAGAAATGCTACAGAATATATTTTGTGGGTGAGGAAGGGGGGAGCAGCTCTTTTTCTGTTTGCACATATTTCTGTCATCATTTAATTATGTTCTTGGAAATCGATAACTCATAACTGACAGCAGCAGGAAGGTAGCTGTTTGCTGCTTTTTTTTTTTTTCTATTTATCCTTCCTGTAGAGTTGCTGAAAATTTGCTTGTCAACATTGGTGGTGAAGTGCATTGTTCACAAACAAAGGAGAAAGAAAAATATGTCTTAAAGCAAGAAGCAGAACAAGAAAACAAAACAAAACCAAACAAAAAGTTGCTGCAGCATAGTGTTTCCCAGTGCAGTTGAATTCTCCTCAGCACAGATTATATGGAATTTCACTAAGAAAAAACTCTGCATTCACCTCTCTGTGGGTTCATAAGATAATTGTGTTTACTGCAGAAAAAAAAATGGAGCAAAGACATAAATTTAACATAAGGAAAATGTGCCTAGGAAAGATTGCAACATAATCCATTCCTTAGAGGAATTGGAGAAATCCTATTTGTTACAGAAGTCTAAAACTGAAGTAGATGATCATGAGAAGAATCTTCAGAGCAAAGGCTCTTCCCGATTATGTCTTTCAATATTTCCAGGACTGGACAGAAAGAAACAGAAACTGAGCCATACTTGAGGAGTACTCATAAAAACAAACTGATGACTTTTACTTCCAAACATGGTCAGAGGTTAATTGAGGGCTCACATGTGAGATATACATGTTTTAACAGTCCAGTATTTGAATATCCCACTGATTTAATAGACATCTTAAAATGCATTAAGTCTGCAGTAAATTCTATATGACTTTGAGACTTACTTGTTTAGAGCTGATCCTAAAAAGAGATTAAAATAGCATAAGAATCATATCCTGAAGAATTTTAGGACTGTCTGTTTCAATCCCAGAAGACCAAAGATACCACAATTAAGCAAATACCTCCAATATTTCCATAATATCTGTGTCACTTCAGAGAAAAATAAAAATTATTTGAAATTTTTCTGCATTGCTTATCCCATAACTATTCACATGACAAAGTATTCTGGTTTAAACCTAGCCAGCAGCCAAGCCCCACAGAGGCATCCACTCACTGTCCCACCAGCAGGACTGGGGAGAGAATGGGAAGGGTAAAAGGTGGAGAGCTCAGGGGCTGAGATAAAGGCAGTTTAAGAGGGAAGGCAAAAGCTGCATAAACAAGCAAAACAAGAAAAGGAATCAATCCATTGCTTCCCATGGGAGGCAGGTGTTCAGCCACCTCCAGGAGAGCAAGGGCTCATCAGATGCAGGGGTGACTTGGGAAAACAAATTTCATCACTGGAAAAGTCCATCCCCCCATTCCTACTTATTTCTCCCACTTTATATATTGAGCATGATGTCATGATCACATAGCCCTCTGCTAGCCGCTGTGAAGAAAATACCTCACATAACAATGATCATATTTTCACTAGACAGAAGAACTATGAATAAATTACATTTTAATTTAATATTCCCTGAATTTGAAAATATTTCTTTTATAAAAAACATATGCAACCTTGGTCTAACATTTTCCTGTCATTCTAAGTGGGATATAGAAGCTGTAGGTGTTCCCTCAAGCTTGTGTGGACTTGAAGCTGTCTGAAGCAAATCTGACTGATAAAAAACCTGAAAGCATCTGTTATACCTATCAGAAGGCTGGAATTTCAGGGGCTATGAAAAGATCAGAGACCTTCTCTGTCATTCTGGGAATAAAAAAAGAAGGAGTGAATGGCCCCAAAACATGCAGAACTGTTACTTGGAGACAGAAGAATGTACTAGGCAAGTCAAAGCACATGGGACAATTTTAGAATAACTGCTTTGAAGAATTGCAGTAGGGGGAAAGAGGTGGCAAACAGTGGGAGAAAATGTGTGTCTCTTTGAGTAATATTTGTAAATGGCGAGTCCAATTCAGAGTAGAAAAACAGCTAGGGGGCTAAAGCTGGTGGGGGTTTGGGAGGTGTTTTGTTCAGAGTGTTTTCCAGCTGTTGTGTGCTGGCTGAGCAGCAGAGAACACCTGGAAGGGATTTCAGCGCTTCTGCTCTTATGTTTTCAATTTAAACTTGCCATTTGCTGAACATTTGTTACCCTCATCTACAGCAAATAAGTGTTTCAAATAGCTTTATTTTTTCATTATTTGTTTTGCTGTTTATCCCTGTACTTTGATGATAGTCACCCTCGTTTGCCCCTCGACATGTTCAATGATTTAAACTATCTCAGGATCTGCAGTGTTTTACATATGCACAGCAGTTTCAGATCACTTTTGCTCAGCAGAAGTGTCTCTCTTCCATCCTACCGAGTTTAATTAATACAGAATGAAAAAGCTTTCAACAGAACAGCAATCTAAGAACCTAAAGGATTAATAGAAAAGTCCTTTAGAAATAGATAAAATTTTGAAGGATTTATGAAAGTCAATTGGATGCTGCAAAGGCACAGCTACACATTGCAGTAATACGTATTTAGCTTTTCCTAAAGAAAGAGAAGGGTGAGCAAAGAGCCCATATGAAGCCATTCTTGTATTTGCTGATCACACATCTGTAAAAAAGCAAATACAAGAATGGAGCAATATTAGTTGTGTGAAAGCATTCAATAGTGGTCTTTTATTCTCAATGGGCTGAAAGTGCCCCTGTTATTTTCTTTCTTTCATGCTCTGGATTTTTATGAAATCTTCCAGGCTGTTTTCTCAGTGCAATAGCCTCTAAACTGTGCCTTCATATGGCCTGAACTCCAACACTGTTCTCACATAAAAGGCTTTAGGCACAGATACATTTAAATTCCATTGCTCGAGAGTCACACAACATGGATGAACTTGAAATGCGTATTTCCCCAGCTGGGAATCTGAACTGTGTCATACATAGGAAGGTACCAAACCATGAAAAACTGAACAGAAGATTATCACAGGGAAGTTCTCTTGTTTAGCAAGCTGAAGAAAATTTACCACAAATCTCCTGGCCCGAGTAATCTATTTTAAAAAGTAAACTACAGAGAATAAAAGTGTGGCCATCTATAGACAGATTTTTCAGAATGGTTAAATATGACAATAAAGAGGCAATATCAAGGCTAACAACATTAGGAAAAATATTCAATATTTTTGCAAAAATTCCTTTAACTTTTAAGGTTTTTAAAAGTAAAGAAACCAATGTCAGCCAGGCTTTAAGGATATGTATTAAGACATATATGCATTAAATATGTATTAAGACATATATGCACTAATCTTATTAGGTCAAATTTTATTATTGATGTTATTTGTTATTATTGCTATTACAGCAGTTCCTGGGAGACCTGTCAAAAGTGAGGTGACACTGTGTCAGACATTGCTCAAATGTATAGAATGACATGTCCTTGCCCTGAGACCTTTCACAATCTAATTTAAGTCAAGACCCAACAAATGAATGTAATCACTGAGAAAAGAAGAAGAAAGTGACAATAAGAATGCTACTGAATGGCCGTCATAAAATGTTTGGATTAACGCTTTTCCTGAAGGCAAGGTTATATTTTTGTAGGACATTAATTTATGTGGTTTTACAATGATATTAAATTATGTGCAACTTGCCTGTGCTGGCTGTAGCATGCATTTCCTCTCTTCTGGTTTTATTTTACCTGTGACCACCTTTGTGAAGCTGCCACCCAGCAATAAAAAAGAGTTGTAACTGATTTCATAAATCTACGACATTTTTAGGGAAAACGGGGTTTACCCAGGAAAACTGCAGTTTTGTTTTACTTACACGGCAGGGGTTCATAATAAATACTAAGACTGAAGAAAAAAGTCTGAATGGAAATGTATGTGTGTAAGTATGGGAAGGAAAGCAAAACTATTTAAAATAATGGCCATATAATAAGGGACGCTGTTCCCAGGACACTGTTTTCGGCAGCAAAACCGAGGAACAAGTTCTTGATGTCAAAACAAAAAGGCTGCAGTCTGAAAAGCAGACAACCCATCAGCAAAGGAGCCAGCACCCTGGCTCTAGCAGGGTGGCAGCAAGGCTGCAGCACACGACACACACCACTTTTTCCCTTTGCCTGCCAAGAGAAGGAGACAGGAGACATGTGTTCCACACATATGCCAAAATAGGAGGAACAGACAGTGGGCAGTGATGTGCCTTAAGATTTTTGGTGGCTGAAATAAGCAAGATCTGAAGCGGAGATCTACCCCAAACCAGCTGATGGCTCCTGAAGGAGAAGAAAATTCTGTCTGTCCAGTCTGTCAGTGTCAGTCAAGAGGAGCTCTTGAGATGCAGAGGACTTGACAGCTGGTGCTTGTCCTCTATACTGTGCACAAGTGACCTTGGTCAGGCCATGTGGACGCACAGAGGCTGCTTACCAGTATGTGAGCAAGAGAGTGTGAAAACGTAAAATTTACTTGCTTTAAAACCTTGAAAATAAACATATTTTTCCAACCCATAAGATCTTGCACTGAGCTTTATTATGCTAATACCGCTGCAAAGCAGATATCAATGCAGTAGCTAAAACCAAGATACTTGACATGTGCTCTGGCAGCTAAAAATTGTATAAGAATAGAAACATGTTTTTACAGTAGACCTCAAAGAAAGGCTGGTTACCAAGTGGGTTTCAAAGGAAACCTCTTCTAGTGAAGACAGCATAAGAAACTTTAACATTTAACTTTCCACACCTTTAAACTGCCCTGCTTCCTACTAGGCAAATCTGTTGCATTAATTCCAGTAATTTGTTATGGGAAAACATACTTTTATATCTACTGTGAATTGCACATGCTTATGAAATTGCATAGCACATGGACTTTGAGAGAGAGTTTGCTTAAAACAGGTTGGAATGTATAATATAATGTTTGGTGGTCTCTAATGGGAAAAAATAATAGAAAACTGTCAGCTACTGCTAATGTTGCTGGACTCATTAAAACTGCAGAACTGCTGCACTTTCCCATGAACATGTAGACTTGTAGCCCAGTGCGTGCACTATTTCTGTACTTCCTAAGGTGCTGCTGCACTTAAACTGTCTCAGGCTGACAGTCTTGCTTAGTCTGGTCTTGTAGTGGCTGGTCAGGAGCTTGTTTCTAGCTTTTTGTCTGTAAACACAGGTTATTTATTTTTTCTAAAGACTGGGTGGTTAGGCCTAATTTGACTTACCTTTGCAGAATATACATTTTCTCTGTAGAATGCATTAACAACAAGTTGTTCCACGCATGATGAAATATTTATGTCCCTATCTTCTCAATGAGGGGATTTGGGTTTGTGCAGAGGTGCAAAGGCCTGGCATTACAGCAGAGACCTTGAAAATGGGCACACAGGGTGCAATGTAGAGACAGGAGATGATAAGATGAAGGACAAGCAATGTAGAGACAGGAAATGATAAGATGACAGTGAGGGTCCAAGAGTGTAAAAACTCATCTCCAGAGGAGAAAAAGAGGAGGTAATCAGAGGCACAACTTTAAACTGTACTGTCATTCCAACAATTTCCTCCATGTAATAAAGTTATTTCTTTTATTTTCTTTCCCCGTAATATAATAAAAAATAAAAAAAAACCATTTAATAACTAATAAATAATTAATCATTACTAAGAAATTCAATTCTACAATCCAGAGTAGAACTTAAATTAATAAATCGCATTTAGAAGGAAGTGGGAGATAAAGATTGAACAATTTTGCGTCCTAGGTTTTATGGATGGTCTTTTCAATTTTTCATTGATGTAAGTCCACGTGCTGAATGAAATGGGATCAAATGTAGAGCAAACTTGATCTTTTCCTGGAGATATAAAAAAATTAAAAATAATAATTAAAATAAAATTATAATTAATTTTCATGCCAGTGGTAAAATTTTAATTAAAGTATCAATAACTTCTTGGCTTTATATGAATTTACTTTAAGCCAATGACAAGACCTTCTGCATCACAATACCTTCAGGAAGGGATCAAGTTTGCTCTGCATTTGTTCCCATTTAATGCAGCACGTGGACTTACATCAATGAAAAGACAATCTGCCTAAAACCTAGGACGTAAAAAATTTTCAGTCTACATCTCTCACTTCCTTGTAAATGAAATTTATTAATTTAAGGTCTATTCTGGACTGTAGAATTGAATTTCTTGGCAATCTACATACAAAACCCTAAAGATACTGGCCAAGGTTAAGTCCAAAATAATTCCTTTAAGCTATCTCCTTCATTGGAACAACACTAGATTTAAATTGACACAAGAAAGATCAGAGTTTGTCTCAATAACTTATCATTTCCCATTGAATAATGGTCTAAGTGACAGTGAAAGGGCAAAGGGCCCAGGTTACATAGAATTTATTTTAGAACTGTTTGTATGGATTAGCATGGATGGGACTGGGACTGGAGATCTTGGTATTTCCTGAGTACAGCACAGAACTGTCTGCCAGTTCTCAGCTGGAATCCTCTAAATACAGGAACTGAAAGAGCATATCTTAAATTAAATTCTATTCAAGTTTTATTAATTCTCCCATTTGATGTTGGAATAAATACTTTATCCTAGCTCAACTGTATGTCTAGATTTTGCCAGTCTACTGACCCATAGGGCTTTGGAACAGCAAGAAGGTTTCTACAAAACATAGGGGTCTACATTTTCTTTCATGAAAAGAATATGTTTCCGTGTGTGTACATTGGAACATCTTGAGTCTCCAGCTCCAGAAAATACTAGCAGCCACAAAAGGTTAAATATAGCCAAAAAGAAAAGATTTATTTTAATTCAAATAAAACATGAGTTTATAAAAATTAACTGTGGTCTATTTAAGTGGCATCCAATATGGTATTAAAAATATAATCGGGGCAGCTTTATTCCAGTCTGTCTACGGGCAGTGCCAGCTTCTGATAGCAAGAGCTGTGTCTGTCTCCAGTCATTCAACACACAGCCAAAGTATCTAGTCTAGGGTCTGGACAGCAGCTTTTGTTGGCAGAATGGTTCTGGCTCTTTATTTTAATTTTTTTTTTAATGTCTGCTAAGTAAGCAGAACAATAGACAAACATAATTAAGTGGTGCAAAATATTGATTGGTATTCCTCACAGGATGTACATCAGGCAGCTTCAGGACCTGTCTTTACATTTCACAGGAAGGACTTGCTTCTTGCTGTCACCTTGGTTTTGGTTTGGTTTTTTTTCCATCCTAATGGATTTTGGTGAAGCAGCAGTTGCGGACAATCTCCAGCCTTCCAGAGCCTTTGACAACAAACACACTTTTTTAATGATTTCTGCAACTGACATATTTTCCCTATGATCCTTCACAGACTTAAGGTTTGTGTTTGGATTATTTTGCCAAAAAGAAGTATACTTAATATGTTTGAATGTTAAATCTCAGTAGTGTCTTATCTGAACGAGGTAGCTGTGAGCAGTCACACAGGTACCATCTCTAGCTCTGACAAATCATACCTCAAACATACTTGCCATTGCTAATATAAGTTATTTAAATTTTTAAGCAAACTTTTTTACCCAACATAGTTTTCTATGATGTTTCTCATTAATTAACTTCTTTCACACCTGTGCCTGTCACCACGTTGCTTGAAAACCTATCCTGAAACCTTTTTCTTAGATTTGATATTTGTTAATGAAACCTTCTATTTATTAAGCTTTTATTCAAGTCTAATATATTAACATGAAAATCATCAAAAAAGTTGTCAAAAGTGCCAGCTTCACTATATGAACATGCTAGGGAATTTGGTAAGAGTGTATTAAGCATGAATGAGTAATAAGGAGACTCAATTTCATCCCTTTTTATTCACACTGGAAAAGCAATTCCAGAAATAAGAAAAAAGGTAAATGAGAGGATTTAAATATGTCCCTTAATCAAAACCAACAACAACAACAAAGAAAATAAGTAAAATATGAAATATTTTATATATATCATGATGCAGAATTTTAAATTTTTATAAATAATGTGAATGTCCCAGTTTCATTGCTAATTTTGCACCATCACATAATGACAAGCACTGAAGGAAAAACGCAGTTTTAAAAAAAAAATTGTAAGAGCACCATGATGGGTTTTCAGTCTGAGAAACCTTCAATGAAATGTTTTAACTACAGAATGGCTGTCTCTGAGTGTTACTCTTTTTTCCAGCTACACCTAGAATGTTTCATTCCAGACACCTGAAAAGAATTCTAGCAGAACCAAATATAAAACGTATTTTCCACTCCTACTTTCAAAGGCTTCTCATCTACCCACTAAGCCCCCTACTCTTCCCACACCTGGAAATGAAAGACTTCAACATATCCTCAAACCTATAAACAATTCTTTCAGATGGTATATATTTTTTAAAAACTGCTGTGGGAATACAGAAATGTTAAGACAAGAGAGTGAACTGAGAAGACAAAAAGCCACAGAAACCAGATAATATCATAGATTCGTATAAACAAAATTATCCTCCTTAGGAAGTTACAAAAGGAGCTACTTGGAGCTTGTGTAAACTTTTCACAAGGTGGAGTCCACATACAGGTTGGTGGCCTCTAGATATGTCCCAGACACACAGCCTGGAGCACTGACAGCCAATGGCTCCTCCCAGCTGAACAGCAGCTGAAGAGCAGCATCTCTCCTCTCTGCACACACTTACTACCAGGCCCTCCAATGAGAGCCCTGTGATTCTTGTGGGCATCTCCAGTGAAGGCAAGGGCAACCTGTCTTACTGGGGCCAGAAGCTTTCTTGAGAGAATGAGAAATGGCAAGCTTGAACGGGTCAATGTAGCCCAGAGCCCCTGTGAGGACTCAAAAACACCACGTCTCAGCCAGCTGGTAAGCAACAATTAAATTAAAATATTTTAGGGAGCCCAGTCTGAGTTTTTTCTCTCCTTCAACAGGTGCTGTAAGACTACTGGACAGAACTGGCAGAGAAAGTGAAGATTTAGAAACCAAGAAGAGAGCAGAATTTAAGTCCAGCAGGGTAAGAGAACTGCATCTGGACTGGATAGAAGCAAGAGGAAACAAGCTGTATGTCATTAAAATGCAGGAACAAGTGATCTGCAGGTCTTCCAGTTTTACTTTTGAAATTAGTGTTGATACGTTTAGTCACAGAAAACTAAGTGAATGAACCCTCTTACCTCTACTGAAGTCCCAACCTGAACTGCAAGCCAGCTGTTCAGTGCACTGCCCACAGCTACATTTAGTCCAGGGCTTTGTTGTACCATGTCTTCCTGAGCCAATTAAACTTGACATTTTGCACACTCCCTAATTAAAATGCAAATGAAGGGATGAATTATGTACAAAAACAGATTATGCAGGTTAATTAAGAGGAAAACATACCTCGACCCCGAGTTCATTTTTAGGTGGATTTTAAACATAACCTGCTGATACAGCTGAATGCAGAGTCAGGACACAATATGGTGCTTCAGTGGAAAGGCTCTTTGTCTACAACAAATGTTATGAGGTCCCCGGAGATTGCTTCTATAATTGTTCCTCTGCATTTGAGATAAATTAGTAAAGAGATGTGTTTTACTCCTGCCTTTAAAATTACGCCTCATTCTTCTAACACACATTTTTCAGACTGGCTATCTAAAAATTTGTCCAGCAATAAAACATTTATAGTAATTGTACTGCATGTACCTTCGGTGCACCCATCCCATCTGCAGTTTTCACTGCTAGCAATCAGAGCTGAGTTAGTGGACACTTGAGAGGTTGGTCTGCTTCTCTGAGGACTTTCCTGATTTTTTTCACCACAGAAAATTAGAAAAAAGTCAGCTGAAAAGAAAGCAGGTGCAATAGAATGTCCTTGCATGTATTTATATAGTGGATGGAAAAGGAAGAGATCACGTGAAAACAGTTGTGTTCAAGACTCGGAGAGGAATCAGAAAAAAACAAAAAGAATGTGTGATAGAACTTTATCTACCCTTTTCCAAGGCAGTATTTCCCTGTCTTCAAAGCAATCCATTTATAAGCACTGTGCCACGTTTACTTTTTTAAATGTACACTTGGAATTATAATTTTACATTAATTTCTTTTAGTAAGCAAGTGCAATTAGACCTTTTAAAAATTACTTACAACAAAACTAGCCCTCCAGAGTTCATAAAAATGTACCTCCACTTTCCATTTTCTGGGTCTAAGAGGAAGGCAAACTTAAAAAGTCAAGGCAGGAAAAATTGTTCAGCCTGCAGGGAACTTGGAGAAAGTGGTTCAGGATTGCAGGAGGAAAGAGCTGAGAAAATGATCCAGCACTTCAGCATGTCTGAATATTAGCCTTAATTGCAGAAGCTCCCATTCATAGGCAGTGTGTCATCTGAAGAGTCATTTCAAGCACTTGTATAGAAAGATAAGATGATTGTTGAGATACCTGATTTAGAGCTTGATTCCTAGTTTTACTGCAGATTTCCTGTATAAGCTGGACAACCACTTCCAATCCTGATTTTTAAAGCCAGTTAACACACAGCTGTATTCACGCACAGACAGGTGCTTTTGAAAACACAAAGGCACCATCTGCATTTTAGGTTGCTAAATGCTTGAAAATCTGGCTCAGTATTTAACTGAGTGGCAGAGCCATCTGTAAAGTAGGAAATAATCAGGTTTCTTTTTTCCTAGATTTTGTCCATTCAATATTTTCTTTCATTAGACCTGCCTTCTCTCTCTCCCTCTCTTTATATATATATAAATATAGGTATATATGTTTGTATTATGACGAATGTTTTATTTTAATTGTGGCATCTAGTCACTATGGAGGAAAAAAATCTATTCTCTGGTGGATACATATTGGATACAAAATACAAAATTGGATAAAAAACCAAATGTGTAAAATGCTCCTCAGTTTAGGACATTTATAGCTGTGAGAAGAGTCATGTTCCAGAGCATGTTCTCAGTAGAGTTCAGGATAATATTTGAATGACTTTAAGCTGGGATGCCACCTGTCTTCATCAGCAGAACAGTGGATTCAACAACCCACAGAGCTGCTGCAGTCCTGGGCCCTGTGTGCTGTGGTGTATTAGACTTCATAACACATTTTGATTAAATCCTAAGGAGCACTCAGTAGTGGCCAGAAATTGCGGTAGGGAATCACTTGACATTTACTATTTCTACTTAGATCTGTATTTTCCTACAGTGTGTAATGTGATAATGTTGGTTTGGCAGAAATTATCTTGCCAAGACTCTTCCCACTTGTTTTAGTTACTACATGTCACTAGATGATAAACTAGAGCTTCTGAAGGTTTGGAGAATAAGTAAAGCTGAGTTTAGAGCTGAACTTCAGCTGGCAGAATTCATCCAAACTTTAAGTTATCAAGCATACCAAGCAGAGAACCACTGGGGACATATGTGAATTGGAGCAGTGTCCTTAAACTCACAGGTAAGTCACCGGGCAGCTCAGCAATACAAACCACAAAACCCCTTGCAGCAAACAGCTTTCTCAACAGACTCGATTTTCTCAGCATCCTTGAATAGCTACATGAGGAGTACAGGAGCAGAAAAAAAGATTTTGAAGTTTTTTAGTAATGTAATAACATGGGCTCTTGAGCACAGTCCAAGTTGCCTCTGCTAATGCTGCCAGGGAAGTGGCGGCATGAACTCTGTCAGTGAAAACCCAGCAGTGAAGCTGGAAGGCACAGCCTCAGCTGTGCAGGGGGCTGAGCAGGCACATACAGCGTGAGATACTTTTTTATCAACTACCACTGCATTCTACTGGAGGAACATTCCATCTTCTCACATTTGAAAACATCTCCTGGTGACAGAGGTTATAATTTTTCTTTTATTTCCAAGCATTAATTGTGAAAGCATAAAGCTGTTACTCTTGCTTATCTTGCTTGCTTATTTACTTATTTTAAAGGGAAAAAAAATAGGACATATTATAGGGATAAAGTAGCTTGATAACGTTCTTCACTGGAGGCTTCCCAGAAGATATGAACTTCATTAATTTGAGCAATACATTGTGTCTAGTTTGATGATGGGGGAATCAATAATCCCCTGCATTGGTGGATCACATCTGAGAAGCACACAGACACTATTATAATGCTAGGTTTTCTTACTAAAAATAATTCTTCCCAGCACCCAATTTCTAGACAAACAGATTTTCCTGTTCCCAGTTAACTCCTCCTCCAGCTTCTCAGAAAGTACCCTTGTTGCAAGTATTATCTTTTTATGTTCTAGTTTTCTCCATGTCTAATGAACATTAGACAAATGCAGCAGTTCTCAGAAGGTGATGAATTCCTTGAATCTTGTTTCCACCAGTATGAAAAATCCCTCACTGAGTGCGCATAGAGTGCCTTCAAAATATCACTTCTTATTTGTGGATGTTCAAAAACATTCAAAATTGGGAAAAATTAAAAATTCCAAAACACTTAGGGCTTGGGAAGGAGAATTTTTTTTCTGAAAGACAGACTCTAAATTTCTGGAAAAGCCGTGAAAGAGCAAGGTCTGTTCCACAAATCACTTGTGAAAAGAGTGATTAACTGGGAAGATAATATCCTTTTCTTTAAGCAGACAATTCCTTTTCCACTAATGATTCCTTCATATTTATTTCCAGTAACATACATACATACATACATACATACATACATATGTATGTATATACACATATATAAGTCAAGGAAAATTAATAGGCCTTATTTTTAGATATTAATATTCAGAATTCAATCAGAGTTCAGTGCATTGCCATTTTACTCCAGTCACCAACAGTGAAATGTCAGACATTCTAGGAAACGATCTTACCTCTGCAAAAATATATGTGGCTTTAATATTACCCTAGTTACACTGCAGCAGCGTGGCTGCTGGCTGCGAACAAGATGATGACTGCATTAGTAAATCCAGTCAGAGCCAACCCAGGGCCTGACACTGTGCTGTAATTACACATAAATGATCTCACCATTCCTCAGAAGTTTCTGTTCTTCCTGCTAACGCTCTTTCCAAGTATAATCAAATATTACACTTGCTTTGTCAAAAGCATGAGAAAGAAGATTTAACAGAAGAGAACAAGATTCTGTGTGATTAAATTTGGCATGAGGAGAGAAAATGGCTTTCATCCCAATAACAATCCTCCTTGCAGCAGGGATTCTCAGGTCTGTGGAAATCTTTTAGCCTGGAATTTTAACAGTCATTAAGTGACTTATATTCTCACTGTCCACAGATATTCACTGGCTGTTAGCACTTTATTAAAATTTCTAGCTTCAAAGGCCTGGTTTATTTCTCAGCTTCCTGCAGCCTGACAGCAGTGATGACACACTCCATGCAATGAACTCCGAGACCAAATATGAGTTTGCAATGTCACAGAAATACTTTACTAAAAGAACAGCAAACAATACAAAGTACAAGAATTAAGGCTACACATTCAAGATTTTACACAGGCTTCACTCCTTCCCTCCCACAAGGAATATTGATGTAGTTAAAACTCCATCAGTATGTGATGAACCCTGAGCTAATGAATAATGCGGTTCCATTTTGCTTTTGTCATAGGACCCTGCTTATGAAGGGAAAAAGGGATTCTGTGATTAATTAAGACTTCTCAATGAAGATTATTTTCTGTTAGTTCCTGGCATATGCAGCTCTTTGCCTCTTCTATTCAAGTACTCAAGTCTGAGAACATACAGTTCACTACAGTTTTGTTTTCATGTGAGCAAGATCAAAGCATCTCTAGCCTTTTAAATAAAGAAGTCAAAACTAAAAACCATATTGGAAAGGCTTAATTTAGAGAAAAAAAACCCAACAAAACAAACAAAAAATGAACAAACAAAAATGAAAAAAATCCTACCACAGTAAAAGGAAGTTCAAAGACACATTGAAGACACAAGTTTGTGTTGGAGGTAGAAGTTTGTGTCTGATGTTTTATGAATGCCTCTGAAAACCCCGGTGATAGTAGAACCAGCCCAGAGAAAAGCTGGGATCTGTACCTGTATTGAAGAGCTAGAAATTTGTATTGCCACCAGCACAGTGTGAAGCCAGGCCTACTGTTGCTACACTTTCATGAAGTAGCTATGTGTCTTCAAACCAAACATTGTAGCATTACTGGAGAGCAGCAATGTGCTGCATTTACCATTGTTTCATTGCTGCGAGACAGGACGATGATTTTGCTCCTGTTCTATATCTAAAGGAAGACTATAAACTCCAATGAAGATAACATATTCAGATTTGTAACCTTATGCAGTCATATCAATCTGCAAAAGATCATCAAAATTACACAGGAAGCAGAAGCTCAGGAGTAGCTTGAACCCTTGTGAATGCCTTCAAAACCCAACAGTTCCCACATGGCCTCAGACTGTGAACACTCCGTCAATTTCACACATTCAACTGCCTTTCCTCTTCTGGAAATACAGCTTGTACAGAATATCATACTTTTAAATGCTATTTAAATGTATTCATTGAAAACAAATTTAGCAATATCTAATCAATGCCACAAATCTAACACTGAAATAAATTAGATCCCCTGTCAATAAGTCTCTGACACTTCCTAATTGATTTTGCAAATCTCTCTTGTAGTCTTTCCTTCCCATTGAGGAATACAGCAGGGGAAATACTGCTTGGTACAAGAATCACAGACTAAGGACCCACTGTACATTAGTTCATCAAGTGGCTTGGGGACATCAAGTTTAGCATTTCCAAATGCTTAATAAAATGAAACAAATCACCTATAGAATGAAGTGTAAATATTTAAGTATATGTCACTCAGCTTTGGATTGGCAAAGGGATGTAACACAAGAGAGGATGCGAATATGAACAAAAGCATGTGCCTAAAAACATTTCCCCATACCTTGCCATTTTTTCTAATTTACTGTATAGTCTTAAAGCCTGGCTTTCCTAATCAAAACATAAGATTTAATAAGAGCTGCAGCTGAACAGAACAAAATTACTGCACTCTCTAATATTGCAAACATAATTAACTTTGAATTATGTGAATTAACCATGCCTGAAAAATTATCATTCAGCTCTGAAATTAAATTCTTTCATACCATTAGATTTGTTTGTTAAGCTCAAGTAGGCAAAAGTAGTATTTAATAAAGTAATAACAATGCTCTGCTGAGAGTGTTTTTGAGATATATATGGATTTATCCAAAATAAATCATGGAAGTGTTATTATTAGTTCACTTGCAAATACTGTATAAAGCTGGATCTGCATAATAATATTATAGAAAAGTTTCTTGTCACTGCAGGTTATTCTATGTCTATTAAACTTATTTTTCTGGTTATCTCTTTACTTTGATCTGGCAATACTGTTATTTAGCTGTGCATGCAATGCACAGTATAAATATGTTAAACACAACACAGCATCAACTCCTGAAGTTGTTATAATCTGAAATAGTTAGGAAACTTTTTACTACTTCACAGTTATTTCTAACAGTATGCTGGATGGAACTGCAGCCCCATAGGTTTTGACTATATCATTTTTCACCCTCTACCTTCAAACTGACAGTTTGGTGGTTATCATGTTCCTACTTCTTCCTCACTAAATTAATATTCATGAGTGAGAATCTTTGCAGTGTTTTGGAAACTTCATCTCAAAAGGATGGAAGCAGGACAAACAAGAGGGTAAGAATTCTAATATATCTCCTGAAGGATTCTGATAAGCTCTCTAGATTTACTTACTAAGCCAAAAACCAATTTAACCTACCAAGATCTTTTCACAGTAAGGATTTCCATATTTATTCAGTACCAATATTGTAGAAAGGTGTAGATGAGCAGAAAAAGCTAACTGGTGTCATTGCAAATGTAATATCTCTTCACTTTGAAGAGTTTCTGATATCAAACTCAAATTAATAAATTTCATATCTTGAGAGGCTTGTGAAAACCTTGCAGTAATCTGGCAACAAATGCTTGCAAAACAATTTCTGACAGCTACCCTTCAAAACAAACAAAAAGCTAAACAAACAAACCCAAAATCCAAGAGAAAAAAAACCAAAATAAGCCCATACATCTTACTTTTTTTAAATCTCCAAATTCTTGGATTTTGTTGAATACAGTGCTTGCGAGAGTCACAATGATTACCTCTCTTATGCAAGAACTGTTGAATCCCACATCTACTCCTTGTGTGATAGCCAAGGACAAGCACTGGATGTCTTCTTCATCAGTGATATGTTCTGAAGGAAATGGAAAAGCATTCTTTGTGCATTGATACTGCTTAGAAGTATAGGAGGGAGTTAAACCCTCCTGGGGCTGTGGACACCACAGAGTATCCCAGAGTGTACTTCCACGAGAATCTTCATAATTAGTATCTGTTGAGTTGGGCAACACACAGGTAAAGTGCCCTCTCTCACAGTTTTGACACCATTTGATGCACTTTTCCAAGCATTATGTAGAAGGGTTGTTTTGATGGAGCAATAATGAAAAGCTGTCTGTGCCTTTCATTTAAGGCTTTGGCTCTGCAATTCCTTTTTTTCAGGGTCCAGTAATGAGCAGGGAAATCCACTGTTCAGCTCAACAGTGAAAGATCTGTGCTTTTTGCTACATGTTTTTACCTCCACCTAACCCTGTGAAAGTTTTTCAGATTTTCCTTTTAGTTCTTGTCTAGTAGATGATTGCTTCCTGAGGAAGCTGCCTTAATCAAGCAGGAGTCAAGAGAAAGAAAGAGGGGAGTAACTTTTGCCTATGATCATCCAAAAAAATCAAGTGTTCTTTTTGAAAAAGCTGACTGGCCAAAAACCTTTAAGAAGCTGTTTTTTGGTTTGTTTTTCTTTTCTTTATACTGCTTGACAACATAATGTCAGTTATTTAAATTCTGTATGTGACCTGCTTAAAGATTCCAGAGACAAGGGAAGCAGGTATGTTGTCTTTTATGTTTCTTCATAATCAATCTGGAAATAGAAACATTGAATTTTGAGATACACGACAGCAGAATGACTTATTCCATCCATGCAGTTTTCTGCTTCCAGCATTTAATGTGTTGGTTAAAGCAAGAAATATTCACCAATGTTCTAAATTATGGAATATAGCAGTCATAAATTATTGGAGTGCAGTATCATGGATGTACCTATTTCAGTGTTTTCAAATAGCAGAATTTCATGTAGGCAAACAGAAATATATGTCTGCTTATTTAGCAGATAATGATGTTGTCTTAAAGGTTTTATACTGATTGGTTCTTCCTGAAGTTAAGAAAAATCTATTTTCACAAGAACATTTAGGAAAAATAATATGCAACTTGCTACTGCTGGTTCTTCAATTAAAAGTGACCTACACTAACACTCCCACTCCCATCTGAATTAAAAGAATAATTCAATTTTTTGCTAGAATGGCAGGTAGGGAAGTCTAATTTGTAGCGATCATCAGATAACACAGGAAGACACCAATTTCAGTGGACTAAGCTAGATCGTTCAAAACAGGTTCTGAGCATGAAAGCACAAAAGTAATTTGATTAAGACTGTGTGTATGGAGACCACTAGAGATATGCTGGAAAAGACAGATAACATTTCAGCTTGAAATAGATCAGTGGATTAAAGTTAATACTGATATAATCTTGTGCCTCAGGTAAGAAAGAGAAAAAGTTGAATGTCTTGTTGCAGGAAAACTCGTGCTGAGGGATCACAAAGGAGTATGTCAGAGCACAGTGGTCAATGGAGAAGTATTTCCAAACTTCTGTATATGACATTACCTAACTTATTCACAAGCTGTCTTTCTAAAATTAATTACTAAACTATCTTAAATTGTAATGTAAATTCACATAATGATGTGATCACTGATGTAATATATTACTAATAGCTACAGATATATTTCTAGGATGAATATAGAGATGTTGTGTGGAAATTTCTTACTCAGTAACACATGAATATCAATTTTCTTTTTTTTCCTCTCATTTTATGTACTATAAAAATTTTTCCTCCAGCTGGCTAAAGTCTACATTTTTGTAAAATCTTTATAAAGACTATAGAGTCCCTGAGCTTTTATATTCAGAAAAAAAAGTTTTAAGATCCTTGCAAAACTTGTTTTGCCTAAAGCTACCTGCAGCCTTTATTAAACTTATTCTTTTGGTACAGAACAGTCAAAAAATAGAATGCATACCTTGCCTTGCTTTTCTAATTTTTCTTTTTCTTTTCATAATGCTTATGCAAAGCTAAAACAGCATTGAGTGGGGAGGTTCTTTTAGAAATTCCCTTTCCAATCTCAAGGACTTGTAAGTTTGTCAGGCACGTATCAAGAAAGTTAAATCTAATTAATTGTTCACAAAGGAGCATTTCTTATCTTTGGATCTTATTTTTTCTCTTCAGATTACATATAAGGAAGAGATCATGAGAAACTTCCATTTTCCTTAAACCTTTTTGTGGTAAAATCACCAGCAGTTCTTGGGTAGGACAGAAAATTCCTATACTTTCTTTTGAGGCTTTGGTGTAGAAGTCTGGAAAGCAGGGAGATAGGGTCTCCTGGCTCTGCAGAGCAGCGGGTGCTTTCCTAGCACAAGATGTATTTCCAGCCTTCTGAAACAGAGATCTCAACTGGAGCAGTTCACAGGCAAGTCAGAGTTCATTATCACCCCTGTTTGGAGGTGGGAATGGACTGGGCTGCTTTCTCAGCTCCTTTCCAACCTAAATTATTATGATTCTGTGTCTATGATTCAGACGCTGTCGCTTAACAAAAATAGCTGTGTCTGCCAGCAAATTTCAGACCCATATTTAGAGACAGTATCTTATTTAGATGCCAAATTTCTAGAAATAATTCTGCCTACTATTTTATGAGTAGTAAGAGGCTGTAAAGGAAGTAAATGATAAGAAAAGCTCAAAATGACAGATCCACTACTACACCTGTATTTCAACCAAAGCTCAAATGCATAATCCAGTGCAGCTAATTTAGGTACTGTAATTATGTATTTAGTGGACTTCTAGGAGATGGTGAGTTACCTCTCACTCCTTCAAGATGATAAAAAAACATCTACAGATAATAAGATTCCAAGTAGATGGAATCAGTTAACTTCAGTCTTTGTGTACACTTTCTCAGAAGAGTTTTGCAGTTAAAGAACTTTTCTAGGAAGATGAAGCCTGAAGTTTTGCTCTTCCTGAGGAGAGGTCAGACTACTTTTTGCAACCCAGATTTTGCAGTAATCTTCTCAGTGCAACATAATGGTACACCTTGAGTGAAAGCAATCTTGAGAGAAAATAATTATTCTTTTTCTTTCTTCTCAAACTAGGAGCAGACAAAATCAAACCCTTCACTGACTCACCTATGTCCCAGGCATAATTAAAAATCAGGTAAGGAATAAGGCATAACCAATGGAAAAAGCAGACAAAAAGGATGGGGGGAGGAGAGGAAGGGGGATGGAGGGTGTCAACTTCATTTGGGGAAGATTGTTAAAAATGGATTAAAAGAATTTTCAAAAGCTAATTTTGATAAAACTGGAGAACTATTACATATAGTATATCAAACACCAACTTTTAAACATACAAAAGCTGTAAAATATTTATCAGGATCAGAAAAAATATTAGCACAATTATGAATAATTTTTAAATTTCTGATGAAAACATTCAGAATCAACATTGTCTTGGATAAGTGCTAGAGAATTTTCTTTTTCTCACTTAAAGTGACTAGCCTGAAAGCTTTCAGTCAGAGGTAAAGAAGATCCTGTAGTTAATGACATGCAAGTCTTGCTAGGCACACATGAGTTCAGCTCGCATCCCACTGCTGAATAACATTTTTGGAATATTCTCCTAGTTATATTCAGAGCAAAGCAGTTGACAAAAATGCTCAGATCAGAGTGCATTGACACAAATAAAGCAGTAGCAAATTGGAGCTAATAGTCTATTAAACAGCAGCTAAATCCCAGCCAAGACAAATTTTGAGTATTCTGCTCTGAATAGAGCCTGTCACACATTTCTGGATTTTTGTTTAATGATGGTTTATTTTTAAATGATCTTTCAAATAGTAGTGAGGTCTATATATGCCAGACCAAAAAACAGAACAAAACACCATATGCATGTTAATGAACTATAATTACATAATTATTATTATTATGCAAAACAGAAAAGCAGATGTCTTTTTTTTTCTTCAATTTAGAAGAAGGCATTTCTGAAAACATCTAGGCTAACTTTGTGCAAAATGGATAGAGGGCACCCTATGTGTCAATTCTGCATGTAGAGGATCAATAAGGACTGCTCTGCAACAAGACATCAGGATTTTCCTTAAGGTAAGAAAAAGAATAGCCTTGACTTCAGGAAGACTTACCTAACCCTACCCAGCTATGAAGTCTCAAATACCAAAGTGTGGAGAGAAAGAGTTTAAAATTGATACACAGGAAGGTCACCATCAACAAACCAAAAATGCTGTTGAAGAAGCTCCAAAAATGCTGTAAAGCTTAAGAAAAACTGCAGTGGCATATACCTTAACCCATTTCCTCCCACAAGGAGCAAAACACACTGAGAGAAAGAGCATAAAAACTGAGCATACAGTGAATTTTAGTGGTGACATAACAGTCCACTTTATCAAAATAAAGTGTTTAGGAACTATAAGCTGAAGATTTTTCTCTTCTGAAGAAGTCCTCAAACTTTCCTTCAGTCATGTTGTAACTAGGGTACCATCTAAAGACCTACATGTTTATACATCAATATGTGACTTCAAACAAGCTTTGGTGATACAACAATCTATCTTTATTTTATGGAAACCCTTACTTTTTCCTTTCTTACCCTTAAAGTTTGTTGAAATCCCATTTTCAATATTGATATCCACATACAAATCAGGCCTTCAACAACATGCCCCTCTTCTGTTTGTGACATTTCTACTGCATCTCCTTCTAGTTCTCAGAATATGGCATTAGTCCTTCTTCCTCTCTTCCCTCCCTTTCATCAATTTGTGTGACTTACAGTCTGACCTAGGTCCCAAAATCACACTTAGTGATGGCTTAGTAATGGTGGTGGCTGCAGCACATCCTGCACCCACAAACCTGAAGGGGATGGTGCACTTTGCACTGAGGATCTGCTGGATGCTTTATGCTAATTACTTAACTGTGATGGATTAACTGATAGGACAAAGCTTCATTCTGAGTGGAATGAACAATGCCTGTGGCTACTTGCACCTTGTTAAGCTAAAGAAAGTCCACACGTGTAGAAAGAAAGCAAGTTCAGCAGAGCTTATTTGCCTCTGAAAATCGAGGTTGCCAAGATTCCCTGTTGCTCTGCTGCCAGTAGCTGTCTACACTGGCAAAACCATCATCACTTCTTGAGCTAGTTCACAGGTTGGAGAGCCACTGAGAATCATGTCTCAGCTTTAGTTCAACACGCCTCCTTGCCTGCATTGGAGTTTACTTTTTGTTGTAGGTACAAATACAAAGGAATGTGTTCTTCATTAAAAAGTCAGTGTGTTTTACTCAGTTTTCAGAGTCAAATGATACTGTTTTCTTTTTCTTTTTTTTAGTGTAGTCATTCAATTTCTGCATAATTCCATCCTGATGCTGATCTTAAGCTCTGTATGTGTTGCTTTCACACTCCAATTGTTCCCTCACATTATAACCTTGCCCAGTTTCTGTTTCTATCAATTTAATATTCCCCAAATATGTGCCCTTCCCCCCTCCTGTCCCCCAAACTGATGGAGTTGTTTGTTTGGTCTTTTTTGTTTTGTCTGGGTGTTTTCTTGAATTTAAATAAAAAATTTATCAGGGAATACCTGACTCAGGAAATTAAACTCTTACAAAATTATTAGCAGCTTGATCTTGAATATTAAGTCTTCTTAAGCAATCTTAAACATAGAAAACTCTGCCTTTAGTGCATATTAACTCATGTCCCATTTCCCTCATCACCTGTTGGAGAATTTAGAGGGTTGGAGTTTGTTTTCCTTAGATGTAGCTAACACTTGCAACACAAGTAAATAAATAACCCAGAACCACAGCTCCTGTAAACCCAAAATATCTCAGTGATAGTTGTGTAGCTGTTCCCATTAAAGTGAGACCCACATCACTGCTTTTCCAATTGTTTTACAGACCTGAGAGATTAAATTAAAAGAGTCTACATTGTTCTAAGGCTGCCATTTCAATGTTCTCTCTCTATTTAATATATTGAAGTGTCCTAGTGAGTTTATTTGCAGATCATTTCAACTGTAAATAAGTAGAGATTTCCCAGGGGCCCTACTCACACAGTATTTGAAATGTGAAACACAGTATTTGTCCTATCAGTATTGCACTGTCTTATCTAATAAAGAAAAAATCCAGTATCAAACATTTTTCTCATTTTGTAACAATCTGGAGTATAGTACCCAATTACAAAACATGAAGATTCATTTTTCCTCCAAAAATACTTATAGCTGAAGGGAGACCACAAACTCATCCCGAAATGCCTAGGAAATGCATGTTTATCTCAAAAATAATTATGTCAATAAAAACACTGGTTTGAAATTTGAATTATAGTAAGGCAACAGAGCAGGGACAGGAGGTTCCTCTTCTGTCACCTGAAACCAGAACTTTTTTTGCTGGCTTTTAAGAACCATTATACCTTCAGAAATGTAACTAGAAGAGGGTGCTCAAGGGAGAGCTGTCTGTTCTTCAGCACTTCAGGATTACATTTTAGTTGAAAAGGTTTGAGAATCACTTTGTAAGTGTGACAAGTTCCATGATACATTAGTTACATATTTAAATTCCCCTTTTGGAATAATTACGGCCCCTTGATTCTTCAATGCTTCAAACTTGCAACATAAGTTCATGTGGGAAAAAAACCCCAAAACTACATCTGTTAAATCTTTAAAATCTATACTTCATATATGAGCAATATTTAGCTGGAATGATTATTTTGGCAAATCCTACTCCTTCCTGCTTTTTAATTTCTCATAAATATATCTCCATGTGTCTGGAATAAAAAAATAAGTAAGTAAGAAGAAAATGGGCATCCTAGCTTACTTTTTAAAAATAATTTTTTATTTGTCAACAAGTAAATGTCAGACTCCAGATGACTGGGCTAATATTTATGCACATTTCACAATCACCTAGAAAGTTGGGATCTCAAAGTATTTCCTTGAGTTTTGAAATAAAGGTCAAGCCTAGATTAACATAATGATTCACTCATGCCAAAAATCTAAAAGTGTTCTTCATGTCATGTTTATTTTTCTCCTGATTAACACATAAAGCAAGTAATTTCTTTCTCAAGTTGTAGACTAAATTTAAAAAGTTAATTGGCCTGCTAAGTTATTATTTGCATTAGAAGAAAAAGCTCTACACCCTTAGTTAAGATACAGTCACGTTTTAACTGTAAACCATATGTTGGGGTTAATTTTTCACTTAAATGTCCTCTAACAGATGAGGTTGCGTTGATTTTTGAACTAGAAAACCATTTCTTAACAAGAAATTACTGCACTCAGTTACAAACAGTCTGGACCCATGAACATTTATTGTCAATTTGGATACTGTAAGACACCTTGCTTAGCTTCCAGCTGCCACTCCAGGGGTTCCTGGTTCTCACAGCAGACCTACATGACCTCTGCTGGTCTCCTGGGTCCTGGAGAGCCTGCAGTGGCTCTGCCTGTATTTATACAATTATAGAAACATTGAGCGGTTGTGACTGGAAGGGACCTTGAAGATTACCTAGTTTCAGGGACACTTTCCACAAGACCAGGTAGCTTAAACAGCCTCTGAATCAAGATTCTCAAGTGGGAGAGTATGAACCCACTGCAAGTTACCTCAGTGTTAAAGAGAGTAAAAATAAATAAATAGCAACAGCCTTTGCCTTTCACCTCCCTTGCTTTAAACTCATCAGGTGAGAGATTATGGCAGATTCTCTATTACAGCTTCTGCTTTTTATGTTATCCCCAAACAGTGATTTCTACTATTATTGTATTATCTCTATGGAGATATTATCCCAGATTCTTAAAAGGCGTTTTGGACAAAGATTAAATACTTCTAGTAATCTAAGTTTAAGTGAAGAGTACTGAATGCATAATTACAAATAATAATGCATCAGAGGTTTCTAAGATTGCACTTCTCAGTAGTTTTCATGCACACTATTAATGTTTCACAATTTTTGCTGACTTGTTGGACTATTGTCCCACAGTGAGGTAATATTTTGATTGTGTGATCTACACAGTTGTTGAGGTATCTGCCTAAGCAATGAGATGGATTTTTTACGACATACAAAATTTGGAGGATTTTTCTTATGTTAAACTTCTGCCTTCTAAGCCTTTCCAGTAGGAAATTCTTTCACCAAAATTTTCCAGTTTTTATATTGATTTGCTGTTGTTGGGGTGTTACGTTTTTTTCGTTTTCTTTTCTAATCTTAGCTTTCTGTCTTACCAAGTTTCTAATCTTTGCCAGTATTTCAGTTTCTATTCCATGACTAGTTAATTTTTCATTCATCTCAATAACCATGAAATTTGGATCACATTCTGTTAAGCAGTGTCTAATTCTACAACAAGCCCTATTGACTTATGTGAGATCAGCTGCAAAGCAAGTTTAATATTCAAAATAAGTAAAGAGAGCAAAATACATCTTAAATATATGCTAGACACATGATCATGGTCATTTTACTATAGGGCAGCAGATTAACAGAATTCAGAACTCCCAAATTTTCCATAGCAGCTACCCAGTTTTAAGTTTTTTTTGCAGAGGACAAATTGTGAGAGAAAAGTGGAAAAAATAATATTCAAACTGTGATTTCCCTCATTTGACAAGCCAATATGTAAAAATATAAGAAATAAATAAATAAAATATGCCTATACACTGAAGAAAGTTTATACAGAAAAAAGTAGTATAGCTACCTAATGACATGTAAATCTATTAAGTCTTATCTATAAATTATTACACTCAATAAAATTGTTATTAAACATTACTAATGAGCTTTTTGCTCAAAGTGCTCAGTATACTGACAAGAGTAATGTAGTTCTTCAGTAAGAAAGCAGAGATTTAAAGGAAATGAAATTCTTAAAATTCTAGGTAAGCCTCAAATTTCTTCCTTTATGGAAAGGAAAAATTGCCTTTGTGTCTGATGTACTACAAAAATAATACAATCACTTGCAAGTACTTGAGCAAAATACAGCACAACAACAGTCAAAAAGTGAATTGCTTTCCCTTCTGCAAATTCATTTCTTGCAAATAGTGGTAAGGTTTAATTTCTCCACCACTACTTATTTTGTAAGAAAATAAGGAATAGAAAATATGTAAAAGTGTGTTGTCTGATCTCTCTGCCACTGCTGCAAGTGTAAAAAGGAGCTGGGTCCAGAATTAAATCCCACTTGTTGGCAGCTAACCTAAGTTAAGAAATCTATGGAGAGATGCCACAGCACATACAAAATGTGAATGTTACCTTCTTGAAATGCCAGTCTGTTTGGCAACACTCATTTATATTCTTTTGTATTTTCCAGTCATGAGACATATTTTTATCTAAACAAAACCATGTGAGATTAGACAAAAAAATAACACATTGCTAGATTATATATTTAAAAGATCTTGGAGCTTTTTTCCAGAACTATATGAACAGCATTGATTGCCATGTCTATTAAATGAACAAATACACCAGATTCAGATTGCTTAGACTTTACTGACATCCCAGTATTTATGCAGTTAATTTTACTCTCTGGGGAAATCCCTCATCTCCTTGATGCTCTGCATCCTTTCAGTTGATCCAGAGTGGATCCTGCAGTGAGCTGCTCTTAAGACCTTGTCAGGCTTTTCTTTAACAGAACTTATTTTTCACTCCCAGAAGATACCACCAATGGCCATGGATTTATCTTTATCTTTGAGTCAGCCAAATAGTAAACTTTAAGATGTGAAGATTTAAGTAGAATTTAGTCTGTGTGAACTTGACTACTGCAGTGGCCACAAATACAAGACCCATTAAGTGCAATAATATTAAGCAAAAATATGTCTTCTGTGGTTTTCTAAACAAAACCTGCAAGATACAGTATTGACTTGTTCCACAAAAAATGAAGCCTACAGCATTTTTTATTCCCTTCAATGTTGTCAAGACTCAATTAAATATTTATACTTTTAAAATAAAGCATATATTTTAATATATATAAACATAAATAAAATTATAATTTATATTTATACTTATTTATAAAGTTCAGTCAAAGAAGCTGAAACTGGCAGAAAAAGAGAACAATAAAATAAACAAGTGATTTTGCTGTTAACAAGAGTCTGGTTAGAAATTGAAGCTAATTTTCAGAGGATAAAATCATCCACAAGGGCAAGTATCATCTGAAAAATGAGGAAAGGTATATTTTTTCCCTTGCTCTGGGGACACAGGATTCAAATTCAACTTTAAAATAACATTTGTAGCCTAACAGATGTAAGGATACACTCAATTTTCATCAGCACCTTTGATTCCCAAACTTGTCCATTTCTTTCCATTTTTCTTGAGTATACCACATCATTGTCCAACTATATCTGACTGAAATGTGAAGAAAGAGAAAGCAATCTTTCCTAGTACTTATAAAAGAAGGTAACACACATGAACATCAAGAATATGTTCCTGAAAAGTGGATGGAGATCGCTCAGGCAGCTGTGATGACACTGGCACCAGAATGCAGATACGTATTAGGAATGGAAATCTACATGATGCTCATCACAGGACATGGATATTTGAGGGCAGAGCAAAAGCCCATTGACTATCTAACTCACCTTTTCACAGATCAAAGAAGCTTTCCCTGGTATTTTCTTCTTTAGGAAGCTAACTTCTGTAAATATCTAATGTATTTTGTAAAAAGCTTTTAGGGTTTATACAGTCCTAAAATGACACACGACGACTTCCAACCTTCAGGGTGGAAAAACAAGTTTCTGTTCTTATCTAGTTTATATTCCTGATCATATAAATTTTTTGCTCTCAAAATTTAATTCAAATACTATCCAGCTTTTCAAACATTTTCTCTAAGAGTAATGGTGTAATTAATACAAAAATTTTCAGTGCCAATTCACTGATATCTGTGTACTCTCCGAACAATCAATAGAATTATGTCGCTATTGATAGGAAATCTCTAGATTTTCATTTGTCTGGGGGAAGGGTAAAATCTGGGCTTTTTTTACCTTTTACAATAACTTCCACAACTCTTTACATAGTACATCCATTCTTCTCTTTTACTCAAGCAGAAAAGGTTTTACCCAAGAAAATGTGTGTACTGTGCACAAAAATAGAAGGACTAAAGGCGTAAGCTATAGGAGGAGTCTTTCTTCCTTTGCCTTGATGTCTGATGTTTCACCACTGCTCAGCTCCTGTCCCTTTTCTGGGGTACAGAAACAGGATTGACAGCTACCACTAAAGGTCATTTTTCTGTATTCCATTTCTCCTCTTTTACAGAATGATATGTTGTTTCTGATTATAACATTTTTCCAATTAGGTCCTATAACTGCAGACTTAATAGAAGTCTGAGCCAGTAAAAATTGGTGTATTAGTGTAGGGCTAGTTGTCCAGGAAACTGAAGGTAAGAATTCTTGTGTTTGTACAATGTAATTTAATGCCATGTCTTAAGTTTTAAAAAAAATATTCAAGTGCATTATGATAAGTAACAGTATTTGATGTGCCTCAAATAACTGGTTTTAACTGATGACTGTATCACAACCTGTAGCACAACGTGAGCTCACTGAACTAAATTTGTGACAAAGAATTTTGTCAAAAACTCACAGAGAGATGTGTATGCACACAGTGGCATGGCTTACAAGTTTAATACAAATTTGAAATACTCAAAGAGGTTGTAAAGAAGTAAATGCCAGGGGATTCTCTTCCATGGCAGTAGAAGACAGGCAATCAAAACAGTCTGATTTACACATGTCATTTTTATGCAGAGCATATCTTCCTTCTATGGGGATTGACTTCACAATTCAAATGTTTTTGCCTTAACTGGAGGCTTTAAAAAACAAACACAATAAAAATTACAATAAAAAGAGTAGTAAGAAAATGAATAAAAACTGAGAGGTACAAATTAGACAAAAAATCCTCTAAGTCTCATACCAATGCATCACAGACACAAGGAAAAAATGCATTCCCTTATTACACAAAATATAGAATAACTTTGCAATGTTCAATATAACTGACACTACTGGGAATCGTTGCATTTAAGGAGAATAAAACTCTGTCAAAAAAGGTATTATTTTCTACATTATGTTTAACTCAGGAAAATGTGACAATTAATGTTTATGGATCCACATCTTAATGGATAAAGTATGCATGAAACTGCCAGCTCAAAGCAGAAAATTATGTCTTTAAAGAGGTTACCTCCCAAAGGGAACTTTAGTCCAGGGATATCTAAAGGGAGGGGAGAAAGCTCTGCTTGGTGGTGCCAAACAGGATAAGAGGCAATGGGCAGTAACTGCTGCACAGAAAGCTCCATCTGATTTTGAGGAAGAATTTTGTTGTGCAGTGACTGAGCGCTGGACAGGTTGTTCTGAGATGTTGCGGGGTCTCCTTTACTGAAGACCTTCAAGAACTTTCTAGACACAAAATAAAATGTCCATACTACCCAAGTATATCAAAAAATACCGACGTTTGCGAAATGTGGCATATTTTAATGGGCACATTAACTGTGAGCAAGCAAATAACATAATTTGGTTAACCACATCTGTGGGCGGATAGAATGTAAGAAAATAAAGATAGTGCAGAAGGTAATCTCACCCCTGAGGAGTTGCAGCTGTACTAATTATCAAAGATTAGGAACAGGCCTGCCCTTAACAGGCCACAGCTGTGTCTAATAAGGATGAGTGCTATAAAAGGGTGGGTTAGCTGGGTAAGGAGAGAGCTGGAGTTTGTTGGCTGTGCTGTAATGATGAAGGAGTTGGTGCTGTGAGGAGGTGTCCCAGAGAAATTACCAAGAAGGTATGGCGCTTTTGTAATAAGATGACAACACATCTAGAGAAAAAGTAGGCTGTTTCTTAGATAACTTAGGCTGAAAATAGTGCTGCAGCACCAGTAGCAGGTTAGTTATGGCTTGTTTGAATGTTTTGCCTTAAATGTAACAGCAATGGGCAAAGGGGGGGGGGGGGGGGGGGGCACATGAAAATTCAGTGACCACAAGCAATTCAGGATTTCCATGCAAGGTCCTGGCCAAATCTAGAGAGATAAGTGATGGGTGGCTGAGGCAGCAGCTGAAAAGCAAAGCTTAACTTCTCAGTTCCTTATGACTTTTAAGACTAAAGGAGATCAAGCTGATTACTTTATATGAGAGAAATCAGGGAGTGTCTTGTACAGTATTTAAATATACTCGATAACACATCATTTTTAGTTTAGTAAAGAAAGCACAGGGACATGAAGTGGAGGGGAAATAAATTCTAAGCAAAGCCACATTCATGTCTTCTCCCTCTCCCAGAAGCGTGAGGCCATCTGCACACTTTAACTAGTTTTGTAATGAGTTCTCCATCACTTGAAATTTTAAGACCAGAAGTGTCTGTTTTACTTTGAATTCCATTTCTCTTAATAAAGGAATTTATTTTCATGGACATCCTAACATCTGTTTTATTGAGAAGGAAAAGAGATGACTGTAGTGCTTCCCCTTGACTTTTAGAGTGAAAAACATTTTAGAATCATATCAGACTGCATTAAGCATGTCTAGGAAGATTTATGGTAAAATAGACTACAGTAACAAGAATATGAAAACTACTCTTCTGAGATTTCTTTTCAAGAAAGATATTGATTACTGCCTTGTCATCCTCCTAGCGAGGAGGAAGGGGGTGCTTAATAGATGGCACTTCCCAATATTCTCAGAAAAAGAAATTGTGCTTTTGTGTGTACTCACCACAGCAAAACGTCAGAAGATAAGAAGATAAGATTACTTCGTATTTCTGAGTTGACATCCAGAATCCCAAAGAATCACTGAAAGAATTGATTTGTCTTTTTTTCTTCTGCATAACTACATCTGAGAAATAGTATGGGTAGGGTACCTTTGACTTGTATTCAGTGACAAGCTGGATTACCAGAAATTATAATCAAAATGTTCAGTGTTAAGTAAGAATTTCAACTGCTTTGGAAGGCTATTCTTGTAATTAGAAGGAAAGTGGTTGTGTTTTCAATAATGTGCTTTAATTCTTTTATTCATATTATTTTAGTGTAATTTGTATTTATCAAAAATTTCTATATAAGAAAACCATTTCAAATTTAAAAACATGCCATAACTTCTTGAAAGAATGCTGGTTTGGTTTTAATTTGTCTTGGAGACACGTTAATATTCATGGTTTGGATTTGACTGAATGGCTTGAGGTGATTTAAGAGTTTGTTTGGGTTCCCCACCCCAGCATCACTCAGGACTATTTTAACTATTACAATCTGAACTCTTAATTAAAAACCATATTAAATACATCTGGCTTTATTTTCACCTCTAACCTGCTTGAAATAAAACTGCTTTTTCAACAAATAAAAGTGGTGAGAGCTGTGGTTGTGTTGTTTTTAAAACCACTGCCTCTGATCGCTGAAGCACAAACATTCCAGAGAAAGAAAAATGACATTTCAGCAATAGAATTATTTTATGCCCTTCTCTAAAAATGTTAGATAGTAAAATCACATAACTCTTTTGCTTGTGTAATTCACAACCTGTTACAGAAGCCAGAAAATGCCCTGTAACAGGAGGATTACACACTAACTAAAATGAATGCACTGTTCCAAGAAAAAGAAGAAAACCAAAACCTTGCAAGAGTAGAAATTGAATTTCAAATGCAACTAATGAAATGTAGCAAGACACCAAAAAATTAGGGTCTTTTGCAGTCCTTGCTTCAGTTGGGTGTACTTTTTTAATAAGTCCTAGAAAGACCAGAATTTTGGGAGCTGCAAATGAGGGATGAAGGCTACTGGAGTGGGTGCATGAAGAAACAAAGCAGCACAGTGCAGTTCAGTCAATCAGAATGCACTTAACACGGAAATTTGCTTAATTGAGATGTGTCCCAAGAAAGCAATTTAAGACTAATGATACCTAATAGCAATAACTGCTGTTTAATAGGGATGGTAATTCTGCTTAATAGGGATACCATCAGGTAATTATGGCCAGGTCTAAACTGCTGACTTCTGTTGGCAGAGGTGTCACCTGTCAGGCATCCAAAGAGATGTGATCCTTGATCAACAGCTACAGGGAAGCTTAAACACCAAATGCAAACTTTGCTATTGTAGATCCGGATTTTATAGAATGTCCCATGTTGATCAATAAGATGTTGCCCTGCTGATTTAAAAATAAAATCTTTTTAAAGTTAAAGATATTTAATTTCTTTTATGTATTTTTAGCTTAAATATGAAGATCTTTATTTATCTCTGAAGACATTGTACCCAGCTAATTAGTTGGATTTATGCATGCAATGTGTCAGGATATGAACCTGAGTCCACACTCAGACCAGAAAACTCTTTCAGAATTAAAGCATGCTAAACTTTTGCTCCAAATTTGTGCTGGTATTTAATTATTTTCATTTGGGGTTTTTGGGGATTTTTGTAGGTTTGTTGTTTGTTTTTGTTTAGTTGTTTTTTTTTGCAGGGGGAGGTTCTGTTTCTTTGGGTTTTTTGGGTTTGTTTGGGTAGTTTGTTTTTTGTTTGTCTGTGTGTTTTGTTTGTTTTGTTTAGGTTTTGTGTGTGTTTTTCCTGTTGTAAAGTTACTCTGCAGTGGAGATGGCTTTTAACTCACTTGTTTAAATTGATGATGCCCTGGTGCACAGGTTGCTTAAGCTGGAACATCCAAATTCTGTGCCTTACAGTCAAAGAACAATTGAATGATAATGTGGCAGTCTTGCTGCAGCCTCCTGGAGACAACATTAGGTATGAGGATCATGCAGGGAGCACTGCAGTATATGGTTACTCTGCCACTGTTCTCCTTAATAAGGTCTGCTGTAATTTATCCTAGCTCATACACATACTCCTTGGGTGTCATTACATACAAAAGAGCTTCCCTTTGCTAAGGCAACATGACCTTCATAAACTCCACTTTTGTTCTGTGCTCCTGTACCTGCCAGCGCTGTTCATCAGCCTCCCAGGATGAGAGATCAACAGAGAGCAGGAAGCACTTGCTCTGTGCTTAATACCCACCAATCAGCATCTTTACAGCAGTGAACCCCTGAAAACATAAAAAACACTCACTGAAAACTAGCAGTGAGAAATGCAGGGAGAAATCTGTAAAACTTGACAAATATTCTCTATTTTCTTTGAGGTTGCTAATCCAAAAACTTCTGGGAGCATTTCACTTAAATACAGTCTCTGCTGAGGGGGGTATAATTTGTCTAAGAGAGAGAGAAAAGGTGGAAGGGTGGCTAGGGGAATGCAGTCTTCCAGCAAGCTATATTATTATAGAGAAGGACAAGCAGGTATAATTCACTACCTCAGGCACCAAAGAGTCACAAGAGGACCATGGAAGAAAATAGTTCAACAGTCTGTGAAACACTGACTCAGGAAAATGGAGTGGACAACTGACAGCTTATAAAGCAAATGTAGACGTTTATTCTCATCAATCTGTACTCAAAGAGGCTATAACTTATACAGGCCTATGAAGAAATGGTTTAATAGGATATATTTCAGTCTTTGCATTGTTGGCAAATTGTTCACACAGTAACTGTTTCTAGTATTTATGCTTTTATAAGTAGGAACACTGTACTGTCTCTCTAATTGAATGAGCAATGTTCTAGAGATAATCTTACATTGCTTTTCAACATAGTTTGTCAAATCCTTTAAGTTAGATGTATGCTAACAAATATTTGTATGTCAATACATGTGACTGCATTCACAGGGGTCTGAGCATGAGGGAAGAGATGAGGATCTGACTCTGTTTCAGAAGGCTTGATTTATTATTTTATGATATATATTAAAACTATACTGAAAGCACAGAAGAAAGGATTTCATCAGAAGGCTAGCTAAGAATAAGAATAGAAAAAGAAGGAATGAATAACAAAGGCTTGTGTCTGGGACAGAGAGTCTGAGCCAGCTGACTGTGATTGGCCATTAATTAGAAACAACTAACATGGGCCAATCACAGATCCACCTGTTGCATTCCACAGCAGCAGATAATCATTGTTTACATTTTGTTCCTGGGGCCTCTCAGCTTCTCAGGAGAAAAAATCCTAAGGAAAGGATTTTTCATAAAAGATGCCTGTGACAAATACATATGTGTATACATGTGTGTGTTTTGTATTAATTATGTGCTCTTGAAAGTGCCATCAAAAAAAGAGGACAAAAGAAAAAAGAAGATCAATGAAAGGATCACAAACTACAAATATGTCAAGAACTCCTCAATGGTTTTCTTCCACTGGCTAGCATACCAGCATACCACGCATCTCTCATTACACAACTGACTATTTTAGCAGCTAACTAAACTCACCTGTGCTGTGTTGATGAGTAGCTGGATAACACCTGGAAATGCTAACTCTTCCTTGGCGATAAGGGAAGTTTGCTGTTAGTGTCTTTCAATCAGTAAATTTTAAAGAATGTATCTGTAATCTTCTATTCCAAAATACGTTTTTTAAAATTATCAAGTTTTGGAGCAGGAAGGTATTATTTATTTTGTTACAATAAAGCTGCTACATGAACCCTTTCTATTACTGAGGAGAAGAAATGTTCTTCCTATCTACAAAGGAACAGAAACAGTGCTGCTGCTGTTTTCCCAATTGCACTGTGTGCCCTGTGGCCTGCCATGGATATGACCTCAGCTGAGACTCTGTTGACACTCCATGTTCACTTCTCTTACCCAAGAAAAGAAGAATTTTCCACATCACTGCTGGTAGAAATTTTACACTCAGGAGCCATCACTATTGTCTATAACACAGTGTGGAAAATAAGAAATTACGCTTAACATAAATTGTAGGAGACAGACAATGATGAGAAAGTCTAGAGGAATTTCAGATAGGAAAAGGAAAATTAAAAAAGGATGGGAGTCCTATTTCCAAGATAATTATAAATTTATTCTGTGCAGAGAGATAAATAAATAGTCATGAACAATTTTAGAGGTCTCTACTGCCTCAGGGAACAAGAAAAAAATCTAAATAAACAAGATTTATAAAAGCTCCCTCCATGTTCTAGATATAACATCTGTTATATAACGCTTTTTCACAAGAGACACATTTATTAAACAAATCACATACCAGTTTTTTAACATGTTAAAAAAGAAATCTTCCATTGTCCCATCTGATGTTTTACTGGTATGCTTTAAAGCTATATTCCTCTAATAACCACATTCTAGAATTGTTAGCAGGATGCCTTGCCCCAGAAGAGACTTCTAGTTCCCAACTCCCAAGGTGTTGCCTACAGCAAGCATCTCCTGTGAGCAGCATCTCCAGGTCATGCGCCCCAAGGTCAGGTATCAGTGGAGGAGAAATGGTCACCAGGACAACTTCTTGTATTTAAGAGTTCTCTAGAGCCAGTGGGACCTTGTTTTGAAACAAAAATCTCTTCTGACTCCTATGTTATGGAAAGCCTTAACCCTCAATAAGAGGTAGGGCTTCCTTTAAATTCTAGAGCATTGAACAAGATGAGGATGGAGTATAAGACTAGTGAGGGTCAGCTGAGGCAGCTGTGATGCTTCAGCCTCAAGAAGAGCTGGCTTCAGTGGCATTCAAAGCAGTTTTCCCATCTTCACAGGAAGCAACAGATGAGACAGAGACAGGTTATTCACAGAAATTAACAGAGATGAACAAAAGACAATGATCATAAAAAAGCCAGAGTATGCTCCAGTTGCATATATATTAAAAAGATAAAAAGAAAAAATAATTTTCACCAGAAGAGTAATCAAGTATTGCAGTAGATTTCCAATACAGCCTGCAAAAATCTCCATCTGTGAAGGTTGGAGACACCCAAGTCCAGGTGTCTGAATTGAGTGTCCACCTGGCTGTGTGCAGGAGATTGCAATAGAAATTTCCACGTGTACCTTCCAAATAAGATGATGATTTTCTGGATTTCTGGTTTGCTAAGACACAGCTCTTTCTTGTTTTCTACTTGCCTAATTTTCTGCATTTTTACATGTATCAAAATATCATTAAAATAATTGTTGAAAGATTTTCATGGCTAGTAAATAAACAAGTTAGAGTAAAACTGAATTAAGAAAGTTATAGGAGAATAACTGAAATAAACACAAGATATGAAAGAAAGGGGACAGTTTGGTAGGAGAATTGGGAAAAATAATTTTCTGTCAAGGATAAGAGAAAGGAAGCACTACGTTTGGGTCCTGAGCAACACTTTCATAAAAGCAAAAAAGGAAAAAAAATGTGTAGTGGACAAAGCAAAATGAAAATTGCATTAACAAATTAGCTAGTAGTCTATCTATCAGCAGAAATACACAAAAGTTTACCTATGATTTAATTGTGGGAATTGACTCAACAATTGTGGGAGGACAACTGCAGTTTGAAGTCATTTTAGGTGGGAAATGGACAATACACTTGTATTAGCCTTGTATGCCATGCCTAGTGCCCATCAGCGATGAGGTCAAGTAGCGGAAGAAAGAGGTAGGATCTCCAATCCAGCCAGCTCCAAAACCTACCCAACACTGGCCAAGGCCAAGCCTGTAAGCGGCAGTGGTAGCACCTCTGGGATAATGTATTTAAGAAGAGGTAAAAAAACCCCTGGAAAACTATGACTGCAGCCAGAGCAGGGGAAGAGTGAGAGGAGTCTTCCCCCTAAGGAGAAAAGTGTGACAGGGACAGTGAGTGATGAACTGGCTGCAGCCTCTGTTTCCCATTTACCTGCCCTACATGTGGGGAGGAGGTAGACAATTCAGGAGTCAAGTAAGGCCTGGGAAGAAGAGAAGGGTGGTGAAAGGTGGTTTAAGATTTGGTGTTATTTCTCATTATCCTCAGATTTTCTTGGTACTAAATTAAAATAATATGCCCAAGTCAAGTCTGTTCTGCTTATGATGGTAACTGTGAGTGATCTGTCCCTGTCCTCATTTCGACCCACAAGCCTTTTGATATATTTTTTCCCCCTGGTCCAGCTGATAAAGGGAGTGAAAGGGTGGCTTTAGTGGGCACCTCTCATCCAGTTGGGGTCAACTAACCACACCTATACACCACAAAGGAAATTTAAAGTGTCTTATGACCAGTGGTTAATTTATTTTTAAGAACAAAATCTCTATAAAATGAACTCTGCAATTTTCTGCATCATTCAATTTCTAGGAGAAAGAGCTGGGACAGGAAGAGGAGGGCAAGGCAGATTTATTCAGTATAAATGACTCTCCATTCACTGCATGCTGTCAGAGTTCCCTTCTGAATCTTATCAAGGGGGCCCTGGCTTCCAAAGTTAGAACCTTTCTCTGGAGTTTACAATATGGATGAGCAAATATAACTCTTCCTCCAGATACTGTGACTGAGATGGGCCATTCAATAATTTTTTCACATCATATCAGAACACACCTCTAAAAAGATGTGAATTAGTCCCACACAGATGCAGTTACTCTAGTGTTAGAGTTTGGATCCCACATGCATTTTTAAAGCAAACACCTCATTTGTTCTTCCTGTGCTTCCTCTGTCTCCATATTGTGAGACAGTCTCATGAACTTGATATGTTTCTGATGAGAGGCAAATGGGAATATCTGCTTAAGAAGTACATGTAGGATACTCCCAATGCTGTGTCAGTTTATTAGACCAGACTAGTGCTTGCCTGAAAATAAATAAATAAATAAATAATCAAAACCTCACATTGATAAAAAAATCCCACTTTGAATATAATGTACATATGAAGTCTTGTTCTGTCCTAGATGGTAATGCACATATAGCAAATCAGTCCAGAACTAGGCTTGCCTTAAAATATTAAGTTGCCAAGCAATATATTAGAATTAAAAATAAATTAAAGTCTTGGGGATAAAACCTAAATCAAGAAAGAGAGTATAAAAGATTCTTAACTGTTTTGCAATACTGGATTTAGCAACTGAAGCATTAAAAAAAAAAAAAAAAAGCAATTCCTGTGAGATTGAAAAGAACCAGTCATCATAAATTACTAACTTGTGGATTATCTAAGGAGATGAGCCTATCCATCAAATCACCTCCAGGAACACTGTAGGAGTAGGTATAATGCTGTTCAATGCACACCAACATATTATCAAGAATAATTTTTAAAAATGCAGAAAACCCCATCAGTCACTAATTCTCATTTTTGTGTAATTATTTTCAAAATATATGGATAATTTTGAATCATTCAAGCCACTGATGTTGTCCATGATCAACCATTCTTAATAAACATGCATGATCAGGAACTGTTCTGCTTTCTTAGCAGTGAGCTTGTAGAATTATCTGCAGAGACGAAAGCAGTAATAGGAAGAGAATATAGTATGCCCTGTGGAGTATTACTAGGCAGTACATTCATTAAACAGCTCTTATGACACCATAAATGCTTTAGTCATAAGAACCAAACATAAAATCCCAGACTTCCTAATACTCCAATAGGGACTACTTTGCTTTTTGCAATACACAGTTCTTCTTTTCAGTAAAACATACCAGTACCTATTTCTTTACTAATACAACTGGGTTTGCTATGCAATATGCCCAGAATATTGCAATTTTGTATATTTTATTATAGCTTTTATACATTAGATTGTCATGGTAAGACATCTAAATCACTCACCTAATTAAACCTGTGCGAACAAAATATCTCATGACATTATAAGGGAACAAAATTCTGAAAGGAATTATGGAATTGCGACACTGTAAGAGTCTGGAGCTGTTTTGCATATAGTACTGCATGAAATTAAACAGGTCCCATATTTTACAAAGACAATAGAAAAAGTATCTCAACCTGCAGACTAAATGGGAAAACACAGCTGGCTCACAAATGAAGTAGATTCTTCTCTTGTCTAGACAACAGGTAAGTGGTGACTTATAAGAGAAGATATTAACTTAAGGGATTATATATATAAGGAGTACACTAATTTGTAAGAAAGAGCATACAATGGACCAAATTTTCATCAAATAGATTATCTCAGCTAATACTAATTTTTTTCTTGTAGAAAATCTACTGTCTAGCAGAAACTGTTATGCATGTGGTTAACCACACATTGTAGACTCAGATTTGTCTACTACACATGACATTTCCATTAGTCCTTTAAGGTCCTCATTACTTAATCAGTTACCATTTAAAATAAAACAAAAAAGACTGACCAGTTGAAATGGATGAGAAGCGTTTCGACTTTGGAAGCGTACAAAATAAAAATCGACATATAAAACATAAATATATAGATATACAAAATATCTTTTGAAAATGTATGAAATATAGACAATACCCACACAGTCCTTCAGTTTAGTGTAGGTTTTGGCCTAGCATACAACAGTCAGTTTACATGTGTCTGTATGGACTTCTGAGATACAGCAGCATTAATTTCTGGTCCCCTTTCTGGTCCCATCCCCTCAAATGGGCACATCCTTCACTTTGGGAGTGTGGATAATAATGCAACTGAAGAGAGTAAGCTTTGCTATCTCTGACTGTATGCATTAGGGAGTGCATAAAGAAAAAAAACACCAAAAAAGCTACCAGAATTGCAGATCTCAATGTTATTCAATACTCATGACTTCTTTCTTCCTTTCAAGTCAGCTGCTTCTGTTGCAATGTTTTATGATTTCACGTCAGAGTCAGGGAATTTTGTGTGGATTGTTTTGTATTTCTGTTATTCTATCCTTCTAAGGCAGAACAGAGTTCATTGCTTTGAGGGGTTCTGCATCAACTGGAGGTTATAACAGATATAGCAATATTAAGCATATTTTGGTAACCCTGGAATTTACCATATTTTTTAGAATATGAAAGATTAATAGTTGGAAATTACAGAGCTTGAAGAATCCCTATATGGAAATAGTAATATTAGAATTTACAATTGCTTTGAATAAACAGATTAAAATATATTGTAGCCCCCATTGTATGATGGAACAGTTGATGCCTGTTTTCAGGACTCTCTCCAATAATCATGTTTTTCCTTCGACCTGCAAAAGATATATCACGCAGACAACTGCCCCCAAGAGACATTTTTAAGTTAATACTCTCAACTGCCGTGGGAATCAGGAACTCTCTTGTTTTTTCTTACTTATTTTTCCTCTATTCCTGTATATTGAGCAGACTGGGTGTTCATCAGAGACGCTGGTATCTTGTTAAGGTTTTCAGAGATTTTAGATGGACTTGACATGTATTTATGCTTCCATTCTTTTATTCAAAAGGTGTCATCTGGAATTAATTCTTTTCTGGTTGTATCTCATGGGCCAGTCTTTTTAAGAGATTTTTTTTAATATCAGAGGGGAAAAGGTGCTGCAAATCAGTTGTCATTGTGCAGATATCTTGTATGAAAGGATATTTGGAGGAAAAAAAGTATAAAACCTTGCTGAAATTTTACTCTGAATATTTTTATAGGATTTTACAAACACTGAAAACTGAATAATTTCTCTATGTTTCATTAGTCATATTCCAGCAAAACAACTTTACACAAATTACACTTTTTGAACATGGGAAATATTTCTTGAGTATCTTCGGGATGACTGGCATTATTTACTCTATCCTTCTCCTCTGGGCCTTACCACTCCCAGATATCTGCTTTCACATGTATCCGAGATCTTTAACATGCCAGCAAGATATACATTGATTTATCAGTTATAATACTGTAGATGTGAAATTACACATAAAAAGAAAATCTCTACAATGTGTACAATTATCACTTCTCAGTGGTAATTCAGGACAATGGTCATCACTCAAGGCCCATGTAGTACCTGTGCCCTAAAAAAAGCACAAAATGACATGTGTCTGTGATTTTCTGAATTTGAAGATTTTTTTAATATTTCCAAAGGCAAGTTTATTGCAGTTTGCCTCTCTTTGTTTCATACTTATCTTTTATGATTTTTAAGAGTGATTAAAACAGTTTTTACTATTTTTTGTATTTTCATAAGTGATAGTTAAATATAAAATTAGGAATCATTTTTTAAAAGTATGAATTTCATAGAATAGAATAGAACAGAATAGAATAGAATAAAATAGAAAGAATAAACTATTTCAGTTGGAAGGGACTTGAATTTAGTGTACCTGCCTATGTATATATAAAGTATGTATGTATGTTTGTCTGCATTTGTATCTGCACATAGATATTTTTTTCATTCAGGATTATTCATAGTGGTTTATTCATAATTAAATTATACAATATATTTCCTTTTATTATGTTCATTTACTATGAATAAAATAATAATCTAGATTAAAAGTTCTGTGACTAAGCTTTTTTCAGGGTTTGCCCAATTGACTTCAGTGTTTATTTTGCTTAACAAAGTCTCTATAAAACCAATCACAGTTGAAATATTTCTTCACCCACACTCTTAACTAATGTGATATTATCACTCACTTTTTTTTCTTTTTTTTTTTAATTTGGAGCACCTTCCTGAATTCTGTAGTTTAGATACATTGCAAATAGTAAGATGCAGACAATATTTATATAGATTTAGAAGAAGGGAACCTGGCTTTGTTAAATCTAGAAAAATGCAGAAATGTAAATGCATTGTCTTGAATTTGAGGTTTAATTCAATTTAGAGAAAAAACTCAGACTGAGACCAGAACAAGAAATTCCCAGGAAATGCTTAAAACACTTGGGAGTGTGTTTAAGAGAGAAATTCTCAGTGCTGTGAAGAGAAAGATGAGAGTGCACAAGAAATATAATAACATATATTATTGCTTTATTTCAGCAGGACACTAATTTCAAGAAGATAATAGAGAGAGTGGCAGGTTGCTAATGAGAGCTTTAACATTAAGGCCTGGTTTAAGCCATTTAAAAAGCCATTGGACTTCATCTAGAAGAAAATAACTGCAGAAATATTCAGAGATATTCTTGTTGCAAGTCTGGGGGAGCTGGGGGAGTTTAGCCTGGGAAAAAGGAGGCTCAGGTGTGACCTTATCACTCTTCAAAACTATCTGAAAGGAGGTTACAGACAGGTGAAATTGCCCTTTTGGGCAAAAAGGGCAATGGACAAAAAGACATGGTCACAAGCTGTGCCAGAGCAGGTTCAAATTACACATCAGAAATAATTTTTCCATTGAAGAGGTGGCTAAGCATTAGAACAGACTGCCCTGGGTGGAGGTGGAGTCACCATGCCTGGAAATGTTCAAGAAATGACTGGACGAGGCACTGGGTGCTACAATTCAGTTGACATTATGGTGTTCAGTGAACGGTTGGCATCCATCCTGGAGGTCTTTTTCAACCTTAATAATGCTATGATTTTATTCCATGAATGGAAAATTGAGGTCACTGCACAAATTAATTAGAAAAAGGACAGGTGACAGAATTAAGTCAACTGCACAAAAAAAGAAAAATGTTATCATATGAGATAAAAGGAAAAAAAATAGAGTTTGAAATTGTGCCAGAATACCAAGAAAAATGAAATTAAGGGTGTGTATTTAGACATTGATCAAGACTTAATATTGGCAGGTGTCCAGTATGAAACTGGTTGCAAGTGGGAGAAGGAATAGGGTCTCAAAACACCTTATGTTTGAACAAAAATAAAATTGTACAACAATGTATTATAAGCCAAATTAGAAATGTCTATCCTCTATTAAATTTCTTCATATTCTACATGCATTTTTCAATTATTTGTAGACTCTGCAGAGGTTAACTATCCTTGCTCCAATTTCCCCTGCCAGGTGTCTGGCTTGAGGCAACTTTACTTCATGAGGTTTCCAAAAATACACTCTGACCATTTCTGAGAGTAATAAAATATGTTGCTTTGCTATTGATAACAAATTCTTAGTTATTTACTGAAAAAGCTTCACTTGTTCAAGCTTTTACCTTCCATGTTATGCACTGAAATTTTGCAAACATATTTTTCTGCAAGTAATATGGTCACTTTCTTTTTTTTGCTGTGAAAAAATGATCACATTTGGACTTGCCATAAATTTCTGGAATTGTCATTAAAACAATGACTCATAAGGGAAATCTGGTACAGCAAATTTAGTTTAAAAACTGCAAATCATGACTGGAATTTTTGACTACTGAGTGAAAAGGAATATCTAATACTGGATAAGACTTGATGAGCTTGAAAAAATGAGAGCCTTTAAAAGAAGGATCTGAAAAGGCAAATACAATGAGTGGAAAGGGTGAGAGGAACAAAAGCTGAGAGAGAGGAAGGTATTAACAGTATTGAGACTATGGGACAGAGAGGTTCAGGGTACCAAAGGTAGGAAGAGGGCACCTGTTAAGTAGAGGAGAGATGAAAAACTGGAAGAAAAATTACCAGACCCAAAGGCTATTGCAGAAGTTAGCTAAAAATAACTGAAGGGAATAAGAGACCTGTACATCCTTTTAATCAATCTCCCTGCATTTTTGTTATGTGTTTTTCTCTCAATGCAGGTTTTCTTTCCTGCCTGTGTTCTGGAGGTTTTTCAGGTAATTGGAGTGTTGCAGAAAGATTAAAAAAAACAACAGAAAAGTAAAATGTGAAGTAGCTCTATAGAAAAAAAATTGAAGGAGTGAAAAGGAAGGGAGCAAGCAAAGGAAGGAAAAGGAGAGAGGAAGAAAAGGAAGGAAATAGGAAATCTGAGGAGGAAAATTTGAAATAGTAGTCATAAGAGTGACAATTATTTAGGATGGAAAAGAATTTTGAAGATTAGCTCTGCTGAAAGCAAAGACAACATTGAATTTATATAGCAGGTTACTCAGCACTGTGTCTAGTTAAGGTTTTTAAATCTCCAGCAATGAAGGCCCAAATTGTCTCTAGGAGCCTGTTTCTAGACATAACCACGTTCAGTAAGAAAATAATTTTTCTTTATATCCAGCAAGAATTTCCTTTGGGGAATTCCCTTTTATTCTTGTCCTTGAATGGATGAAGGACCTCTGTAATGGGTGTGCCTTTTTTCCTATCTCCTGTCCTGTCCTGTCCTGTCCTGTCCTGTCCTGTCCTGTCCTGTCCTGTCCTCTCCTCTCCTCTCCTCTCCTCTCCTCTCCTCTCCTCTCCTCTCCTCTCCTAATATTGTGTGCCCAAGCCCTTTAGGCATCTCAGGATCCTTTTGCTGTATTTGCATTATCTCACTTGTACTGCAGGGATCAAAGCTGGATGTAGCGCTTCAGATGAGGCCTCATGAAGTCAGTGGATAATAATTTGTCATAGAACAATTTATTACTGTGTTTATGTCCATAAAATAATGTTAGACATCAGGTTCTGGAGCAGTGTCAAAACCACTGCAACTCACTATCAAAAATAATAAATAATTACAATGAAGGGATCCTGAAATTGAGAGTTCATCCAAAAGGGATCCTGAAATTGAGAGTTCATCCAAACAAGGATGAAAAAAATCTGCATTTAAAATATAAAAAATAATCAATGATTCACAAACCAAACTCAAAAATGTTTTAAACTTATCTAAATTTGGTTTTGGTGAATCCTATTCTACTAACTGTGAGGAATAAGAAAGAATTTCTCTTCTAGACTCCAGGCTGAGTCTGCAGAATCTATGCAATAAGAAATATAGGCAAAATGGAAAAAAAAATATCAAGGGGCAATGGAGAGGAACAATCTCTTCTTCTAAAACACATATTAGAGGATTTTTGAGCTTTGAGTCAGAAATTGTTGGGTCAGAAATTAACCTAGAGCCCCACAAAGCTGTTTCTTAATAAATCACTTTCCAATTTGGAATAAGAATTCAAGTACCCTTACTAGGAGTGACATAAAAATGAACTATTTCAGAATAAACGGCAATGATGAGGTTTACCTGATGAGCAGAGGCTAAGCAAGCCATATGGTCACACATAGCTTCACAACATGGCGGACTTGGACATTTAAAGTCTCTGGCAGCCGTGTATTTAGAAAATAACAGACCTAAATTTCACAGAATGTTTGAAAAGAAGAATAACATGGTGATATCAGCACATATTGCAACAGGCCATCTGGCCTTTGTCTCTTCCTTTCCTGCTTCTGTCTCATTGTCTGTTGATAGTGTCACATTTCAAAGGAATTATTTTAATTCAAATACTTGAAAAAATGAATAGATGTTCCCTGGCCGTGACCAACCAGCTGAATTCTAATTTCCAAAAATGCATCTCCAAATACATCCTTTTCATATATTTTAAAAATTACTAGAATCCAATACTTCTTGAGAGACAACTGACAGCAAGCACTGAAGCTTAAAGTGATGTGACAAACATGGCAGCACACTGTGGTAAAACAATTGAAGCTTGTAATTAATTTCTATCTTTAAATTCCCATCAGTAATGCTTTGTTGGACGACTCTGACAGGGTGGAGCTATCAAGAGAGAGATTTTCAGTTGCAAAGGTTACAATACTGTTTGCATATTTACTATGGGGACCACCAGATAATGATTCAGAACAACACACAAGGAATACACAGACCTGTGCATTTAATGAAATCTCCGCAGTATTAGTATTCCTTATGAAACATACTTAATATTATGGGGGCAAGAATCACCTTTGTGTTTCAAGTCAATGGAAGGCAGGAAAAACACCTTGTAACATTCAATTCAGAGGTATAGAAAGGAACCATAAATAGGTCACTGTAAACATTGTTCTAGGGATTTCCTTCATGAATCTCATCAGGCTGCAGTGAGGTTCAAGTGAAAGCACTCTGAAAAAGGAGACAAATATACTGACAGACACAGAATTTCAATTTGATTTCTATTCCACAAGAGGCTGGCTATGAATGATTCCCAATGTGATTTTCCCTTGAACATAATGCTGCTCCCTACCCTTTATAACAATAGGGAAGAATGTGAAACCAACATCTTGCTCCAGGTGTCAAATCTCCCATGGCAATGCCAAGCAAAAGAGAATAATCAAGTAAAAAAAATGCATTCTATTTTCTTGTTAGAACTGTTCATTTTACAATTCTTATTTATTTTAACTGGTATAATTCATAACATGAAGGAACTTTATATGTATACATATATATATATATATGTGTCTGTGTGTTTAGATTTATATATGCATATGTAAACATATAAACTTTTTTGAAAGTAAATACACACTTAAAGGTTTATTTTATTTCTTCAAAAGTGAATATGTGAGGAAATATTTGAAGTTTTCATTTACTGTTCAATGGTCAGCTTGTTTTCTTTTTTTCCCAAAAGAATGTGGATATCAGAGCTCATATATGTCCAAATAACAGGAATTAATGGAGTCTGGAGTCAGAAAGATGATAATACAGTCTTTTGAGCTTCCTGGTGAGCTTCCTGGATCCTTAGGCATCTTTGTGTGGCATGTTCTCTTTGTGCTCATAGAGGTTTCAGAATTGCTGCAGAGATGGCTGCCTATCAAACACAAGAGGTGTTAGAGAAGCCAAGATTTAGCTAGAATAGAACATTCCAGTTCTGCATGTGTTTTTTTCTGGGGGGTAAAGCCAGTGCAGACTTTCTCAGGTATTTGACGTGACATACAACATGGAGCCTACAACCCCAAACTTTGCCAGTATTGCTTATTTTTCTCCATTGTGTGTAAATGCAGTTTGAACAAAAAGCTCTTACCGAAACACCGTGTTTAAAGTAGGTTAGAAAAATGTTACACCTGAAGCTTTGTACCACAAAATTGTAAATGCAGGATCTCCCCTCCTTTGTCACACAGTACCCTCCTATTGTTAATCCATTTGCATTTTGGAATATCTAAGGTTACTTGTTTCTGCAGCTGTCCTGGAAGGTTGCTTAGAATGGTGTTATCCATTACTCCCTCTCCCTGTTTTCCATCAAGGCATATGTTTATGCAATATGTTCTTGAGCACCATCTACTGGTACTGTTTCCATATCTGAAACATATACAGTCCTAAAGCTTGCATTATTTCCTCTGGATTTAGTAATCTGGTCTTCAGACACCTAAGTGCAATGGAGTAATGTGGTATTTATGCAAGTGATCTGGTCTGATACTGAAAAGAATGTTAATCTTAGCTGGAGAATGAAGAGAGATAATATTTCCTAATACATAACTGTTACAATAAGGAAAAAGTTTACAATTAGCATCTCTTTTTTCATCTCCTGAAATGTAGTAGAATTCATCTTCTATTTAAGATTACCTGCGTAGCCGAAAAGGAACTGCAATTTAAAGGTCATATTATTAAGGACACCTAGAGTTTCATTTCAAATAGGTACAGTTTCGTTCAGGGAAATAAATATTAAATACTTTTCCAACTGTGAAGGAAATTATTATGCCAGCTTTATAGCAAGAGAAGTGATATGCCTGTAAAAAATGCTGATCTTAACCTGTTGACAAGTCTGGTTAAAATGTGCTTTTAGTATAACAGTCAGTGTTGCCCCAGAAGACCTCTGCTTGTAATTTATTCATTCTTATTTCAGAAAGGGAGGGAGTCTATGTTGAGAGAGGAATAATACACTTTTTAAAATTCTGTCTCAGAGCTGCTAGCAAGAACTTTGATTTATTAAAACTGAAATAAATTCAAGCACCTAATTTTGGTGTCCTCAGCAGTTGTATGACTTGTTACTCCCATTTTAGATGCCTGTAACATTGAAACTATGTCGGCTATTTTCTCATCCCTACGGCTCTGTTCTCACACTGGAAGTGTGAAACTACAAATCCAGAATGACAAATTACTTGTGATTAAATTTTTGGATAACTCTCCCTGCCATATTTGTACATGGTTAAGTAAAATATACAGCCTGATGCTAAAAAAAAAAAGCTGAAGATCTGTGGTATAAGTGGAGGCTTCTTCACTTCTTTTGCACAATTGCACTGAAATATGAGATCATTTTTTAAGTGCTGTAGGAGTATTCTTACTGAGAGTAAAAGCATTTTCTTACAGGATCTAGAATGACATATTCAAATTACTTGCTGCAGTCTTAGTGTATAAGATAAGTATTACCCTGTATCTTAGGGTTGAATCAAAACTTCACCTCAGTATGTAACAGGAAATTTCTAGAGTTAAAGCAGGATATGAATGAAAGGATACAGCTTAAGAGTTTTCAAGAACTGGAAGCTGCATCTGGAGCTCTGATCTTTTTATTTCATATGGAAATATTTTTCATAAATTTGCCTAGTTGTTTTTTGAATCACTTATGTTTTGGCCTTTGGTAATGAAATCCAAAGTGCAGTTACATGTGGGTAAAAGAGCTACTTTTCAATTCTTTCAATCCTCTTGCACCTTAATTTCTTCTGTTTCCTTTTCCAATCTGCTATTACAAACCATTGAATGTAAACATAAAATTTGTTCTTTTAAGATCATTCATAATTTCATTGGTTTTAATGGTAGACCCATTCCTCACCATTACACATAATAAGAACTTTACACATCTGATGATTCCTATGTCCCTTCCTGAAGAACCTCTTGTGGAAGTTTTCCTTCCTGCTCAATATCCTGAGCTTTTTTTGTGTGCAGACCTACTTGATGTGGGTTTTCTTCATGTGCTCTATCTGCCTGTGGTCTGCATGATTGCAAGATCTTAGTGATTCTCCTCTTTGCACCTTTTTTTTTGTGTATCACACATTCACATGCACTGTTGTAAAATAAAAGTGAACAAATAAGCAGCTGTGCAGTTTACAAACATGAGCATTAGAAAGCTGAGTTTCTATTTCCCCATCTTCTCCCATTCCTCTCAATCTCATTTCTTTTGTCCAAAGTGTTTTTCTCACTGATGCATTTCTGGTCCTCTTGCTGGTCAGTGTGAGTTATACAAAGATTCAAATTACCTTCAAACTAAATCTCAAGTATCATTACATTTAAAAGGTAAAGACTATATCTGCAAATAAATTCTTTCACTAAGAGATTGCCATCTTCTCATTGCTCCTGAATTTCTGTTACTACTATTCTGTTGTAGTCCTATGAACTTTTGAACTGTGGTTCGCTAAAACCTAACAAAACCAAAATTCATCTTTTATTCATATTTTTGTGGATCATAAAATCAATATCATAGTTCAATATGGGTAGGGGCAGAATTTGTTCTGCTGAAATCCAAGTAAAACTGAATGTCAGCTGCAAATAAGCCCACCTGTTCAGAAAATAACTGTATTTTTAAAGGGAAAATCAGGATAGCTTCCTTCCCAACCTTCTCACTCAGGTACAGCTCTCTACAGAGTGCACACAGCTACTGGAAAGTGACAGACATTCATTGGCACTTGATGGAAGACTAATTTATCTTTAACTGGGTGTCCTGGTTGCTTGGAGGCCACCGACATCTGTGAGTCACACTGTGCAGAGCAGAACGTGATGCTTTGATTTATTTATTGTGGCTGAATATTTTCAGCAAGCTGGGAAAAACAATGTCAGAGTAATCTTTATATGCTTAACTAATTTGTAACACTGATTGATAGCCATGCAATCAGGATCTCCTAAATGTGAAATGATGTGTCTCAGTGGAGTTTTAACCTGTAAATAAAGCGAAAAGCAATTAATGAATTAAATTTGCATTCTGTCCTGAGAGAGTGAATCAGGTTTGTTAAATTCCATGTGTATACTCCTGTTCAAATGCAGATCAAAACAGGCCAATTTACATTGCTCAAGATTTTATTGTTCCCTGTGGTTTTTATATATTTAGGAAAAAAAAAATAGTCCAGCCTCCAAATACTTAAAGCAACATTGGAGGACGTTTATATGGAGTCATATAAAATACTCATATATTTCTGTCAATTATTTCCCAATGACAATCTTAGGACATTTATTTTTGTTCATTGTTGGAGAACTAGGATATTTATTCTCTGTGAAAACTGCCAGGTTTATACAGATAACATCCTTCTGAAATTTTATAAAATGTTTCCCAAACAAAAAAATCCATATTTTTTTTCAATTTTGACGGCTAATAGATTTTTGTCTACTGTGGTGGATGTCTCATTGTCCCATGACTTAACAAATGATCCCTGATTTCTGAGCCCAGATCTGCTGTGGATGTTAGTAACTCTTGGAGGCAAAGCACTTACTGAACATTATTCAGCATCATTTCACATCACAGGCATAAATTTGATTACTATAATTGCTCTTAACATTTTCTTAGTTGTTTAGTTTTGGTCTGAAATGGATTGGGAATGTTTAAATAGCCAGTGACAATAGCCAAAAGACACAAGAACCAGGCTTTTATTGTTTCTCTCCTGTTAGCTACTGCTTCTCATTTCATAAGCATTACCTGAAGAATATCTGGAGCTGGGTTTAGTGGTCCTAACATAGCAAGAGAGAAGTGAAAAATGTGTATCATTGTCAGACATGCTCTGGCTGCACTGGGACCACAATAATGATCACATAGTTATACAGACATGTTTATATTCAAGCACATGGAAGCTGAATAAAAAACTGCCTCCAGGTGAGAGACCAAATTAAATTTTTTGTTCAGGGACTCTATTGTCAGAAAAAAATGCACATAAAGCAGCAGGCGAAACTACTTGTCCTATCTTGGTAAAACTCACTTTTAGCCTGAGTACAGCTCAATCCTTGCTGATGAAAATAGTGATCAACACAGCCACTATTTTCATCATCATGATTTGATCTATACTCTTCCCATTAATGAACATCATCCTCAATGATGCTCCCTCCTGCGACTTTTTACAAGGACACGTAGCAATAGCACATGGAATTATGGATTCAAACCAAAAGAAGGTAAGTTTATATTAAATATAAGGATGAAACACCTTTTACCTAAAGTATGGGTAGTGAGACACTGGAATAGATTGCTCGAGGAAGATGTGGATGCCCCATCCCTGGAATTGTTCAAGGCCAGATTGAATGGCGTTTTGGGAAACCCAGTCTGATGGAAGGTGTGCCTGCCCATGACAGGGATGTTAAAACTAGATGACCCAAGAATTCAACCCAAACCATTTTGTGATTCTTCAGTTTGATGGGGCTTCTGGCAAGCTGCCCCTCAAAAGACACTCCAGCAACTGTTATAGCAGCAGGCCAAATGTTCTTTGTATTTTGCATCTTACGCGATAGGTAGGGAGATATTAAGTGATTTGCAAAAGATCTCTTTCAGCTCATGGGATGAGAGAGGGTTTCTCAATAACTGATAACACAGAGTCTGGTGCGAGTCTCTAGGAGAGGGACTGAAGCGTAACTGAAATGTTCACAGAATAAAGTGAGAGGAAAAATACTCAGCTTCATTTCTTTTCAAGTGTCATGTTTACCTGTTTCCTAGAGATTCATGACAGGCAGTAACAATTTCTTGAGGCTGTTGACACTTGTAGAGGTTTTAGAAGGGGTTTCCACTGTCCCTAACCTTGATTAAGGTTCAGGCCCAATAAAGGAGAAAGCCTGAATCAGTGAGAGGTTCAGTATGGGCTAGATAAACCTGCTTTTTGTGTGCTGAAGGAGATTATGTAAGTGGGTCCACATTCCTCCTCAAACTCTCCTAGAGCACCCATAGGAGATGTGGGCAACAGTTTCCGTCATGACAGAGTGATGGCTGATGATGTACCTTTTAGGATGTGTGATTAAAGGGTCATCTGCCCAGGCATGGAGGGGCAAAGGCACGGCCCCACTTGGGGGGAAACACAATAACCCAGCCAGGGACACAAGCTCCTGCCCTGGCCACCCCAGGCCATGTTTGGAGGCCATCATGTACTGGGGGTGAGACACACCCCTGAGAGTCCTTGGGAGGGGCTCTCTGAGCACCTCCAGGATGGGAGTCACTCATTAAAACTCAGTAGATTCATTAAGGGATGTTTAAGAAGATGCCACAAATGACACCTTATGGGGTGTTTAGGGAAGAATCAAGTGAAAATAGGAAAGAATGGGAAGAACTGGGTGTAGAAAAATAGAAGTTTGGCTGTAAACAGCTGGCAGATCAATACACTTGGCCATGCCTTGTGCCTGGTGTCTCTGGTCAGTCTTGGATTCTCTCTAAAATCCATCTAACCTCCCTTGCTGTATGAGGGGTCCTGTGTGCATATTTGTGGGGCAGGGTATGTCCATGGGGGGCTGGGTGCAGCCACTGGAGCAGGACCAGGCTCAAATCAACAGTGCATCAGCACACGGAGTGACTGGGGAGCATCCACTTTGTGGGCCAGCCTGTGTTTGGGTATGACCCCATCTCTGGGAGAGAGAAAATTGGAGAAGCTGGATGGCAGAGGGATCAGGGATCCCAGCTGACTGACAAGGAGACCATGGGGTCTAGGATGTTGACTAAGAGGCGCTTTTGCATATGTCTCTCTCTCTCTCTCTCTCTGTGTGTGTGTGTGCGTTGGTGTGTGTGTACATGCATGTCTTTGTGGGAGGCCATGGCTGAGGATTCAGGGCCGAGGCTGGGTGATCTGGGTGTCTAAGACTGATTAGACACAGTGCATGTGTGGGTCTACACTAGTGGCTGCAGCCTGTGAACTCAGGAGCTGGCTGTCCAGATGTCAGCAACTGGGAATACTGGGATCCACAGACAGCTGCTGGACAGAGTGTTAGCCCAGTTGCTGGAGGATCCAGTTGCTGTATGTATGTGCTTAAGTGTCTGTGCCTCTGGGCAATACAACCTTAGCCATGGTACTGGTTGGAACTGTATATTTGGAGCTGGATATTAGGAACTGCAGCTACCCAATTCCTGTTGGGGTCTTGGATTTGGCAACCCCTGGCAGTACCTATATGAATGCATAGTCACAAATGAGAAGCAGCAATGTCAGGAAAGGGATGTGGAGTTCTGAGTACGTCCATCACTTTTTGGCATGAAATAACAAAATTTCTTCAGCCCTAGCAACTCACTGCACCTAGAAACCCTAGATGTATGGGAGCAGATCCTTAGGGACACATCTTCAGCCCAGCCAATGAAAATTCTGCATAGTAGCCCCTTAGAGAAACAGACCTTGGGTTTGAGTTCAGCTGCTCACCTTATCTATCTAGGAGAGGCATCATACATTTTTCAAATCTTGTTGAAGCTACAGAAATAATAGCCTTTATCCTATCTGTATAGATGCAATCTGTTTTTTCCCTTTATATTGAATACACAAGGTGATGTAAACCAATTGTCTGAAAAATGTGTGGCAATTAGTCTGACTGCTACCTAGGAAAGATCCATACACACAGTATAATGAAGGTACACAGTAAAATTACTAATTATTTCTTTTATTGCACTATGAAAGAGACAGGCCAGCACTTTATCTGTGAAGATTTTGATTTTTGACATCTGTGATGTGCAAGTAGGTTGTAAAGGCTATATGTGGAGACAAAAGCGCATTGAAAGGATTTCTTTTTGCTTTTTCAAAGGAACTTCACCTAACAATTCCATACAGTGTGCAGCTTGTGTAGATGGAGGAAAATCAAGAATTCAAGGCATTCCCATATGGTACAAGAAAATGTACATTCTTACTACTTTGTGCTTTGCCAAGGCAATTACACACCATGAATTGAGTTTCAAGGTTGGTCACCTCCTGCAATTCTATCAGAAGCGTTCTGGTATTTGTCATCTATTTTTTAAACCAACTCCTACAGTCTAATAATTATATGTGAATCTCTGGTTTGATTATTGAAACATATGTCTTTTAGCCCACCAGGCTGTAGCAAAAAGTCTGAGCAGTCAATCTTATTTTGGAGCAGCAAATACTTGTTTAAGGAAAAGACTCTAAACTTACCAGCAGGTCTGCCTTTAAGCATTGTAGTTTGAAGGACAAATCATATTTGGGAAAAAAAACCCAAACCACCACCACCATCAAAGCACAAACAAACCCCCTCACATTACCTTATTATTTTCTTCACAACAACAAGTTTTGTATATACCAGGGAATCCATGTAGTATTTGCATAGGCAAATACTACACTAACACCAACACTAACTACTGTTCACTAACAGAGTCATGTCATGACTGTAATAGGACATAGCAGACTGTGACATGTACATCTCATGACTTCACTATTTGCTTCTTGGAAATATGTGCTGTTCATAGAGTGGCAGCTAACTGGACAACCCAGCCAAGCAGTTCAGTGGTGGGGAAAATATATCCCTTTGTCTGGTGAAACTGGGAACAACGGCTGTTTTTGAATAAAAATATGGAAATTAATAATTCCTTTTCCACTAGACATAGAAATAATGGCCTGAATTTTAAGAAAATGGATATTTGACTTGCAGACAGACAGTATGTAAAGGTATGAATACAGCACCTTTGGTTTCTGAGTCCAGTTCTTTTTTTTTTACTGCTCTTCTGTGGAAGAAGCCCCACATGAGAAGACACAGACCAGAAGTGTGACATGTCCTCAAGCCTCCTGATTAGCTGCTTAGTTCAAACTACCTCCTACAAATGCTTGACTTTACACCATGAGTTTTTAGGAGGTACTTAATTTAGCTATAGTCTCTCTGTCCTCTGATGTAGTTGTACTGATTAATTGAAGTAAAGAGTTTTGGCTGATTAGTCCAGAACATTTAGTTGTTGGAAATGTACCAGCCCCACAAAAAGGCATTGCTAGAGTTTCTGCATTAACCTCAGAGTTCTAACCTATGTCCATCAGGCTGTACTGCTACAAGTCTGTCCTAAGTGATAACACCTTCAACTGCTGTAAGTAATCAGCCCAGGCTCTGAGACTTTTAATAATTACATTAATGGTATCAGCAGCTCCAGACAGACACGCTCAGGTTGTATTTTCAGGTTTTGCTTTACTACATGGAAAGGCAGAAGAATTTTTCTTTCTGTAGCAAAGGGCTGCTGACACTCTAATCCTATTCTGTTGCTGCCAGAGCTTGGGCTCAGGAATTTGGCTCTGAGGATGGACCTCCATTAACTTATGTACTCAACACAAGCTTCATGTCCTCATGCACATGGCCTTTCCTCAGACTCTCCCAGAACCAGGGTCTTGCCTGCGCATTTTCAGTATAGTGCTGCAGTGGCTATACGTCTATAGCACGTTCAAATGCCATGAAATCTCTTAATGTGGTGATTGACTGTCCCTGGAAGAGGAGGATTGGTGAAAGAGGGGAGTGTTCATTGCCGTGTACTGCTCCTGAGCTCTGCAACTTCTTCAGGGATTTCTCACTAGAAGGAACCCAAGGGACATTCTCCAGAAGCCACATAGTTCTGTGCAGCCTTATTGTTGTATAATTTGGCATGCTAGAGCCATCACATCCTTTAATGTATGCCTCGTTGCCCAGCCACATCCTCAGAAAGTGAGGAAAATCAAGAGCTGGTAAATATTTCACAGTCTTATGGTGATAATGAGACACAAAAGCAGTCTCCAGCAGCCTTCTAAACATGTAAGAGTGCCCTTCACTACTGGTGAAAAAATACGCACAGAATTTCAAAGATGGCATTTTATTCTTTTAGGCAGTCTTCAGAAATCCAAATGCAATGATTTTTTTAAACTTCCAAGTGACTCCAATTCTTATAAGACACATGGAAAAACAAGACCTGCAGAAGTATTGTCTTCAATATATGGCATCTGTTTTCCAGCAACAGTACACTCATGGTTTTTTGTTTCAAATATGTGTGAGAAAATGTTTGTGCATTGCTTCCTGACAAGTGGCCTTTTCCCTGTTTGAACAGAAATGTTGTGTGTCTTGGAGGATGGGAAGGGGAATCGATGGCTTGATTAAAATTTTAATTATTATAGAAATCATTGTGTTTGTACAAGCTTCTCCATGCCCCACCCTTGGGCATTATTTGTTCTTCTTTAAAAGTACCCTGCAAATGCAGCTTTGGGGATTCATCGTATTTTTATGGCAGCTCTTTAAGCAACTCTACAATTATTACATTCTGGTGTGCGAGAGATTCAGTATTATCTCTTAAGCTTTTACGATCTTGTTCCCCAATCAGTGCTTTTGTGTAACAAGCTAGTGAAATTAGAAGTATGATTAGAAAAATGTGACTACATTATCTTAAACTTATACAGACTTTTGTATTGCTTCAGCTTTTTAAGTCCCAAGGGAACTGACAGTGATTAGGATCTATTTCTTGTGAGGGTACTGTTGGGAATAGGGCTGGTTTGAATAAGTGAATCAACCTTATTATGACAGAAGCTCCAATAGAGATGTGCATTAAAGTATATTGAATTCCACTTTTGAAACCACAGGAAACCTTTGCATAAGCACTCACATTTCTGCCTGGACTAAGCAAATAGAGTACTGCAAATAAAAAAAAAAAAAAGAAAAAAAAAAAAAGAAAGTGAAAGCCAAAAATCCTTCCTATCTCTATTTTTATTCTAATACCTTGCAGATAGTATCACATAATCAAAATAATGTTTTTTTTTTCTTTGTGAGTGTAACTAGGACTGGTATAAACCTTTAGCAACATGGTTATTCTCTTGTAAACATACAAATCCACATGTAAAAATACTGTCTTTTTTTGCAAGGCTACAAAAATATAGTTCTCCTTACTGTGGACCAAAGCAAAATAAATTAAAAATCCAAAAACAAATCCAAGTAAAAAAATAGCACAAAAGAAGCATTTTTACTTATTTTTACTTAATTTTAATCTGCCTGTTTTTCTGTTACAAGCAGGCCAGTCATCAGGGGACCACAAACAGGGCCACATCCACATGTTTGCATAACATGGTTCACATATTTTTTAAATGCTGATATATTTTAGCAAGCATAAATTTACTTTAGCATGCATGAAGGGGGAGCAGGAAAAAGAAAAAAAAAGAAAATAAAACAAACACCAAAAAACCAAAACCAACCAAACAAAACCCAACAGAAATGACAAACAGAAAACCCAACCCCACAAAAAAACCAGTAGAAACAGTATTCCTAGATGGTCCAAAGAGAAATGCTACTGGAATTAAGGACTGAGCCAAATAGTTTGGAAAGGACTGAGCACAGCCTGGCACAGACATTAAATAAAAAATGGAGATTCTGTGGAGTAAAAAGGTAGATGATTTGGAGCAGTAAAAGACTGACCTAACTGGGTTAAGCCAAAGATCCATCTAACCTAACCTTCTGGCTTGAGTGGGCATAATATGGTCTCAGAAAACAATATAATAATGAAGGCAAGAAAAGAACAATCTCACTGATGGCATACCTTGCCTGTTTCCATCAATCAGCATTTGGTCACCTGTATATCTTTACCATGATGTCTAATATCCACCAGTATATATAATGATATAAATAATGTGTGTATCTTCCACATAGCTCTGAAATCTCTTTCCAAAACTAATTATCCCTTTGGCCCCCACAACATCCCAGAGCAGCCAGTTTTGCAATGTATTTATTATCTCCTTCTCCATGCTGCAAAGAATTTCATTAACTTTTTCATATTCCCCCTCAACTGCCTCTTTTCTGAAGCAGTAATGCCTCTTTTTTTTGTGTGTGTGTAAGATGTTTGTACCTCCACTCACACTGCTCTGTTCCTTCCTGAATTATGCCATATTCACCTAAAATTGTAAGGACCAGAACTGCAGCATTAAAAAGGCACCTAGCATTTAGTCCAGTACTGCCTTGGTGATTTATACTTTCTAAATAAGTTGCCAGCTAGGGTCAAGGAAATGAAAGATGACTGTGTAGATATTTGAGGAAATGAGTACTGAAGAAGAAGGAGGGATGAGTAATCAGATGTGGCACATGGTGTATAATAACAAGGGAAAACAGTGGTTCTTCTCCTTTTTCAATTATGAACATGAAAAGCACTTCATCATACCCTAAAATGTAATTTAACAGTTCATTTTATAACCTTTTACTCCATATTTTATGGATATTTTAAAATCATTACTAAATGAGAAATACATTTCTAAACAAGGTAACTTGAATAATGTGTTGAAGATTGTGAGATAGTTTGCATAGAAGGAAAGAACTGATACACTCAGTGAGAGACATGAGATGTTCACAGTACTACTCTTGCTCAGTTGTCAACATCTAGATGAATTCCTTCAATTCTTGGCAAATATGCCTCCAGCCACTACTGGGGTTCCCTGAGGTTCACTTTTGGGGCCAATTCTGTTTAATACCTTTACTGATGGTCCGGATAAGGGGATTAAGTGCACCGTCAGTAAGGTCACAGATGACACCAAGTTGGGCAGGAGTCTTGATCTGCTGGAGGGCAGGAAGACTCTGCAGAGAGACCTGGACATGCTGGATTAATGGGATTAATGGGATTAGTAGGCCAAGGCCAGTTGTATGCAGTTCAATAAGGTCAAGTGACAGGTTCTGCCCTTCAGTCACAACAACCCCAGGCAGCACTACAGGTTGGGGGCAGAGCAACTGAGAAGTGTTCCAGAGGAAAAGGACTTGGGATTTCTGTTTGGCATCCAGCTGAAATTGAGCCAGAGTCTGCCCAGATGGCCAAGAAGGTCAGTGGCATCTCGGCTTGTATAAAAAATAGCATGGCCAGCAGGACCAGGGTGGTGATTGTCTCCATGGACAGGTGAGGACACACCATAAATCCTGTGTTCGTTTCTGGGTCCCTCAGTACAAGAAGAACTTTGGGGTGCTAGAGCGTGTCCAGAGAATGGCAACAAAGCCGCTGAAGCCTTTGGAGAGTAATTCCTATGAGGAATGGCTCCTGAGAGAGCTGGGGTTGTTTAGCCTGGAGAAAAGGAGGCTCCAGGGAGGCCTTATCACTCTCTGTAACTACCTGAAAGAAGAGCAGAGAAAGGAGGGAGTTGGCCACTTCCCCTAGGCAACAAGCAACAGGAGAAGAGAATACACCCTCAAGCTGCATCATGGAAGGGTCAGGTTAGATGTAAGGAAGAATTTATTCATGGAAAGAATTGGAATGGACTGCCCAGGATGTTCAAATAATGACTGGATGTGGCCTTTAGTCCTGGGGCCTAGTTGACAAAGTGGTGTTTGGGCAAAAGTTGGACTCTGATCTTGGAGGTCTTTTCCAAACTTAATGATTCTATGGTTCTGTGACAAACATATTGTAAGCAGAAAAAATGGATACTCTACTCCAACACAAGCTATGTGTTTTGATATGACTGATACATACTGCACCAAATATTTTTAATTTTCAGTAGTGTGTAACATTTTGTGTGTGATCTGTATACTCACAGTTCAACCACACTTGTTCAAAGAATCAGTCATGAATATTTCATATTCTTGTGCAGTTCATTTTCCACAACATATGAGGTCATTTTTTTTATTATTTTCCTCTTTCTTTTTATTTGGAAAGACATCAGTATAATTTTATTATGCTGAACTCCTTCATATATACTTTCATGTGTCCTTTGGGTACTTAATGATTTCTGAAGAGTTTTCTGTAATTTTAATGAACTCTGTTAGAGCACACAGAAACTTCCATAAAAAAGGAAATAAGGTGCTTCATCAGTTCTTTAAATATTCTTATGCCCAAAAATGTTGTTCTTTTCTGGGCTGCCACTGCAAAGTGCTGTCTCTGTATGAACAAAGGCCATGTGTATCAAATTATGTGAATTTGCTCTCCTACAGCTGTCTGGGGTAATGGGATTAGCTGAGAACCATTTTGCTATCTGTATTTATTGATGCATCTATCCTTTTTTGCCTAACATTTTTCTTTTTATTTTCTTAGGTTTCAGTCCTATTTCCTTTTAGAAACATTCTACTCCAAGATGTCTGTATTTCTCTTAAGATTCTTAACCCTTGCCACAAAGACCTTATTAAATTCATAGAAGAAAGAAAATATAGTTGCATAAAAACACATGAGCATAATAAAAAAAGCAGATGTTTTAATATGTATCTCATAAAAGCAGGTCTATTGAGAGAGGCATGAAGGAGGAATGAGCGGAATCAGTGCATCAGCCCTGGGGGGAAAAAGAGTGGACTAAATTAAAAAGGCAATTAAGAAATGCTGAACCTCCATTGTGTCAATGAGCTTCTATGGTAGATAAAAAAGTGTGACAAAGAACAACACACTGATGCCTATTGTTTTAGAACAATGAAGTCTGTCCTGCTTGTTATGCTGCTGTTCTAAGCATATCTCATAATATTTCCATTATTGTATGTAAGCGCAGCAAACATGAAGGATAGACAAGGCGTTTTTGGCACAAGGACAAAGAACATTTTGCTTCAGCTAGTAACAAATTGCTTTCATTAAGAACAAATGATCTTGGAGCAGTTTTCTGCTGTATGGTCTCCACAAGATGTCAAGCACAAATGGTAACCCAGTGTTTCCTCTAAACAATGGAATAAACCTAGATGGAGGCAAGTATGTGGCTTGCTTTAGGACGTTTAGTCTTTCTGTGGCTGGGCAAAAGAACTTGCAGTCTCCATTCTAAAAATAACTATGATTAAGTTCTTACTTTTACACTAATTAGTTTGGACTTGAATTAAGACTGACCATTTTAAGACTTAACATAATTAAAATGGGGACTTGTTCAGGATACAGCACCATCTAATAGTATCCTGGTTCCCTTTCTTAATGTTCTTTAAATGATGCCTTTAGTGATTTTATACAGCTGTTGTACAGCAGCACCTGGCTATCCTGAGACAAAATTTCTGTCAGCATTCCTGGTCAATCTATATTTTCAAGTGTGGGTTGTGCAGCTTGATATGTTTTTAAAATACATTGCCTTCCCCTTATCATGAAAGAGGCATTCAGCTGATATTCCAACACAGTTACTGGTTAATAGGTTCTTACTGAGCAGCTTTGGAATGTTTCAATTTAGAAATGACTGCAATTTGATATTTAAGGTTTGAAAAATTGTTTTTGATCATATGTTCTATCCTCTGTATAGAATATTTCATGAAGTATATTACCACATTACTTCTTGACTATGCATTTGTAATCTTTACTTTGAAAATTCAATATCTTAGCTCTATAAGATCACTTTAGGTTTCAATTTCAGATGCAAATGTCTGATAAATCTAATAAAAATTGGGCAGGCAAGGGTATTTAAAACTCTCATTGGTTCTGCAACACAAGCCTAATACAAACATTGGAAGAAAAAAGATGGAAACCTCAGGGAGGTGGCTGGCTGAGCAGCATCAAAGACTGCATATTCCCCTTCTGCTAATACCAGAACTGTAGAGCACATTAGGAAGAAAAGAGATTATATGTTATGCACCAAAGCGTGCCTTCTGTGCTTCCACTCACAACGGAGCTGATGTATATTGAATAGCCTAAGGTTAAATCTGATGCTTTTTTCAAGTGAATATTACCCTTATATTTATTGTTTCCCACATAGCATATTTCATAATTGCATTATTAATGACCCAGGGAAAACCAAAAATAATCAATCTCGTTGTCAGGAAAAAAGGAAGCAGAGCACTTATCTTTATGAAGAGTAAGGCAAAAATATTCTAAAAGGTCATAATACATTCAAAGACCATTGCAAAGGCTGTTTAAAAGAAAGGAAGCTAGCCATTTCTGTTGGAAAGGTAAAAGATTAATCCCTTGTAAACATAGAGGTTTGCAGAAATTTATAAAATAATACAGTGATAGGCACAAAGGCCAGAACATGTAAATGGGAATTTTCAAAGATAGTCCAATGGTTCTAGATACTGGGAAAAGACACTGAAGGACAATAATTGGTTATTATAAATTGAAGCATAATAAAACCCACTGGAGATCAATTATTATGTTGTCTTATTTTCCAAACCTCTGGAGAATAAACTTTCACCATATTTTATGTTGAACTACTGGTGGAAGTCTGAGAAAGTCAGAGACAAAGTGCCAACCTGGACATACCAAGAGCATTGACAATCACTCTGCAAGCTAAACTTGAAGCAAAATGGCACATTGCTCTGGAAAAAAGACGAGGAGAGCATTTCCTTCCATTTGTTTTCACTAAAGAAGAGCTGGGAAGTGTCCAGGATTATGTAACAGCTTGACATGAATTGTGATGGCTGTGTACAGCATGGAAGCCTGAGGACATGTAGCCGCAAGCAAACAGCTTTTGAATTGCAGCTGGGTTTTGTGAGGCCACCTAATGTCTCAGAGTAGAGTCAGCAATCAGCCAGCAAGGCTGGGATTGTGTTCCTTGGGGACAAAGGAGTCTTTGAAGTCATCAAAAGAAATGTCTGTCTCTCATCTGAAAGTGCCTTAGGAGAATAGAGTGGCTGAAACACCGGGGAGATGTTTCTTTTTCCTTCAGGGATCTGGAGAAGAATTGTTCTTACAGGAGCACTGCTGGTTCCCATGCTTAAATTTGGAGAAATATTGATGTACTTCAAGAGGAGGACAAGAGGACTGAAAAGACACAAAGTGGGTAAAAATTAACTTTTGAGACAGAAAAGTCAGATAACAAGGGCTGGGGGATATGGGGTGTTGGCTCAAGGATGGGTTGATGGTTCAGAAGATGAGCATGAACTACTGGAGTGAAAATACAAAGTAGTATTCATAAGCTAAAACAAAACATATACAAGTTCCCCTTCACAAATACTAACCAGCCAGCCTCTTTGGTGTTATCTTCAAGGCATGGCTTTTTACAGATACAGTTTATTGTGTAATTTGTGCTGCTTTGCTAAATAAGCAATATCTGTGTTTAAAATGCTATGGAAAATCTATCATATATATCTGAAGGACTGAGTATATCCATAGTACTGAAGCTGTGAAAATGTTTTGTATTTTTTGTGCTATTAAAAAAAAACCAAAAAACAAAACACTTGAGAACTTAGGGATTATTGAATTTATTTCAGCCAGTAATAGTTGTGCTGTAAGGTCAAACACTCTTTGCTACCTTGATGATATACCCGAATTTAGAGGTGATGCCTGGAATCTACCTGGGCTTTGTAAACCACAAAGACAGAATTTTGTACTAGGATAAAATCCCAAGGACCTGCTAACTTTCCAGTCAAGGGGAGTTTGGCCTTTGTCCCAGGTTTTTGTGGAGGAGGACATTAATTTTTCTTTCTAGTCCATCCAAGTATTTCCTGCTGCCAAAGACTGTCATTTCTGTTAAACAAAATCACTTCATGAGAGCTGACCTCAATTCATTTACTCAGAACATTAGCTGCTGAAAAACTGAAAAATAATTGGAATATCTTCTCCTTGCAGCATTCCATGCCATAAACAGTAATTTCTGGCATTAAGGGCTGATGGTGGATAGTGGTATCTGTCCCAGTAAAGTGTGGATCCTTGCCAGCAGAAATCTAAGAAATTAGAAAGTAACCAATATTGACTTGCTATTACTTCATTAAGGGATGACTGGAGAAAGGTATTTGTTTAGATCATTTATTTATCAGCAACACGTGATCAATGCATTGGAAATTTACAAAGCATTTGTGATAGGGTCAGGTGTCATTTACACACAAGGCAATAATATTGCACTGCATTTCTTCCTATCTAAAAAAAGATTTGTACAACTCTTGGAATATGTTTAATCAGTCATCCATTAAACACTATTTCAACCTAGAGTGTGAACACTCTAGAAATAGCCCCACTGAGAATGGAGGGTGATAATGTTCCCCTGAACTGTTTCTAGGAAACTATGCATCAAACACTTGAAAAAAATTCAAAACATAATTCTTGGGATATGGATCTGGATTCTTACAGTTGACACAGCTGAAATTTTTCCTGTGTTTCTTAGACTTTTGTATTTGGCTGCCCTGCAAATTTCCTCTAGGCTTTCTAGACTTAGAATCACAAAATCATTAAGGCTAGAAAAAACCTCCCACATCAAGCTCAACCTTTGATTGAACATCACTGTATCAACTTCAGCATAGCACTAAGTGCCAGGTCCAGTCATTTCTTGAGCAGTTCTAAGGATGTTGACTCCAGCATTTTCCTGTGTAGCCTGTTTCAGTGCTTCACAATCCTTTCAGTACATTTGACCTCCTCATCCAGATCATTAATAAAGATATTAAACAAGAAAATGTTCATATTAATGGTCAGGACTTCTGGACTTTTCTTTCAAAACAGATAGTATAAGATGTGCATGATGATTTGTTACTCAAGTTGAGTTGTACTGAACTTCATTTATAATACCAATTTTTGAACCTGCTGAATGTTCTAAATACAAAGGTATGAATCTAAAACTGTGGGGATGTTTCAATATTTGTTTTATTCTGAAATTCATGAGTAGAAACCTAAAGTACTCCTTTTAACTAACTGGTTAGCAAAATGTGAAAAAAAGGTTAAACTGTGACAATCATTCTCTCTGTGTGTATAATGCAACATACTTATTTGTAATATAAACACAGATTGTAGAGTTTGAGAAAGCAACATGTAAGAGTATAATTGTGTCTGTGTTATTTTCCAGAAAATTTAAGAAATTATTTCAACTCATCTTGTAAATATTTAAGGTACTTGTTTGGAATGCTGTCACCCTATGATTCTCTGGGAGGGAAAATGAAATGCAGCTATGAGACAGATTATATCAAAAGCACAGAATTATCATACTAATGCACAATAACTCACATATGGAAGGCAAGATCAATGCCTGATAAACTTGATTATTATCCTAAGTTTCAAGTGAAACATGGCACAGTCTAAAATAAGATAATTCAGATACCTGTCAGAAGAATGAAACCTGAGCTTGTAAGGTTTTCTATGCTTCTGCCTCAAATATTGTAAACCACCAAAAAATCAATTGCTAGGTTTTCAAGAATTCTAAAAGACTTCTCATTTCAAAGTAAGGAAGAATCAGTGAAAACAGATGTCAAGGAGCATTCTACCTTGACTTAGCATCAAAGGTGAACAATGTCCACCAAACAGTAAGTGGAACTCCAACTCCCAAATCTGTTTGTAGGCACACTTGAGAACTACAACCTAGGTGAAGGCTGAAGGCACTGGTTTTCCCCTCCAACATGGTAGCAACACTTTTGCATTAAGAAAGAAATTAGTTCATAACATTCTTAAAGTGTGACAGTTCAGATTTCTCTTAATAAAATTATTTCACTATAACTATGTCAAGGATAAATAGGAATCACAAAGAACTAAGTAAACAGAATTTTTATTACTTATTAAATGGTATGTAGGAAGCACCTTTCTCAAGACTTTTATAAGCTTGTTATTTTGCAGGTGTTGAAATCCTAAATTTTGTGTTGTAATAATGTCCCAAATTCCATTTCAGGCAATCATTTCTTTTAACTAAATTACAGAAATTGAAAAATTATAATATTCAAGAAAACAATGTCTGTGCCACCACTTTTCTCTAAACTCCAATCTAAAATTGGAGGAACAAGAGGCAGAATAATAAAACTTGAAGGCTTTTAACAGTGTAATGGTGATAAATGAAGACTTTACCCTGCATATTTGAATAAAACATTAATAAACTGGAGAACAGAAAATGCTTCTTCATATAATGGCAGCTTAGTTCTACACAAAACACCTATTTCTGAGAGTATTTGACTTAATAGAAATGGAAACTTAGCAGCCAGAGGAAAATGGAAGGGTTTTCTCATTATGTGATAGATATGCAAACATGGCTGTACGGTGCATTTGATGAACTACTACTGCTGAATCCATCTGTTAATGCTCTACCAAGGGCACCTTTTTATGTCTGTCTGATGCCTGCATCCAGCCTCCTTGAAGGATTCCCATGGGTGTGCACAACTCTCTCTGTGAGCTGTGCAGTACAGGTTCATGCACATCTGCTGCTGCTGTTTACCTGCCAGTGAGAGCAATTCTCATTTGAAAACTGCTGAACTCAGATAGCAAAGCTCCTGTGCCTGTCTGCAAAGATTATACAACATTAGGTGGAGCAGGATAAATGGATCCATGTACCTCCAGCGTCGCTTTGTCAAAAGCTGTGCTAAGAAATAGCTTGGCGCAGAGAAAAGTGCTGCTGAATGTGGCACTGCACAAGGACAGTGATTATTTGAGATATAGCACAGTTGCTATTAGAGCAGGTAGGAGTGCTACCTGTGTGCTGTGTAAATATGAAAAGCCATCTTTTATTATCCAGCAGATTTCCTCTACCATCAGATTTACCTCGGAAGAGGGATAGATAAACACGGAACTTCACATGACAAAAAGTTTAAAAAGGGAATGCCTGTTCAAAAAGCCTGTGGTTGGTTCTGCCTGCAGGTTATTAACAGACTTCAAAGTCTGCACTGCTTCTTTATCAGAGTGATTTCATGGTGTGGTCACACTGGACTGTGTGACAGATAGAAGGTACAATTTGCTCAGGCATTTTCTGGAGGCTTCTGGCATATTCTTTCTACAAGTTTTTAGAACTAGTGTTTATTATTAATTTAAGCAAATCAGCTTTTAATCTAAAGCTATTGTTAAGCAACATGATATGATGTACGCCAATTTGAAAAAAAATACAAAAAATCTATAAATTAAATCTTCTTTCCTAACTATGATTAGATTCCTCTGCAGAGGTATTTCTGTTATCTGGACTTCGTTTTCAGTCAAGCAGTTTTCAGTTGTCACCAGACTAGCTTACTAGCTTTACACTTAGTGCTGCAGAAAGGCTGAGCTGATTTTCCAGGAAAGTCTCATTCTTTCCGCTGCCTCTTCGGACTGTTTTAGAGACAGCCTCTGATACATCTATTTTCCCTCACTCCGCCTATTTATTTCCAATACCGCAGTTTTCTGATTTCCATGTCAATCTTGCTCTGCCTGTCCTCCTAAAACCTGGACATTTTTCCAAAATGGAGGAGCAGTTCTCAGAGAAAGAGCAATTATCCTAAGTGGATATAATTGCACCAGAATGCAGTTGGCAACGGAGTGCAGGAAGCCACAATAAACTGTAAACAAATCCATTGAATAATCATGCTCCTCATCAAAGATTGGCTTCCAGCGCACTGAAGAACCTTACAGACTTATTGTAGAAGAATACTTCATATTCTATTTAGTATTAGCATTGCTGTTTGGTTTTCTCATGATCATTTAACCAGAGTCATGGGTCTGAAACTTCAGGGTTTGCCATGAAAAATATCAAGATTGGACAGAGGGGCATCATACTCTTGTTTCAGGTCATGTTCAAACATCTGTAAGAAATCTGGACTTTTTTTAAACCATACTCTTCCCTTGTGAACAGTCCTGAGTACTGTCCTACACAGCTAGACATTTATTAAAGCATATGATAACAATTTTTTCAGAAACAGTATAGAAAGCAAACTAAGGAAATCTGCTGCAATTATTACATAAAGAAAACAGGACGGATAGCTGAACCTGTAGTTGTATAAGAAGACTTCAGATTTTTACATTTTCTAATTTGTTGTGAACAAATTATTATTGATCCAAAGATACAAACATTTCAATACATTATGAAATGTGCTTTGCAAGAAAGAAGAAAACAGTTCATGAATATCATAAAATAAGCAGTTATTGCTAGTAGTTATAAAGTGTTAAAATAAACCATATGTAACAGTAGCATTATAAAAATGAGTCAGCAGCCCTGACAATACAGCTTTGAGTGCCATTTGATATTTTCTCATTGATCTCTAGTATCTATTGTAGATCTAATAATTTGACCATGAATGAAGCCTTTGCTAATTTAATCATGAACAAGCCATTTGCTTAAAAATCTAAAATATTTCACTTGAGGGCTTTATGACGTGAAAGACAATATCGCAGTCTGGATTTTTTTCTTCAGTAAGTAAATCAACTGGCTTAGTAAAATAAAAAAGTCTTAGAAGATTGATCAAAGTCAACAGAAAATTTCTAAATATTTTGAAGCAAAAACTTCCTCCCTTACTTTTTGTTCTTCTGCTTTTCACTTGGAACAACCTCAGACTCAGAAAAGCACACAGAGAAGTCAGAGACTTCTACCAAGGACTTTCAAAGTTTTTTAACCATCACAACTCAGAAAAATCTTAAGTATCCTAAAAATAGTGTTTCTTCTGTTTGAATTGCACAAGTTTCTCTTGTCAATAATTGATACTACCTTTATATTTAATATTAAAATAACATATAACAGGTAAAATAAATGGATCCAATCATTAACACTATATTTTCCTCTCTTACTCATAACAAGACCTTTTCATTTAGAACTATAACATCAGTGGAACTCTGGTAGATTGCAGGAAAGTTGTGGAGCTGTTGCTTGATTGCAATTTGCAGATTTGTTTTTTTTATTGTGAGGTTCTCTATGTGGCATGACCCACTTACTCGACTCATTTTAGTGTTTTTCACTCAGCACTATGCCCACTTGTGGTACTATAATACAGATGTTCATATTGATATCTTCAATAGTATACTGTATTTTTGAAGATATTTGGTCTTTCTTCCTGTGAAGAATTAAGTTCAAAACCAATCAATATATTTTTATTTAATTCTGTGGTTAGACGAATTTCAACTAAGTTTGACTCTCTTGCCAACATTTATTTTCTGTTTTTATCATTCCATCTGTAAAATTTTCTTCTTCCTTCTACTTTCTTCTCCTCCCAGCACACATATTGGAGAATAATCAGGACCTTAGATATACTGTAGTGGATGGCTCACTGCACAGTTAAGAATATAATAACTCCTCCCAGTGTAATTTCTGGAACTCAAAAGACTGTTTTCCCTCCAATATGGTATTAAATAGAGAGTTTGGTTTAAAAATAAATGCTGAATCTTTCCAAAGGCCGTCTGATAAGACTAGTAATTCAAGAGTGAAAACAGTATAGCTATGCTTTTATGAGAAAAATGCTATTGAAAATCTACTGCATTTGTTCAAGTGAATTGAACTGAAAAGTTTTCTAGAAGAAACATCAACCAAAAAAATTCTTCCATTACACTTTTCCAGCAGCTTACTGCTGGCAACAGAAATGTCACTGAATGCAATTGTCCTTGGAGTTCTTAGGGTTGCAAGGATATTACATCACCTAGCAACAGAAACATCTATTTAGGATACAAGTTCAAATGCATTCTTTTAATGTGTTGTAGATCCCCCAGGATATACACAAATAAACTCCCATAGAAATCAACACAGTTTGCAAGGCAGTCTGTTTCTTTGTCCTTGATGCATCAGTGCTTTTCATTCGGAACACTTTGACCTTTTGCTAGCAAAACTGGCAACAGTCTCCTTGTTTCATGTATGTGACTGTTTGTTTGTTTGTTTGTTTGTTTGTTTTCAGGCAAAAAAATTGTGCTTAGAGATTTGCATACTGTTCTTTGAAGATCCTTCCATCCAGCTAATTGTCTCTTCCTCAAAAGGAGATTTTATTGAATTTTGGAACATTGTATATTTAATAACTAGAGTGGAGCAAAGAGCAAGCTAACTGTCTTGTAACAAACTTCCTTTTTTAATTAAAAAATAAATTATCTAACTTCTCAGCAAGCAGAAGTTTTCAATCCAGAGTGTCCTCAAACACACTGGCATGTGGTGGGTTTTTCAGTCAATACCAGTGATGACACATCACAGAATGGCCCTAAGACACTCTCAGGGTCCCTGCAACCAGGCACTTCATTCTCTTCTGCCCTGTTGCCATGGATCTCATCATTTCATAGAATCAGGTCAGACTCACCAGGAATGAAGTGTCCTTCACAGGATCATTCAGAGCAATGAAATGGTTATGCAGACTAGTATTGATAAATCTGGGCTGAGTTTAAAAATCCATGGAAAGCCTCTTTCTGGGTCTTAAATGGTGAAATTCAATACCTCATTATGTTTCATCTTAAGCCATCCTTGTAGTGTGCAGTTGGCTGTAGCTTACAGAATACCACAATGATATATGACAAGTTCCACTTTCTTACACCCTCTGAGTACACGCTAGACTTCTATTAATCTCACTGAGCTGGAAAGCGTGTGTGGGGGACAGAACAACCTGCCTTGTTCTTGACATTTCATGACTCACAAGTGAGTTTTGACTTTTCTGTGTGATTCTCTAAGTGTGCCTTTTCTCTTTGTGCTCAGGTTTCCAATTTGCTTCTTTACTTTAAGGACAGATCTTCAAAGGGGTTAAGCATCTTTGAAAATCTCCTCATAAGCCTGTGAAATTTCAAGATCAAAGTCTTTTTTCTGGAGACTAGTCTAAATTTCTTCTTACTCATTCTTAATTGATAGTTGTATGATCAAAAGCTAAAGTGTAGATAAAGCTAAAGATGTACTGAATTATTTGAAATCTATGCAACTGCATAGTGACCCATCAGGATATTGTGTGTGAACATGAATCCTAAATCATTCTGATCCTTCTAGGAATCCACTTGAATGTGCGATTGTAGAGCCAATGAAATTCGCTGGGCAGAGGATCCCACTCTGTGGGATTCTGGTGTCTTGGGCAGCTTCTAGTGGAGCTTCTATTCAGCACACACAGAATCCAGACTAAGTTCCTGTAGTCTTTTCCATCATCTGTATTACTTTAAAAAGTGATGAGTGTATTGCTTTAAAAAGTGTCTCTCAGACATCCAAACTTCCAGTCAGTCTGGCAAGTCTGATTATTCTACCCAGCTCACATAATGTAATAATAAAAATAACAACACTTTAAATTTATTTTATTTGGAGGATTACGATAGAGTCTAGTAAATAAATGCTTAGTAAATACATCAAAAAATAGAATTAGTGTTCTAAGCCAAGCACACAAATGTTACTACAGGCAAACAGAAATCCCTTGGAGATAACTAGCTGATATATCAGGGAATTCACAAAGACTGATTATTAATGCACCAAAGCCATATAAATTCAGTGAAACAATCAGAAGACATTAAAGAAAGGCAGCTTTATGTCTACTTCGGGCCCATTCTTCATGTGATGTAAGTCAAGACAAATCCCTGTCACATCATATTTTCTTGCTGTGGGATGATGTGGGGGAAATAAGGGGCCCACTTAGTTCTTTTGTGTAACTCATTTAAAATAACCCAGATTAATGGGGACTGTCTTTTCTACCCTTGTATGGAATGATAAATAGTAAGAAATATTATTGAAGCCATTCAGCTGCCCATTAATAATACATTAGTAAATACCATATGATCAAATTTCAGCTTGCAGCTGAGCTGAGTGTTAGCTTAAATACCAGAAATATTTCATTCATGAAGGATAAGGGTCCTGCTAGCATCTACATGTATACAGGATGCAGAAAGGAGAAAAAATAGGTCCCAAAGCATCTGAAATACTATTTTATCACAGTTGAAGAAGCATGAGGGAAGCTCCCCAAATGGGCAGAGCATAGAGTATCATAGAAACAATGATGGTTATTGTCTTGACTTTCTCCAAAACCTAGCAATGTTATACTCTGCTTGCAGAGCCCAGTTCAAACTTGAATTTTGCCAGAAAGAATTCTTCTGATTTCAAGGGTTTCCTTCCTTTATATTCTTTAGCAAGATTAAAAGCTAACAATTTAAATTCTTTGGCAATGACTACTATTTTTGCTCTTGCTCCCCCAGGGACAGGCACTGATTTGCTCAAGAATCCTAAAAACTTTATATTCTTCCCTGGACTTGCTTCTCTTTTTGAAGGATCTGTGCTCATTTTATACCTTCTTAGAAGATCAAACCTTTCCTGGAAATGTCCAGTATTCTGTTTTTTGTGTAATGATTGTCCTTCCTTACATCTCAATTTACTCTGTTTATTAAGAATTAGTCCGTTGTCAATTTCTTCCATTTTTTTTTGTCAGTGAGTGTAAGTAATAACCTTCTTCATGCACTAATATTGGTCATATCTGAAAGGAAGATATTTTTATTCCCATCTTCCAAAGAAATGAAGCAAAAGCTTTTCTTCTTCTTTTTTCTTTTTTTTTTAATATTCTTCAAGTCAAATTAGTCTCTATATATACACGTCAGATTTCTTTATTGGTCTGACATTGTACGGGGTGATTCCATGCCAGGCAGTGTCCTGGTAGCTGTTCACTACATGTGGTAGCTATTCACTAATATGTACTATTCATATAATGAATTCTGTCTTTGAAATTGAGATTCCCTAAAAAATAACAGAAAAACCAACATGGAATTTACCTATTGATTATAAAAGCCCATTATACTTTCAAGTCTGTTTTGCTTTAATTTCCTTCCAGTAAGAAAACTTCTGGCTTTACAAATGTCTGTGTATCTGTGTATATGTGTGTGCATATTGTAGGCAACACATATTTTAACTCGTGGATTTTTGGAGATTCACAAAGGAGTTTTTAAGAACTGATATAAAGTCCATGACATTCTGACTTTAGAGAACTTTCAAAAATCTATTAGGGACTGAAAAAAACCAGAAATTACATTTGGTTTGATGAAATAAGTTGCTAAAATATTAGGCATATAAAATTAGACCTATAAAATTTTATGGAAGCTTAACTGCCCTGACACAAAAACATACTGCAGATTTAAAATGCTCTCCAAAGGAATTTTTTTCTTGTTTTCAGCCACTTTTTTTTTTTTTTTTTTCAGTTTAATACTATGAGCAGAGATGAAAATCCAGTCAGTGATCGTATAACTTGACATTAATTGAACCGCTACATTATGTGACCTACATGTAAATCAAATACTTCCAGTCTAAGACTCTTGGTTTTCTTAGCTCAAAAGACACAATTCTGTTCAAAACTTACAATTTTTTTACCATAACTACTAAGTGCTAAATTTTCTTTACTTTATTGTTCTTATCAAACAAAACAGACAGAGATGGCGTCTTGAATTTTGTCTCAATTATTACCCGAAGCAGCAAATTCTCCTTGGATGGTAGAAAAAAATTCTTGACAGAGGGTCCCTAAGAGCCTTTTCACCTACCACAAGTAGTAAGGCATTGTAAGACAATAAATAAGACAAACCTTATCACTGGAAGGAATTCCAAAACAGGGGCTTCTGGTAATGTGAAGAAAAATATGTGTATTTCAGCTGCAGGTTGCAGGTCATGAGAAGGTAATTGGTTGGTCCTCAGATAAAAATAAACACTTGGTCCTCAGATGAGTGAACACATAGTGTGAACTGTGAAATTCACCATTTTCTTTTTCAAACCAAAATGATGATCGCTCTTAAATTTTGAGGAGGCACCTGGACAGAGGAGGTACCCTCTGCTTCATTGCATTTATGAAATTTGTACTAAACTTGATTCCTGTTTCAGGGAGTAGCGGTATAATTTATTCTCATTAATTAAAAAAAAAAGTCAAACTATCACTTACATTTGTCTTCACACTCAAAAAGAAGGCTTCATTATGATGATGATCAGGAACAGATATTTAAAACTGCATGAAAAAGCCCAGAGTGTTTTCAAATTCCTGTGTTTAAAGAAGGAAAAAATACATCAAATAACAAAGCAGTTAACACATTAGCTGATAATTTAACCAGAACAAAATCTGCTACATTAAAAACAAAATTCAATATCCCTGTTTTCCAAACATTAAAATAATGATAAAAATTACATTCATTTTTATATAAATCATAATGTTGGATGAGAAAAGATCAAAAGAGTAAATTTTGAGAGATTGTGGAACACAGGTAAATATATTCTCCTACACTGAATTTTAGTATGTCAGAGGTACCTAATCACTCTGTCTCCTGGAAAAAAAACCTTGTGAAATGTTCTGAATGCACACTTTTATGGAGTTCCCCTTAGGTGATTTTGTATACTAACTGAAAAGCAGTATAAAAAGAATACTTTGTACACAAAGTATGCAAAGTATACATGTATACTAGCAGTTATTTTGAGATGACAATAATTTTTGCTAAAGAATTAATGGATTAACCCCTAGTTTTCTTCTTTAACTCTTCCTGAAGCCAAGACAAGTGATTTATTTTTCAGTTGATGCTTTGTAATGAAATTTTAACTTAGCAACCATAACCATCTCTAAAACATTACTCATCTTAAAAGACAGAGTGTTATTGTGTTGGCATAAACTCCTGGAGTAATTCACCTTGATTGATTAAAAACTCTTATTTTATCCATTGTACTTAAATATTTTTTCATTCCAGAGTAAACAACAGCAGCTAATAGACATGGTATCTCACTGCTGTGTGATCGAAGACTAGCTTTTAGGACAAGAAATAAATGGAGCTCTAATCTTTCTAGTGCCTTTTAGAGGTACTTAACATTGCTCTACAAAGAGCATTGAATGAAAAGAATTAGTAATCCGAGAGACCTACAAAGTCATTTGTCCAGTCCTCTGCCAAAGCAAGATTGCTGGTCTATGATATACTGTGTTTTTAAGTGTGATGTCCAGTCCAACCCTAAATTATTCATCTGACCTGTTACAGTTTCCATTATATCCTTGGACATACCAGATCATTTTATACTGTAGCTTGGATTTTATTGTGTTTTATTTAATTTTGTTCTTCTAGCTGCATGCTTTGCAACAACTTACACAGTCTTCTTTCCCTTTTTACTTTTACTTCTCAGGTGCTTGCTGAGTTGGACAAGCTACACCAATGTGATCATTTTTCTTGGCTATTCAGGCTGTGAAATCACCCTGCCTTGCATGCAAAATGACAGGCTTTTACATGGTGTTGCACTTGAAGGTCAAATTTAATTTGCCATCTACTAAATTCATCAAATGCTATTATGTTCTTACATGTTTCTAATGGTAGAGAAATCTTCCATGCAGCATTATTTTCATATGTGTTACCCAAGACATATTTGCAAACCTGTGCATTTAATGCAGGAAACCTGTGCCAAGGGAGAAAACTGCCCTTCACTTACTGAGTGAAGTTCTGCTTCACTTTTTTAAATTATGCATACTAAGCAACAGAATCTCATCTCCATAGGTGATATATAATAAACTTTGGTATAATCATCACTATAATGTCCCTGACTTTAAATATCTGTAGGTTTTGTCGTCCCACTCTTCAATAGTATCTCTTAGGAGATATTTTCTCTTTTCTTTCAAAACTCTGATTCACAAAAAGCAGTGAAGAAAGAGCTTTATACGCCAGTTCAGAAGAACTCATTACATATCCTATCTGTGGTATCATTAGGGCTGCCAGCACAAATACAATTGAAATGAAACATCCAGGGAAAATTTATTGTTCAGGATGGTTATTGGAAGCAGGATAAGAGAAGAAGAGCTTTTATCTTTCCTAAAGCATTCTGGACAGCGTCTTGGGGTGATACGATTTAAAGGGCTTTAACCCCTTATCCTGGCAGTGCTTATGAGAAGAGAGCTGAGGAGAAGGAGGGAAGGCAAGAAGGATGAGGAACAGCGTGCTGGACATCTTCCAGATGCCACTGTGCCTGAAAGAGATGACATCTCATGATTAGTTGGAGAAGGTCCTGTGCAAAATGACAGTACAAAAAAAGGAAGGCAAAAACCTGGAAAAAAAAGTCAAAACCAAAAAATACCCAGAAAACCCCACAACAAGCAACCAACCAAACAAAAAAATTGATTCTATTAATAAATTACAGCATTCCCAGTTGCCAGAATCAATAATGGTTAACAGGTACATGCCCGTGAAAACTAATAGCTATGTATTTTTCTCTTCCAGAATGACTCTTTACAGGGTTTATTAGAGCACAAACTCTTTTTTCAAAATTGGGAATACCACCATCGATCATAGAGTGCAGCCTATGTGGAACATCAAAGCACAAAAAAGCACAGAAATCTTTCTTTAATAGCCTGTTTCTCTTCACTTATGGACATTTTATAAGTAGAATATTCAGCCTTCCTCCTTTTGTATGTTAAAAATGCGGAGTTTTAGCTAACATTTGCAGTAGGCAACCTGTTTAATAAAGTGATTTTACGACGGCGATTCAGAGATTTCACCTATTTTCCAAGTTTTCCATTCAAGAGATTTTTCACATCAGCTCTTAACATGCTCCTAACAGGTATCATGTTTTGACCTGCAGACTGCATATAATCACCAGTCACTGTAATGAACAGTTCTATACTGTCTATCTGTCCTATAATCGCACATGCCGCCTAGATCTAATTAATGAGAAGTCACATAGGAGAGCTTATTATGTAATAGTTAAAAAGCAGAATATTTACATTGATTTATGTTATCCAAAATTTGGATCCAATGATTCAACAAGTGAACTGGGAGGGGGGGTGGGGGTGGGGAGAGGGGGTTTGAGAGCAGGATATAGGGGGAAGAGAGATGATTGTTTATGTCTAATTATATGGCACTGATAACAATTTGATTGTTTATGTCTAATTATATGGCACTGATAACAATTAAAAATTTGATTATAAAGAAATAGTTGGGTATTTGACAGCACTTTGCAGCATCACTCTGCCAGCCTTTAAAAGAGAGGGGAAAATACTATCATAGTGACCTTAAGAAAGGTGAGTGAAACAGCAGAAAGAGTAGCATTTCTCTAGGAATATCTGGACTGTGCAGGACAATGTTTTCCTCCTCCTTTTTTCTTTGAAGGTCCATCTTTGTCCAGCCTAGCAGAAGATTTAATAGACTGTAATAGATCATCCCTGCAGCCAAGTCACTGATTATGATTTTTGATTTTTTCTTGCTTGGGAGAGAGTTCATGCAACTTGTCCCCTGTGCCTGGTATTATTATATTTCCCAGGTATATACATGCAGCAGCTGCAAATGGTTTATTTACTTCCTGTAATGGCCAGTTGCAGTAATTTGCTTTACTTATGCCTTGTTTTGACCTTTACATAATCTCTTGATTGTTTTGACCATTACCAAATAGGAAAAAAACAGGTTAAATTACCACATAGTTAAGTAAAGCAAGTATCATTTTCAACATATGCTTTTAGTGAATGGCTTTCAAAATGCAATACTTATGGGAATTTTAAATGATTGAGTAAACCAGAACAGAATAAAGAAAGCAAAAGAGAATTTATCAAAACCAGCTTACTTTGAATGATGGCTATCACAAACCTGAATATAATACGTTTTGAGGAGTCTGAACTTCAATCAGTTTATATGATGGTTTTGTAAAAAAGTGAATAAGGAGCTGTCATTTATAAAGAAATATATTTTTCCCTCTAAAAAAAAAGTCATGGTCACAGAGATTGTTTTGATCCATTATTAATATAATGTGTCATTCTACTTTTGCAATGCTGTTAACAACCCAAGCCTTGATGGCAGCAAGATGTACTAGCAGGGAATAACTGCACATGGGCTTCTGAAGTTTTATGCAGGAGTATCTGTGTTTGAGAGGAATGGAGGAGAATAGATTACAATCAGAATTACAGCACCATACAATACCTACCTTCTGAGAGAACTGTCAAGCCCAGTAAATATTCACAGCACAAGTTCTGTTTTGTTTCTTTTCCATGTGGCCCAATACCTTTCCAGCAGGAATAGTTCAATGCTGAGATGTGTACCACAAAGACAAGTGTGGTAGAAGTTCTGTTCCTAATTCAGTCATCTGCCTTACATGATGCCAAGCACTTTTGAAATCTAAACAATTAGCTCAGCTGGTAAAAAAGTTAACAAAGGTGAAGAAAATGTTATCTACAGCAGATAGGAAATAGAAAACAGAGAGGTGATGGATGCAGTAGGATTTGGTGACGGGACAATGTGCTTTGAGGAATGTGATCAGGGAGCAAAGAGGAATGAAACAATGTAAAAACAACAGCACTGTAAAGAGAAGTGAGGCAGAACACAACATTATTAAGCTAATGGTTTGAAACATTAGAATATTGAATTCATTGTGGATGGAGGCAGTACAAATATGCACAGTATGAAACAGAACATTATGATAAAGAAAAAGGAAGAGGTTGGAATGCATTTCCCTGCAGGATTAGGTTATTGTTTGGATGAATGTGTTGTAGGTTTTGAAACTACATTTTCAAGCATGGAAGAGTTATCTGCTACATACAGAATACATAGATACATTTATTCATTTATGCACATATGTATGGATACAAACAATGACTTTAGTAATTTTTGACACCAGAATGAAGAGAGCATGAATATGTTTTCAGCACATGGATACAATGAGGTTTATTTTCTGGAAATAATAAATTCTCAAAAAGGCTGAACAACAGTTCCCAGAGTGAGACACTCTGCATGTTTGAATTAATGTTCCTGAGTGCTCCCTTGTTAGTGCTAAGCATATAGTTTAAATAAAGAAATCACATTCCAGGCTTCAAATACAATTTGTCAGCTTTGCTTCTGGGAAGTGTGAAAGCAGCAAAAGTGAGAGTCATTTATTCACCATCTGTTCAGCAGCTCACCTCTTTATCACACAGAGATGCAGAAGATACAAAGTTTAGTAAGTTTTCAGACACCAGGCTGTTAGAAGTGAAGACAGGGCATTTTTTATTAACCTTATGAACAGAGATCCACTGGGTTTCCATATGTCCCACAACTTAGCAAGTCCACTAGAAATATTAATCATATCACCCTGTTGCATCTAGTTTTTACAGTGGTATGTAGTTAATATCTTAATATTTAAAGGGATTAACTGAAAAATATGGCAGTTAAATGATTTGGGGTAAATTTTTTTAAGGTTTAAGAAGTGAGAGAAATGTGAGATCATAAGAGAAAGACTGTAATTCAGAAAGGAGACTGAATAAGCTAAGGTATTCACAGCTTGCTTACCATATAAACTATGCTACACTAGTTCTTAATGCAGCTGTTAATACCATTCATCTGTGTCTGTAAACGTAGAGACTCAACTTATGGTATCTATATACAGATATTTCTTTTGGAGTCCTGACTACTGGCTGTCATTTCTATACATTCTCAAAATAAAAAAAAATATTTTTGGTCTTTTTTAAAAGCGGATTTCTTTGCACTTGGTGAAAAAAATAAATATTCTGGGTTTGCAGTAGTTCTGCATATACAGTGTATATACAAGTTTCACAAAACCTTATAGAAGCATGAAAACTGCCTTCTTGAAAATTTAGCATTGCTGCAATATGAAAGAGTTACTTGTTGCAGTAGAGGAGATACCATTTTTCCTTATCCAGAGTACTGATCATAAAACAGATTTTTATCAGAAAAATAGAGTAGGGTGCCTCATATTTATATAACCCAGTGATGACACTCTTCTTGTTTTGTCACACTCTTCTTTTGTTGTCACATGCAGTCTCTCCAGACTCTGCAATACACATCAAGATCTTGCACACTGCACTCAGACTCATGAGTGTTTCCATAGGAGACGATGAAATCCAAGACTGGTTCATTACCTCACAATAATGTGAAGGTTAATGGGTGTCATCACTCTACCTGTACAATGTTCAGGTTTACAGATCAGTTTGAGTGCAAACTAGACATCACAGTCAATAAGAATTGCCCTTTCTTGCCCCATCTACCTGGTTATACTGTCCACATGATTGTCATTTTCATACTGGTAGCACTTTTACGCTGCTCCTTGTTCTTATGATTAACAAAACAACTCTCTTTCTGTGGAAATACAGATTTCTGAATTCATTCTTAGCTGATTAACTTTGTTGCCTGTTTTCAATTAACTGTCGAGGATGAACAGGTGGGGCTGAGAAGCACCTTAATATCAGACACAGTGGGAGGGGGGGGGAAAAACCACAATAGGAGTCAAAGAGGCAGGTTTGCTCTGCAGCTGGGGAAGTAAGAGGTAGTTCCTGGACTCCCACACGAACAATCTCATGGGTTTTCATTGGGACTGCTTGTGGAGGATAACCAGTAACAGAAATCTATCACATAGATAAAAACTGTAACATATAGTGCAATTTGAATCCTTAATGAAGCTACAGGGCAGCAGAGCTGTACTGATCTGCCGATGAATTCTACAGAACCCTCCCTTGGCCCCATCCAAAGCATTGAACAGCACATTTGCCCAGGTACTCCAGAGTAGCTTCCAACAGAAAACATTGTGCTACTTGAGTTATTGTTCATCTCTGCCTCCCTCCAGTAGCTAAAAGGAGAGGGTAAATCATGTTTAGCCTCTGTAGCTGCCAAGCAGTACTACCGCTTTGGGAAGCTGCCTGTCGCATCTGCTATTAATGAGCACAGAACTCAGAGCTCCCGACCCCGGGAGCAGCAGTATCAGCACATCCCCGGATGCTCCTCCTGGTGTGATAGACAGTGAAGTACCTGCTAAGTCTTGTGGCTGCATGCCAGCATCCAAACACAGCAAGTTCATATTCTGTTAGAATACATCTCTGACCAAAACCAAAATAACTGCATGGGTTTTCAGAGATGAAAGAATGCAGGTGATGATAACAGCAATTTTCAGTATATTGAAAAGAATAGAATTTTCAAGAAATTAAATGAGGAGGTTGCCCACTTAAATAATTTAAGTCCTTTCAGCAGTCTGTCTAGCAAGGAACAGTGTCAATGTCCCTTGATCCCAACAAGCCATGAAGCAGCTTCCCCAGCCATGTAAAGCTTCTTGCCCCTGGCAGCAGAGAAGGCTAATAGCATCCCCGGTTTTAGTACAAGGATCGTAGCCAGTAGACTGAGGGAAGAAATCATAAACTTTCACTCAGTCTTTTTAATAAATTAAAAATATATCCTAAGAGATAAAAAATCCCAACAGAACAAGAAGGTTAGTAGGGGAAACCATAGTTCCTACATGAAGTTCTGAGATCAGATGAGATGTGAATACTTGTTTCACTGCTGAGACACATGACTCTTACAAGTCATTTCTAGAAGCACTCGATCTATCTTCTCTAAGTGCATTCCTCCACTCTGCATTTATCTGTGATAATTTGGGGTTGATGTATGCAACCTTATAGGATGAAAGCCAATGACTCCTCCTCTCCCTTTGCTGAAAAATTACACCTCTGGAAAAAGACAATGAAGCAAAAAGACAAAACTGTATTAAAAAAGCAGGTTTATTTTTCCATGTTTCTGTTATTAAGCATTAACTTTTCATTGCTTGAAAGCTTTACCCTAAAGTCTAGTAAATATAATCAAGCTCTAATTAAATGTTAATGTAGAGTCAGTGTGTTAAAAATTCATAAGGAGTGAGCAGATGCTGTGTTTTAGTCAGCATGGTCGAATCGACAGGATCAGATCCCAGCTGTGGAAATCCTCTCACTTGACACACCAGCAGAGCAGCTCCTGTTACCTGAACATTCTGAATCACTTCTGCAGCTGGCAGCACACTAGTTTAGGGCACAGAGGCAAAGGTACAGCCACCTCTGACCTACAGGCTGTGTTCAGCCCACCTTGGAGTGGCTGGGCCATGCTATTGGTAGCTGATGTAAGAGTGCAAAAACGCAACTGATGATCTTCCCCTACTGACACCCAACACAGATGCTCATATTGCATTTCTAAAGTTGTATCTCACTTTTGCATTTTACCAATCAGTTTTAAGTTCCAATTCTGAAAATTGAAATCCTGCACTGTACTTATACTTGACATAATGATCATTATTTCCAATAACATTTTTATGAAAAAATAATTTCTCATTAAAAAATTTAATTTTGAAACTGTTAATAAATAATGGGACTGGAAAAAGATCAGATTTTCTCTTTCATAAAAAGTACTGATGAAATGCCAATAAAAGTACAAGATTAAGTTTTCACAAAAGCTTTTATTGTTGTATTTGTCAGTTACAAATGAACTCTAAATAAAATGAATATATTATTCACAAATGGAAACTGACTCAACTATTGCTTCCTCTATTATTGCTCATTTCCCTGTTATCTCAGTCTGATTTTAGTCAACAATTTAGGTTAGATATGTAACTGAATACCTTAAGAAGCAGTGCCACCACAGTCATAAAATTTCTTCTAAAACATCTTTTCCCTCCTTCTTATAATTGGTTCCTAGAACTGTGCCTGACCCTTTTGTGCATGCTATAAAGTTGCAGGAAGTTTCCTTAGTCCTTGCTGCGAAAAGCCTGCCCATGCACAAGACAAAGCACAGCTCTTCTGCAGCCATCACAGCCTGAATAATTAATTATCTTGGTGGGAATAACCCTGACAGCCATTTTGCTTGACTCATGACCTTGTGCTGTGTCTGCACAAAAGAAAAGTGTTACAACCAAGTCTCTCTTTAAATTTTTATGTTCTGAAAGAGTGCTGAGTCAGGACATGGTTACTATTGCAATTGTATGCTGCATGCACATTTTTTCTACTGTTTTTGGGTTCATGATGTAAAGAAAGGCAAAACCTGGTAGAAATTATGAAATAGCAATGTCTGTCACTATGGTTTTTCATAAAATACTTTGGGTTGGAAGGGACCTTTAAAGGTCACTTAATCATTACTGATGCTGCACGGAATTGCTCAAAATGCTTTTACAATCATTATACCTGCCTAAAAAAATGCTGAAAGTCATTATTTCTTTTCACAAAAGAGTCAAGCAAGAGATTATTTCCACAGATGTTTTAAAAGTGTGTTGTCTCTAAGGGAATTTTACTATATACAGCACTTTGATTAAACCTTAAAAAGCTTTGTCTGAGATACTGCTCATTATTTCTCTGAATTTCTTCTTTCCTTTATGTGCATATTCCAGAATTTTACTAACACAACGTGAAATCTGTTGCAGACAGACTGCTTTGAGTTTTTTTTTTTTTTTTTCTCCTATGGTTTTAATTTTGTTACAGGTAGAATTTGATTTTGCAAGTCAAATTGTCAAATATCAATATGGTGGAAAAGATAGAGGTTCTGGACAAGCTGGGGTTTTTTTTGTTAATTGTATTAATACATAAGATTCAGTTTTCCTTAGTTCTGGCATTTGAGATTTCCTGCACCAGTCATCATTACATGAGTGGGTGTACAGTAGAGTAATGCATGTGTGTTTGGCATCTGGTGATCTTTCCCTGGGTAGCTGGCTTACTTGCCAGGGAGGAATCAGTAGTGGGACTATATCTCCTGGGCCACCTCCAAGGGGAATATGCTGTTCTGTAAATATGTGAGCTAGAGCTAGAAAGCTGGAGGCAGAAGTAAAAAGCATCTATTGCAGGCAGAGTGAAAAAAATAGGATTCTTTAAGCTCATGAACAGTTCACATGAAATTGTGGGTCTTACAGAAATTCTTTTTGATGTGTAATGCTGAAATGCCTCTGATGGGATTTTCTCAAGATCTGCATTTGCATAAAAATGCTTGGTGTTGCAAATATAAGTGCTATCATGGAATCTACTTTGGTTCTGTAACTCAATGCAACCCCCCTACCCCTTAAAAAAACCCAACAAACAAACCAAACCAAGCCAACAAAAACCCCACCCAAACCAACCAACCAAAAAAGCAAAAGTGAAAGAAACCCTATCCTCACTTCTTTCCACTGGGAGTAAAAAATGTCTTCTTTCCTTTTGCAACATAGGTTACCTCACTTATGGATGAATCCATAGGAAGTCCCCATTCCATATTCTTTGAATGTGAACACTATGAAATAGCTCATAGTGTTTCTTTTGCTTTTTTCTTCTGATAGGCACTGTGCCTGCAGATCCCAGATGTAAGAAAAGTTAGCTTTAAAATTAAATTCTGATGGAAACAGAAGCCTGACTTTTCTCCAGCATCCACATTTTCCTGGGCGCAGAAACATCTTTGTGTTTCTAAGCTTGATTTTTGTAGGAATCATAACTGTTGCCAAAAGAGAGAAAAAGATCTGACAAAGGCAGCCACACCTAACTTGAACTAGCTGGCCCCATTTGTAAAGGTTTTTGGAGTTTGACACTGGTTTCTTAACAAGATGTCACCCAAGTATTCAGAGAGTTGTTGAGCTCACCTTGAAACCCATATTGCAACACCAGTGTCTTCCAATTAAAATTCTTGTCCAGAGGATATGAGGAGAATATTATATATTCTATCATCATGTCTTTTGCAAAAAAGATATCACCAATCTTGTGCATTTTAAATTTATGTCAGATTTGTAGTTTTATTTAATCTTAATAGTTAACTAAATCATAATACTATTTTTATTTTTAAATCACAATAACAACAAAATACCTTTTGGGAAAAAGCATGAGCTGAAGTAGAACATGTTAGCTTGATTTTGTTTTGTTGGGTTTTTTGACATCTACTTAAAGGATTATGTAATTAAATGATAAAGAAAAGGATAAAATCAAACTACAAACAAATGTATGAGAACAACCAAATGAATGAATCAATGATGAAAATAACTTTGTGAATTAGGTTTTTATATTCTGAGATACGGGTATTCTGATAGCAAAACTTATGCAGGTTTTAAAAAACATAACATTTTTGTTTCTGAAAGACATGGTGAGAAGAGATTGTTTCTTTTTTGTCGTCAATTGCAATTCAAAAATCACTGAAAATGGTCGTAATCTCAGTGCTGTTTAAATCAGTGACAAAACTTATGTGTGATGTGATTTTGTTAGGTTATCTTTTTTAATGCACCTTGGATGAATGGAGGTGTATTTATAATGTAGTAGTTTCTCTGTAAGCACATTTTTACAGTCACACACATTAAATCTATATGTGTGGTTTCCACGCAGCAGAAATCTTACAAACAACTTTGCAACTTCTTTCCTTTAAAGCTTGGGGGGTTTTTTGTTCATTTTTACTAATTCTGTCCGTGCATTTCAAGGCTCATTTACATGTATGCAGGCTTTCCTGCAAATCTGTAGAGCTGCTTACATACAAGAATAGGTTTATGCTACATAGTAGGATATTAAACGGCAGGAATGCTTTGGTTTTTGTTATATACAAGGCTGAATTAAAATTGTTGAAGTCACACCAAAACCAAGTTGAATACAGGTTAAAGAGCATTTACCATCTTACCATCATGGAAGTGAGTTTCCTCAGCATTTCATTTTCTGCTGCACTACTAGCTGAAAGCAAGGAGCATAATCTCTCTGTCTCTTGTTCCCACTTTAACACTCCCCATGGGACACATCTTTTTGCAGGATCAACATAAAAAGAGATATCTCTTCATACAGCTGGATGCTAAAATCATTAGAATTATTGTAAGCTGGAGCAGAATCTGGTCCATGCAGTTGACTAGGCTTTCTCTTGTGCTTGACTTCAAGCACCAGGAAATAGTACTTGTGTGATGAAATGAGAAAAAGAGGGAAAGAAAATCCTACAGGGAGACATTTCCAAAAAAGAGAAGAGTTGGATATGTCTGGATTAGTTTGAAATAGACAATAAGTTTAGAAAGCAAATTTCCATGAAGAAGGTGAATTCCTGGAGTGTTTGGGTCTGACTATGTGCTGGGAATCACGGGTCTGATGTTTATTTCTCGCAAATACACAGACCATGCTGCACACATATCTGAGTGTGGCCTCTGATTTCTACTCCATTTCAAGATCATCAGCAAAACCTCAAAAACTTATTATTTTCTTTAAGAGTGGTGATCAATTTAGTAGCAAAAAGGAATCCAAAAGCCTTGGATTTTCAAAGACTAGAGCACAGATTCGTTTGCTTTGTGATAGTGTGCTAATCCATAGCACTGCTGCTTTGATAATGATAACAAAAATGGACCAAAAAAGCACATAGTACAAAAGTTGGATTTATATAAAGCTTTCTGTACAAATAATGAAAAACAAACATTGTCTTAGCTCAGGGGTAAAAGGCATGATCCTGACACAGACTTACAATATGAAAATAATTTGCAGCACTCCATTATTTTCAAAGGGGAAAAGAACAAGCTTAAACTGATGATGATTAGCAGCAAGTAATCACAGACAGGCTGGCTCCAAGGAATTTTTTGTTGTCTAAGCTGTTGTACAAAACACATTTTTGACTGTGATTATTTGCATCTATTTTACTCTGGATACTTTTCTTCATTTTTCTCCTTACCAGCTCTCTAGATTAAATTTAATTACAATACAAAGCAGCCAGATTTCTACCTAGAGTAGAAGTCAATAGACTGCAACAGCATTAAGGAGATTAATGTGCTCTGTGAGTTAAAAGTTCAACTTTCTGAATGAGGATTTTCATGAAGTTACTTGTTGAAATTATCAGTCCAGTGACTACACAAACACAAGGCTTGGTGTGCTCCCCTCATTAAAAGCATCACATGTCGATATGGAATCAAGAAAAAAATTATCTCTTTGTGGTTTTGTCAACTTCTGGGACAAATGTGACAAAATGAACTGCTGTCACCAGCAACAGGATTAGAGTCAATGAACATAAACTGAAACACAGGAAGTTCCATCTGAATATGAGGACAAAATTCTTTGCTTTGCTTTGAGGGGGACAGAGCACTGGAACAAGCTGTCCAGAGAAATTATGGGATCTCTTCTGGCAATCTTGAAAACCACCAGAATGTGACCCTGTGCAATCCCATCTGGATTTTTTTAGCAGAGGGTTTTTCTTTAACAGAAGATTGGACTAGATGATCTCCAGAGGTCCCTTCCAATCCCAACAGTGCTGGGATTCTGTGATTGTGTTCCACCCTTTTTTGTACTAGTATGCTCTATGTCTGTTGAAATAGTATGTCTGTTGAAATGGGATTAGTTGTAGAGAAGAGAAGAAATAACAAATGCTAATTCTACTTATAACTTTTCTAGACAGAATCCATGTCTTCACCTTTTTTTCCTCTTTTTCTGGTTTTTTTCCTTCCTTGCCAGACAGCCTAAATTTTGAAGGTGATTCTGATGAACTCAGAAATTTCTAAAAAGTAGTTTTAATCTGCTACTCTGTCTCAAAATAGGAAGCTAGATTGATATGTGGGAAAATATCTTTTACCTAAAATCCTGGATATCAGGAGTAGACACTCTCGGGTGCCCAGTCTTCTTCCTTATAAATAGATTTTGTTGCAAAATTAGCTTTTTCTTGATTAGGTGTAGTTTAGCTGCAAGCACACGAGGTATCTGAATAACAAACTCCTACAGTAAGTCACATGCTGTTTTATGAGTATATTCTCAAAATCTTGACCTATAAACCCAATTTAACCTCTCTAGGAACCCATCTACATTTAGCATCTAATTGTAAGGTGTTTTCAGGTCTGTTTTTCTTCCACATTGTATAATGTAAATTTTCCTAAAGAAAATTTTAATATAATTTTATTTGTATTTTTCATGTCCATGGTGAATCTTCTGCTTGCCTAGATACAGGTTGCTTTAGAATAGACAGCCTTTAGATTATCTAGGTAAACCTAGGCATTTCCTGGTTTAAGATCTCAGTACTTATGGAAGCAGTTGTATTTTCCTTACAAAATTTAATATGAAATTTTAGGCCTTGTTTTCCATAATTAACCACTGTTGTGCATTTCTTGTCCCTCCCCATCCCACCCTCTTTAATTGTCCTTCCATAGGTGCTTGGATTCTCTAATTCCAAACTCTCAGTCCCTTTTAGTATGTTCATCTTAATTGTCAGACCAACTATCAGAGCTTAGGCAAATTCCTCAGAGTCTGAGTCAAATTCTTTGTACTTCTTTCTGAGGGTATGTTTATGTGATGTCAGATGAGTGAGTTAGTTTGTTTAATGAAAACATGTCCTACAGCTGGAGATTTATGTTGCTCAATTGAGACACTCCAACAGCATGTATATCTGTTCCCTTCCTGTTATGACAGGCACAGTTGATTAGCTGAGCCCAGTTACATTTTTGTATGTAAATTCTGGGATGGTAGGCACTCTCTTGTCAGCATTCTGATTTGCACATCAGGCCAGAATGGTGCAACCTGTGCCTGGGTCTTCACACGTGAGCAGTGTGTCTGGCTCGCTGTGCCACCTAGCCTTCAAACAGTAAATATCTCCATAAACACCAATCCTTTACAACCTTGTTTTGCATCTGCTAAGTGCTTCACTGCTTGAGGTTCGCATTAAATTCTTTTTGACACAGTTGGAAAATTCATCATCTTCCCAGACCCCGCAAGCATTTACAGCATCTGTCAACTGCGGGGAGATAAATGATGGACAGGAATGGCTGTTATTCCAATCAAATAAAGGGAAAAGGGCTGGCACTGAAATCAAGCTAAGGAGGTGAGGAAGGTGGAGGGTGGTTCCTTCATTTATATTTTCCTTTTTTCTTTTTCACAAGCTTCTTGGCATTGGAAATAGCAATTGGCAGTAACTACATCAGGAACCTAACCACCATTTCTCCAAGATGTATTTACTAAAGCATGATACAATCAAATCTGCTCTAAGAGTTTTACAGTACAACAGAATCAAGTTTTGGTCTCTCACATGCAATCAATATTCTTTTTGAACTGACTGGTTTTTATTTCAAGAAATCAAATATAAAAATCTATAATACTTTCCCGAAGTTTTTCTTCTCCATTAAACTTTTCAATGCCAAGTATGGAAAAATAGCCAAAAGGATACAGATTTTAGGAAGCATTAACATTTTAGGAACTCTAAATTAATTCTAGATTAACAACATTTATATTTTATCACACCTTTTAAAACTTGAAGCAGGAGGGCTTTTTATTTATTTAACTGGTAAGAAAACATAGTCTACATAAAACTTCTCACCCTGTAAAAATCAAGATTCATCAACAAGATTAATCTAAAAATCATCTAGTTGATGACTGAAACAAATACAATCATCAGGAACTAGATTTTGGTGGTATTTGCAGTAGTGTACTGGACCTACTTAAATAAATGGAATTATTCTTGACTTGTAGTTCAAAAGCAGTACAATTTCAAAGTATGGACTTTTGTAGTTAATGCAGGGGTTTTTATGGTAAATGGACTTTTATTCATAATTTTCCTTAGATGTAGCAAGTTTTCCACTTAATAGAAGATAAGGATAGCAATACTAATAGCAATATTAAAACAATCAGATGATAAAAAGCTTTAATGACCCATTCGTCTTTACCATCTGAAAATTTTACAGATATTTTCTTATTAATCATTACTATAATTAGTTTAGGATACACATATGTTTTTATTATGTTTATCTGCTTTTGATTAGGCTTTCAGAAAAGACCAATAGTGGATGCTACAAGAGTTAACATAAATATATCAAGTACTGTATTTTGTGTTTGACTTTCTTTGGAGTCCATGGGAAGGTAGGAAGGTCAAGTGGAAGATGTGAAATCAACCAATGCAAAATAAATCAGTGATAGAACCTCTGACAGACTCTTTGGGGCAAGAGAGGGTCTGAAAGAATGGGTAGCCTGGTAAGGGTGTTGGGTTTGGGCTCTAGAAATAGGCCCACATGAGCAGAGTTAAAGGGCTTCTAAACCAGTTGTTATTATGTTGTTGTTGTTACTGTTGTTGTGATGATGATGATGATGATGACAATGATGATGATGACAATGATATTGGCAGGTTGAAAAAGTTGAGACTGTTTAGTTTGGAGAAGAGAAAGATGCACGGAAACTTCATAGCAACCTTCCAATATCTGAAGGGGTCTACAAGGAAGCTGGAGAGGGACTTCTCATAGAAGCTGTAGTGATAGGACAAGAGGGAAGGACTTCAAGCTGAGACACAAGAGGTTTAGATTAGATGTTAGGGGGATGAAGCACAGGAACAGGTTGCCAAGAGGAGTTCTATATGTCCCATCTCCACCAGGGTTTGAAGCCGGGTTGGATAGAGTGCTGGACAACATGTTCTAGTAAGAGGTGTTCCTGCCATGGACAAGGGGACTGGAAATAAATTATTTTTAAGGTGCTTTCAACCCAACCCAACCCAACCTCCATTCTCCAATTCTATTATTATTAATTGGATGATGGTAGTAGTAGTAGTAGTAGCAACACTATTACTAATACAACTACAACTGCTACTACTAATAATTTTCCAGAGGCAAATGCAATGAAGAGACATATCATTCTAGATACAAAATATTTGCTTTAAGAAGAGGAATAGCAAGAGTCTCATGTATTTAGCAAAGGAGAGCAGATGTTCTTTTCCTCCCCCTTTTCAGGAGGGCAGGCAATTGCCCTCTTTTTTATTATCGCAAAAGACTGATTAAGAAACTTTCCACCTAAGTGGTTTTGGCAGTCATTGTCTTGGCTGGCTCAATGTCATAATTATGCTTCTATAAATCTTTATATTTCACCTATTATGTCCTAAGTGAGGTTGCTATCCTGTCTTAATTTGCATCTATCCAAACTCATTTTGAAGAGGAACATGAGAAATAAACATTAATTTTACATTAAACAGAAACAGCAAAATATGGTGAGAATTCATTACTCTTTAAAAAAAAATCCATTAATATCTTCTACACTCTCACATTCCTCAATATACAATGTTTTAATCACCTTTAAACAAGCATCTATTAAATTGTTACAATAAGTACATTTAAAGGTTTTTTTTATATCCCAGGTTACATATTTTCTGCTGCCTAATTATCTTCAGAGTTCATTATGTGCCTATATTGTTATCCAACAGAATAGATTGTACCAAGCTACTGCTTATGCTGGAGGGATCGAAGTCATTTCCACATACATTTTGAGGCAGTCTGATATGATCTGCTCTCGACAGCCAATATCTTCCTGCTGCATGTCCAACTAGAATTATTGTCCCTGAGATGGCTTATTAAAAAGGTGTAGAGATGGGCCACTGAAGTTCTCAAATTTTCCCTGACAATATCTCTATCTTTGTATGATTTTATTATTATCCCTCACTCAGGATTTCCTGGAATAAATTATTTGAGTCTCAATTAATTGCTGCAAGTGAGAGTTGAAGCTATTAGCAAGCCTTTGGCAAATAGCTGGGCATTAGTATTTATTACAGACACAGATGCATGAGAGGTGCAATCAATTTTGTCTTTGTTGGATTTCAACTTCAGTGAATTGTTCATTGATTTTGGAATTTGAGAGGATTCTAGGAAACTATTAAACAAATGGGCAATTTTGGGAACCATTTTATAACACATATAGTGACAGCCTAGACAATAGATGTCAAACCATTTGCACAAAGGTCCTTTTAAGTCTCACTTGGTGCACATGATCTTGCACCTCATAACATGTTAGCCTATGGTAAATTGTGTTCTTTAGGCAATTTCTCCTTTAGGTATGAATGAGAATTAAAAAACAACAGGAAAACATCTCATGTATGGATTTTTTTAGGTCAAATTTTTTTTCCCATTATTACACTATTATTTTTACATTTTGCTATTCTATTGTGTGGTGACTTACCTGGTGCATTATAATTCCAGAAATCAAACTAGTTTTAAAATAAAATTTTCTTCCTATGTTTTGGACATGCAATTATTTTCCCCTTTAAAGTCTATGGAATTATTTGTCAAATTTCATAGATTTACAGTTACTTTACCCAAGGCACATTCTCTGAGTTTTGTGTGGGATGCATTGTACAGCTTGGCTTACAAGGGGGAGATACACATTTTTGCATCAGCTTGGACTTCCAAACCAAAAATCCTAAAGAAAAAGCTCCCCCAAAGAAAAATTCCGAAATGCATTGAAATAGTGCTTGAAACATTTAACCATATAATCATACTCTAGAAACTGCCTATCAAGCTCTTTGAAAATGTGACTCCGTCACATAATCGTTCATCAAACAGCTAGATTTTATTGTATTCTTTTCAATATTTGTTGTAGTGTATCATTTCAAAGAGCATTAATTTTTTCTTCTATGGATATTAACATTTTCATGGCCTTGAAAAAGTGTGCATGTTCCTTCATAAGAACTTTTCTTTTTTCCAACAGGGTAGGAAAATAAGGAGAAATTTATAAAACAGGATTAATTTTTCATTCCCAGGATGTAGAATTTTTGATACCAAACTTTATGCTATCTTCTCTTTTCAGCAGTGTGTATCAGCCTATTTTAATAGTCTAATATATCTTATCAGCAAAAATTATGTCTTCAAATGCAAATTATGCATTTCTCCCAAGAAAATGGTTCTTTTTTATTACCTCTGCACTCATCTATATAAATTTTACTATCATTTCCTTTTAAGAGTGTAGGGTTGTTTTTTTTTCTCAGATATAAACTATAGAAAAGAATATGATTGAACTCTTTTTCATATACTTAATTTTAAGTTTGCAACACACAAAGTTTCCTCTTATGCCAACCATTATCTCCTGCATCTTTATTTTCTTATGAAAAGGTTGTTGTTTAAAAATGAATTTTTGATACTTTTTCTTAAAATGAGCCCCTGTTCCTTGAACTGATACACTGAAATACAGGAGTATATGCTGTCATTAATCTCAGATTTTTTTGTTCAGCTCCTGTAATGCTTCCTTACCAAACACAAAAGTTTTGTGTTCACTGCTTGTTTTCCTCCTTAGTGCTAACCCATTTACAGCATTCCCACATTCAGACCAACCATATTTTTTGTGACTGTATGCTATCTGAGCATTCTTTTTTCCTATCATTCTCTTACCTGCTTCTTCTTCAGAGAAAAATAGTCAGATAGTAAACTCACCATCCTTTCCTACTATAATCATTCTTCATGGAATTTTAATTTTCCAAAGATTTGGAGATTTTTAAAATAACAAAACAAATAGTTACATTTGTGAGCATCTTTTAAAAATATTGTTATCCTTAGATTGAAAAAAGCTTATGAGTTTTTTGTACTGTACAAAAGATAGTAAATAAATATTTTTATTCATGATCTGTTTAAACACCACTCAAAAATAGGCATCAATTTCTCCCTTATGTATTCAGTCATAGCTTAGCAGAAGAAAAACACTGTGGGTTAATGAACAAGGAAGAGAAAAGCTATCCTGGCACATCCCTCCTATTATACTACTAAGTAACATTACCCACAGCTACCTCTTCAGTCTGAATCTGCTTCGTTGTCAGATGTGATTAATCCTTTTTTACTTACTCTACCTAAAACTGCTATTGTAGACTCATGTATCGGCACTGCTTGATATAGAAAAAAAATTTTAAAAGAGTTTTAGAACTTTAAGTATCCCAGAAGACCTTTAATCTTTTCCCTTAATTATCTTTTCTCCTTTATATTTTGTTGCTAGTCCTCACTTCTGCCTGTGCCTTTTGCTCCTTGCAGAAGATGCCATTTAGAGTTTTTAGATCGTGAAGCTTCTGAAATATGACCTATTGCCAAGTCAGGACAGATCCTATTCTGGGTTCTTTTATCTCTTCAGGACCTTTTATCTCAAAGTGTAATTTCAGGCAATCATGGATTTTTACCTATGAACAAAGTTGTGTGCTATAGTTTTTTTTGTATCACAAGGCTATAGCTTTATCATAAGGCTACAGGTTTTTATCATATCACCTGTATGGGAACACTAGCAATAAATTTTATTAAATGAGCTGAGAACTTCATTAACTGCTTTTTAATATTATGAAGGAAAATCTTGAAAAATAACTAGTTCTTGCATTTACAATACAACCCTAATGACTCTCATTGAAGAATCATCCATGTTTTCACAGCTGTAATATTCCTTTAAGGAAATGCTAGGTGATTTTATGTCAAAAATTAGTTTTTTCCCATTGTTGCAGTGTGTTTTTGTTTTTTATTGTTTTTTTAATCTCAAATATTCACTTTCTGAAAATCCCTTACTTATTTTAATTGAGATTCCCTTTAGAATTAAATTGGGATTTGCCTGCTGCTATCCACATGTTGCTTTTTAAGAAGAAATAATATTTATACTTCTATCTGGTCTAATTGCTTAATGCAGGTGATTTCTACCTTTGGATTAGTGTTGTATTGCACTAAATAGTTTATTTAGTCGTTGTTTGCACTGGGTGATGGGAAAATTTTACTGGGTATCTCAGGTCACGTGGATGGTTTATTCCCCTCCCTTTCACATGGTCTCTTCCTCACATCCTCCCTGTTATAAAACCATGGTGGTCTGTCCCATGGGTGGCCCTCCCCTCGGCCCTCCCCAATGGCATCCCATTGGCTGTGGTTATCTTTCCCCGCCTCCTTCTTTGGGTATAAAATGCCACTGCAAGGGTGACAGAGGCTCTTTTCTGCCTGGATAGTCGCTGCTTCTGGAAATGTCCTGTTCTGAGCCAATAAATAGGATACTCGCCCCCGCCATGGGAAGAGCGCTCCTCGTCTCTTACTTTCGTCTATGCAGTCCATGTGGGCCAGAGTCCAGAGCTAGCCAGGTCAGACTCATACAAAGCTCAGAAACCAGTGGATTACTGCAGATTAGATCTCTTTTTTCTTCGATTCTCATGAAGCTGTGGCTCTTTTACAGGTTTTTCAGTTTCCTCTGTGGTTTCTACACTTTTTTTTTTTACTTTGTCAGTTTTGGCAGTGCTCTGAGAAGTAGACCCTGGACCCATGTTGCCTGTACAGGTGAGGGAAGCATCACTGCCTTAGTGCATCTGAGTTTCCTTATGCTGTTTCCAGCTTCAGTTATTTTATCAAGTACTTCTACCTTTCTGGTTTCTTGTCAATTCCTAGAAGATTTGCACCTTGGGTGCCATTGATTTTATTTTAGGTGCAGAATCTCTAATATCCATCTTTGTGACAGAAACTTGCTTGTTCAATGTCAAGATTTTTGTTGGTGGTGTTTTTGATATTAAGATGACCCTAGGGACTCTTCCAGTTACTCCATTCAATGCCTAAAGGGAATTCAGTTTCTTTTTTAAGCCACAAGGTTCTTTATAGGAACAACATTCCTGTGCTTGGTCTCAGGGATCTCCGGAGACTTTTTGGTTGGGAGTCTCAGGTTTCTGAAGAATTGAGCTGTGGATAGGGACACTCTTTCTCTGCCAAATATAGGACTATGTTACATTTTCTTCCATTGCAGGGAGTGAAGAGGAAGTAGACTAGTGTGACAAGATAATCTCTCTGGGACTTAGATCCTTTCACTGAATGGAACAGCCTAGTTTAGCTCCAGATAAGTGAAATGACTGCTGATTTTTAAGGTAATTTTCAGTATTTGTAAAAGGCCAGTATAATACAATATTGCTATTCCCATGACATCACTTGAGTCTCAAAAATTTAGTCAGTTGAGGGAAGGGAAAATACTCTTGCTTCTACAGGAAGACTTACTTCTTTGATCCATTCTTGTATGAAGTTCTAAATTCTTTTCCAGGTTTCTCTGAGGAAAGTGTGTGCACTTGTTGACATTGCCTGGGCTTTTCTTATTTGAGATATCTGCTTCCATAAGCCAAGGGACTCTTCAACAAGAGACCATTAGCCCTGACAGGTGATGAGTCACATGCTGGTGGGAAATCTTGATCCAAGGCTCACTGGCCACAGTTTCAGCATCCATCCTATCTTAATTCCTAGTCCTCAGCAAGAACTGTGGGACACATCAGTGTTAACGCCAGGGGATGCACCAAAGAAAGGCTGTTTTGCTCAGACCTCCTGTGCATCAAGACAAGTTTCAGCGAGCTCACTCAGGGAGAAAATTAGGACTAGTCCCTGTCCACACCTAATACTGTTAGTTAAACAACTCTGATCATCCCTGAATGAAAGGATGAAAATTGTTTTGCTTGAGGAAAAACAATATTGAATTCAATTGTGTAATACTGTACACCAAATTGACTATAACACTCCCTACAGTTAAGTCTGTAGTTCAGCTGCATAACAGACATATTACAGTCCAATAAGGAGTTTAAGAAGCCTTTTAAACAAGAAAGAACATAGTATGCTTGAGATTGCTATGATGTTCTTATATAAAATAAAAATATCAATAAATGGAATGTGAGATTCAAAATTTATTTTGGCTTCCTTCAGGAAAATATAAGCTATTCCTGAGCCTGATCTAGTGCAAGTCCCTGTACTTATTGATTTTACAACATAGAGGAGAAAACTATCAACAATTATATTAAATACAGTTGTTGAAATAGTAAATCAGGCTGATTCAGTCACTTAAAATTCAAAATTTATAATAATCGAATGATATAGCTAAGTCAAATAAAATAAGAAATAAACATCAGGGTAACATAAATGAAAACAATAAATTTTTGAGAGTTAATATATTTTGATGAGATAAGAAAATAAATACATCTACTGAAATTTTCTTTAATTCATCGCTAAGTAAAGACTAAAGTGAAAAGAGAAGAAAAAATCTGTCAGCTAATCTGATTCAGACTGAATAGAAACATGCCTCTTCATAAAGGCAATTCTACCTTGGGTCCTGACATTCGTAGAGGGCTGCTCAGGCGAGTAACTTATGGCTAAATCATGATCTTTAGTTTTACTGACAAATTTCAGTAATAAAAAAAACCCCACTTGATTCAGGACACAGGAAATGTGAAAATGGCCAAAAGTAATCTTTGCAGTAAATTAGAAATAATATCTTGCTTTGACTTAGAATTTTTAGTCACTTCACTTCCATCCCAGTAGGAACGTCTGCTCTAAATCTATTGCTGTTTCAATACCTGGGTTTTCTCAGGATAACTACTACTGGAAGATCTAGAAGGGACAGAATTACCCAGTTTTAAGTAAGAAGCTCCCTCCCACTTGTCTCCAGTCCTCCAGTTTTAGTTCCTTAATTCTTTCCCTCCTTTTTATTGCTCATATCTGATTATCCTGCATTGTTAAGTACTAATACCTGCCTTGGATGAAAACTGCCCATCAGACTGTAGAAACTGTGCTCCAATAGAAGTTCAGGACCTCAGAGGATAGGACTGGCAGCAGAGGATAGGAAATAGGCAGAGATAGGAGTCATTTCCCTGACTTGGGACAGACTGACCTGTGCAGGGGGGTCACAGACATGTGTTAATATCAGCATCCATTACTGAATGTGGTCTCTTTCCTCTCAGCACACAGGTGAGGTCTGGGTTAGGGACTTGGCAGCAGAGGCCCCAAGGAAAGCTGTGACACATGAATGTGAAACTTTATGGCTGAAGTCCTGGTTTCTGTGTGAAAAGAGATGGAAAGAAGCAAACAGAGTGGATGTTTGATTGTGGTTCAAAAAGACAAAAATATAGGGAGATACATTCAAAGATGTAAGGAGATAAGGGTTTGGGAGATTAAGGTTTGTAACTGAAAATCGTCCTCAGATTGCCCTTTTCTCAGACAATCTGTGACTCACTAGTACATTTTTTTTTTTTTTAATAAAACAGCAAACACAGACCTTGTTTTCCTCACACCATCGACTGAACACCTTATTTTACCTTTGGAGATCTTGATGTATCACTCTTCTCTCAGTAGCGTGCTTCTCCTTCTATGGATGTGGGAATTCTTTTCTCTTGTCTAAGGTTTTTCACAGAACACATCATGAAAGAATAGATCTCTTGTTGCATCTCTTTTTCTATTCCTATATTCCCCAGAGGAGATTTGCAGTGGAGAAACTGAGCTTACAAAAAGTCTATGAATTAATATATTTCTCCAGAGTGCAAGTAAAAAAAATTCTTTAACAGAACTGAAAGTTATTAGGGGGATGGAGTTTCTTTTGTCATTAGAAGACAACTTCTGACAAAGGATAGTTTGTCAAATTAATACTGTAGCTACTCACATACTCTTTCAAATAATTATCTTTACAGATAATTATCAAGGAAATAAAATAGACTTTATTCCCTCTATGAGGAAGTCTGAAAGGAAGAGGTATAACAGGCAGTGTGACATAGTAGATACTTCAGCCAGCCCTCTGTAGTTAGAACCATGATTTCACATTGGACTCAGCCTTACTCCCTGACGGTTTAACAGGACTTTACTCCTCCTGAAGTGGCTATCTGATAGTTTTCCTGTTGTATGCAGAATGCCAGGTGTCTGTTTTGCTTTCTATGTAAAACTTATTTCAAACCTCTTCTCATTCTTGCTTCTCTACTTTCAATATTTACCCAAGGATGGAATTTTAAAAGTTGCTTATTTTACGATTTAGAAAAATTATGAATAAGTGTGAATTATATTTCATTACTTGAATATCTGCATCTTTGCCATCTGAAGAGACACTTTTGTTCAATAAGAAATGCTTATAGCTGATTCTCAGAGGAAACATGGCTATAAAAGTGTAATAATATTTGGGACCTTCAAGATTTTCTCCACGTGAGATTTTCTCATTACATTACAGAACTAGATAGAGGTGTAATATAATGCAGATATGACCTGTGTTTAAATGAGACAACCTGAACTGAGCAACCTACTATATTCTATACCACAAACATTGCAAAACTAGAATATCCACTGAGCTGATTGTAGAAAAGAATAAGATATACAAATTTTTAACATCCTAACACCCTTCCCCTTGTGATTTTTCAAGACTCACTTTTCCTCCTGTGAGGTAACAGAGCAGTTATTTAACAGTGCACACAATGGTTCCAGAGAAGAATTTAAGATTAACACAATAGTCAGAATGAAAGAAAAACTTTCCTAAATCTAATGTAAACGCTTGACAGGGTTAAGACTATTTGACTAATGCTGTACTGTCGTAAAAGGCTTTATTGAGTATTTAATGGTAGAAAAACTATTTTTTATGCAGGTGACTTCCTTGTAACAAGAAAAAAAAAATCTCCTCTAACAGAATGGTGCATAAGCTTTGATTTCCCAGTGGTTACTCTTGCTTTTACATGAACCTTCTATTGAATCAGTGGTTATCTAGACAGGTAAAACTGATGCACAAGGAAAGGATTACTAAAAAAAAAATCTGAACATTTACTCAAGGGAAACATATTGCCTAACATACTGCTTGCCAAGCTTTATTTAGTTCAGATTGTAAAATAAAATAGCTCTCTCATTTTTTTATAGGAAATCAACAATTCAACTCTGTTTAGTTTTATTAAGTTGTTAAAAATGTAAACTAAGGTGATCAGGCTGCAGGCACCTAGTAACTACCATTTAGACAATTAAATGTTCACCACATTTTGACATCACTTTCATACATATTATTCTGGTAGTTAGCAACCTAGTATGTAGAAAATTTACATGTCAAATTTTTTGGTTACTTGCACATGTAATTACTACAATAAATAAGTCAGACAATGTGAAGAACCTTGGGAAGTTCAACAAGAGGAAGGGCCTAATTCTGCACTGAGGGGTGAACAGTCCTATGCACAAGTATATGCTGAAGAACACCCAGCTGGAAAGGATCTTAGCAGAAAAGGACCTGGGATCCTGGTGGCCATCAAGTTGAACATGAAACAACAAGGGCCTTTGCAGAAAAGAAAACCAATATGACCTTGGGATGCATGAGGCAAAATATTGCCAGAAGGTCAAAGGACATGATCTTTCCCCTACACTGAGCACTGGCAATGTTATATCTGGGATGCTGGGTCCAGTTCTGGGCTTCCCAATATAAGAGAGACATGAGCATATTGGAGACACTCCAGCAAAGAGCCATGCAGATGCTGAAGGCACTGGGGTATCTTGTCTGTGACAAAAGGCAAAGGAAGCTGGGACTGTTCAGCCTGAAGAATAGAAAGCTCAAGATCTTGTCGATGTGTATAAATACTTAAAAGGAGAGTGTAATGGCACAGTGGGGATGAAGTCAGGGTCTTTGCAGTGGTGCCAGTGACAAGACTGGAGCCAAAGAGCACAACACACTTTTTATAGAAGCACATACACCTTTTTATAGAAAGGGTGATGAAACCCTGACACAGGTTGCCCAGAGAAGTTGTGGAGTCACCATCTTTGGCAATAGTCAAACACAACTGGAAATGATCTTGCTTGAGTAGAAGGTTGAACTAGATAGACTCCAGAGGTCCTTTCCAGCCTGAACTATTCTGGGATTTTGTCACTGCACACATAAGGTTACATGAAGTTATATATATATATATACTCTCTGTATCTGTACAAAGGGTATTTGTATTTCTGTATAACATATATTGATGAACCCAAAGGACTTTTCCCAAAATACAGTATAATGCACTAAAAACACATTTTAACTTCTAATTGAATGTAGTAACACTTACTCTGACAATACAGATTGCATTATTTGAGGTAGGTGTTTACTGACAATTTTCCACTGCTCTTTGAGGGGTTTTGTCTTGTCAAGATCTTATGAATTCATAACAGGGTCAGTATATTCATCCAGCTTTATCTCCAAGGAATAATATCAAGATGACTGGGAAATAATGTACTGGTCTGACAGAGACTGAGTACCTTGATATAGAGTTTGCATTCTCTGATGCAGTGAGATAAATTACTGAGGTTTATTTCCACTTTAATACTTTTTCATGATAGCACAAACAAGGTGACCATTGAAAATAAATGATTAACTCGATCAAACTAGTATTGACAACTGCAGTCCCTTTTTGGCTGGATTAGATGCATTTTTGTTCCTTTGTCTTTCTGTGCTGGTTATATTATAGTTTGGTGCATGTATTTTACATTTGGGGAGGAAGATGGAGGTGCACAAAAATGTTTCACTTGTAATGTATAAAAGATTTTTAAACCCAGCATAATTTTAAAACTTTCTACTGTGTCTTCTTGAAAGTGGGAAGAGCTTTTGCAGTGTACATCACTATTTGTGTTACTATCTCAATGTTACTATCTTCCTAAATGTTTAGCTGATTCGTGTATTAAAATCAAATGCATAATTCAAATAATTTTGCATAAAGTTTTCTGCCATTCTTTATTTCTGCATCACTTTTTTGCCCTCTAATTTGTGATACAGTCATGATATCATTGAAGCTATTTTTTCCTAGAATTTTAGTGCATTTAAGTGCAAATAGTGCATTTTAGTCCATGTGAGGAGAGGAGGAAAATAAACAAGTGAACTTAAAAACATAGGGCTGAAATTAAGAGAAAAAGAACTTGGAATTGGTTAGACAATTGAATAGAAAAGTGCATTTGAAATGGATTAGAATGAAAAGCAGAACCAGAAGTGCCAGAGTAACCAGCAGGCAGCAGGTGTAGCCCCTATTAGAGACTGCACCGTGGTCTCCAGGTTTGACTGCAGGAGAAGCAGCAGAGCACGTACAGACCAGCAGTCGTGTTCAGTGACTCCACTGTTTATGACTCATCTGAAGAAGGATGAGCAGCATCTGAAGGTAACCACAAAGTGAACACTTTAGAGTTGTAATAGGCTGGCTTGTGCCATTTCTCCTCTTTGTTACCGTCTGTCATGTGTGTAGATTAATGTGAGGTTATTTCCTACTCTTGTTGGAGTCTTTTGCTATGATAATAAAGTATGAGAATTTGAATGTCTAGGATGTCCTTGGAGTACAGGAGCGTTTGACATTTTCTGTTTTAGTACCTAGCTCTGCCTTCCCCAGAAATGAGTGTGGCTATAAATGTTGATGAGTAGAATGAGTAGCCAAGCAAAATTAAGAACATTGTAAAGGTCAAGGTAATTCACCACTACCATTCTCAGTGTGCCATATTCTATCCACTAAACACTATCACAAAGTCTCCAAAGCAAGAGCACAAAGACTTATGTGTAGGGTTTCAAGTTTGGTTTTGGTTTGTTGTCTGTTTTTTTCTCAAGAAGGTAGTGATAATAGTAACAAACAGAGGAAAATTAAGACAGTCTACTTACAATGCATGTATACTAAATTAATGGTCTTTGTGCTGCAGAATAGCTTCCATTTTCTCTGCATCAGAAATTACTTTTGGAAAGAGGACATAATTCAATAAGGTCCATGGTAAACAAAGTCTATAAGACACAAGACTAATAAACCAAAACTGTTCTTCATAGTGTTTCATTTTAATTTTGAGTGTTTTGAGTAGCTTTTTTTTTTTTTTTTTGGGGGGGGGGGGGGGGTTTCTTTTGATCGCATTCAGATCAAAATTTAAAATTAACAATCAACTGTAATGGCATCATTCTAAAGAGAAATGGAAATATGACATTTGTCAATCCAACCCAAAATCATTGCAAAGAATTTATGCATGTTCTCATAAAACACAGCTGTGATATTGCAGTAATTTGAGCCAAAAACAAACTGTAATTTTAATGACAAAATGCTTCTGTTGTGTAAAGTTTGCACAGAAACATGGTTATGTTTAGTGTTTTGATCTCATCAAACTGGAGAAAACTGCCAGTCGACCCTGGACATATGCTTCCATTATTAAATCTAATCTATTTGCACAGCAGCTGCACACCTCTTAGTTCACTGAGCACTGCAAAAATATAGGCCCACTTTTATTTGGAACTGATTCTGATATAAGAAGAAAAAAATTAATCCACACCTTGGACTGGCAAAAGCTCTTGAGTAAAAAGCATTTCATTACAAATAAAAAGCCCAGTGTAGAGAGGACACGTCACTGCTGCTGTTCCTGATATTTTCTTAAACTGCAATTCATGGCCACCCTCCTCAGCATGGCAGGTTGTGCTCTCAGATTCCACAAAGGATAGGAAAATAAAGTCATCCTATCTATTGTTTTCAATTAGATTTCAAGATCTTTTTCAAAATACCTGTGCCAAACTGATTTCCTAAAAGAAAAAATAACTGGATTTGATGGGAGTGTTAATGAAAATGGTGCCATTTTGAGTTATGCTTACAAATAGTTTTGTTGGGTTTTTTTTTCCAATCCAGAACTGAAACCTACTTATTTTTATTTAAAAAGAAGCGTAATTACAGACTACATTATCCTTTTAATTTAGCAAAGTTCTAATGGGGATAGAGTAAGTAGTTAGATTTTGCTGACACTTGTAATTAAAAAAAATCATATTTATTTTGGATTTTTTAAAATTTTTTGGAAATCATGCAGATTTGCATGATTTGCAGATGCAGTTAATCAGTTACAACTTTTATACAAAGACAATCTTCACAGGGTTTTATTTTACTGAGTTATGTCAAAATTTTCAGGAAAGAATTAAAAATGTTTACACAGTGTTTTTAAAATGTATTTTATTTTGTCGTGGTTTATTTTTCTATAAGTAAAGTATTACTTGTGTTGTCTGTGTAACTTTACTGTGAAAAAAAGAGAAGTGTTAATAAAACAAGTAACAGTTCTGGGTGAGAAAATAAACATAAAAGAAAGCCTAAATCCAACTCAACAGCAGATTGCCCTACCATTCAGAACATAAATGAAAATATATTTTTAGATATAGTATTTAATTTTGTGCTTCACTTTTCCTATGTGTTTCTCTTCTTCCTCTGACTGAAATGTACCTTGCTTTGAGGACAACTTGATATCCTATTCTTGATTAACAGATGTCATTTTTGCCTCACATATGATGGCTTCTGAAGGCAGACCACATTGGACTGGTTAGTGACCAAAAAGCAACGCAAATATTATTTGTCTCATTGGTAATTCATTGATTTTAGGATCTGCACTGGCTTTATATCTACATTTATTTTTCATTAATTGAATATAATTTCTTAAATAGAACAATATTTAGAAAAAAAATCGGATTAAATAATCATGAAGTTTTAGGTTTATCCCATTTCCCTTCATTGCTCTAGAACTGGCCTAGAAACATATTTGTCTAATGTCTTAATACATCCTCACACTGACAGACTCCTTACCTTATACCATTAATATTCCTTATAGTACCCAGCTGGATGGGTTTCTCTGCTACAAGAACCCTCAAGTAATTTGCTGAGGTGGAAGTTTTCAAGGACATCTTTAGATGCTTTAAGGAAAGTGGAAACTAAGGAACCTGATATCAATCTTTCTTGAAACATCCATCTGCTCTGCTGTTCCAGGAGATAATCCAGGTTCTGCCAAGAGGGTAAAGGAGACACAGAGCTAGCCTGGAATTTGTGCTTCACTTAATAATTATGTTTTCATAGCCTTCAGAATTTTTATTCAGGACCAGTGGCCTAGTGCCCTGTGACCTGGAAAGGGAATACAGAGTTGTTCTGGTGTTTCCTGAAGTTCTTGACCTGAAGATGCCCTAGTACCACACAGCACAGCTGGGTTTTTGGGTTGTCAAAACTTAGCTAAACTCAGATTTAGTAGTAAATCCAGTATAAAGTTATTCACAGTGATAATGGCCAAAAACTGGAGAGACTGCATAAGGAGGCATGGAATCTCCATCCTTGGAAATACCTAAAATTCTTGGCCAAGGCCCTGAGCAGACTCATGCAATTTCAAAGCTCACCCTGTACTGAGCAGGAGATCAGACTTGATGGTTTCCCAGGGTTCATCCAAACCTATGCAATTCTGTGAACAAGGTCATGCAGAACCTTGAGCTCCAGAGAAATCTTAGAAAAGTATGTGGGGGAATTATACAAAAGGGGCCAATCTTGACTCATCTGGCACTGTCTTCCATACAAGGAAAAAGTAGTCTACATGTGCTAAAGGCTTCAGTATCTACTGATGCACAAGCTGCTATAAAGACATAAAAATATTATTCATTACTAGTATTAGCTCAGCTTTCATTACTGAGCTAATAATTCTTTGTTTAAGCTGCTCCTTTTTGGGGGCAATAATTGAAGAACTAAAAAACTTTAAGAGACTCAAAAACTTAATCTGTAACAGGATTCCAGTTAGCTTCAGAAAAAATCTCAAAGTGGCAATTCTTCTTTCTCAATATTCTTCAATAAATACTATACTAGACTCTTGTACAAATCTTATTTGCAGTGAGCATGGAATGAATAGTTTTTGCTTATGACAAGACAGGACTTCACTATAGTAGTGAAGGGGTCATATTTCTTTTTCAGAAAGGAGGACATATCATGACAGATTTTTAATACATATTTTTCTTTTTACACCTTCACAGTTTCAAAACTGGAAGAAAATTTAAGAATACATATTTCGGGTATTTTCATGTAGCTCAGATGTTCAAATATGGTATCTATATTTCTGAAGTAAGTATGTATCATTTTCTAGTTAAGATGCACAGAGCATCTGGAAGATAAGCATTCAAAAGTGGATTTTTCATTTCTTTTATTTGAAATCCTGATAGGTTCTCTTTTTTTTTTTTTTTTACAAGCTTGCTAATAGCTTTTTGGATGCTAAAAAGAAAAAAGAAACTTCTAACTTTTTGTACTACCCATACTTATTGAATGCTGCCATAATCTACAGTTTTTCTGCCTGGAATATGCTGTGCTTATCATAATAGCACAGTGATATTTAAGAATGTTATCCTTGCCAATTTGTGGTTGAGCCTAGCTAAAAATTATATCTTTGTTTTGCTGACATGAAAGGAAAAAAAGAGGAAGTTACAAGAGTCTGGGGAAGAAATGGTGGCATCTGGTGAGGCAGGGCATGTTCCATGAACCTTTCTACCAGTTCAAGAGGATCTCCCTTGCCACTGCAACATGTGCCCTGCAAGGAGATGGGGAGCAATCTGATCTGAATGTGTTGCTAAAACATGTTTCTAAAGCAGCCTGGAAAGATTGGCTGCACACTGGAAGAGGAGCATGCTGCACAGAGAGGAAAGGTTCCCCTTATCCTCTGAGGTAGGTGTGGGAACTGAGGGAGAAGACTCTTCCTGTATCCCTTTAATTAACTGCATCTTGCTGTCCATGAAAACACCAAATCACAGTATTTGTCTTATTGTCTCTTCCCTACAAACCTAGATGCTGAGAATAGGGGCAATTTCATCTATTTAGTCATCTGAAAGTTCACATTTTAAAGTTATTACTTGCTATCCATGATTGAAAGAGCCTAGAGGAATAGAAGGGAGGGACTTCCATAGTGCAATTATTCCTGTCCCCTGGAGACCAATTCAGACCACATAACACAAACATCTCTCTTAAAATGGGATGAATAGGTCTCCAGAGATGCCCTTGTTTCTCTCCACTGACTGTAAAGGAAGCAGTAGACACCTAGCATTGATGAGAGTCACTGGATAACTAGATGGATTCAGGTAAAATGGAATTCCTTCTAATTTTTCTCATATTACTGATGCTTGCAAGTTAGGGTAATGAAATTAAATTCATATATCACTTTAATTTATAGGCACAGAAGCAACATTCTTTTCAAAGCTACTATTACAGGTGAGAACACGTACTATAAAACTGTCTATTAAAAACACAATGATAATAACTGCAAGGTAAGAAAAACACAATTTAAAATGCAACAGAGGTTTGCACTGATGTGGGTTTCATGACATCTAAAGTAAGTTGCTTTATTTCTCTTTGTCTAAGGTCCCCTTAGCACCAAGTTTTTAGCAGAAATGATATCAAAAATATCAATAGGGATAATCAAATATTTTGAATAGCTTATGTATTATGGGTGATAAGGACTCGGTACTCTCCAATCTGAGGGAGAAATATGAGGGAGAATAAAATTATGACAAGTATGGAAAAGTAGAAAAAGAGAAATTGCACGCTGATATATGTGTTGAAATGACTTGGAAGAATAGAACCAGGTCATTAGGGAAAAAGTTTGAAACAGAAAAAGGGAATACCATTTAATATCATCTTGTTTGAAACAGGAGACTTCTTTCAGTGGGATGTTGCTGTTGACAGTAGTTTATGCAGACTCAGAAAGCATTTATATTATCAAAGTATATCAGATATAGTTTCTTCTAAGAAGCCTGCAAATAGCTCATTGTCAAAAACTTTCATCATATTTCAGGCAACATAGTGCAGTATGCTTTTTCTATTCATGTGTACTTTACTAAGATCCTCTACATAAAATAATCATGAAGAATTCTAGATAATCGACTGTACAGGTCCATAACATTTTGAATATGTTATAATTACAAACTTAGACTACCAGGTTAATTCACTGAAGCTGACAAAATATTTTGAAGACAAGTCTCACTCCTCTGGTATAAGGCATTTGACTATGGCTTGCAGTGAAAAAAGACAATTTTTTAATTTTGTTTATTTTCAAAACCATATACTCAGAAAAGTCTTCAGTTTCTTTCAAATCAGGCAAGCTAGATATATGTCCTACAAGTACCTCTACTTTCTGTTTTGTCATGAGTGTTTGCTCTTCCTTACTGTTTTATTTTTAATAAATATTGTCAGTTCGGCTCCCTGCCAACATGCTGTTAAAAACTCGATATGACAACTGTGCTACTAGCATGCTGGAAGCATGATAACTGGGATATATTTAATGCCTTATTATAGCCACATGACAGAAAATGGGCAATTCTTTTCCAGTTTTCCAATATAGTATCAATATGGAGGAAAAGGCCTGGAAGACATTACTGCAATGGAATTGCACAGCTTTTGTCTAAATCTTTCACAAGTCCCAATGAAATCAAGCTTCCTTCAGCTTCAAATTATGCATCTCTAGTTTAATAATATTTTTTTCTATTTTGCATGATATGTGGAAACACTTGCAATAGTGATAGCTCACAATTTTCATTCAAAAAAAAAAAAACCATTTGGGACTATGACCAATGGATTTTATGCTATTAGTTATGTTTGGGGTATTCTTCTTAACCACTGTAACCACAGACACTGGCAATTTTCAGTTCAGCAATTCAGAAATTGTTGTTTTTTTTCTCTTGTGGTCATCCCTAAAGCCCTCAATCAATTTCTCAAGCTTCAATTTTATGTGGATGGGGTTTGAATTTTTAACAAACTTTCTTTCATTTTAAAAATTTCTTCCATCTTGATGCTGATGGACTTGGGGCATTTTAAGGGCCCCCAAAGAATTTCACATGAAAAGAATATTCTATTGGTCTTTAAACTATTGAAAAATGTTGGAATATCATAGGTAACGCAACAAAACACACCAGTAAATAAAACCCAAATATCTTCTCTAAAAAAATCTACAGCTTGGTCTGAAATAATCACTCCAGATCCTCTTTACTGTGACTTGAGGGAAGTGTTCATGCCTGAGGTTGGCTAACTGGCATCTAGACAAATCAGAGTCATTGACTGAAGATTCTCTAGTTCTCTCTCTTTTCTCCACAGATTCTCTCAGGTGGATCAGATTTTTCTTTTCTGCTCATTGAATGTCCAGGGAAACAAATTTCACTTTTAAAAATGCAACAGCTAAATCAGCATAACCAAACATTCAGCTACAGGTGCTGTTTTACCTGGTATGAGCACTAGAGTCAGTGAGCATTTTGGTGTAAGTTGCCTGAGCACAAGTTAACAGATGCTTGCTCTACAACAAATCCTTTATTTGTGAAAGTGAAAATTCTTCTAGTCCTTGTTCCTAGCCTGGAACTCTCCCAAATCCTGGGGATCATTACCAGTAACACAATTGACTTTGAAACAATCTGTTCCTTAGAGCAAGCATTTTCTTCACTGACCAGAGACAGTTTTAGTGACAGAAAGGTTGGTCTGTTTTGTTTTCTATCTACATGAAAGCCCCTAGAATGTGCTCAGTATTTCCATAGTGTTGAAACATGGGGAGAAACCAGCTAGTCTCAGGCATTTGTCTTGCCCTTTCTGGTCAGGTAACTAAACCTAGGATAAAACTGTCTTCTTCTGTAAGGTGTAGGTTAACCTCCAAAATATTCCTGTGAACCCTTTGTCTTAACATTTTTTAGCATGGTAATAATAAAAACAAATTGATTTTGGTTTTCTGATTGCTAAAAACCTCCCAACATTTTCTTCAGCATCAATGCTGAATAAATCACTGTAATGTTCCCCTGAAGTGAATTGAAAATTAATTTACACAGTGAAGATGATCCTCCTAATAACAGGGTACATGGAATGGGGAAATTGGAAATCATTACCCAGCAAACATTATCTGTATTATTTTTGTAGCTGCTTTAGATTGTATTGTAATAGAAAATTAGGAGACTGGCTGTGAAGAAGTTTAAGAGGGTCCCCTGAAGAGCTTCTGCTTTAAAATTGATTCTTTAAAAAAGCATTAAAAAGCTATTGGAATTGATTGCCTGCTAATATAAAGGAAAAACTCTTTGCCACCATTTGTGTTAAAAAAGAGCATCTTCATTCATGCATGTTATTAAAACTACTGGCCTGAAAGCCCCTGTAGAAAGATAAAGGATATGGATGGGATATTAAAACAGCAATCTTTACTTTATCTGGGATTTAAAGTTAATATGTCGCTTTTATTAATTCAGCAGGAGCTATTAGTTAGTATGTCAAATAAGGGATTTACAATTAAAATACTATAGAATAGAGGTATCTTTAGTAAACAGTGAAGCAGGAATTCTTCATTAATCTTCCAAGCATGAGGTATACCCCTGCAAAGAATAAATCCTACATTTACAGTTTCTTTATTGCCTAGCTTGCTACGTAGAAACAATAAAAGTCAGAGCTGATAACACCCCTGATTATCTTCAGCAGTTTCCACTGCTGTGGGGTAATGGTGAATCAGATCTTAGCCGGCCACCATATCTTATTTCCAAAGACTCAATTGAACAATCTTTGGAAGATGTTGCTGCATGCAATGTTGTTGTAATATTTAAAAATTACATGGAAATATAATTTCCTTTCTTGACTTTGAACTACTCAGAGCTTTTCATGGTGTTCTGATTTCTAACACATTTAGGACAAATTTCCCTTGTCTCTTTTAATTTGGGATAACAGAAAACATTAAGGAGAAATGAACATTGAGGAGGAACAACCTTAATAATGATCCTATTTGAAAAACAAATGGTATGAACTTTAAAGCAGCAATTTTCATGGGCGCATTCTTCAGTTTTGCTTTCATTTTAAAAGGGAAACAGAAGTTGTGTTAGAAGGAAGACCATCTTGAGAACTTTGTCAAACACAGCAATCAAGGTGAAGTCCCTTAGGTAAAGTTGCAAAGAAATTCAGGTTGATGAAATTATATTGATGAAACTATTGCAGATTCAGAGACTGAGGGAGTGGAAAGAGTGACAAAGCATAATAGCAGTCAATATAGTGATTAAAAGAAATAGCCTGATCAGGAAAGTGACATGCCAGACATAATAGAAGAGCACCCAGCTGGTAACATAAGCCAGTGTTTATTTATTCTGGGTTTCAAATGTCTGAAGATTAAAATAAATATAGGTAGCCAAGCCCAGGTATGAATTAGGTCAAATGGAAATTAAGTGTTATGCAAACTGAATAAGGATATTGCCTACTCCATGGACATGATACAGGGGCAGTAAATCTTTTCTCAACATTCTGTATTGTTATGATGGGAAGGAAGATTAGCTTTTAACTCAGCCTAAGGACATGTTGTCATCTTATTGCAAAGCACCCATACCTTCTCAGTGATTTCTCATGTGTAGCTCTTCACAGCACTGACTCCTTCTTCTTCACAGCACAGCCAACAAACTCCAACTCTCTTCACAAAACACCCAACAAACACCAGCTCCCTCCTCACCCAGCTAACCCACTCTTTTGTAGCACTCTTCTGTGGCCTGTTAAGGGCAGGCCTGTTCCTAATCTTTGGTGATTAGTACAGCTGCAACTCCTCAGGTGTGAGAGTACCTTCTGCACTATTTTCTTACATTCTATCCCTCCACAAGGACAAACACTAATTCTTGAACTGAGGAAATCTGGAGAGGAACATTGAAAGGTTATAAAGAATTAAAGGATTAAAGATTCTGTAAAACAAGGAAATATTTCTATGGATCTGTGGTTCAAACTTTCATATCAGGTCTGGGGCCTGGAAAACAAGATGTAATAGAAAACTATAGGGATATTATCACATGACTCATAATTCAGTGGATAATTTAGATTGCTAGACAAATAGCAGGAACTTCTCTCATCAAGAAAATTCTGGAATTTTGGTCTCTGGGTTTGCCAGTCACTCTAGAAACTCCTTACATTTTGCATTAAATAGTACATATTGAAAATTTTAGATTAATTTAATAAATGGTGATTGCAATGATTAACTCAATAGGATGCATTTTACGCATCACAACAAAATTGACTTTGCTGATATGATAAATATTGGTGTTAAACCAGTCAAAAATCTATATGTTCTAGGAGTCATTTTAAATCTTCAGACCATGATTTCCTGGCAGAAAGCACAACTACGCTAATAAATATTCCACCACTGCAAGTAACTACATGAAAAAAAGTTATTTATAAAGAAGAAACATTGATTCCTGAGTGACAACAGCCATAATAGAAATATCAAAAATATAAGCATGTAATTCTGAATATACTTACAATAGCACTCCTTAAAAAGTTCACCCTCAATTATCATTAAATGTTCTTAACTTTTGAAATATTTAACTGCTTTTATCTACCATCAATAACCAAACTTTCACTTGTGAGCAAACACAGGTTACCTACAATCTTCACCCTCTGGTGTATTTGTGATTCAGAAGTTTGGAGTATGATGAGGAGGACAACAATGAAGAAAAATTACCACAAGTCTTTTGAGAACAATCAAAGTAAGAGGAAAAGTCAGTTAGAAATTTCCTAGGCAAATAAGATGACAACCTTAAGCTGTCATGTATCTAGAAAAAAAAATCCTTAACCTCTCCTATATTTTACATTTAAAAGTCTGTTGTTTAAGATTTGAAAATTTCAGAGTTGCGTTATCTACATGAACTGGTTATAACTGAGTTTAAAAAAATCCCTGCACAGAAAGACAGCTACGTGCATAAGTATCAATGCAGGCGACCCCCAAAATGTGCAATGACTCCAATGATTTCAGAAGGCTGTTAAATTGCTTTATTAAGCTATACTATATTGCACTACATACTATAATAATACTATATTATATTAAATAAAAACCCATGATCCTTTTCAGACAGTCACAACACAGCTTTGACCTAATTGGTCAATCAGTCAAAACCACCATCACCAGCGTCCAATTAAGAAATCACTTTTTGTAAACAACCTCCATAACATATTCCACATGTGCCAAACAATAGGAGCAGCAAATAGAAATAAGAACTGTTTATCATTCCCTTCTCTGAGCTTTCTCACTGCCTTCCCCAGGAAAAATCCTGGGAAGGTTGTGCCTGCTGCTCTCTGTGAAGAGAGCTGCTGCCACACTTAAGTTTTCACTTGGTAATGTGGAATGTAGATTTATAGAATTTTTGCTATACTCTAACAATAGTCTGAGTGCTTGTTCTCACTCTGCAGTAAAAGTGAGACAGCTTATTCCTCACTGAAGAAGAAAACTACCTACATTTACCATGGCATAGGTGCAGGCAGTTATTGCAGAGTACCTGATATCATAAATTCAAACTATAACTTACTCCTCATTGACCTGTTGAAAGACTGGGAGTCCTGTATGCTAAGCACTGTACAAACACACAGGAATAAGTATCTTTTGTCAGGCAGAACAAAGAAAACAAATGACTGTCTGAATCATAGAAATCAGATGACTTGCTCAAGGACAAAATGTGAAATCGCAGACCTAGGACTTGGATATTTATGTTTGAAATTTCAGTCATAAGGCCATCCTTCCTAACCTCAGTATTAAAAATTCTCTTCTACAAAGAAAATGTGCATTTAAAATATACACATATTCTTTTAATTCAGCACTTCTATTCTTTGCTGAAGTCACATCCCTACCTAGATCTGAAAAAGAAAGTGTTGGAAAAGAAGCCATTCAGTGTAGTCACCCAAGGGCCACTGTAACTACCTTGTGGGATTTTCTCTTGCCATGCTGCTCAACAAGACTCAAGAGCTTCTTGGTCAGGTCCCAGATGGACAACTTAGCTGAGGCACTGCTTGGGAATGTGAAATTCATCTTTTTTTAGTGGTTTTTTTTTTTTTTTTGAAGAACAAGAGATCTTAAACTGGTCTAATGCATACATATGCAGCATGAGGTATTGCTCTACAGCATCCTGTGAAAAAATACCTCGAAGTCCAAATTATTACAAGAGACACTACATTAATGCATTGCCTTTATGACAGAGATCTGTGATGCTTTTCTATTATGCCATAGACTATAACAGTGATTTTGCAGATTTGTGCTCCCTTTCCTGTATTGTATTAATCTTATGGCTTCCTGGACATGGAGATGTATCTGGGTCTTCCAAAATTATGGCAAAAAGGGATAATCCTACTTTTCTCTTTTGCTTTTTAGTATGCTTATACAACCTTCCTAATAGCAACCTCTATTTTTATTGAAAACTGGCATGAAAGCCTAATTTCAGACATATATTGGACATTCAACAGAAAGTTCACTTTGGCATTACAAAGCAAATAACATCCCCTTCTAATTAAATAATAACCTAGTGCTGACTCTTGGCAGTTCTTAATGGCTCTCTATTTTTCTCAATTTTTTCCCCTGCAGTTACCATAGTGAAGCAGCGGTCATATATACAATACACCTGGCAGCTTCAAATGTCCAGATGCCAAGTTTATCTTTCCACTGTTGGCATTAATTTATAAATCTGAAGTGATTTGAAGTGTGGGTTGTGCCTAGAAAATATGTTCCAAGTGACAATTGTCAGAGAGGAAATGCTGAGTAGCAATAATTAATTTCCCATTTTAAAATTTTGGGTGGTCGCACATATCTTAATTAAAAGTACAAATGAATTATGGCACTAGAGGAATAGTTTTCTACTTGGAATTAATGAATGAAGGCTTTAATAGCTAATGTTGAACATTTAGGTAAATCTTCAACAGAGTTTTTCTCGCACCTCCCTTGGCAAGTGCTAAGGCCTCTGATCCCATCTCCACTGATGGCTGATAGATAGAAGTGGGCTAAAAGGTAATGAGATTTGCTTTTCTGGAGCACTCAATTCCATCTAAAAGTGCCAGAAGGTACCCTCCTGACACCTTTGCGAGAGAGACTGTATCATTTTCCCCCCAGTTTCCTGCAAAATAAATTGAGGATCAAAAAGGTTAAACTACTTGCCCATGGATTCATACAGAAGCCTGGGGCACAGCCAGGATTAGAATATGAACTTCCTCACTCCCACGCTCTGTTTTGCCACAAGACCATTCTACACTTGGTAAACATCAGATTTGTAACTCAGCCATAGAGAAAATACTGCAGTAAGGTGATTTGTGCTTTTCCATCTCACAGTATGAGCAAGGAAGCTCTCAAGCCAAAGAAATGACAGTATTTTATATAAGGAAGAAACACAAATCCTTATTTTTTTTCAGTCCTTCAGTGCTCTGGGATTATCAAGTACTGCTCATTTATAGATCATATAAAATTATGTGTGTTGGATGATTAAATAATTGAAAAATTCATAAACTCCAACTGTAGGGCTCATAGTGTTTAAAATGGCAAAGTCTATGCCTAAATTATTGCAAAATTGAACTATTAGGTTTAAAAATATTAGTGTTGTTGCTGTATTATTTTTTCCTCTGGCCTATTAGTCTCTGATATTTCCCTTTAATATCTCAAAATATTTTTTTTTAAATTCAATCCCTTATTTAAATTCTACATTTTCCCCTGTAAACTATGGCATTGTTTCTCTCTCCTTGTCAAAGTAGAAAGAGGCTATGCATATCCTTTTCCTCCTATGGCATAAAGAAATTGTTTTGCATTGTTTAGCTTATTTTTTTTAATGTGCCATCTAAACCAACATCAAAATCCAAAGAGCACAGCATATAACCAGTATGCTCCAGATTTCTCAAACTGCTCTGAAACCAAATATTTGCTCTAAAAGGAAAAGCCCAAGTCATCCTTTTCATTAGAAAGTCAATATTTTATGGAAAAATGAGATGCTGAGAAATGCATTTCACAAATTGAACTTATTTCCCTGTTATTTTTTGTATGTTTTATCTGAATTGTAATGAAAGCTAATTCTATACTGTCCTTTAATTATTTCATAGTGAATTCAAAGAAAAGAATGGTAGAAAATCCACTAAAGAAAATATAAATAATTTTTAGCAATTGGAATATACAAATAGTATTTAAGAAAGTGAAGTGCATATTACTTGTTTTCATTTTAAGTTCAATTTAAGAATCTTGGTTGTCCTCCAGTGACTTCCTTTGCCAGTGTTTATTGTGAGTTGCTGCAGCTGCATGCTGTGAGAGAAGTACTAAACCACAAACTGGGAACTTCATCTAGATGCATAGTCCGAGGCATTCTGTTTCACTTATTAATCATTTTGGGGCATGGAGTAAAAATTATGAAGTATAATGGAGAGGATTTTTTGTTTTCCAGGCAAATAATGACCTACTCATGAGCTCCCAATAATGTGCATGTATTATTGTGAGAATGGAATTAAAACTTATAATTCTTTGTGGGGATGCAAAATTATCAAAGGCATAAAATGTCACAAAACAAGGCAGAACCTCATGAAACAGATTATGCAAAACCAATTTGGTAATTTACCTTCAAAATGCAAGGAATTTCTCTGAGATATTCTTTTAAGCATTTCAATATGGTGCTTTGGGTGAACAAATTGGTTAACATGGAGGAGTTAGGAACTAGTACAGAAGTTGGGCAAAGAGTAAAAGAAAGGCAGAAAATAGTTGAAGATACTGAAGGAAGCTTACCAGTAACATTTCTGGAAACTAGCTAACACTTGTTTCAGTGACCTTGCTGCAAAAAGATAGCTTGTTTTAATGGAATTTACTGAAGTCAAGAAATTGGGATAACACCCCCAATACAAAAGAGGTTTGGAAGACCTGATGACTTTAGAGACTTGCATTATAGTAATGAGATAAAAATTCAATCAAGCAAAGGGCAATGCCATACACTTAAGGGCTATCATTAAGAACTTATGTTATAAGCTCAAAAGATTAGAAAAGAAGAGAATCTGTGTTTACCAATAATGCTTATGAACCACAGTGATATTCTTAAAAAGGCAAAGATAATTCATACTTGTATCAAGCAAGGCATTTCCAGAAGGATCCATGGCAACTGAGTGTCTTTACATGAGGTACTGCTGGTTGCTTTTGGAGAACTGTGCAATATTTAGGATCACTCAGCAAAGAACAGGGGAAGAAAACAGCTCTTGGAGTATCAGAGAACTATGAGTCTTAGAAGAAGAATAAAACTGGGTTTGTTTGGGGTAATCTAATAAAACAGTGGCTGAATGATATTGAATTACTTTCTATAAATACACAGACAGGGAAACACCAGGGCAAGAAAGGATCTGTTTAGACTAAAGGACAGCATTGGCACAAAATCAAATGGATAGAAACTGGCCATAAATAAGTCTAGTGTGGAAATCAGAAGAAGGTTTATAGTCATTAGGAGAATGATATTCCATGTAATATATTTCCAGTAGACTTTTTGCTTCTCCCACTCCGTAAGTTTGTAGAAGGGATTGCAAAGAACAAATCTCTGCAAAAGCAGAGACTGGGACCCAAAGATCCAGGAGTTCCCACACTAGGTTAAATGCCCACTCCCTTCTTACTAAATAAAGGAAACATGTCACATGTGAAATGTCATGCCACAAACCAAAATACATTGAATCTCTTAATGGGCCAAAACGGGTTAATGGGTCAAAATGTGAAGGGGAGCAACTAAATAAAAAACAAATATTTAGTGAAAAGATAAAGATGCCCAGCTGCAAAATGCTTTTTAAATTTCCCTCTTAATTAAAGAGATTATGCAGAAAGGCAAATCCTGCTGTGTAACCTGTTTAAAAAATACCCAATGATGTAAAGTTCCTACATGACTCCTTTAAACTTTATTAGAGAGTTTTGCCAGCCTAGAAAAGGATGCTGCCTGAACCTTTAGACCATTATTTATTTATTTGTGCTTGGATTTATGTCAAAGTTAGACAGGAAGAAACACTAAACTTTTTACTGTAATAAACCTTGTCGTTTGACTTCCATTATAAACAATGTGAACTAAAAATGCCTGGAGGCACTATACCTTGTGCATCTGGCATTTATACAGCAGATTACCAGCACTCTCACTGACCTTGGCAGCTCTGCAGGGGACACAGTGTATATTCATTGAGCTGAGTTGATTTAAAAAATCTCTTGCCTGTGCACATCCGTATCAGGGTGAGGCTCAACTTCTCTCCATCATTGTGTCAAAGGGATTCATGTGAAGTTCATCATGCTTTCAGCAAAGTACATTTGGGAAGGTGTGAAATCAGATGGTGAGTGTATTTAAAAGCCCACTGTTCCAAACCCCTTCAGCTCTTACATGTGTATGCAACCCAACGTGTTCAGTGCAAATAAAAAATGTATTTGTTACATACATTCGAGGTCCTATGAGATTAGAGAGTATAAACCTTAAGGGCCAAGATTTCCATAGACTGTTTGTAATTGTGTGCAATATCTGTACACAAGGAACTTTCTACTTACATGTTCTGCAGAAAAGTCATCTGTAGCACTTCAAAGGAATAAAGTTTGAAAAGCAGGCCACTGCCATCACACATGCTGGATGGCAATCAAAGGCCGACTACCATGAAAGGTTTGGAAGAACAGATGTAGCACTCAAAAGCAAACAGACGCTGTGCTTACTTTCTTTGCTCATCATTTCACTGCACCTTTACGAACCAAGTCTCCAAAAATTTCTAGCATACTAGGCACATCAAGGCCATCAGAAATACTTGAAAACCAGAGTCTGGGCTTTCCTGTAATGCCCTACTTTACCTGAAGTTATAATAGTGGTAGCTGTAGCAATTCCTAGTCTCAATTTTCCTCTCTGTTAAGTTCTACTTATAAGAAGACTTCAAATAATAAGAATGCAAAGAGTGAAAATCAATTCTTCTGGCAATTAATTTTGTTCATGTTTACTTTCAGCAAAGTTTTAAAATGCAAAACTAGTGGGTGCTTAGAACCCAAACCCTTTGGATTACTGTTGAGTAAAACATTTATTTATGAGAAATAAAGGGCCAAAATTATGAACACTCTTCTAAATATGAATTAATTTATGTCCAACGCAAATTATTACATATAGATATATTCATATGTAAGCCATTTGACATATATTAACTTTCAAAGCCTCTCAGAAGATATTTTTCATTACGCAATAAAATTAATATGTGCCAAAACATGTTATTTAGACATAATGGAGTCTCTAAAACTTATTTGGAATTCACCATTCTTAAAACAGATCTGATCACTGCACATACTGAATTTCTGAGGAGCTTTATTTCATGAACTTAAAGAAGAATCTTTTTACAGAATCTTTTCTTTCATTGAATAATGCAGTGGTCCAAAGTGCTTGCTAAGTAGGTATAGCTATCTAAACTGTGTTCTAAAAATGGCAAAAAAAAATTGCATATCCACATTTTGAAGTAGTATGTCAGTTGAAGAATGAACACATTTTCTGAGGAGTGTTTACCAACAATTATTCTTACTTTTTTATTTTTTTTCAAGATTTGTCATAGATATTTTGTCACAAGCAGAAATACCCAAACTCAACATTCTGTAGCTATATTCTTGCAGTAGAAAAATACAAACTAACCTCTCTTCAAGTCCCACCAAGAGAAAAAAATGAGAAAATGTTGCCTTTTCATTTACCACATCATTTCAGCAGTCAAAAATTTATCAAAATATTCCCTAAAACTAATTAACCAATTGAAATTAATAGCAGCCCTTAGTATTTCACTAATTTAAGCAGGCTTTGTTCATTTGACATATTTAATTTTGGCTGCCAAGTACAAAATGAGCTTCCTAGTCATTTAATTACCTGAAATTATGAGTATCTTCCTGATAGAGAATGCCAGTTAGATAGTCAGGGCAGAACTTTTGGCTTTTATTCCAGAGTTTTTGTGTTGCTGATGTGGCACAAAGCTGACCCATTTGTTTCAGTTCCCAGTCCTCAGCCTTTCTAAAAAGTATTCTTGAGGGGAGAAGCATAAGAGCAAAATGGGGATTGGAAAAGATTGAATGCCATGTGCAATGACCCAGTTGATCCTTGTCCATGAATGCAACATTGTAAATTAGAGTATCCTAAAAATAATCCTAAATTATGGAGCAGATTTTCTTCACTAAACAGGAATTATAAAATCATAGGAAAATGGCTGAAAAGAACCCTCCCCCTAGACTTTTTAGGTACTTTTAAAGAATTAATTCTCTGCTGACACCAGTATAAGCATTCAAAATATCGTATTTCCCACACATTTAAAAGCGTAAAAAAATGAATGCGTCTTTTTAAAAAATTATTTCCTATTTAATGACAAGGAGTGCAGGGTTATTTGAAGAAAGGGTATATTTCAGTTCTCCCTTTGGAGTAATATTTTCTACTAAGTTAACAAGTCAAATAGTCTCCTATTTTTCTACTAGAACTAGGCCTGTCATGCTTATTGACATGAAGGGATTAGAGCCTGTGTAGGGGAGTTATTGTAGAGTATAGCAATGTCAATTAGCATGTACATTAACACTTAAAGGGCCTGCAGAAGAAACAAGGCATTCTCTGCTGTATTGGTGTTTCTTTCTGTACTGCAACAGCTCCTTCAGGTCACACAGTGACACAGCATCCTATATATAATGCAAGGACAGACAAGGAGACATTGTTTCCCTCTGTCTTGTTATTTCAAGTAAAACGTTCGTTCTTGGAAGAACGTTTATACCATTTCACTTATCTCTCCAACATATGAAATTTCAAGAGATGCTTACTCATTTTTCCTATGTATTTCTGAGTGTATTCATGGTAGGTGCTTTGAACTTGAGCACTTTTGCAAGTTCAAAACACCTGTCTCATGCAACTTGATATGTAATTAATCACACTAGAGTAGGATTATATGTTTAACATTTTCTCTGTATTTTGGAAAAAAATCACACTCTCCAGAGGTTGCTCCATTTTCAATGTAGTAATGTATAAAGGAACTTTCCATCAGCAAACATGTTTGAGCAGATATAAATTTCTTTACAGCATTTCATTGACTTCAGAACACAGGAATAAACCCCAGCCAAACAACAAAAACCCCTACAAATTTGTTTCTGCTAATGAAACAAAGTAACTTGCTTTATAGAAGTTTTTGAGGGGTAAAAATTAATGAATGTGTGCTAAAATATATTCATGGTAAAGCTCTGATTTAGTTTAGGATGGCTGACACATGATACACATTCACAGCAGAGAGAAAGAAAATGTAATGAATATTAGCGGGGAAAAAAACCAGCAAGTGAAACCCTTGAAGATTATTCCTTTTTTTTTTCCTGCAGAAAATCTAAGCACCAGCTACTGCTCAGAGGAAGCTCTGCAGCAAATCAGGGTGAACTTCAATGCTCTGCCGTAGCGGACACTCTGCATGGGATTCATCTGAACACAGAGGCTTTTAGTCCCACAAAAAAAAAAAATAGGCATTTCTGTGCTGAAAATCCTATCTTTTGAACTAAGCAGCCACATTTGGCCAGATGAATCATGCAATAAAAATGCCTGTCTCTCTGCACTGTGCTGCTCTCTTCCAGAGTCTAGGCAGATGTCCGTGCTGTACTTTCTGACTTTTCTGTGATAAGAATCCCATCCTAGTTACCACCTCAGCATTAGTGGCTGAGCACACCTGCAACTTACAGTGCTCCCTTACCCTGGTAGTAATTTAGCTCTATATTCTTGGGCAGCTGTGCACAAAATACTCCTTATGATGACCTTTCTGAGCCCATGGGTACTGTAGCTGACTCAGTCTCTGTGGTCAGGCGAATTCTGTGAGACTCAACAAGTCTATATGGGAAGAATACTTACAGACTAGATAGTGGTATATCATTTCCAGTGTAGAAGAATAAGAAAAATTAAAAGTTAAGATCTTCAGGAAAAACAGAAGAGGGAATTCAGTAAAAAAAAAAAATAAAACCACATTTAAAAGGCTCAGAAAATGCTTCAGCTCAGTCCATAGCAAATAACAGAAAATTACAGTGTAAGGTGGAAAACTATAAATAATTTTGGTGACTTTTATAAACCACAGACCTTCTCATTTGTACTCTGCAAAGAAATCATCACAAGGCTGACATGTAGAATCCTTCTATGGGTGCCATGAGCTCTCACTAATCACCATTTCTCTATAGGTATTAACTGCACTTCTCATATTCTCCTTTGAACTCTGTGTTCAAGAGGATACTACTCAGCCTGGTTTTTTAATTATTTTTCACATACTTCACTCAATCTTTTTCCTCTCTCATTCTTCACAGAAATTGATAAAAATGATAAATTGACCTTTTTCTTTGACTCAAATATAGGAACTTCCTGATACTGCTGATATAGCCCTTTGTCTTCTCTCCTGTTTTAGTTCCACTTGTGCTATGGACACTAATTGAGATGGAAGAGCACAGCTGTTCATTAAAACACAACATGTACAGCAACTAAGTCTCCTAAAGGAGTCATTCCTTCAATCTGTTGCAATATGTATGGCTCTGCATATATTTATATAGAGAAAAAAATAAAAACAATAAAGGCCACTAGTCTAAGGGTACTAAATTTTGCTAGGAAAATTAAATTAATTTATAATTTCCATATGGTAATTTCTATCAAAATTACACTGGAAGGCATTCTCCTAGATAACAATGGCAATTCAGAGAGAAATATACAACAAATGAACTATGCAACAACAGCTGCAAGCAGTTTATACATCAAACATATATTTTGATGGAGCATCTTCTCAAGAATTTCTCACTTTGGCAGCGCCAGCTGAGTATGCTCTCTCCAGCAGCAACCCAAACCAGAAGAGCAGAGGGGAAGTAAGAACTAGTAACCACTGTTTCTCCCAACTAATCCCCTAGACTTCAAAAGTTTTTAGCTCAGGCCATTTCCTGAATCATAGAGAGTTTGTCTGTTCAGTAGCCTACAATGGATATTTCTTCAAATTTTCCAGTATCCCATGAAACCATGTATCCACAAAATCTTTTGGTGAGGAGCTTGTCAGGTCTGCTATCTAAAAATCAGGCAACTGTGAATGCACCACTTGGGAGGTAGAATCAGGACAGAATAGTAAGGCAAAATTAACTAAGCACCATCCATCTTTAATTTTTATACCATATACCCAAAAAAAAAAAAAGTTTTTTGCAAAACTGTTGCACTTTCAGATACAACCTACTTATGAAATATTTATTCTGCAGCAGTGTACAGACTGCTGAAAAATTTCTGCTTCTCTCTCCAAATGGCTCCTTTGCATTACTACTAACAGTCATTCTGTGAAGCTTTGTCTCTTTTTGGATAGATGTAATCATTTGATGTTAGAGTCAATGCCATTTGTCCAGGACTTTGCAATCGCTGTGACACTTCTCAGCTTGTTTGCTTAGTTTTGGCAGTTACCATAGGTGGAACTTTAATTTCACTCCTCATCCCGGTAAACTACTTCTTGCATCCTTTTTCAAGACTTGTCCATTGAGACTATTTATTTTCCTTTGAAGAGCAACAAAATTGTGTTTTAACAATTTGTAACCTGTAGGAGGGGCGACCTACCAAATCAAAGTTTTAGGCCTGAACTGTACCTTTTTAGGTCAGCTTTGCTGTTTGCTGGGATCTTTTTTCATTTTGAATCCTTTTACTTGCAAGAGAATCTACAGCTTATAAATCATTCTTCAGAAATATCCACAGCAGTATCTAACAGAAAAGTAGAGAGCTTAGTGTTTCAATTTTAAAAGGAAACCTTTTCAGAAGGATACTATAAGAGCTAGTAGAAGAAATGATGAATCACTTCAAATTATTTTTTTAAGAATAACAACTTAAAGACATTTTTAAGAAATGATGAGAGCATAATGCTCTAATTTCCTGAATGAGTGGTAAATTGTCAATAGCTTTCACTTTAATAAATATTATTTTTTACTCACATTAAGTTTAAGTCTCAGATGCCTAGGCTTCAAGGACTATAGTCTGAGGAAGAACACAGAGGCAGTGCCTTTGCATCTTAATTATAGCAGCCCTATTCTTTGCAGCACTGAGCCAAGCTACACCCAGAGGATGGGGAGATAAATGTGGGAGCTGTAAGGTTGACGTCTAATATCTGCTACTGAAGATTTGGGATTTGATTTAGTGCCTCTATTGGAAGGTTTGAAAAAAACAGGTCTTCCATCTTCTTTTAATAAATTCATTTTCAGACCTGCAATTTACCTTTTTGGCAGTTTTACGATTCAGAACAATGGGCCTTTTTTTAGTTGTGTAATTTTTTTGGGCTGTTTCTGTTTTCTCTCACATTTATAAACAGAAAAACAGTGTTCACTAATTTGCAGAACAGGGAAGCAAGAGACATTCATAGTTCCCTAGCTGGAGAAACTTTGCCATGATTCCTGAGTGCAAAAAGGCTTGGAGACTATTTGACAATTTTTATCAGTGATAAAATGATACTTGTAAATTACCAGATGACATTATATTAGCTCCATGTACACCTGCTCTACTGGAATTTCTGAAAAGTAAAAATTCTGAGGCGACATAATAACTCCTAGCAGAAGGGAAAAGAGATTTTCTCCAAGAAGGAAAAGAATACCATGATAATGCAACTTTGCTTTTATTTTCTATTAACCTTAAAATAAAAGGCTGTGAGGGCAGGAAGGGAGGGAGTGGGCAGGAAGTTCTTAAAAGGACATATATGAAGTTTGGAGTCTAGTGTTCCTATGAATCTGAGACCTGACAAACTCGGGATACCAAGGATTAGCCAAATTTGTAGAAGGCCAACATAGACAAACAACAGATTATGTGATGACAGACCACATGGAAGAGTGTGGTGGCTGCTGTGCACAAAGACAACAGGATTACATGTTCACCACCCCTTAGGGGACTTTTTGAGCTTGCACCAAGAGACCATTGGTGCTTCAGTGTGACCTTCTGCTTCTGTTGGCCTCACTTTTCATTTGGCCTCCTCATTGTGGCTTCCACTGGTTAACTGTGAGTGAATGTGAACGATGACGAAACAAATAAATGTACCATGCAAACAGTTATCTGGTATCAACACCGACAGCAAGATTATTTTAATAACATAATCTTAATAAAAAAATGACTGTTCTGATAAATCCTGGTTATGATCTGCCCTGCTGTTTCAAGAATGTGTTTGGGGGAAAAGGAGGTGACAATAGCTGCCCAACTCCTCTGCATACATGCACTGCATCCTGGCTGGTGGTTGTTTTGGGTAATATATATGTTGTAATTGCATATTCTTAAAGAAAGGTATATTCTAACTCAGAAAATTAAAAAGAGTGAGTAAGCTTTTGGTCAAACACAACAGTTTCTGTATTGTACTGACTTGTCACAAATCTGGATTGCTTGAACACCTGGGTCAACCAGCTTTTAAATAAATTTTTAATTGCTTTTAAATAATCTATAAAGGAGGAAGAAGATAATCTGTATCCTATACAGATATAGATAGAATCACACAATCTGTCCTCTGTGAACGAAAAGAAAATAAACTGCCGAGATAGATGCAGTGATTCACTTGCTTGTATCACCATAAAACTGAAATAGCATCCTAGTAAATCAGTCCTGCTATCTACGCAAACCAAAGTAGATATTCTGTGCTCCATGTTCCATTTATTTGGTAGGAAGCAGCTGCTGGAAATGTCCCTTGGTGAGAAACCAATTCCAGCTCTAGCTCCATGATGCTTTTGGTCCTTGCTTGCACATAGATCTAGACAGGGTCACAGAGTATGACTGATCCATATACACATACCTGCTCTGACATCACTCTTTCTTGCCACTCATACTATAGATAGAATGAGTAAGGCAATAGTATGACAGAGACTTACAGGCTTTTTCTTTAGGGAACATACCTTCTGTTGTCATTACATTGCAAGACATTACATTCCATATTACTAGAGTTTCATACCTCCTTGATGCTTCTTATAGGCAGCTCCTCTAAGCACTGACTCTTCCTTATCCTCACAGTAGCCAACTGACTCCAGTTCCCCCTCAAGCAACCAATCCACTCTTCTATAACACTCTTCAGATTGGCTACAGGTGTGGCCTGTTAACATCAGGCCTGCTCTTAATCCTTAATAATTGGCTCAGCTGCAACTCTTTAGGGGGTTTACTTTCTATACTACCTTTATTTACTTATGTTCTATCCCCCTACAACCTTCCGTGCATCTAGGACTAGTGACAAGAAAAAAAGACGGGTAAGTCCTTATTGAGGTTGCTTACAGGTTAATGTAAAGATGGTGGATTTAGCTACATTGTATCTTTATTATTATTTAGATCCTTTTCTGCAGATTGTAGGAAGAATTTTGGAATGATGCTGTGTTAAGCACTTATTTAAGTAGTTAAATGACAGCATTATTCACATAATAAAACATTTGTATTCAGTTATTTCAAATTTCCTCCGAATTAAGTACATCAAGGGAAGCACAACTGCTTTTGTATTTGCATTAAATTTTGTTGATTTACAGTTAGAATAAGGGTTGTATTCTTGTTCTTTTGATTCTTGCTGTCAACATCCTTTTCAGTAAATGGAAGTCCCATAGGGTACATTGCCCTTCCTTTTCACGCATTTGTCTAAATCCAGTAAGAATAGAAGAAACATTTAAGCTTTTAAAGAAAAAACCACACAAAAATAAAATGAAATTAAAAAAAAAAAAAAAAAACAAAAAACAGAAAGCACCAAAACACCTCACTACAAACAGTATCATTAGGACAATTAAGGTTTTAGCCTCCACTCAGCATGCATACATTACTCTGATTAACGTTATCAGGAAATGCAGGCTCACAGACTGGAGAATAGGTCCCTTAACTCAGAAGAGAGAATTACTCTTGTATCTGAATGTGTCCTTTTAAAAAATGACCCTTAAGTTTATCCCACAGCAACTATTTTCCCTTTTACTGTATATTTGAAACTATTTTAGTTTGAAGTGCTGTCAGGAAACTAAAATCTTGTTATAGAATTCCCCACAGAGTTTGAACCACATGTTTAAAGGAGCACTTGCTATTAATTGCAAGATATGTGGAAATAAATTCTGTGATACCCATCTCACAGATGGAAAGGGCCCTATGTGGATGTAACAGGGAACAGAGTCTATCCAATTTTTTCTACTTAATGCAATACCATATAGGAGTGGCTTTGGAGAGAGAGAAAACAGAAGAGGAATTGGAAACTCATTTTGTCCCCTTGTTTCTTTTAAATGTCATTATGACTAATGGTCTATGGATGATTTCCAGGTCTACATTCTGCAGTAACAATTAGAAAAATAGAAACTTCTATATGCAGATATGATATCTAGTTAAAAAAAAAAAAAAACACAAAAATGCCACCACCAAAAAAACCCCAAAACCAAACAACCCAAACCTCACAGAAGCTTTACAGATCCTTACTTCTGTTCCAATTTTTCACATTGTATATGGGAGGAAACCTATTTTAGCAAGATATTTACTGAAAAAATCTCAAGACTTATTTCATTAACTCATGTTCCTCATATCAGCTGACAATGAAAATATTCAAGGTTTTGTTTTTTCAGCTCTTTGGATGGACAAAATATTATACCTCCCTCACAGTTATGCCATCATGCAGAGCTACTTTCAAAGCAAGTTTAAAAAAGATATCTTGCACTGGCAATTAAAATAAATGGCTCTGTTTAGCTAACAGATAGATACTGAACCACAATGTCTTTTTCCAACAGAATTCAGACTTGTTCCTAACTTACTGTACAACTAACTTAAAGGCCATCAAGTAGTTTCCTCCTATGTATGCTAGAGATTGTCCATTGATTGGATACAGATGCTGTAATTCACTTGTGTATATATACAGTTCAATATCTCTTGTATTCCTCTGTGTGAAGTCTCTTATCTCTTCACTAAAATATAGATGTGTTTAATCCTGGTAGAATGTGTTTCTTCTGGAAAGTTTACTGAGAATGGAAAGTAATTAAATAATTGGTGTGTGGCCTAAGAAGGTTAATGCTCTTCATTATTCTTACAGAAAAAAAAAATCTACTTAGGTCGACTGGAGTATTTTAGTTGGCTTCACAGACTTTTATGGCCAAAATGAATCATTAAAGCTTCTACTCTGAATGCCTTCATATTACATTTCATCCAATTAGCTTTCCAGTGCATTCAGTAACCTGTTTTGGCTAAAGCTTATCTTTCAAAAAGGCATCCAACCTTGATTTTATAACCTTAGAAGTTGAAGGACTAGTCACATCGATACGTGTGTTGTTTCAGAGATTAAAATCTGTGAGAAAATGACATTTGCAAATTTATGCTTTTCAAGCATCAATTCCCTTGATTTATGTTTCTAGAAACTGACTGGTTTTTTTCTTATCATTGATAAGTTTTAGCCTTTTACAATCCATTATCTCCCTTGGAAACTTATCCATGAAAACACCTAATTTTTCAGTTCTCCTTTTAACAAACAAAACATCTTTCTCTGTCTTCATTAATCCCCAGCTAATTCTAGTTAATTAGAAGCTACCTTAAACTACTTCCTCTAGTTTAGAATCACATTGCTGTAGAAGGCAAAAAATATCTAATTTTTTTTCCTCCACAGTTTTTAACATAGATTTAGAAACCGTGGCAAAAGAGCAGATTGCAGCTGACAGTCACATTCAGATGTAGATTTACCTAAATGTATCCTGAATATGAGTCATTCTTTCCTAATCTATACATCTAAAATTAATTTTGCCCTTTTAATATACCACCACACAGGACAGTTTCTTGTCTGCCATAACCACCTCTTGGAATTGTTACTTTCCAGAGCTGCAGCCCCTCCTTCTGTACTAATAGCGGCATACTTCAGATTTAGATTCAGTGATTTAGACCTATGCAAATATGATTCTAACTTATGGTACTGCTATGCATTTCAAGCTTTTTCTACTGATCTTCAGCTGTCTCTTTCTTCATTTAATGTTGAACTGCTGCACAGTGTGCTAACAAGGCACTAGTACCTAACACTAGCTCCTTTTCACTCTGCACAGAGTTAAATAGAAGATAAGGGCTAGTGACTGGCACGGGTGAGCTCCAAGCTAGTAAGCCTGTACATTTGACTGAAAAGAGTAGGAAGTGCTGCAATAGAAGATATATTACATCATTCTCAAATGCAGCTATGCCAGCAACAGCAGCTGGGAAGAGTATGGGGTTCTAATTACAGATTGCATCAATCTCTGTGAACAGAAGCAAATCTCCTTCCTAAGTTTCAGGGTTGCAGCTTGCTTGGAGAGGCATAATGAGTTAGGATTAAATGTTCACTTACAATAGGATGACATTGTAGGATGTAAGCAGATGTTGCATGCAAGAGCTTTAATGATGTATATTTCAGTGCACCAAAACTTCAAACTTCTAAAATTAAGTCTTTATAAACCCAACTCTAAGTGTAAGGATCCCTGCATTTATTTTGGGATGCAGAATCAGTGATTGGAAGGATGCTCTCTGTGCATGTTAAAGAAGATTATAAACCAGCTGGAAACTTCTTAAAAGAAATATTGGAAGAAGGTGACAATAAATATTTAAATATGAATAGAAATGGTGTCTTTACAATGCTAAAATTCAAAGATTACCAGACAATACAGAGGAGCAAACATATTATATTATTTCTCCCATCACAGCATTAATCCCCAAAGATTCCAAATTAAGGTAGCACTGTACTAGTCTGTTCAACTGGGACTGTTACTAACAATGCAATTGTAGTTTTGGGACATTAACGACACATTATTATACAAATCTGACTTCAAAGTGCACATATTAAAGGTCAAGAGTTGGTTTCAACCACATCTCCATTTTGTTTGGTTTTTATTCCTGTTATTATGTCTTCATCACTGCTGCTGGCTTCAGAAAAAAGCATATATTTCTTACTTCATCAGGAAGATTATTAAGCAAAAAAGGACCCCCTGAAAGCCTCTTTAAAGGTTTAGTGAGAAATAGTTGCTAGATAGATTACCTCTGCATCATCTGTACCATGAAACCAGTTGCATATTGATGCACTCATTCTCCCCTCTGGTGCTTGAAAACCTACATCAAAACACAGGACTTTTCAGGTGTGTAGAAATCTAAGCAGAATTACAATAATGGTGACAAGGGAATTATTTAGAGGCAGAAGACTAGATACCTAGGCCCAAGCTTCTGCTTCAAATAGATGGCAAACCTGAGGGACCCTTACATCAGAAGATCGTTAGAGTCAACACATCTGAGCTTCCTCTGATCCCCAGGTAGCAATTCTTCCAAGAGCATCCTCTCATAGCAGGACACACTGCTACACAGCACCAGCCTGGAAAGGAGTCTGAGACTTAGGGCTGCCTGGCACTGAGTGTGGCCTTCAGAACCAGGCAGCTGCAACCAGACACTGACACACCCTTCCCCTTATGACAAGAAAAGGTCTAGTGCAAGACTACTGACAGTGTCAACTGCCTGCAAAAACATTGTTTGGATTTTCAAATGAGATGGTTCTAGAAGACAAATGAAATGCAAGGACTAGAAGGCCAAAATAATTCCCCTTCTCCTGTTTGATGAAAAGGAGTTAAAAAGGGATCTGAAACCATGTTTGTTTGATATTCCTAATCATTCCTCATAGAGCAGATATCTATGAGCAGAAAATAGCATCTTGCTTAATACGGTTTTTTTTATTGCTAACAATAAAGAGAATCATGAATCTACAAAATTTTAAAATGGCAAATAAAGCTTTTTAAATATTCTTTATGGAACTACTTAGCTAAATTTTGTGGTAAAACCCATGGTGCTCTATAGAAACATGTCCAAAATAAAAGAAGTGCAGATAAATCATGAGCACTATCAACAACTGCTGCTTTCTTCAGCAATTACAGTGCTTCAGAACAGACTTTTGCTTCCACATTCCTCTTCTAGTGAGATAACATCCATATATTCATCCTTATGAATGCACTGCCTTGAATACCATTCATGTCAATAAGGAGTTTTTAATGAGTGTTGGTGTCAGGGAGCAGCAGGAGCTGCTATGTGAAGGAGGAGGATGAGCAGGATGTGAGGGGGACTCCAGGACAGACTGAGCTCATTGACAGACATCACCCTGGAACAAGCTGAGCAGGCCAGCAGGGCAGGGCTGTCACTGCAGTGCATCCTATCAACAGTCCAGTGGCAATGAGACAAACATGACGTGATGAGTTGGGTAGGTCCAAGTTCAACTCAGCACAGCAAGTTCAGCCAACATCAGCTGAGGACAAGGCTCAGACACATCGAAATCTTAGCTCAGCAACAACTGCAGGCTGAGCAGAAAAGGGGTGCCCAGGCCCATGTGTGGAAGAGGGTGCCAGCGGATCCCAGGTGAGGCTAGTCAGAAACACTATGCACCACTGATGCCCTTGGGGCATTGACACAGAGATCCTCTTTTCTTTTTTCTTTTTTTTTTTTTGTAAATGCTAAGTAAGCTGCTTCTGGCATGTACTTATAATTACTTTTCTTATATTTTGACAGACATGTACAGCTGTGCTCTTCAAGTACTTAAAATTCTTATTAACATGGGTTTTTTCATTTCAAAAAGAGCAATATGCAATACCTATTCATAAATAAATATGAAATTGGGTCATATTAGTTCAGTGACAGCAGTTTAATTGTGCTTCAAACCTTCCTACACAAAATTAGCTGGAAAATAAGAAGGAAAATTCTCTAAGTGGTTTCCTGGGATCTATGTACAGAAGGTGGAGGGTTTCTTAGCCACCCACAACAAAGACCGAATTACTGAGCCACAAAGTCTCCAGGAACTACAAACAGTCCAGTGCTTTCTGAGGGATCCTCTCTCCCTGCTCGCCATTTGTATGCACACACCTGCTTCCAGCAGCGTGGCTCCATCCCTACAGGCACTTCCCAGGCACAGTATGTTATTTTCATTGCTGTGGCATGGAGAGCTTGAATTTAACACTGAGATTACTTTTATTTAAACACTGCACAACTCAAGCAGTGAGAGTTTGGCTTCAACTGCAGACCAGAGCCTCGGGCTTCGAAAATAGAAGCCAAACTTTGTTCTCTGTAGCTTCAACCCACTTCCTAGCTGAAAAATAGCAACTACTGCATGAAGAACCTGTACAGAAGTTGTGTAGCTTCACAAAGATAGATTTTATTGAGAAAAGTCACTGCATAGAAAAAAATCTTACTATTACTGAATAAACATGGTGACAAAGAGCAAGGACATTTAGCTAAATGTAGAGCACAGATTCAAAATCCCTCACCTTACACTGCTGATTATGTCTATTTTAGGACCATAGTTGCCAACAGAGAAAGACATTTCCACAGATAAGTTAGAACACTAGTGGCCTTGAGTGTGTTTTTTGTCTGCTGCCCATACAAAAATCTAAGTGACTAAGAGGTCTACGCTAGGTGATTTAATCAGAGCCTAGAACAGCAACTGGTAGAAATATCATTTCTGCAAATGTTTCCTTTTTTTCCACCCGTGTGCTGAGTTTAGAATAAGGTACTCCTTTTTTACCAATATTTCACTTGGATGATTATTCTTTCCCATATTAAGGCTGCTCAGGAGTTTGTCATCTGACAAACACCAGTTTCTCTATGGTGGCGAACGGTACTGGGAAGAGATACAGCTGGTGGGATAGGGATCATTTGGTTAGTCTAGCCCTAGTTGTTGTGAACCCAAGAGCTTGGAGGGATCTGAATTGTCTTGTATTTATTCTTCTACATTTTCTCAGCATAGTAGCAACAAAATGCATAATACTGCCTTGAAAGAAAATTTTATTTTTTACTTCTTCTCCTAGACAAGTAATTTATCTAACAAACACTACTTTTCTTTGTTCTCCCACTTAATTACCCCTCTTGGAGTCTTATTTCCTATTTTGTTTCACAGGCACGCCCACCTTCCTTTGATGTTTGCTGCTCCGTGGTCACCCTTCTTGAAGAGCACTTTTTCCCCTGCCACCCATTTATTCTTATCTCACCAACCAAAGTATGCATTTTCATTTGTGTTTGCTTTGGCATACTTGCTTTTTAGTTTTATATCTAAATACAATTTTTCTCACTTCCTGTCTTTAAAGATTCAGTTGACACAGAGAAAGCACAAGTTTCATTATACCTGATTTCTAATGCTTCTTTTGGATTACTTATGTCAGACCTTTGAAATCAGTTAATCCAATACCCCTCAAGTCAAGTAGGTTTACTCTTCTCCTGACTGATTTTATCATCTTGTCAGTATAATAAATGTACTGCCTGGTTGCTCAGTCAACATCTCAATTGGAAATACTATTCTTATATCCCAATCATTTCAAATTAAAATTGTACCAAAAGATGGCCTATAAGTACTGGGCTCACTTACACTGCTTTACTCATATCTGAAAAGGAAAAACAATGACCATGTGAAAGCTCTTGCTTTTCTGAATTAAAGTGAAAGACTGACATGGTAATGGCCAGACAAAAGCTACTGCCTGTGCTGCCTTCCTTTCCCATTCCAAGGTAATATTGCTTCAAAAAAACAGTGCTGTTGGTGTACTTCATCTTTAATTTAGACTTCCCTAGAATTTGTCAGCTTAAACCAGAGACTTAACACTATTTTCATGCAGCTTTTTTGTACTTAATGACAGACAATCCATTCTGCTGTGGAGCAGTAAACAAGCTCACTGCAAGATGCCAATTGGGAATCACAATGGGAAATAACTGATCTCCTGAGTGATATTAGCTAAAATGGTGTCTCCTACAGCCAACCTTGAGACTTGGTAAAGCATTGTTGTGTGAGAGTTTAACTCACACTTAATATATGATGGAACAAAAAAAACCATACATTATCAGATAATACAGAGGCATTTTTAACAATTTTTGTTTGTTGAGAGGCGCTTAAAATTAGCAATCATATATATCTGTCAAGAGATGTCTGTGTATTAACAGTTCACACGTGCATGTATGTGTGAGAATGAAGCTTAAAGGACGTTAAAAGCAACTTGAAATTTCACCTCTTCTTTTTTTTTTTTTTTGCTACTAATACTGAATTAGTACTGAAGTTGGTTATTTTAGGCAAAAATACATGGAGTCAAATTCACCTTTTTTCTACATGTCTGTGGGGTGCTATACCTCATGCCAAAACAAAAAAATTGTAAATTTGAAATAGCTAGCAAGGGATTGGGATTAGTGGTGGTGTTGAGTTTCTGACTATTTTGATTTATAGAAATAGTAGAAAGCCTTTAAAAAGTGCTGATGATATTTGAAAGTAACTTTAGTGAAACACTTTCATTACACAGCAGTAAGATTGAAGAAGAGTAACTTTAGGAAAAGCCATCTCTTTACAACTATAAAATACTTGACTCAAAAAATACAAATAAAATACTTCTCTCAAAAAAACAAAACAAAAAAACCCAAAAAACCAAAAGAAGAAAAAAAACACCCCACCATGACATTGTAATATAAGCTCAGCTCTAAGTCTAACTGGGGTTCTGATTTTGTTTGGTGGTGAAAAAGTATGAGATAGAGGACTTATTTTAAGCTTAACAGCTAAGAAAGTAAGGATAATGCACCATCCGTAAGTTATTTTTAACTTATTCAGGTCATGGAGAAGGTAAAAGAAATTGTGACAAAGAAAAATTATATAAAGGGAACCATGACTCAGGATGCCTGAAAAATACCTTCTTCCTTTAAGCAGATTAGTTGGAGCCACATGTTCAGAATCTAATGATTGTTCTTTTGCGAGCAGATAAGGAAAAACTTGCTGTTCTCAGTTGCTTAAAGTTATCCCAAATGTTCCTGAACAAAGTGTGATTGTATTCAGTGGGAAAGAAAAATGCAAGGAAAATAAAGGAACTCCAATAGGGAGAAAATAAGAATTATCAACATTAGCAATCCAAGTCTCTCCCAGTGTCCTATTTCACACAGTCAGGATGCTGTAACTGGAGAGATATCAGCTTACACCAGTCAGCATTACTTCATTTTCTCTTGCTACCCTCTGGCTGAGAATTTCTATCTTGTACTGTTCAAGTTGCTCTACCACCTGTCAGTGCTATCTGGATAAGTACCTTTCTTCTTCCAGTTAAAATGCATGGTGGGTCTTGCATATGAAAAGCATTTCTATTTCTTGTAGGTGATCAGAGCACACATTATGTCCCGGGGTTATCAAAAAACCCCTACAAACATGCCCAGCTGTTCCACAGCTCAGGTGATGCTTAAAGTTGCACAGTATGTGCTTCAGTTATTGCTGTGTTAAATTTTTTCTTTGACTGGGAAACTTTTATCAGGGAAAGCTATTATCTACCTTACCTCCTGAACACCACTTCCCGAAGCACAAGATTCTTTGCTGCTATTTTTACAAAGGACTTGCTACATTTTAGTTACTTGCTCTTCCCTTTTTGTGTGTATGGATAGACATAGATATACATTAAGTTCCCCCATTCATTCCGCAAATGAAAAATTAACAATAACAATTATCTCAATTTCTTACTTAATTGCCCTTATAGGCACAAATTCCTTTTTAAATAGCATTTAAACAAAATGTGCTATTTGAATACTGATATTATATATCCCCAAACCTCACTTGAGGGGAAAAATTATTGCAGAAATACTATTTCCAAACAACAAATTCACATGCTATATTCACTCTCCTAGTCCAGTTAGTTTGGAGGCAGCCTGTTCCCTAGACTTTCATGGTAGGTGGGACAACAACTTCTGTGTAAGGTCAGTACTAACTCTTACATGTCTTGAGAAAGGAAAAGGCAATGTCAGCCAAGGTAAGAAAGTCAACATATGATGGAAAAGCCCTTCCCTTCCCTTCCCTTCCCTTCCCTTCCCTTCCCTTCCCTTCCCTTCCCTTCCCTTCCCTTCCCTTCCCTTCCCTTCCCTTCCCTTCCCTTCCCTTCCCTTCCCTTCCCTTCCCTTCCCTTCCCTTCCCTTCCCTTCCCTTCCCTTCCCTTCCCTTCCCTTCCCTTCCCTTCCCTTCCCTTCCCTTCCCTTCCCTTCCCTTCCCTTCCCTTCCCTTCCCTTCCCTTCCCTTCCCTTCCCTTCCCTTCCCTTTTTTTGGTAATGCTAACGCCATGGGAAGCTGCTTCACCCAGTGCTTCATGCTGGAGCTTCATGTTAGTTGTGCAATCTGGGACTCAGACCTGTTTCAAGGAGATCTCAAAATGCAGCAAATATTGTCAGACTGTGATCATCTCATATTTTCTCTGTCTAGTGTCAGACATGATTCACTGTGTTGTAAGATGAGTAAGCTTATAAAAATAACGATATTTCCTCCACAACACAGTTTTGTTTGGCTCTATATGTGGAGTAATGGTGGGCAAGTGGGACAGTTTGCTCCAAGGCCCACCACTAGGAAGGATCAGAGAATCCAAACTTACACTATAATATATCATCATATACATAAGAGACATACAGAGGCTATATAGTTGTGAATATAGTGGAGAAAGTAAAATCTGGGCCTGCAGCTCTTTGATCCTTTGTAAATTCTTACCTTCATGGAATGGCCTCACAAAGGAGAAAAACGTGTCCTCAGACTAAAGTCTGTTGGAAGAAAATTATGGGTCAATTTAAACCAAATCAAACCAACAAACAAAAATGGAACAAAATTAAAATCCACAACCATCACGCTTTTTTTTTTTAGCATACATTGAATATTTGTAAGGGTCAGAGCAAGGGACTCTGCCTAATTTCCATAACTTCATCAGGAGTCAAGAGTGAGTTCATTGCTATCTCTCGCATCTCCTATTCTGAAAAATGTATGCTTCAGAAGAAACAGCCTAAGGAACTTGTATTCTGTGTCTCTAATTTTCTAGAATATTAACAGTGAAGCCTAAAGCAACTTGGCTCATATTGTGAACATGTTTAAAGTTAACCCAGGGCCCTAAGTGCCACCCAGAGGGGATTCTTTGAAGCCAGAAATTCTTGGCCAAAAATGCAGACTTACATTGTTCAAGCCAAGCAGTGCAGCAAAATGAGGTCAAATAATATGTACTGAGTTATTGACATTCCTGTGGTTTCTCTGTGAAAGCATTGGGTAGCATAGCCTGGCTGATAATTAAAGTTTGTACATTTTGTAGAGCTTTCCAATATCAATATGATTTTCTTTCAGATAAAGCTTGAATCAGAAGGTTAGAGGTTGTGTCCAACTTAGTTTGAACAAATCTGTCAATGTTTGTCCATGTGCAGATTAAAAGTCTTGTAATAGTGTGCCAGGTGTGTGTGTGGGGGGGGGGTTGTTTATGTTTTTCTTTTCATTGACTACAAGTCACATATTTTATAGGGAAGCTGTCTAAACTAAATCTGATATCCAGTATGACTTTGGTTTATTGCTGCTATGTGATTCAAAGAATTTTCTAACCCATGTGTTGCTTTAGCATTGGGCTTTCACAGTAACTATGGTAGAACTTTTAATTTTTCTGAACTCTCGGATGTGTGTATGAAATACTTTCTACTTGATTCTCCTCATCAGCACCCTAGCTGATTTCTCTTGAACTACTAAATAAAATGACACTCAAAAGTAGAGCAGCAAAACCATGTTTGTCATCCTCAGCAGCAAGAGGTGTTATCTCTTGCAGGTAATAAAACAAAAGTTCTTAGCAGAGAACAAATCAACAATCAAGTGCCAAGAGCTGTACCATAGGAAATAAAAGCCTCCTACATTTTAAGCAGCCTGGATGGAATCAAAAAAGATGAAAAATAAGGCAGTGGAAAAATCCCACAAAAGAGAGAAGTCAAGGCAAGAGGCACATCCAATATGATCAGTAGCAGTCATAGTACACTCATTATCTAACCAGGTATGTTTCACTGGAATCCCAAGTCATTACATGTGCAAATATTTTGCCTTTTGAAAAACTCTGAATGATCTGATAATGGGCACATGGCAGGGTATAATTGTCTCATGCTTTATTCCTGGCTTGTTTCACTGAATAGCTCAGGACGAATCACTTTTTACCCCTCACCATCATCTAAGTGTGAATAATTATAGCTATCCTACTTCACAAAGGTGGTATTAGGAACAATTTAATTGATGCCTGTGCAGTGCTTTAAGAAACTTGGGTGGGTAGATCAATGCTAAATTAGAGCAGGCAATTATATTCAGCCTGAGGGGGAGAAATCAATATCCATATGGCAAGGCAGGAGGAATACTTTCATGAGCCTCTTTTTAGTCTCCCTTACCCCACTCTCACATCCCTGTATTTTGTTTACTTCCTTGGAATTAGTTCTGGACAGCACTGGAAAAGGTGAGAGCACAGTTGCAATCCATGAGTCCATATCTGTGGGGAACCACAGCCAAAATGAGAGTTTGGAAGAGAAGGGAAGCAGTAAAAGTGCTCAGAGCTGAGCTCTTCTGTATTATACAAAATATTTACACTTCTCCACTTTTACATACACTTGGATTTTTAATCAAGTTTTATCTTTTAGGGGAGTATTATAGGTCTAGAGGAAATCTGAAAATGCTGACATTTTGGTTTTGCGTTTTATGGCAGAATCTTTTTCTTCTCCTTCCTTTGGAATAATGACTGAAACTTTTACATATTTACATTTCTGTAAAATTATTTCTTACAGTAAATGAAATAATAAATAATTCACAGTTTTTATCTTAATGGGTAAAAAGAAATTTCTTAAGATAATTTTTATGTCTATAAAAATAAATTCAACTAATAAATATTTTCAAAATATTAGATTTATCTCAAAGCAATGCTGAAACATGAAAATATTGAAATATAATTTTATAGTATTTTTCTCATTAATTATATGGGTAAAAATCCCAACAAATGTTATGAAAAAGCACACTTTTTGCAAAAAGAAACTAGTCTATAGATATATATGTGTATGTGTGTGTGTTTGTTTGTATATATAAACAAATTTATTACATTCACAGAATTTGGATGTTAATTTTGCTGTGATCTCTGCGCTACTCCAAAGGGTTCAGGGAGCTCTGTTTTTCCAAGAGGTGAGAACTGTTCTGGGGAGAGGATGAGAAACAGCAAATGCAGTGATCCATAGTTATTAGCACAATTCCTTCGGGTAAAAGGGAGGAGTTGGCAGCTGAAATTACGTTAGGCTAGCCCTGAAGCTTGAGTCTGCCTTCACTTCTCAGATCCAGGGCCAGAATTAAACAGCAGCTCAGATTTGGGCCTGGATAAAGCTCAATATGAACATAGGCAGATGTATTCCTGGAAAATGCATATACACTTGGTTGTTGCACTTTGTGCTCCTGGATACCACTAGGGAGATTTCCAGTTCAAGACTGGATCATATTTGAACACTGGTCTTTTTTCTTTTTTTTCCCTGACTTTTGTTGCTAATGAAATACATGTTTTGCAAACTTGGTGCAAAACCACCTTGAATTTCCACAAACTTATAAGGCTGAATCCTTTCACAAGACAGTGTTTTTATCTGAAATCTTTCTCTTTACTTTTGTTAATGCTGCTGCTGGTTTTGGGGACTTGCAATTAAAAGTTAAGGGGAAGTTTTTGTTTATTTTGCAATAGAATTCTTAAATATTTATGAAGGACCTTAAGTCTAACTCGCCTTGAGGAAATATAGATGAATTAATAATTTATGTGGTTGTTTTGCAGAAAATTAAAGGTTGGGAACAAGTGTTTAAAAATTAAATCATCCACAATATAAGAGAGCAGATGTTATTTTGTTAAAATCTTGCTAACAACAAAGTACAATGAGGTGCTATCTTCTCCTTGGTCCAACTGAAATCTTAACGATTCATTACAATTGAGCAGATTCTGGAGCCTGAGGCTAGCTAATGTCAGAATAATCAAGAGGAGCTTCAATTATGTAGACCAGATTTCTTTATTTGTTTTTGTTTTATATTATTGCCTTCAGTGAGAAAGAGTCTGTATCTCTGTATTGCATGGTGATTTGTAAGATGCTACACTCCCACAAAAATCACTGCACATTTCAATAGTAATCCTACAACAGGAATCTCTTGCAACTAAAATGTGTGTGCATCTACCTGTGTAAATAATAACAATAATAATAGTCAGCATCGTCATTATAATGAGATTTTAGATGGAAAAGAGATACTGAAATTGCATAGCTTAATAACTTCAAGATTCTTACTCCTTTTACCCCAAATTACTTAATTTTTCTTCTTTCTGTCTTATAAATGAAAGCTATCTCTTAGTGTCACTTTGGACAGTGTAGTTAGCCAATTTCTGGTCATCATCATGAGTCATACAGTTTCTATAATGAGTTTTCTTCTTGTCTTTGATAAGCTAAGGCCAAGTATGCATTCTTTTGGAGCTAAGATTCTCTTTGCAAGTACATTACCTAGATCCTAAGTGCAGCCCAGTTGTTAGTCGTACTTGTACATCTGTTTGCAGTGCAAGGTGTCTACTAAGATCAAGGCAAACCTCACAAAACAAACCAAACAACCAAACAAAAGGGGTATCAGATCAGAACTTGAACAAAAATTCATTCTGTAAATGCAAATTCTAAGAGGTCTGTATCTGCAGAAATGTAAACCAGGATCTGGAAAATGCATGCCTTAGTTTCTCCTCTCATTTCCTTGCTGGTTTGAGAGTGACTGCAACTGCATATACAAAACTCAGTCATTTTGGCAAAGACATAAGCATATCAATCTGTAACCACGACAGCAAATATAAAAGAGATTTCTTTACCCTTCAAAGATCTGTACAGCACAGCAGATGAGAGAATTTTTTGCTTAGATTCCATCTAATAAGAACCCAAAGGATTTCATGGCTATTAAAAATGTAAGTTGAGACAACTTCAATTTTAATAAAAAGTATATGTAGGAAAAATATAGTCATAAAGGGGTTCTCTTTCAAGATACTTTGTGAAGATTTAGCAATGTGATTATTGAGATGCAAATAAAGACAGAACAACTAAAATTTTGTACATTTCTTGACAGTATAATTCAGCTCAGGAGTTGTGTATTTTTTGCTCAGAGGAAGCCAAGTATTGGCAATTCATCTACACTGATGCTAAATTATGATTGGTATAGATATATAAGACTGTAATTGCACAGTAATAATAAATGAAAAACTTTACATAGCAGTTCATAGATTCAGCCAGCTCCATTTTCCATCTAAATGTTTATCTTCAATCAGCATTGCAAAAATCAATCTTTTTTTCTTTCATGTTTTTATTTTTCCTGTTCTGAGTGGCTGTTTATGAGATTGACTATTCCTAGTGATTTCAGAGGAAGTAAGGTTTGCCTAACACACATATCTAAATAAAATGGCAGCAGTCTGAATAAACTGAAGTATTTAGAGTTACTTTTCTAAATATTAAATGTAAGGGACATAATGAGCCAATTTATTTGGTAGCATTGGAAGTTTGCATCTCTTGATTTTTCTAGGTGTACATTTCCATATATGTAACATTTCAATTTTCAAGTGTTCTCTCTTCTGACCAAATGAATCTCATATTCTCATCCCGTTACTGGGGTTATTTTTGTCATTTATCTTGTTAGTATTAATCAAAACAGCCAAAACATAAATCCAGTGCCTAGTTCTTAAGGGTTCATTGCCAACCATTTTGTTCCCCCTTTCCAGACAAAAAAAGTATGTATGTGATCAAGTTTTAAAGTTTTCCTGCATGAGGCAGCGTATTTATGTGATAAGTAGTAGTACTGCAAAGGTAAAATATTAAAAATGTTCAGACTTTGAAACAGCTGGTTTGACTTGCTGTGTGGTATGGCTGAAACCCAGAATTACAGCACACAAACTCATCAGTGGTCTGAAATTAGTTCTTGTTTTCTAGTGGTTGAGTGGGGAAAAGAAAGAAAACCTTTTGTTATTTGTCATGGAACAGAGAACATCTAATGGCCTCAGAATATCTGGCAACTCAATATCTAGCATGCCTCACACATTGAATTTCAAGAGTCCGATTTTTATTCAGCTCATTACTCAAAATAATCAGAAATTAAAATGTTCACCTTCCTCTTTCCTGATAAAATTTCTCTGAAGTCTTTTTTATGAAATATTTTAGTTTCAATTAAACATCATCTCATAACAAGGTAAAAATACTCTTGGAGAAAGATTGCTAGCTGCTACATTGCTAAGTATTGTGAAACTTCATGCCACTGCACGTCTAAAGCAGAGTAGATTTAAAGTTGTACAAATGTCTGAAGCTCTGCTGACATTAGTAAAATAAAAACCCTTATGATTGATTTAATTGAAGTTCTGACCCAAAGGATGTAAGAAAACTGTTAAGTGTTAAATGAAGATAACTTATAATTGTGGTTCTCAAAATCCATTTGATATCTAGAAACAAAAAGTAAGATACAGAAATATGTTGAGAAGCTGATAATATATCTGACACTTCTTCCAATTTCCAAATGATCTGGAATTCACAAACAGCTGGTTTGCATAATATCTACAAGCGTTGCAGATTAGATGCAAGCTATCACTTTCAACAGGACTAGCCAATCTGAAAGTGCATTCTCCTTTACATTTTAGCAGTCATGTCTCATTACACAGCTAATGTTCTATTACACTGTCTAATGTAACATGACATGACTAGTAAAATTTGAGGAAGCAGACAATTTTTCATATTAGAAATCCCCTTTTCCTCTCTCTGAACTGGTTGTCGATTCCATTTGGAGTGCACCACACTGTAATCTTGTGTAAACCACTAATATGGGAGAGCTGTAGATCTTAGCCGCTATCTTATTACCAGAGGAATGGAAAGCCAAACTTGAACAGCTTGGCATGTCATTAAAAAAGAAAAAAAAAATCATGACATATGATGTTTGTTTCTTTGAATTTGCTTTGAAAGCCTGTTATGATTGAATACAAGGTTTTTCTCTTCTGTTTATGTTTTCATCTACCCACACACACAAAATATAATCAGGTTGCACTTTTTTAATTAAGAAGAACATCACTTAGATAGATATTAAGAAAGATATATTGCAAAGCTTGGTAATTTTTTGAAAGCTGAGTACTTAGGATTGAGAGGAGATGGAAACATCTTAGTCCTGCATATGTTTTATGTATACAGTCCTCAGAAAAAATGCAATTCCATTAACTTTGGTGAGTGATCTGTCTCAGTAATGATTTTGTACCGAAAGTAACAAATACTTCTTTGGCACATCTGCCTGGAGCATGAGAAGGGCTGTGTCCCAACCTGAATGGCAGCTACACCACAATCCTAAAGTGGACAGATTTGATTCTACCTGTGGTCTTCAGCAGAGCCAAGACAGTTACAAGAAGTTATTGTAGTTTTCAGGTTTGGGACCAATACACACACTTAGGTTTATGGGATGTCCATGTTTCCTATGTTCTATATGAGGAGAGCATTTAGGAAGAAAACCCCCAAACTTTATGTCTGAACCTAATTAATTTGGATATGAGAAATGTTTTGAGACAGTGAAGCACATCATGATCTTACTTTAGGGAACATGGAAAACAGCCAGATTCCTGTAGAATATTGCTAGTCACAACAATCATTAGTTAACACCTCAGGACATTTTCATTATTTCAGAAGTGACCAGTCCCACCTAAGTCATTGACAATAATAGGAGAGGGAATACAGGATGAGAAATGCAAATTAGGGTAGGAAGAAGTAGCAACAGTCTTAGAAAATCAAGTTGTCCCAATATGGCAATCAGGTCGGCTAGATCTCAGGAATTCTAGTCTCTCTAATCAGTGGCACAAACACCTCTACTTGTACATTACTGGAAACAAAAGCTATTAATAATATTGTTTAACAAAGCCCTATCACAGAAAACAAGGCCCTAACTAAAGAAATTTCTGATCTACTTTGATGTCAAGTGCTTCTTTCTTTCTCTACTTGTTCTATCTGTCAAACAGTGTCTTTAGAGACAAATTTCCTATCTTGGCAGTAGTTGGGTTAGGTATGAATTGGGCAAAGGTATTTTATATGACAGAACTCATCTGCGCTGCTTTAAAGCTGCACAGTCATGAAGGAGGACTGTAACAGATGCGTCTTTCTCTACTGAGATTTTGGAAAGGTTCTGAAAATTAGAAGGGAAAACATAGTGAGGAAATTCTTTTTATTCAATGGCTTTAGATATATATTTAGTATTTTTGATAGCCATAATATTTTCTTAATTTAAGTGTACATAAACTATATGCAGCATATATACTTGGCGCCAGGAAATCATTAATGGTATTTTTTTATTAAAAATCTGCTATTAAAATTAATTTTGGTCTAAGAACCTTGTAAAAAGAAAGGCAGTTTATTCAGTTTATAAATGTTCCTTTATAAAAAGGAACATTTCATGCTGTAGTACTAAGCATTATGTAATTAATAACAGTAACATAATGTTAATAAAATAACAATAAATGTAGTGTATTGCAATAACCAAAAGATTAGGAATTTTAATAAACTCTCAAGTTAAATATTCACCAAAATTATTACTTGCTATATTTTATTTAGGTAAGAAACCCCCCAAAAAACCAGTGATTTAATATAAAATCTTCTACATGTAATTTGGTGGGTTTTTTCAGTTGCAGCACCATTTTGAAACACTGACATTAAAGAATACTCTTAAATTTTACCCCAGTGTAAATAAAATAAATTTTATTGCAAACTTCTCACTCAGGAAGAATACACCCTTAAGCTACATATGTTTTTCATACTTAAACTTTAAAAATGATGATGCAGGAGTGTGACAGAACTTTGTTTTTCTTAGTCATATGGCTAATGGAAACAAATAAAGGAAAAGAAAGATAGAGAGCTGCAATAAATATATGCAATAACAATGGATCAAGCTTTCTTTAAGATATTCAATTTTTTTTTCATTTCTGAAAACTGTAAACTGGAGCTCATCAAAAGAGTATTGAGACTCCACCTGTTTTTTTCTGACCATCCTAATTTTTAGGATTTTTTCCCAGATTTCTCTAGACTTTTTTTTATTATTATTATTATTATTAAAATTCCTGGTTTTGGTTTTTTTTTTTTAATAAGGTGTGAAAATGAAATATCTATATGTCAAAATCCAACAAATAATATATTTCTAGTCCTTTCTATTCCATTCTCAACCCATATAACTAATATGACATGGGGTTTTGTGGATAAAAAGCTGGACATGAGCCAACAGTGTGGGCTCACAACTCAGAAGTACATCCTGGACTGCATCAAGAGAAGTGGCCAGCAGGTGGAGGGACATGGTTCTCCTCACCTACTCTGCCCTTCTGAAATCCCACCTGAAAAGCTGCATCCAGCTCTGGAGGCCCTAGCACAAGAAAATGGACCTGTTAGAATCCAGAGGAAGCCAAAAGGATGATCAGAGGGCTGGAGCACCCATCCTATAAAGACAGGCTGAGAGACCCGGGGTTGTTAAGCTTTGGAGAAGAGAAGGCTCGGGGGAGACCTCCAGTACCTTAAGGGGGCTTATAAAAAGGAGGGAGAGGGACTTTTTATACAGGCAGATAGTGAGAGGACATAGGACAATGATTTTAAAATGAAGGAGAGCAGGTTTAGATCAGATGTTAGTGGGAAATTCTTTAGTGTGAGCATGGTGAACACTGGAACAGGTTGGGGATGCCCCATCTAGAGAAGCTGGGGATGCCCAGTCTCTGGTAGAGTTCAAGGCCAGGTTGGAGGAGGCCCTGAGCAATCTCATCTAGTGAGTGCCCACAGCAAGAGACTTGGAATTAGATAATCTTTAAGGTCCTTTACAACCCTATCCCTATTCTGTGATTCTATAATATGCACTCAGAATACAGTATTTACTGTGTAATGCACCTGTCTTGCATTGAGCAGACACTAAAACTATAGACAGGTCCTTGAGACATCCATACTCAAAAACCTATTCTTTACAAATGGCTATAAGGTGACTTTATATAAACAGAGACATAAATATTGTATTGTTCTTAAAACAAAGTGGTTTTGATGAACAGTTTTTAGGTGTTTTTGCTTAGCAGTGTGATCTCATAGGGATCTTTTTTAAAAAAGGGGAAAGACTATAACAAACGATTTAGCTTAACTACTTCCCAAAGTAGAATTAGCTGCACCTAACAAATTCCTGACAAGTATTTTTCCACATACCTCTCCAAATTTCAGTGAAAGAGATTGCCTAATCTTCACAAGAATTCTGTGTCCATATTTAACCACCATAACTACACCTTTTCTCTTATGGGCTGTAAGCCTTACAAAGTGATAGTTCCTTATAGAAGAGAAAAAGAAAAGGAAAATTGTCTTTTGAAAATGTGTGTTTAGGAGAATGAAAAGCAATAGTGCAAGTGTTATCTGCTGTGGATTTCATCAGGAAGAAAAGTGTTTTCTTCTTCTGAACGACAGAGATTTGCCACTCAGTGAGGGGAAAATTTTATATTCTGCATTCTCCCAGAAATATTTTCCTTAAAGCAGACCGTGTTTTTGGTCATCATCTCCTTTTTACATCTCAAACTTACTAGCTTCCTAGCTATATGTACATATGTGCACATATGTGTCTGCACGTACACACACACACACACACACACACACACATTCCAATCCCACACATATTTTGACTCTATGAAAGAATATACTCTTGCTCTCATGTCAGTGTGCCGGCTGAATTGGTATATTTTTTTACAATGTTGCCAGGACTATTACAATGAAATTGTCTCCACTTTTGATCTCATATTATAAAGATTCCTGAATCTCTGACAACTCAAGGCTTTATGATATACTCTTCATACACTGTTAAAGCAGACATAGAGAGCAGAGTTCTCTGTACAGCATAAGTAAAGATTTATAGACATGCTGAAAGAACACTTTCCCTGCTGCCTTCTTAAAATAATTATGACTTTCCATGAATCTCTTTATAAATCAAGTATAGAATGACAAAAGCATAAGGAGGTAAGCCACAAAAATACCATTTACAATAAGCTTGAGTGGACTTATTTAAGCAGCATATCACTTCGCTGATGAAAACTGTATATAATTATTTCAAGAAAACATACATGCCATAATATGAAAAATATGAAATTATTGTGCCTGTCACTGCGTTTCAAAAGCTCGCTTTCTGCCTTGATTTTTGTGTTACTAAAATACTTTCATATGATGGTACTAAATATTAAAGGAATCAACAAATACATACTGAGAGACACATAAAAGGACACTATATGACACAAAATAAAAATAATAGGTTGACAGTTTCTAACAGTCATGAAGAAATACTATTATTTAGAATGAAAGTGAACACCCTTGAAATTTTACTGAATTCAGGCTGCAAGAGAAAACTCTGATTTGGTTGATCAAGCATCAGCAGCTACCTGGCCTTATCGATAGGTGGGCTTAGGTATCTGCTGTGTGCTCAAGGGTATCAGTGTCTTCCCACACCACCATTTCTGCCTGACCTTCATTGCAGTACCAGTACAGGCTGCTGAATTTATACCCTTCATTCCTTATGCTAATTACACAGAATAAACCTATTCAGTATTAGTTGTTAACTTGCCAAGAAACGGTGGGGACAAAACCACCCTTCTGTTATATGGATCGCAAATGCAGAATTTTGCTTTCCGGCGCTCTCTGGCAGCCTCTCTCAGCTGAGCAGTGCCTTGTCAGGCTGTAAAACCATCCTCACATCTGGCTTCTCAAGTGCCTCAGCTCACCTCCTCAGCCCTCATCCTCCTGGCAGGGTTTCCTCCCAGCCTCACAAGCGGGGACAACATGCACAAGTCTCTCATGACAACAGGGTTTTTCCATTCAGTGAAGAGCACCCTACTCTTCGGGGTAGGGTGAGGTGTCATCAGGAGCCCTTTCAAATGAGCTGTCCTTATTCACAGACACCCATATTCGGCTATTTCCCTCAGCACTCGCATCTCCCTGACTGTGTGGCTCCACACAGGTAGGTAGGCTGGGTTATCCCAATCTCCTTGGGTTCATACCTTCCATTTTTCTGACCTTCAAACACTGGCTTGACATCAAATGCTGTCTGTGGTTTTTATGGCATGAATCTGATCCCTGCATTTTAGAGATTGCTAAAGCCATTCAGACACACTCCTGCTGTTATGTAGTAGTACATTCACTTTAATATACTCAGATCCAGTTAAAATCATTAAATGTAGGCACTAAAAGATGATGTGGACACACAAAAGAAGTGAATAAGAACAAGCGATCAAAAGGATTTGTATTATTAAATTGCATTAAGCCAAAATATACCAATTTGTGTGATGACTTCAAATAAAGTTATGACATAAATCCAAAAGACTTACGAACTACAGAGGGTCAGCACTCAAAACACAGTTCTTATAGAAGATATGGATGACAAAGCACTTTAAATATAGAACCCTAAACAGTAAAATAGAAAAAGGTTGCTTTCTGCAAGGAAAGTGAAATAACTGCCAGAAGAAAACAAGGGCTCTAGACCTATTAAATTGCTTTATTTTTGCTAAGCCAAACCTTCCACACTCTGATTAAGTTCTGTGCCAGTGGATCTTGATGGATAGTAAAGCTTTCTAACAGCTTGATTCTTTGAGAAGAGGTAATTTTATTCTCTAAAATAAAGCATTTCAGGTGTTTTGTACGTGCAAGACAGGCATCCAGGTAGTACTTTAAATCCTGTGTAAGCTTGTGCATGCAGGGAGTAAAAAAAAGTACTTAAATGACACTTGGTTTGCAAATGTTGTCATGTTAGCTTCAGTTTCATTTAAGCTAACTAGTCTGTGAAGTAGTAGTGCCCTATAAACCTTACAATTATGAGAGTCTTTAAACAAGACAAAGCAGAGAGAAGAAACATGATGGAAAAGAAAATGCTTTTAGATACAAACAAGGCTGTTAGCAAGACCTGTGAACACATCTGTTTGGATTAAGGCAGCATTGAAAGTTGGGCTCTTATGTTGGTAATGTTGTCTCTGCAATACAGCTGCTCCTCCATTGTCAGTGAAGCAAACCATAATAGCTAGAAATAAACTCCTGGAAAAAGAATAAAAAAACTCCTGAATCTGGGGCAAAAATTCTACATAAAAACAGTAGATTAATAATGCTCCACGCATCCTACCAAAATTTCACTCTGCAACAAAATGGCCTAAGAGGATTGCAGGCTCAGTGGCTCCCCAGTGATCTCACTGAGCCACAGGTAGGTGTGTGTCCTGAAGTCCCACTGCCCTTTACAAAAACCTTAGCTTGGATAAAGAAGAAAACTAACCAGCCATGCAAAAACCAATTTTGTTTTCTTATTCCTTGACATATAAAGAAAAGCAAGGAAAAAAATGAAACATATTGAAATGCTGTCATGCAGAGGTATATAAACTGCAGATGAGGAGGACATTTAATTTATTTGTTGCTTTTGTTGCTTTTTTTTAATACTGTGTTTATTTCAAAGTTCATGGAGATTAAGTTTTGTTGCATTATGTATGGCAATTTTCACTTCCAGTTGGACATAACCACAAAAAAAATTGTGCCATGCTCATTGAAATCAAATAAGAAAATGTTATATGTTACACTCCTAACTGCGCTTTAACTATTGAAATCTTCCCTATATTTTGACTTTATATCTACTTGGCTTGCTGATAAAAGATAGATATCAAATATCTGTAGCTGCATATAGCATAGAAAAACTGTGCTTTCCTTTTCTATATTTATTAATATGAGTCTGTTTTTTTTACTGAATGAGCAATGCTAATGGCTGTCACTTTTCTTTACAACAAGTAACATGGCAAATTATGAAGTTTCATAGTGAGCTTCTAGACAAGAATTAAAATAAGCGAGGATAAATTCATGTCCATTTTATTTTCTTCAAATTCAGTGAAGAATTGATGTATTTTACTCCATGTTTAAAAACATGTGTGAATATTTTACATCCAAATTGAGAACAATGAACAGTCTAGATATATTATCAACAAAGTATCATTATATACTATTATATTACACAGAATATATTATTGTTTAAAAATATTAGGTATGGATATTTCACCACACCACTCTCTAATTTGTAATGACAGCAAAAAGTTAAATCCTACAGGATAGAAGAAAAGCTCAAGACAGAGTCTTTATATAATTTTTCCACCTTTTAGAAGAAAAAAAATTCTCAATGTTTTCAAACACCAGAGAAGCTTCTTTTGAATTGTAGGTTCCTTTAACAATTTATTCCACAGTACTTTTCTCTTGCTCTTCATATTACATTCTCAACATATGACACATGGCTTTTGTGTAATTAAATATGTTACTCTGGGTGCTCACACAAAAAATATTCAGATTTTAATGGGAAGTGTTGTGCAGGTGAAAAAGAAAAGACCTATTTGTCATCCTTCATTATGTCAATTCACCATAATAAATTAACAGGGAAGAAATATTCTCCATATTTCCATAGCACATTCTATAACTCTTCCCCTTCAGAGTGTTAAGAGACCAATCTTTGTATGGAAATAGTGCAGGAGTACTTAAAAGCACTTTGCAATCTGGTGTCTGAATTTCTTTCTTGTAAACTCTGTTTGGCACTGGATTAATATCTAATTTTGCTCTGACACGAATAAGCAAAACTTATGCCTGCTAAAAGGCTTATTTAGGCTGCATCTGAGAACATTTGTTTCTCTGTAGGAAATATACATATATATATATAAAGCTAAAAAAGAGAGCTTGGGCTGTGGAAAAAAGACAGCACTTGAAGATTTGGTAATGCTGGCAGTTCGCACAGCTGTGTACAAAAGAAATTATACAAAGTACATGAGTGTTTTAATAATCCATCTCAAACTCTATGCAATATATATGAACAGTCACAAATGAAATACAGGCATATGAATTATGTTGACAGAAAACATAATGGAAACAGGTAGGAAACAACATATACCCTTTATTATATGGAAAGTGTATTCTTGGATACAAAATTAACTGGGAAAAAGATCTTATGAGAACATTGTGTAATTACTGTCTGCCATAGTGATCCTACTCACATGACTTCAGAGAACATTTACGATGTCACTGCATACTGTAGACCAATTCTTGGACCTAATTCTATTAGTTTTTTTGGTTTTTTTAAATTTTTTTTTATTCTTTTGTCACCGCTCTTTTAGAGCTCTTCAAAACAAAACAAGAGTCAACTGGTTTTTTATTAAATGTCTGTGGAAATTAATCTTTTCCTGGATTACCACCTCTGTCTTATCATAAGGCATATTTTGATTTGGCCACTTTTTCAGAAGGTGCCTTACCTATCACTGCTAATTGATTTTGATTCTAATTCAACCAAAGAGAAAATCACCCTGGGATTTCAGTGAAAAACTTGGGGTCACCTAACTTATTGAAAAAGTTCAGCTCAAAAGGCAATTTTCTGAGAAAGCTGCAGTCATTCACAAACAGAAAACTAGAAAGGATCACCTTGACTTCATAAAATACCACAGATCATTAAGTATTTACCTATTCTAGCATCCAGATAGTAGAGTTTTGCATGAATAATTAAGCAGCAACATATAGGTCTGGTGATTTATTTGTTGGGGTTTTTTTTCAAGCAGCTAAAAAGCATTCTCATGGCAATAAAAAAAATGTGACAACTATTCCTTCTCTCCTAAAGAATTATTATGATATTTTTTCCTTATCCATGTATTTATTTGACAAGATAACATTTTTTCCCCAGATGTTGTACTGGATTTTTCTATTAAGTCATTGGCTAGATATATTTAATATTGGACCACATGACATATTATTAATATATCTGGAAAAAAGGATTACAATTAAGATAGACATTGTAAAATTGGCAAAGACATATTTTTAAGGGAGAGCAGCATACAAAGGTTTCAGAAGATATTATCAAGGTGGTTCCTAGTTGAGTTCTGCAGAATGCAGTCCAGGTTTATTGCTTTCAATCAGGCACAGGTTTAGATCCATAATGATAGCCATGCACGTGGAAGGTAGGACAGAGGAGATCAGAAGTGAATATCAAAAGATGTAGATGAGCAGAAATAGGAGTAGATTGAAATGCAAGGTCATGCACATGGAGCTAATAATAAAAAGTTCTCTGATATGCTGGAGGCTTATCAGATGGAAATGTTTTGTAGAAATGAGATGTGACAGTCAGTTTCTCAATGAACAAACTGACAGTGTGATGCAGCATAAAAATCTCAAACAGAAACTGAAAACTTGTTGCAAAAGGTGAATCTGTCAGAGACAGGCAAGCACTGGTATCATTGTACTAGGCCCTGGTTAAACCTCAACTGCAATCCACCACTGAGATTTCCAGTCAGACAGGCAACCTTGAGAGAGAAAATGTAGAGAGAAGGTAGAGAGAAAACAGGAGAAAAGGATCAGTTTTAATGATGACCCTGAAAATGGTTTTCTGGTATGAAAATACATAGAAAAATGAATCCGATAGGGAGGTGATTGAGCTCTATAAACACGTCAGTGAATAAGAAGAAAGAGCTCATTAAATCATAATACTGAAACAGAGAACATTCTAGGTGGACATAAATGTGCTGAAGTGGAAATTGAAAAAGCTGCTAGCCATTACACCAAGCAAATTTTACAGTGGTTTTTTCAGTTATATTACATACAAAGAAAGTTTTTGAGAGAGTTATTTGTAGCCTCTTATGAATGGGATTATTTGGCATATGCTTGAACAAGAGGGGAAATGAGATACATGGCACATGTCCCTTCCACTCTCACCAGCAAGACTTCAGGTGCATCAGTGCTTCTAAGTGACTCTCAAAGTGTAATAAATTGTGCCATAATACCTAAATATATTGAGACTGAACCCATTTATGGATGTGTGTCTCATAAAAAAAATTGAATGAAAGGAAAAATAAGATTACCAAAGCTGGACCTGAAAGATTAAAATTAATTTGTACATCAGCTTCTAAATATGGAATCTAGAAGGACTTTGCCCACTTTATATGATGTCACCTGCAATACATTGCCAGTTACCTTTCTCTAGTTTTGCCAGCTACAATGTAAATTTACTAAGCATGTGATTATAAGTGTTTAGATTTGTTCCCAAAAAGATCTGTTCAATATGTCAGTAAACAGTCACACTCACAGGCAGCACTTGAAATATGTTATTCAACACATACTTGTATACATTTACTGGTTTTTCTTCCAGAAATTAGGGTCTGAGTTAAAGAAATTCAGCTGCTTCCATTGTCTAAAGCTTGTTGTGGATCAACAGTTCAAGGAGGAAAACACAGCAGCAAGGAGAAAGTGCCAAGATGTGCATGATGCATTTTCTGAATTCTGTGGAGATGAGCAGAGGCCTCATCTCTGCAGCACCTCTCCACTGTGAAGGAGATGTGTGGATTCAAGCAAGCACCTGGATCAGTCAAAGTTCAGAGCAGCAGTCTGTAGTAGGGCTTCAAAAGAGCTGGTAACTCAGAAAACTGCTGATGATTACAGACAGGGTGAAAAAACCAGGGCTTTCAACTATATTCTCCACAAGCCTAACCTTGACTAACCTGACTTTGGACTACAGATTAATCAGATTATTTTTTTATCTAGCAAAGCAATTCCTTGCCAAAAAAATATTAACCAAAAAGATGTCAATTCAGAGGAAATATTCACTGGGTGATTTTTACAAATAGAAGTTCCCACATGTGGGTGTTAGCAAAGAAACTGACACCCCTCCCCCCTTCCTATTGTATATCAATCAATCCTTGTTAAGGAAAAGGAATTTGGTTTCCAGGTTCCTTCAAAATGGGTATGAAAATTACTGTAACATTTTATGTCCCATTAAAATCCCCTGAAGATATAATTTAGCAACAGAATTTTCTTATTCTGGACAATAAAGAAAGAAATTGACAATTTTACTTTTTCTTCAATGCTTGTTCCAAACCAGAAAACAGGAAAGGTTATCCTGGCATTGCTGTTGTTAGAAAATGTCAAAAGAGAAGGAAATGCTTCCAGCCTCCACTAATTCCGAGCAATTTCCCTCTCCTCTAGCTCTGTTTGGATCCTTTCTCTTCCTATAAGGGCAATATCTTAAGTGTTCAGAAAAATGAGATCACGGTACCAAAAGGAAAGTAAGCTGTCAATTTCAAAGCTGGAAAATTTACAGGCACTTCTAGACAGTAGACAAACTTTTCCAGTTTGGCTCAAAAATAAATGTTCAGCAAGCTTTTCAGTAACAGTTTATTCTGGGATTTAGAGTTTCACTATGCTTGAAGAACCTACACTCAGTTATGACCTCAGTCTTAAGCATAAGTGGGTTCTAGGGTAGCTTGCACACAGATTGTGAAAATATCTTATTTTTTTCTGCAAGACCTCTCATCCTCACCTCTGGGAACAAAGTGGGATGGGTTTTGTAACAATGCTGTCATCTTCGTTCTTGCTGTCTTTTATTACTATTGCTATTTTTGGCCCATATACAGTGAAAGAAATTTCAGTTTGCATTTCAATTAATGTTTCATTCTTAAACCATTTGAGTTGTGACATGAAATGCAGGATATTATCCCCTTGCAGTGCTAGAAAATTCTACTGGTAAGCTAGGAAATTCACCAAAAATTAGCTGGTCACTTACTTCTCAAAAGCTATGAGTATTTTGATTTTGAATGCCCTACTTCAAAGCCTGTGTCTCATTTGTAGAAGTGCTCCCCTCTCAGCTGAAGTGAGCACACAGTAACCTTTCAAAGAGTAAAATGAAAATTTCTAGATAATTTATATTTACCCTCAAAAGTGGTGGATACTCATTCTTTAATTGGTTATGTCTCAGTTTCATCTCTGCAATGGGAATGGTGGAAGCACTGTAAAGTAAATTAATAATTTGTGAGGTATGCAGATGTCATATTGACTGGTTTCACAGAAAATCTTCTGAAAAGGCAATTTTCATTTTTTTCATTTTCTCAATAGAGTTTAAATAAATTGGTAAAAAGCATCTGATTTGCCCAAAAGCCAATGGAAATAAAATAAAGCATTATACGCCTGCTTAGTCATTAAGCAGGACTAATCTTTTGCAGTGATATCCAGTGTTGATGAATGATGTAACAGTACGTTTTTGCAATTTTAAACTGTGTTATAATGTATATCCACAAATAGGGAAGAAGTTGAGTAGAGTTAGTAAAGGCAATCTTAGTTCTAACATTGCCTAATACGTGACAGCAGCATTTTGCTTCAATAAGAATTAAGGGGTTCCATTCTTCCCTTTCATTTTCCTCCTTCTCTTTCTCTTCTTTTCCATTTTCTGTGTCTTTTCTACTTTTCAAAGAAGAATGAACACAAGTATCTCAAAAAGTGGCCTGACACCAAGAAGATTCATGATTGAGATTGGGAAGTTAGACCTGCAGGGTATGTTTCTGCATGTAGAGCTGCTGTCAGGCCTGACAATGGCAACAGATGGTCACCTCTTGTGTGGAGCTGCACCAGAGGAGACTGAGGGGCACACTTTGCCAACAGCTTTCACAGATAATTATTGATAACAGTAAAATGCTGAGGTTTGGGATGGCTGGTTCATTTCCAAGATCTACATGGCAGTATGCTCCAGTACTACAGACTTTTCTGTCTCTTTTTCTGCTTTTATGTCTTATTCCAGTTCTCTCTCTCTCTCTCTCCCCCACTTCTGTGACTTCATTCACATCTTCACATCTTCACTGGCTTTTTTCCACCTGACTTTTCACTTAGCCAGCTACGGTCTTCAGTATTTTGATTTCTTTTTCTTCCTTGTCAGCATATCCAAAATTTTAAGCTTCTCACATAGTTTTCCCATCTGACTGCCACACAGGCCTTGTCTCTTCCTATGCTCCTTTTCTGCACCTAGCAGTTAGTCATCTGAATTCAGTCTCTTCCTTACCACTTCCTCACAGGTCTCAGAACTTTCTCCCATACTTTTTACCATTGAAGTACCTGTCACTTCATCCTTGCCAGCTTCCCAGTCCCAAGAAATCCAGGGAAGATGGCTTTCATTCCAGAAACACTGAAACAGCCTACTTCTCAGTGCATCTTGGCTCTACACAAAATTAAGAGTGGAGGAAAAACAGACTCTCTTGCTTAAGAGCAACAGCATTGGGAGACACAATTCCAAACCATTTCTGAATGTACCTGGGTGGAGAATAGCTAATCACATGCCTTAAATTGCATATCCCTAACAAACCACTATTTCACCTGTGTCAGCTAAGCTTCCAAATGTTCATGAACTGGAAAAATGTAAATGAATTTTCATGGAGATACCAACTCATCTTCAACTAAATCCTGCCAACTGTAAGTCTCTTCTCCGTTACCTGAAGGTGCTAGAATTCTTAAAAAAATAGGCCTTGAAATGAATATATTACCAAGAAATATAACAAAATATTCTTCCTCAATCTCATTCTCAGGTATAGCTGAGCCATTTTGGTTGGGTAGGCTGAAAACATGCAGACTGAAACAGAACTTCAGTGCATAGAATTTCAGGTTGAGTCACTGAAGTTTAGCAAACTTACAGTAAGCTGGAAGAAGTGTAAGTGTCAGGAAGAAACATGGAGTGGATAGAAAAATAGTTGAGAATTATTCCTCTTATGTGCAAACCTCAGCTATTCTGTCAACACTTATCTGAATGGAAAACAAGAGTCAGGAGGCCTTATATGTTAGTTTTTAACTGAACAAAGTAGAAAAAACATCATAAACCTCTGTGAAGATGATGCCTAGTGTGGGTGCCGAATGACCAAATAGCTCTGCACATACCCATAGATCTTCCACTAAAATTAATGTTATGTCTTTGCATATAAACTTTTTTTCCTCCTAAAGGGAATCATACATGGACATTTGAAGGCAGAATTTGATTCTAAGCCTAGTATCTTTGAATTTATTTCCCCCAAAATGAAAGTCTCTCCTTAACATGCTAGTCACATTCCCCTACCATTTTAAATAAGCTGCCTCTCAGCCTATTATTGTTTAGTATGTTTTCCTATATATTCAGAAAGAGTTGTCAAAACTCTCAGGTGCTGAAGATAAGCCTGCAAAGCAGAGCTTCAACAAAATAAAGAAGGAGATTGTATAAATTCTGAAATATATCAAGGTTAGATTACCTTTGTTGCTTTGTATATCTAAGATTTGAATTGATTTTTCTGGTATGAAAACAAAGGGGGGAAGGGACTTCTGAGGTAATGCTTTGTAGAAACCAGAAAAGTCAATAATATGCAGACAGCTCAAACATATAGTATTTACTGATTCAGTGAAGCATGTTTTTAATGGGTTATGAAGGCAAATTCCAACCTAATAGATGTATATTGGTTATAAATTCTAAGAAATCTATTATTTTAATGCACAAGTTTACATAATCCTATGAGATTCTTAAAAACCTTAAGTTTTTAAAAAGTTCTTGAAAGGAACTTTTTTTCCAAAAAGTAAGTCAGCCTGCCGTAAGTTAAAAAAAGTTGGCATATGAGACATTTCACATGGAACAGAAAGCAAGTTACAAAATTTGGGAGACAATTATATAAAACATACATTTATGACAGACCAGGTGTTTAAAAAGTAAAGAAACACTCTAGCCCAATTCCCAGAACCATTAGTGAAACTTGAATTTTAAACTAAAATTCTTGGTGCTCTGGTGTTATATATAGAGGAGTAGACATCCTGCACCAATCTGTGCATTTTCTCTGACATTTTGACTTTCTTCGGAAATCCTCTTGAGTTTCCAAACCTCACTTGGTTTCAAGTTGTTAATGAGATTTCAAACCAATGCAGCCATACAGAAAGTGTAATAAAGGGCATTTTAGTCTTGCCATTTTTATCTAATTTTGCAGAGAACAAATTTTGCTTGTTATTTATTATCGATGCCTGTTTACTCTGTTTGTAATAAATGGTACATACTTCTTCAAGTTAGAGTACTGAAAATGAATACAATAAAGCTGTTGGATAATAGGCTTTGTAGTAGAAAAATATACAAAAGAAACAAACAGAGCTTTATTTAAGAATAGAGGTCTCAATTTTCTATTTTCTTAAAATTCTGATGGCCAAATACCTGTCACTTTTATGCCACATGAAAGTTGGGAATTTTGGATAGACAGAAACTTCACAGTTTTACATGAGCTAATGTCAATGTGATTATCCTACACAACATATGAAAAGATGGACCAGTATATAACTCTTATAACTCTTCTCTGCCATAGGAGATGGCTCTTAAGTAAGGAGAAAATACTGGATTTAGTGAAGTGAACAGAGAAAAAAGCAAAAAGCTAGAATGCATCTGCTTTCATTTATTTGACATCTACAGTAGAAGTAATCATTAATTAATGTTGGGGCTATTTATGACTACTTTTACTGCAACAGGTGGAAATATAGCCTAAATTTGACACTACAAATAGTGTCTTTCCCATCCATAACATCTGCTCTTGAAGCCAGAAGTCTCACACACTCAAAACTTTATGCTAATGTAGCAGTCACTTCTTAATTTTATTACTGATCTTAATGAAAATGGGATCAAGACTACATTTTTGTGAATTAAATAAAGAGCCTTGGGCCTTTCTCTCCTTGGGCTAGGATAGAATGGTGCCTGGTGCCTATGTCTGAGGAGCTTGTTAAGGTGACAAAAAATACACCACTAAATGTTCCTCCAGCAGGTGAGTCCTATGAACTCAGATCCTTTATCATTTCCCAGAATCTCATGTTTGGTGTATTTAAGAGGACTTTTCCTAAACCACAGAGGATTTAGAAACAGTGTGTGGAGGTCTTGAGAAGGTGTAGGTGTTACCTTACGCTCTGCATTTCTAATGAGCAGTAGGATGTGTTTTACAGCACAGCCCGACCATGGCAAAAGGAATAAAGGTCTTCTTTCCTGCTGCCTCCTCCACACAAGATTGAATTTGTTTGCAGGCCCAGCTACCTCTGTACCATACAGACGTACTTCTGTAACATTCTTGAATTCACTCTTGTCACCCAGCTAGCCCTTCTCCCCATTCCCCCCACATTTCACATTCTTTTTTCCCAGGTCTTCATGTGATCAGTCATCCCTTTTGCACATACTATCTATCCTCCATTCCCAGAGATGTAGCTTGATTTAGTGATAGATTCAACCTCTCTGAATGTAGACTTTCCAAAGCAAATATTTTGGCTGCTAGGACCACAGCTTAATGTCCTACAGAAAAAAGAAAAACACAGAAAACATTGTATGCTTCCTTTCTTGTTTTTTTTTTTTTCCCACAGATGTATTTCTACTACCTAAGTTGTTTGTGTGAAAAATAAGGTGCAAGATATAACTTTCATATTCTTTCTGTATCAATGATTCTATGACTTCTCCTCCAAGTGGTAGCACTTTTTTATAGCTCTCAGCAGGCTGTTGAGAGCTGTGTTTTTAGCTTTACCTCTTTTTATTCTAGTTTTTCAATTATTTTGAAATAAGTTATTTATATAATTGTTATATATAGAGCGTGTATATATGCACAAACATTTATGTATGAATATATAGCTTCACACAGAATGTTTTTGATTAAAAGGCATATATGTGTATATATATTTACAACACATGAAAGGGAGAAAAAGGCCCTATATATCCTCTTTTCATACTTTCATTTTGATAACAAAGGGTTTTGCTTGGTTTCTCTCTGTAAAGAGAACTGGAACTAAAACTTTGAATTCTAGACAGTCTAAGCAGTATTTAATCTAGAGGTGAAGGTAAAATTCAAAAAATTCAAATCCAAAATTCTTCTTATAAAATAAGAATTTTAATATGCCTCTGTCCACCTTTATACATATTGCCTGAAGCATAGAACAATGTTTTTGTCCATAAAATGGACACAAAGTAGCTAAAACCACAAAGTATTATTTCTTTCTCATAATTTTTATTGTTGATATTCTATTTTTAATTGCAGCATAGGAGAGGGGAGTTTACTATGAAAAGAAAATGGCTTGTCTTTAAAATGTAAGAATTTATTCGTGTGCTATTGTTGCCTGCCAACAATGAGCTAAAGAGGTTAATGGATCATAGGTCTGGCAAACAGCCATGCTGCCTCAAGCTCCATACATTTAACTGCATAATCTGGGTTAAGATTTGGTGCTATTTTTTTTAAATCGGGGCATGAACCGTTGATAAATAAAAATTAGGTTTTATCCAGTCTTTTTATTTTGTTATTTTGCCCCCGAAAACCGAGCCCCTTATCACTGATCTCGAGTGGCAGGGCAGGAGGAGCGAGGGGAAGCAGGCGGGGGCCTCCCCGCCTCCCTGTGCCCCGGGATAGGGCGCTGCTCCCGTTGGCAGCCGCCGGGCACCCCCTGGCATCCCTCCGGCCGGGCACCAGCGCCTGCTCCCCCCTCTCCCCGGGCTGCCAAACTCCAGGGCCCAAAATCCCAGAGGAGCACTTTCACGGGTCCTCTACACACAGCCCTTTTCCCAGGAAACTCCTTTTGGAACTCCGAAACCACCAACTGCAGCCATCTCTCCATCAAAGGAGTGGGGTGTGAGGGGTGTGATTGATTGGGTTTTGGTTTGGGTTTTTTTTTTTTTTTTTTTTAGAAAGAGATCACAGAAAAAGTATATAGCTCCCCCTCTCCCATATTGCATGTTCTTTGGGCACACTGTTGGAGGAGCCAAGCAGCAGCGGCAGCGTTATAATGCAAATCACTAAGCGAGCAACTTTCAATGCTGTTGCGGCTATTTTTGATTTCTCTCCCGAGAACGGGCTTTTTTTAGTGTGCGTGTTGCTTTTTTTCCCCTCCTTTTCCATTCGATTCCTATAATAATGCCTTCCCTCCCTTCTCCGCTTGCTCCCCCCTCCTCCCCCGAAACATCCAGCAGTTATGATGCACCGTCCTCGGTCCTCTGCAGCGGGTCACTCCGCTCGGGCGGGAGGTGAGCAGCCGAGCGAGGGAGCGGCGTTTGCAGGGATGCGCTGGGGCACCGCGCCGCTGCCCGGCAGAGGCGGGCCCTCGCCGCTGCTGCTTCATTCCTCCGCCGCCGCTTCTGGGCCCCGCCGGCAGCTCTCGGGGGCAGCCGACTTCCCCTCCGCGCCCCTCGCTTCTGCCCCTCCAGCCGCGTCCCGGCGGCGGCAGCCCGCCAGCGCCAGCCCGATGCCTGCGGAGCCCGGCCGCTTCCCGCGGCGGAGCCAGCGCCGGCGGAGGGCCCTGCCCGGCTCCTCCTCGGCCGCAGGGCCAGCCGGCAGCACCTGGCCGCGTCGCTCGCCTTAGCGGACTGGGAGAGGGGAGGGAGGGAAGGATGGAAAAAAGGGAGGGAAGGAGGGAGGGAGGGAAAGAGGGAGGCTCCTGCGTGCGCGGGGAGCGGCTCTGGCTCTCAGCTGGGCGCTACCGGCAGCGGCAGCTTCTGCCGTGCTGCGCCGCGGGCGGTGACGGCTCCGGCGCGGCGGGAGCGCACCGCTGCCTCGGGACCGCAGCTCCAGGGCGGGGGGCTCAAACCTCGCCCGGGAAGTAGAGACAGAGTTTTGCGGGTTTTTCTCTTTTTTCCCCCCTAGTGATTGGGCTTTTTTTATTACCCTTTTTTTTTTAATCCCTCCCCCCGCTCCCCCCATTCACCCGGCGGTGCGTGTGGCAGCGGGGAGGATGCGCGCCTCCCCCAAGCCGTTCCCCGGCAGCTCCCGCCGCGGCTGCGGGGCGCTGGGGGCCGCGGGGCCGGGGGCGCGCTGGGCCGCACCTGGTGGCACCGCCATGCGCCGGCTGCGCCCCCTGAGCTCCCCCGCCGCTCCCCGCCGCCCTTCCGTGCCTGAGTCTCCCTTCGCTTGTGTCCAGCATCGCGCACACACGCACACGCCGTCACGCACGGAGGCACTCACTCACTGACTCTGCCGAGCTGCCCAGGCTGCCGAACAGCACAGCGCAGCGTCGCGCAGCCCGCCTGGAGCCCCCTCCCTCCTTCCTCCCTCCCTCCTTCAATCCCTCCCTCCCTCTCTCCTCCTCCTCCCTCGCTCCCGCCCGCCCGCCCGCCGCTCTGAAGGATGCCCGGTAAGTAGCGACGAGGACCGGCACCTCTGCCGGTGCGTGATGTGAGGGGTGAGGGACTGCTTACACTGCTGCCGCCCGCCGGGGGCGCGCAGGGCGGGGGGCGAGGGGAGGGGAGGTGACAGCGATCCGAGGCAGGAGGCGGCGGGGCTCGCTGTGCGCTCCTCAGAAGGACTTTTAGCTGCTCGACCGGGGCTTGGATGTGGGCGCCGAGGGACGGGGTCTGTGCACCGCAGCGGGCACCGGCCGGGGCGGGGGCGCTTCGCCTGCGCTGCGGGTTGCTGCCTGCAGCACCGCGGTGAGTACGGAGCTCCGCGCCTCGCCGGGGTCCCTCGGGGGCGGGTAAGGTGTGGAGGGTGCCCTGCCGCGCTTGGGGCTCCCTCCTTGGCGGCTCTGCTCCGCGCCGTGCTGGGACCGGGGCACGGAGGGCGCGGTGCCCCCCGTACGCCCCGGGTGCTGCCCGCCGCTACTCCTCGGGTCTGGCCACGTCTGTAGGGGCTGCCAGCGCTGTCCGGTGTTTGGGGCGCCGCGGTGGCGCGGATCGGACACGGGGACGGAGCTCCGGCGGGCGCCTCACCTGCGGAGAGGAGCAGCCAGGTGCTGCGCGCCGGGGGAGCGGAGCGGAGCCCCGGCTGGTGCCCCGGCGCCGCAGCGAGAGGGTGCCCGCGGCTCCCTGCCCGCTCCCCGTCCTGCGTGCTCCGTCCTCCTGCGCTGCAGAGGGCTCCGGTGCGAAAACGCTCGTCCCTCAGGGAAGCGTAATGTTTGTAAAATGTTTGCTATCAATTAGCGGGTGGCTCCGCTCTGCTCGGGTTTGCGCACGGCTAACTCCGCTCAGGCAGGGGCTCAGCTCCGGCTACCAAATGCTGGGAACACCGCGCAAGGGGCTTTTTGTTCTCCTAGACTGCCTGGTGCGATTTGTGGGGAACACATATGAAAGTGCACAGTTGCTGGCGATTTTTAAGTGGACTTTGGTAAATCGTTGAAATCTTTTTTCTTACTTCTACTGTATGTACTTTGGCAATGATCTCACTGTGTTTTTCATCCCGGCTATGATAACTCTGCCATTGAAGTCAATGGCAAAACTCCCAATTGACTTCAGAGGAAGGCAATTATGGTCAATACGGAATGAAAGGGACTGAGCAGAAGATGGAGAGATGGCAAAGCAAAAGAGATGTATCAAAGAAACTTCCTCTTAGAAGCTAGCTCTCTAACCAAAGAGTTTTAGCAGTGTCAGGATTGTCTTCTAGATTTTCATTGCCATTTTTTGTACTGGAGAATACTGGAATGATTTCTTCATGTGTTGGAAATCAAGTGGGCTGAATCCCATTTTTTTACCCACAGACATTTTAACATATTACTTAGTAACTGATACTTTTTCCAGTATGTCTTTTTTCTCACTAAAAAGTTGGAAGCAGTTGGAGACAATTAGATGGGCTCTCATTGACTTCAGTGGCCTGTGAATCAGGCCCAGAAAGGCTCAATAGAGAAGTAACAAGAGAACTGTAGTACAGTTTGTAAGGAAAGGTGTTGCATAAGCATTTAACTCATGAACACCCTTCCTCTAGAGAGGAGAAAAATCTAAATGTACATTAATTTTTTATCCCATTTTATCCAACTCTTTCACAGCACAGATACAAATAAGAAAGAATGCTTCTGATTAATAATTAAAATGCCCATATTCATATGGATTACAAAGAAGATTTTATGCAAAAAAAAATTCCATTAGCAAATGGAAGTTCTAGTTGACAGAACATCTCTGTTCAGTGCAGTATTTAGACTGGGAGCAGTCAGATATATAATGAAGCACCAAATACAAATATTGATATTCAAATGGCAAAAGCTAGACTTATTTCTGTAACCTGGCTAACCACTCTCAACTGCTTGGAATGTCTTAAAAAGGAAAGTGTGATTTTAGTTTTTTTTTTTTCCAAATCTGAATGTTGAAAGAACCCCCAAGCACCCCTACATGCTGAATTTTGTCAAAAAACTTATCAAGTATCAGAAATATGTCCATGCTCATGAACAATGTGACTATTACAGTGATAGCTGTGTTGGGGTGCACTGGCTGGATGCCAGGAATTCACCAAAATCATGTTATCACTGTCCTCCTCAGCCAAACAGGGAAGAAAAAATGTAACAAAAAGCTCATGGGTTGAGATAAGGACAAGGGAATCACTCAGCAGCTACTGTCACATGCAAAACAGATACGTCTTGGGGAAATTTGTTTAATTTATTACCGGAGTAGAAAAACAAGAAATAAAAGCTAAATCCTAAACATCCGCCCTTCCCCTTCCCCTCTCAGCCCCCTCTCTCACCCCTCCATTCTTCTCAGGCTTGACTTGACACCCTAATTATCTACGTCCTCCCTGCCAATGGTTCTGGGGGATAAGGAATGAGGATTGTGGTCAGTTCATCGCATGTCTCTGCTGCTCCTTCCTTCTCAGCAGGAGGACTCCTCACACTCTTCCCCTGCTTTGCTGTGGTGTTCATCCCATGGGAGACGGTCTGCCATGAATTTTTCCAACAAGTCCTCCCATGGGCTGCAGTTCTTCATGAGCTGCTCCAGCATGGGGCCCTTCCACAAGGTGCACTCCTTCAGGTGCAGGCTGTTCCCGTGTGGGTCTCCCAAAGAGGGACACTACTCCAGTGTGGAGTACTCCCTCCACAGCGCCACAGGTCCTGTCAGAAGCCTGCTCCAACATGAGCTTCCCAAGGGGTCATTCCTCCTCTGAGCACCCACCTGCTCTGGCACAGGCTCCTCCAAGGGCTGCAGGTGAACCTCTGCTCTACCATGGAGCTCCGTGGGCTGCAGGGGCACAGCTGCCTCCCCATGGTCTGCACCAGGGGCTGAAGGGGAATCTCTGCTCTGGCACCTGGAGTACCTCCGCTGTTGTATTGCACTAAATAGTTTATTTAGTTGTTTTGCACTGGGGTCAATCCTACACGCCTCCCACTCCCTCTTCACTGACCTTGGAGTCTGCAGAATTATTGCTTTCGCATGTTCTCAGTCCTCTCTGTGAATGCAGTTTCTATCGCTCACTCCTCTCTCTGGCTGCAACTTCGGTTGCTCAGGGTCTTTTTTCTCCCTTCTTAAACCTCCCAGAGGTGCTGCCACCATTGCTGATGCTGCTCAGCCTTGGTCAGTGGCAGGTCCATCTTGGAGCTGGCTGGCATCAGCTCTGTAGGAGAAGAAGAAAAAACCTTCCTCTTTTATGGTCCAATAATGATGTTTCCCTTTTAAGTACAACTTTGTAGTAATAGGCAAATATAAAAGCAAAGTTTGAAGTGCTGCATCTCTTGTGCAGCTTTTTTTGCAGGCATTTGGTAGAATTGTCATTGAAGTGAACTGAATGTGTCACTAATACTTAACTGTGAAAAGATTAAGATGTTCATGTTACAGCAGGGAAAAAAACCTACAAAATGGACAAATGCTTCACTGATTATCTCTTTTCTCCTTGCAAATCCATAGGAAAGACAAACACCTCATTCTTAAAATGTCATATTGCAGGTTTCTTTCTAATTTTCCTGTGAATTCTAATGTTTCTTTTATTATGTGCCATATATGGAAGTGGAGGGTACTATTTTACAGGACTTTACACGGAGTAAAATTTTATTTGAGCTACTTTGTTGCTTTCTCTATTCTCCAATCTATCTGCTGTTTGCAAACACGTTGTAATGCCACAGCCTATTTTTGTTGACAAAACTTCTATTTCAAGTCAAATGTGAAAAATATGATAATTACTTCAATATTAAGAGGTTTGGATTTTTTTTTTTTTTACTGAGGGGTATGGTGGGGTGTGATGATGGTTCTTTTCATAAGATCCAAAGCAATGCTCCTTTCTGTCAGTTCTAAAAATGAAGATATTATTTGAATAAATATTTGGGTTTGTCTGAGAGCCATTATTTGGAATTCTTTGGGTTTTTTTTTTTCATTTTGATGTTGTAGTACTTATTCTTCAAAGATGTGTATGGACATTCAGACAGATCCTGTGGACAGCATCTCCAAAACAGAAATTTAGGTTTTTTAGGCTTACCTGTAATTAAAGACTTTATAAGATTTGAGTATTTAAGACAGAGTTGAATGAAGCCAGATAATGAAGTACCAGGAGACTCCAGAACATTATTCTGAATAATCATTACTCACTTTTAGCAGCTATATAAACCTAATCCTGTTTTGAGGAGTAAATGCTGTTCATCTTTATTCAGATGAATATATCAAGATTATTTTTGCTGTCCCTTGCCTGACTCTGAAACATGTTTATGCCCTTGTATTGCTATGGTTGTTAAGTGAATGGTAGCAAGCATTTACAGGTCTCTTGGTATTTGAATCTAAGAAGCAACATTACCAAGATTCTTAAAAGTCACCTAAATTTTGTCATTACTACACCCTTAAGAACACATTCAAAATAAATTTTATTGTTTGTTAGACTCAGAACACATTCATCGTATAATTTATTTAGGACTATATTCTTCTATTCAACAATTTAAGAACAAAAGCCTCCACTGTAGCTCAAATCATTCAAAATATTGGTTTTAGGTTATACATTGTACATATGGAACCTGGCATGTAAAGCAGATGGTATGTAAAATTATGCATAGCATGTCTGGAGAGCCATACAATATCTAAATGCAGTGCAACAGAACAAGGAAAGAGTATCATGTGCAACTTAAAATATCAATCACTGGACTATGTCTAGTCTCAGCTGTGCTTTGCTTTCACATGTGTGTGTGTATTTGTGTGTGTGTGTTCAATTTTCTCTTATGGCAACCAGGACATTTCCTTGATAAAATGATCTTCTTTAGAAAAGCATACAGACTGAAATGATATGCTACTGGCTAAACAAAATAAAAAGATGGATATACAAGAAAAACTAGCTTAGTTCCATTTGGGTGCAGAGCACAAATGCATGGAAAATTAAAAAAAAAAAAAAATCAAGAACAGAAATTTCAATCTTTTAAGGCAAATGGCCAGACATCACTTACTACCAGGACTGTGTTTTTCTCTGTTATTTATGTTCCTGGTTTGCCCAACACAGCAATAGCACTTAACAGTACTTCTATCCTCTTGCATAAATACTATGTTAGATCCACTCCCTCTCTCTCTCTCTTTCTCAAGTATTACAAGTCTGTAAGCACAATTTTTTTTTCTGAACAAACAAGCATTACTGTGCATTGTTAACACAATCAGATGAAATTGTAATTGCAGAAAGATTCACATCAGCAAAACCCTTAAATAAATATTAGTCTTTAAGCATGTGCTGACCTCAAGGGGACCTAATCACATTTTGTTGAACAGAGATGCTTTTGTGATCAATGACCATGAAAGGTAATAGTTTTCCCAAGTTTATTCAAATGTGTAAATCTGTGGTTATAAAATTTTGTCAGCACCACACAGCTTTAAATTTAACTTTCAGGGGAAAATCTTTAAATATTGCTACTTTTTCTTTTAATGTTTTATATACTTTAGAAGTACTGGAAGCAATTAACTCTTTTAAAATGGGTTGCACAGCTGTACTCTTTCATATTTCTAGCCAAAATGAACATTTGTAGATAAGATGTGAAGGATGACGTTTATAATGAAGGACTACTGCAAAGTGAACTTCACATATAAAAATGAACTAATACTGCACAAGGTAAACCTTAATAGCCAATTCTGTTAGATTCAGACGTTTTTCAAGGAGACAAATTGAAGGAATATCTCCATGGGTAAACTGTTGAATATCCCCAAACAAAGATTTTTTAAGGTACCTTGAGTTGATATACAGTGTTTCACGCTGCAAAATAAGTAAATAAATAAAAAGATAATTCCTGTACTTTTTTGTTCACTAACCCTCTTAGTCCTTAGGCATTTTATTTTTTGCAACAGTGTTGCTTGAGAAAATACAGCTCTGTGTCTGGGGTACTAAAGGAACACATTTGTCCTCATACATTACAGAACAGTGTCTAACAATTTATTTCCCTTTTGGAAATGAAAGAACTTTTATCCATTCAAATCACTGTAATACAATCTTGTATTATAATGGCTTGAACAATCTTGAATGCACACAGTTGCTGGAGTCTCCAAAGGACTGTCATAAATAAAGCTATTAGACTGTATTATAGCAGACACATATTCAGAGTCTACCAAGGGATGACAGGATTTTACATTACAGCAGAAAATGGTAAAAAGTGTCTGCAAATTCCAAAAATTATTGGTAAATGGACTTAATAAAGTGATTTATAATACATATATATGTGCTAGTTTTCTTTTAGAGTGTGCAAATGCAACATTAATATTAATGAATTAATTCTATGTAGAATTAAGTGAAAAACGAGATGACAAATAAGGGATTTGTCCTCTACAACAAGTGTTTAGGCTTGCTCAGCAGCATGTAAACTTTCTGCACTAACTGATGGACATTCAACTTAGATCAAAACCTCCCTTTCCAACCTGACATTGCTGCTGTGATGACAGCCTTAGAAAACTGGCATCTCTTGAGAGATAAGTCACTTTACATCAAGGGAAATGGATTTACACTGCATCCTGGATTCTTTGCAGACAGGTTTGTTTTTATTTTTCTTCTTACTTTTATAGAAGGCGTGACATTTGCCAGGTATGAAGACAAAAATGAGTTTGGCAAAACCCTGAATGAACTTAGAAACAAATTTGGAAATGGTGGAGACATAGCAAAATGAAGTAAAAATATATATATATAAGGTTGTGTTATGTTGTTGGTTTGGTTTTTTTTCCAAGAAAGGGAAAAGTGCACTATTTTATGAAAAGATCCCTAAGACAGAAGTAAGACATAAGAGAAGTGCAACTGAGGTTAAAAATAAAATTATGAAAGTTGAGTTACCTAACATGTTCTGGCCACGGGAGAAGTAACTAAAGCTGACATAACGACAGGATGGGAGCCTCAAAAGAAGACTAAAGCCAGAAAATAACCATTTCCCATGCTGGAAATCCAGATGGCCCTAACAGATTTTGTGTGCATTTGTATACACATTTATCTGTGTGTATACATGTGCATACGTATATACTTTTTCTCTTTTAATATCCAAATCTGTATAATCTTTGTTACTGACTGATTTCCTCATCCCAGCAAGGATTTGCTGGTTCTTCTTTCTGTCTGACCATGAAGTTACAGAGGAAGATTTGACAATACAGTAAATAGCTGAGAGTGGTTAAATTGTTTCCTGAAGGTAAAACAGTAGGGTCCAATGGTTCTCCTGCAGAATGTTTTAAACCCAAGGCTATAAATAAGAGGCAGTGCTGTCAAAGCAAAACAAAAATCCAACCAAACAAAAAACAACAACCAAAAAAAAAAACCTCAGAAAAAAAAAAAACAAACAGCCCTAACCAACCAAGCAACCAACCAAGAAAAGAAAAAAAACCCCAAAAAGTATTCAAATCCTGAAAAAAGAGAAAACAAAATGAATCTTTACTGTCTGAAGCCAGTGTAACATTTTGTCCTGAAAAACATGAATCTGAAAGATACTTTGCCAACTACAGGCTAGTGTCACCTACAGTCACATTCAAGGTCTTCCTGTTTAAACTTGAAAAATCAACTATACTCTTGTACTGGAGAAAAGAAAAAATATTTTCTGTGAATGTAATGTGGAGCTTTTAGTAAAACTGAAGATGACAGTGGAGCACAGGAGTATTTAATACAGCATTTTATTTAACACAGTAAATAGATATACCATTTTTTCATATAAAATTTTGATGCTGAAAAAACTGTTGAATGGATTGAGTGGAGCTAACTTTGTCATGATGTCAGAAGGAAGATCTGAGGAAAAATATTTTAGATAATTTGCTGCTGCATGTCCTCACCTTTGTAAGTGCCTTGTAAGTATAAATAATGTCAGAAGTGGCAGCAAATCCTTCGTCTTTATAATTTCACATTCCTGTCTCTTGTAAAAGGATTAATCTGAAATCTAAAGTAAACCAGATTTGCAGCAGGAAAAAAGTCTGCCAATGTAGAATCTATCAGTATAGTCAAACAACATGTCTTTATTTGTCTTCTAGTGGAAAATTACATTCCTGAGTGATGATGCAGAATCTGCATAAAATAATCTATTATGATCTTTTTGGCAAATAATTCTGAAAAAGAAAATATGACTGATAAGCTTTTTACCAACCACAGAGTTTCACTCAGAGGTAGAAAAGGTTTGAGGAGAAGTAGTGAAAAATTTGTCCTGGCATCAGAAATTCTCAGTTTGCACATGAAAAAATTCTGGTTACCAATGACATTGCTAGCTGCTCTTTCAGCATGCTGTATTTGGTGCTTTCTGATCTAAGAATGAAGTTCGCTTCCTTCAGGTATGGCAAGAAAAATGGGTTTCAAAAAGTCAAACTGCAACTGCAGAAAATGTAACTCAAGCCTTCGTTCTGATGTGCCTGAAAACATATTTCATTTCTCCGGTTGCTTTCCCAGCAGCTCCTTCAGGACTGCTGCCTGGCTGCTAGTGAAGTAGTGAAGTAGATTTAGGTGAGCGTGAAGCAACAGCTCTTTCCTCTCTTATATTTTGGACCTACAGCGCTGTAACTGCCCTTGCTTCCCTCCTGGTGGCAAACAAAGGGACTATTTATGGTGCAGATGCCTCAGAGAGGTTTTTGCACACCTCCGCCTTCCACAACTTAATAGCAAGGAACAACAAAGGATGAGTTTCATGACAGAAGCTTTACTTGTGAGCATTATCCTTGAACAGAAATTATTTTCTTTAACAAAAATGGATTGCAAAGATTTATCTGTCGTTAAGATTTGTCATTTCTTCTTTTGTAACAAAACTAACTAGAAACTTTTGCTTTGTTTGTTTCAGAAACAGTGAGTGTATAAGTAGTTTTGATGATAGGGTGTAATTTTCTTTTATTTTCCACTATTTTTTTGTGGAAGCAGGATAGTATTTCAACTAGAAAAAGAAGAGAAAGATGAGAAAGGGATAAAAATATCTTCTAAACTTTCAAACAATTTCTCTTTTACACAAAGCAAATATATCTGAAAAATGCCTCTTTTCACCACTTTGAAAGAATCTGTATTCAATTTTAAAAATCAATTTTTAAATGTCAATTCAGAATGGATCAAAACTTCTTATCACAAAAGTCTTTTCTTTGAAGATATTTCAGTCAGGTCTCAAGTAAAACTTGAAGCTGGCTCAAATTTCTTTGAAATTTAGGTTTTTCTGACATATAAGTTAATTTAAAATTAGGCTGTCCGTAAAAATGACATATTTTCCTACATTTTCTGTGCACTGTGATAATATAGTAATTAAAAGGTATATTTTTAATTTTTCTTAATCTATAAGGTGATTTTCTTTTGAAAATAAGAAAATATAAAAATCCACAAGAAGTCCCCAAAATATTGACACAAAGTTCTTGATCTGCCCCTAATAAAAATTCTTCTGAGATTTTGAGGATTTTAAACTTACTTTTTCAACTTCAGAAAAATCATTTGAAAAGCTCCAAATATTTTTCCTGATGGGAACAATAATCCCTGCCCCATTTCTGAGCAGACATAACATTGTGTAGATCATGGCTTTAGGCTAATGGACAAAGTAGAAGTGTTAGGAAGGTAACCAGGTGATTTCTGTGAAAAGTACTTGCTTAGTGGAGGTTGATTATTTTATTCCTGGTAATACGGCTCATACATTAAGGAAAACTTCAGTTGAGAAGAGAAAGAAAGAGGAAAGCAAGCATCTCTTTGCCATAACTAAAGACAGCAGTGAGTGGGAAATTAAGTGTGTCTTTTTAAAAACTTTGAAGAGGAAAATGCCCTACAGCTGAACAATATATAGGCTCAGGATGTGTGCTCAAAATGTGGCTAAAAGCTTAGTGCGCAGCTGGGAGAAAGAAATCTGCTTTCCTTAGTGTGGTGTTTGAGCACCTTAAGCTGCATGGGTGTTGTTGATGTGAGCTGACACGTGTCAGTAAGTGGTGCTTACGGGCCAGACAGCTGCCTGCAGAGCCGGCTGTGTAGCAGCACCAGTGCACTGGGTCAGTATGGGAAGCACAGCGTGGAGAGGCAGCGCAAATCCCCGGCGCGCTGGTGGGCAGGAGCTGGCCACTCACGTCTGTTTATCCCCCAGGGACACAAGAGAACAGATTTGTCAGGGTTTGTCTCTTTTATTCCAGTAATTATGAGAGATTAATTGGGAATGTTTACTGTTGGGAGACTAATTGGGAATGTTTGTTGTTTACGTGTTTGTTTGGTTGGGGTTTTTTCCTATTACAGCTGCATTTCTGCTCCTTGCCTGTAATTTTTATGAATAAATTGAATGATGCAAGGCCTCCCTCTAGCCTGGAGGCCAGCTAGGCACGGCCAATTCCATATGGTTAAGCTCCTTTAGCCTCCCAAGCGTGGGCTGCATCTAGCCTGCCTCTTGGGAAAAGCCCCAGAGCTGGGCTAGTGCCCTAGCTGTGCGCAGGAGGCCCTTGGGAGACAGCTGGTCAAGTAGCCAAGATCAAAAGAGTGTCAGGGCCTGCCCTGACAATATATGTTCTAGGAAAAAATGTAGTTTCAGGGCATGAATTCGTGCCCTACTATAATTTAACTCGTTTCCATAGATGTAATCTTAGTACTATTTAGGTCAGTGTGACTCCAAACACATAGATGCTGTTTATTCACTTTGCTTGCTAGGAATGAATGAACTCGGTTGATTTAAACGGTGCTACTACAGCACAGCATAATATTTATAGAAATAGTGTAACAGAGGTTTAATATTTGTTTGTAACCAGCCATTAACTGTGGAATATATAATAATATTCTGAAAGCAGAGGAAGATTTGAATGTAGTAAAATATTTTGGATAATGGTTGCTACTCTTCTACATACTTTTCTGCATTACTTATAGTTACATTTCTTATCAAATACTGAGGTCATTTTATCCAGAAATTGTTGTTATAGGAAAGCTATTATCTATTTACAGTGTGTTTGTTTTCAGAAACTTATATAGTGTTGAGAAATCTGGTTTTTCAGAGGTACAAAAAATTGAGGGTACTAGCACTTCTTTTAGAAGATGCATTACTAATTTTTGCCAAGAAGGCAAACAGACATAAAAATCTTTATTTGGTGACTATCAGTATTCTTTGTTTCAAGAAAACAAAAATAATGACAAATTTAGGGCAGAGTCTAATAAATCAAACAGTTTAAGCTTAAAATATACACCTTTTAGCTAGCTGGAAATTATGCTTAGACAGGATATTTTAGACAATTTTAATATGTTGTTGAACGACAGTGGGCTAATTAGGTAAGAAAAATAATATTTAATTTAGTTGTGGGGGGAAATACATTTAATTTAGAGTGACTTATAACAAATTTTTATTTCTTGATATTTAACATCACTGTGCATCTTTTGCAACATCTACAAGTCATATTTTCTAATCTTCCTTCATCTTTTATTGGTGAGCTTTTGCAATGTTTTATTTTTCTTTCACTGATGCAAGATAGCACAACTTCAAAACAGTGAATATTAGTCTGGGTATGGATACATTGAAATGCTGCCTAGAAGAGACTCTACTTCTCAGCATAGTCCTACAATATCAGTTTTGTGGTTCATGAGTTGCATATGTAAATTACAGGGCTCTTGGGGGAAAGGTACCCATCAGAGAGCTAATAATTTCCCATCAGTGGTAAAATAATTGCCTTCAAACACTGTGACCCCAGGTGTGTGGTAAGACTGAATCCCAAGGGGAAGGTCATGAGGTCCCAGTGCCTTCTCTGGACATTACTTCCAGTTAGGGTTTCAGCAAGCTGCATTTAATACCTCTGGAGGTTTCAAATTAAGAGAAAGAACAAACCTAAATATTTTAGCCATTTCTTTCTCTAAGTGATGCTTTTAGCATAATTTCAAGGAGTCTGATTTAATTATTGCACAAGCATATATATAATGAACTTGATGTATCCAACTTAAAAAAAAAACATACCTGAGTCTGATAAATAGGCAGTAGCCAAATATCAGTTTCATTATTCAGTAGGAGCTATTAGGCTTGACCAACAAAGTGAAGACTATTTAGAAAATTGAAACTTAACGAAGCATACCGGGATTTTTAGCTTAGCTTAGTTTGGAAGTTGAGATGATATATAAGTCACTTACTTTGTTTAGTGAAATCACTGAGTTCCCTAAAATTCTTCATGCTTGGAAAATTATGTGTAGCTTGCAACTCCATGAATATATTTAGAAACAGTAGGGTAGGAGCAGATATTGAAAGATCCCTTGTAAAAATTTGAGAGAGGTACTGTACGATTATTCATGATATACATCTGCTTATTGATTTCTAATTTATAATTTAATATATATTGTGCATACTCTCACCTAAATAGAAATGAATTTTTTCTCTTGGCATGGCATATAATGATTAAGGAGATCTGAGAGTGTTCTAAAAAGTTTAAGTTATTTATCACTGATACTTAAAAAGGAATAGTTAAGTAAGTAGATCTAAAGCCGGCCTGGAGCTTCTTTGGTGTGTGTCTGAAGCACGTCTACTAACTACAACTATAATTCATGATCTAAAGAGCATCCTGCTCCTTGCATCCTGCTGTAATGCCTCTGGTGCCTCTGCCTTTATCTCTTCCTTCCCTTCAGTTTGGTCTGCAGGGATGATAGCTCTCAGTGGATGAATACAACTCATGCAGTCCAGAAAAAGAGGGATTCATACCAAGCAGTTGCTAATGGGTAGTGAAGTAGTAGCCAGCCTCAAATCTGGGTCAGACAAAGAATTTACCACAAGTTTGAGATTTCTTGAGGTGCCTTTCTTTCAAAGATGAAGCTTTTTTCTCCAGCCTGTTTCTTAGAAAAAGCTCCAAATTAAGATCCAGCTTTGCAAATCATTTTGCGGATTGCTTCAATATCAAAACATTGTATTTTCCAGAAATAAATTGTCTATTAAATATTTCAGTCCATTTGACAAAGGTACTTTGAACAGATGTTAGGCTGAAACATTCAGGGAGAAAGATCATGACACATTTGGTGACAATGTGGTACCAGTGCCAATAGCTTCCTATAAGCTGTGAAAAAAGCAGATGTTATTCTGGCCAAAATGGTGCCTTCCTCTTGACTGCTTTCAGCAGGGTGCAGGCCTGACTCTGACCCCCACTCCCTGAACTAACCTTGAAGCTGCTGTTGCAGTGATGGAGACCTCTCAATTAGCCTGATCCTGCAACTGTTTGACACATGCTACAGCAAAATTGTCCTTGCCTGCCTGTGGCAGCTGCTGCCTCCAAAGTGGTACTGTCTGCTTATAACTCAAAGTATAACTCTGTCATACATACACTTAGTGCAGAATGGCTCTTAAAAGGCGTTTTAATCTGCTGGCATTTTAGTTCGTAGGCCTCTGGGGTCAGGTTGAAAAATTACACTAATGCTGAACTTACTCTGATATTCTGGGCAGCCTTCTGAATTTTAAATAACTATCCTCAGAAGGCTACCCTTTTCAAAAATTATCTTAAAGACTGCACACAGAATTTTAACTCTGTTCAGTAACCACACTGATATGCAGACTGAATTTTATAAAAATGTAGGGTAAGAATCTCTGAATTTATGGATACCAGCAGTTATTTTAGTTTTCATTATCAGAGTATCTCTTCCTACGGTGCTAACTATATGAGTTCTGTGTTACAGTAATTGTTAATATTTGCATCTGAATTAACTGTTCTGCATTGCTGTTTTTTGTCGCTGACTGCCTATTCAAATACGTGGGATTATTTTGAAACCTACATAGGAACTGATTCTTTTATAGTCTGGAAATAGGCAAGGCAAAAGATACTGGTCCATTTTTCAACCAATGGCTCTTCTTCATCCATTTTTTTCGTGTATGTATGGAAAAAAATAAGGTTACCCCCTCTTTGCCTTTGGAAATATTTATGCAAGTATTTAATATTTTGCTTATTTAGCATTTGTTGCTTCTCCCAGTGATCTGCCTGGATTGTTGCTGACTCTCATCATACCCCCCTGCCTGTGTTGTACAGCTTCTTCTGCTCTGGACCCTTCTGTTGCAAAATTGAGCTTGTCCAGCTCAACCAATTGGGTTCCTCTTCTGGTCCTCTATCACCCATCTCCTCTGATCTGACCCTGCCCTCAGACTCTTTCCAAAGTGCAGATTGCAGTGGGCATCCAGCCATGGAATGGGACCAGATTTTGGGCACAAAATAAACCCCACTGCTTCCAGGCAGGAACTGAAACACGTTAGCCATCTGTTCAGCCTGATCGTTAGGGATAAGGGCTGCCCAGAGGTAGATTTTAGCAAGGCCTTGAGCAAGTGTACCTTTCTGATTTATCTGAACCCTCTCTTGCTTGCAGCCTTAAAGACGTGCTAAGTATTCTATATTCTCAGTATTGAAATCAGATTTTGAGAAGCTGTAAACTGTTCCCATTTCACAGCACATCTTACTCAGCTTGACTGGAGCTGTTCTCCTTTGGGAGGAGGTCTTGCTGAGCCAGAGGGAAAGGAAGGATGAGCTCAATATATTCCTTGTTCTACCAGCTGCCACCAAACATATTCATCTTCCCTCCAAGGAGCTGTGAGTCCAGATCCATTCACACTTTGCACCCTGATGAGACAGAGTGACATCTTCCATGATAGGTGATGAGGCTGTGGTTCCAACCTCAGGGTTTTTTTTAGGTTGGTTGGGTTTTTTTTGTCACATCTAATGAAGAATGCCAAAGCAGATGTGTTTCAGTGTTGTACTTTCAGGAGCAGAATGAAATAAAAAGCTTAGGATGGCAGCTACAGTGAACTTTTGCAGCATGCTGCATACCTGGATTGTGAGGAAAAGTAATTCTTTGGCTGCTCAAATAAGTCACAATCTTTTCTGAGTGCTCCAGCAAGCTCTAGGAAAAAGGTTTAATGACTTCTCATCTACACTGTGTTGGAAAAGGCTTTTTTTGCCATGTGTCCAGCCTTTTGCTAGTTAGCAAAGAGTTTCTAGAATGCTTCTTCAGCTCCTTTTAAGATAATGTATCTTATTTTTAGATTGACAGCAAACTGTGCCTGGCAGTGACATCTGCAAGCTATTCTTTCTGGGGCTGAATGGTGTCTTTTGTGTTAGATTTGTGATGCATAAACACACCAGTTCTGCTCTTTGAGTAGAAGGAGGGCACAGTTTGCTTCAGAGGGTTTATTTTATCCTTGTCCTAGTCTAACATCATTGCCTCCATATGAACTGGGTGACTCTGATTGTTACTTGAGGTAGACAATGGTTCTGATTATACACTGGAGATTTTGGTACAAATGCATCCCAAATACTACAAATAAGAAAGCAATGATAATGCTTCATATTATTTACAAATCAGGAGGAAATAAACTGTTACTTTAGTAAACAAATTGTTCTGTTAATGTCTATAAGCACATGGTTGTATAGAAGATTTAAAGATATATCACAAAATCCCTGCCTTTTGATGCTTTGCAAGACTCCTCTTTCAGAAGTTTTAGTTGGGGTCCTTAGAAAGACAGAGTTCTGTTGTCAAAGTATTCTGCTTGATTAGTAGTTCATTTTCTCATTTTGGGAAAATCTTTGGTGAAAAAAAAAAATTAAAAAATGTAACTTCATCGCCCTCTGCTTCCTCTTGGGAAATACAATTACCTCCATTTTTATGAAACGCAATTGCGATTTTTATCCAAAAGATTCAGGTCTTGAACAACACAATACTGTATTACTTGCTTTCATAATGCTAGTGAACCATGTCAATTTTTCATTAAAAGAGGAATGACCTATTCTTTCTTATTCTTTCCTCTCTCCCAGAATTTGACACAGAATTTCAATGTCACAGGAAACAAATAACATTAGATCTATGCAAAAATAATTTACTCCACCATATATCATTCTTAGCAGCATCACACTTTCACCTTTTTCAAAATTGGAAGATGAATTAATAAATTATTGTTTGTTTCAATCATAATGGAAAACTGTGACTACTTAAACAAGTTCATGCCCTCCCTGTAATTGAAATTTGCAAATATTAATGGGATTATACCAGTGTTCTGTCAATAAATGTTATCAACTGAGTTCATTTGGGTGGAGGTCTTGGGATTTCTGCAGAATGATTTTGCATTGTCGCTCTAAAGGTTTCATATTAAACCTAACAGATCATGACTACCTTTTTTAATTAACTCAAGTCCTCTCAAGCTTTATATAACCTGTCAAGGGGTATAAAGTGTATAGCTCTTGCACAGGTAAGCAGGCTGGAGGAATGCACTCTGATGTGACTGCTGCTTATGAAAAGTTACAACTATTTGGAGAGGTGAAGTGGCATCCCTACCTGAAAGTAACCAAGTGACAAAGGATCTAGATCTATCCCAGGTGTAACTTGTTCCTGAATGAACATATATCTTTCCTGGCCAAAAACATCCAGCACTGTCGCTGGGAGGCATAGCTCTAAGCTCCTACCTCATCTTTAGGTGGCAGCTTTGTGATAAAAAGTGACCCTGTAGTTAACCAACTCCTTAGTTACTTGTAGGGAAAAGCTGCTGGAAGATGCTGGATCCTTTTTCACAGGGCCTGACACAGCCAAAGCTGAAGGTGTGTACATACACAGAGAGCAGGAACACTGTCTGTGACAGCCCCACCTGGGTCACCTGCCATACAAATGTCACCACTGGGCAAGTTCTAGCTACCTGAGCTATGTTTAATAACCCTGAGGAGTCAAAAGATGGTTTTCAAGGGGTTAGAATCTCTGAAAACATCCCTGAACAAAAATTTGCAGGATCAGCCTACCTCAAAAGGTGAAGGAAAACAGTTTCTCTTTTTAACTCTGAGGAAAACTGCACAATCATGCAAATAATGAAAAAGCATAATACTTGAATATTTTAATGCCTGTGAAAACTGACATTCCAGAGCTGAAAAACTGAAAAAGATAAATCCAAAATTGTCATACAAATGTATATTTCTTAAAATGCATTTGTTCATTCCAGTGATATTTGACTGAGATCTAGGTTTTCAAAAAGTATATAGTGAAAAGATTTTTTTTCTAAATTTATTTATAAATTTAGCTCTATTTTTTTTTTTTTTGCAATTGTTTGGAATATTCTGAGCATTCAAAGGAATGAAAGAGATCACTTATACTCTGTGTTTGGCATGAAGGGTGTCCTAATGCACATTTAAGCTTTTCATTGTAGAAGAATGCTGTCCTGTGGCTTGCTTACAGAAAATGGGAGAGGCCGTATCTGATACAGGCAGTCAAATGACATTGTATAGTACACAGTCAGCACATTTCAAACTAAGAAATCCTTTTTTATCTTGTTGCCTTCAAGTTTTCCTTGAAAATATTTCCAGGTAACTGTGGAAAAATCATACTAAAAGAACAACTGCTGAGAGAAAACTTAAACTGTCATTGTGCAAAACTGTAAACTTTATAAAAATAACTTATTGCAAGTATTGCCTCCCAATTTTCTGTGTTCTGTGTTTTGAAAAAGGTCAGACTGAATTATCGTATTTTTCCTCCTGACCTTAAAATCTATGTCAGCACGTTTTATTTTTTATTGGAACCTGGCACAGCATTTCTCCGGCGATTTTCTGAAAGTTCTATCTTTTGTTTTTATATAAAAGCAGAAAATCAAGGTAGGGGTGAGGGCAAGGTGGAGGGGAAAAGCATAAATCTCTAGCTGTGACCATGACAAAAAAAACTTAATAGAACCCTCAAAGAGTTAAGATTTTTTCCTTTTTTTTTTTCTCTTCTTTTTTTTTTTTTTAATGAAAGAGACTGGCACTTGAATTTTACTATTTGATATAGTCTAATTTTAGATATGAATAGTCATATTGCAAAGCTCTTTGTATCTACACGGGGCCTGAGATTGCCTTTGTGCTGTGCAAGAATTCTCAGTCCATTTCTTACTGCCTGAAGCCCACCACAAAACTAAGCCACCCCATTTTTTTCCAGTTAATTACAAAAAAAGTTCTATGCTGTAGGAGACTTTCTGAAGAAATATGACTTGAAGAGAATTTAAATAAGGAGAGATTCCAAAAATATTCAGTGTCCCATCATTCATATACTTTTCCTAGTGATAGACATTCATGAGCTCATGGCATGACTTTCAGTATCATCTCTGAATTTCTTTCACATGCAGGATATTTCCCTAGAATAATAATGTAATTTTCCAAAACTGTATCTATGACTCCCTAATATATTAGACAATAAACTAATACTAGAAAAATAATCTTTGCTGCATTCATTTCAGAGAAATAAATATGTTACTAATTAATAAAATATATCAAAAAGTTATTGCAGAAACCATTACAGTTGATTTATCTGCCATATTCCAGAACCTCCTGTTTTTTTTATGAATTTTATATTTTAATTTAATTATTCTACAGATTACCAGATCTTATCACAGTGTTCAGTGTTGGATAGGAACAGGGTGAAGCTCTCCAAACTGTATGAGTACAAGGTGCTTTTCACTGTGAACTTCTAAAAATACTTCCTCTTTTTTTTTTAAATTGGTCATGTATTCAGAAAATGATCACATCTGTGGATTTCATAGGATTTCACACTTGGCTATGTCAGTGTGAACATTCTTACATGAGATTAAATGTTTAGTCTCATATTCTAATCTTTTCCTTTCTTTACATATATAAACCACATCATACAGGCATATAGTCTATTTCAAAGGCACAGAATTTTCAAAATATGTTGAACTATTGCTGCTTTAATATTTAATATTAGTTTACATATATATGTGTGTGTGTTTATTTTTTTTAATTTATTTAACTTTAGGCATTTCCAGTGTATAAGTTGAAATAAAACTTTTTACACTTATCTATCAATAGAACTCATTATTTTTTACATTCCTGTATATTGCACAGTTGAGCAAATCAGGCTTTCATGTAGCTGAGTTATTACCTTCCTTTTGTATATCTGGGCATTTTCATTTTCCAAAATAAGGTGTTTACAACTATTTATAAGGAGACCAAAAATACCTAATAGGACGGAAAATGTTCAAATACTCAGTAAAAAAGGACACTACTCTACTAGTAGGACAGACATATCTGTACGAGAAACAGACAACATCTGTAATTTTTTAATATGATTGAAACCACAGGTTTCTCTCTGATAAGACAGACACTATTTCACAAAAGTTTCTCATATATTAGTTCACACACCTGCCAGTTGAATATGTGACCAATAACCGAAACAAATATTTTTTTTTAAATTATCCATAATTAAATTAAATTATTATGATTTCCAAAAAAGAAAACTTGCTTTTTAGGTTATTCATTCACAACATGAGCTTTAAAAAGTATTTTAAAAGAAAACAAGGGGGAACCCCCCCAAGTTTTACTATATCCACCCTAAGGACTCTTCAGATATTTCCTGCATCTAAAATAAGAGAACAAGCTGTTTACCTTTTCTATTATAGTGGCTATTCCACAGTATATGTTTGTTACATCATGGGTAAAAAAGAGAGTGCTGCAGATCCCATTCCCAGTGTGGTAAGAGGAGCATGGTCCCATCATCAGACTATTGCTCTCACTAAACACAGAACCTCTGCCATGCTTTTGGAAGACCTTGAGATCTAAAGATTTGATTTATCATACAAACAGTTAATTGCAGCTTCTGCAGCATCCATGACAGCAATTCCATACAGAAGTAAAGGTGAAGTCTAGGGCAGGATGTATAAGCTACTTTGAAAGTTTCTGGGACAATCTGAACATTTGTGGTCAGGTAGGAGGACCTGCAGTGGACACCTTTCTCTGTGGCATTAATGGGAATATGTATAGTCAAGGAAAATTGTGGAAAGGCTCTGAGGATGTCAGAAAAAGGGCAGAGTGTCAACTCATAGAAAAAGTGTTGATTCTTTTAATTCAAAATATCTTGTATGGCTGGCTGGACCGGTAGGTGCCAACTGACTAAGTATAATTTGCCAAGCAGAGTTTGGGTCTGGACCGAAAGAGAGGAAGAGGAAAAGAAACCAGATCTGCAATCTGCTAGTGATAACTGCATAATTTTTGCTACCCAAGAGAGCCTATGGCATAACAGGGTGGGGGGGGGTTCAATGTGTAGCCAACAAGTGAACCCAGCTCAAGACTGTAATATCCCCTGCACCAGTAAGGAAGCTAACTCTGATGCTGGGCCTCTCTCTGACCACTGCCCCTGGTGTCTGTGATCTGAGGGAGGTCCCACCTGGGGTGAGAACACGGGAAGACATCAGGCTCTCCGGGGTGACAACTCTCCTGTGTGTGATCCTGTGTATAGCATGAGCTGGGCTCCCAGCATGACTGAACTGTAGGAATCCCTTTGAGATGCTCAGGTAGGACAAATTTTCAACAGCTGCCTTGGTAGCTAATTAGCCCTATCTAGGCTTTGATATTTGGTTCAGTCAGTACATGATGAAAAGACTTATTTACATATTTTCCACCTGTCGCCTGTTTTTCTGTCATCCTAGGGTTTCTGAAAGTGTAATATAATGCCAAGGTTTCCTGGAGTAATGGAGTGTTTGAACCAGTACTATTTAAAGGACTCCAATTTTATACTATTATGACCCAAACTAGATGGCTCTTATTTTTTAATTTTTTTAACTGTATTGTATGTTCATCTTACTTTTTCATGAGTTTTCTTTCCTGGGAAGAAAAGAAGTCCAGTGCAATAGCAGAAGAAATAAAAGCACATCATCCTAATGGAAGTGATTTTTTCTTTCAATTGATATTGAATGAGATATCCTGCCTTTGTTTAAAAAAAGTAGGACTGGGTAACTTAATATGTTTCGTATTCTTTTGGTGTCATTTCTACTAGACTGTTAATCTGATTTTAACCTCAGAAAAAGATCATGGCAGCCAAGAACCCAGTTGCGTCCTTCTTTTCTTTACAAACTTTTGTACTTAGATTTCTTTTGCATATTTATAACCCTTTTGCAATTGTACACAAGTAACTGATATTCCTGCTAAATCATGGCAGCAGATAAATTTGCATAGTGAGTTGGTACTTGAATTTGTGAAGGAAAAAATTAGAGGCAGGAAAGAACCGGAAATTGTTTTTGTGATGTGTTAAAGTACTCTAAAATGACCCAAAACCAAACCATCCCCACAATGTGGAGCTTTCTTACAGTCAGCTACACACTGTGTCACTTGACATGTCAGTGGGCTGTAATTTACCACAGAAATGTAACCTGCCATGCATTAATAAATAAAAATGCATAAAATATACTTTCTTTCCTTTTCTGATTTTCTTCACCCTCTATAACAATGCTGGGCTTCATTGTTTTGTGTATTGAATCTGCATACAAGGCTGATGATTATGTCACTGGGGAGGAACTAAATCTCTGCTTGTCCCTCCAGATGAATGCTGGATCTCTTCAGTATTTTGCACGTGTCTGCACAGTTCATAATGTCATATGCCCCTGTGACTGACTGCAGCCTGCAAAGTGACTGTCACCATTATGTTATTGACATGTTCACCCTTTCTGGCATGGGTAGTGCGCACTAGCTGCATTTAAGGAAGGGAAGCTGATATTTTTTTCAGCTCAGAAGCTAGTGGAGGTGGAGGATCTCCTCCTATCTAAATATTGAGGGCAGACATAACTGCAGGGCAACACAGGTCACCCAGCTCTACAGCACAGAATAACTTATCTCCCCAGCTACCAGCAGCACATCTTCAGATGGTGGCAGCAGAAACTCACCTGCTATAGGTGTGTAGCAGGCCAGAATAGCCCATTTCCATGGAGTTGATAGCATCTTCTGGGTGGGAATGGCTGTGTTTGTTTGTTTGCCCTAGGAAATCACAAACATCTCTTTTCTCTTTAAGCTGTCAAGTCCTTTCCACTGGTAAGATGATGCTGTGATGAGAAATGTGTGGCTTTGCACTACAGAGCCTGGAAGCAGGGACTCCTGCTCACATCCAGGGACTCCTGCTTCCACTTGTGTGGAAGTGCAGAGTGGGTGCACCTGGGGGACAGGGGACATTCCTGTCCCAGTGACTGGATGTGCATCAAACAAGAAAGGCAAGAGAGCCAATTAGCCAGAGAATCCCTAGGATGTTCCAGGTTTATGTTTGAGTTTGTTAGCAAGGAGTGGCCAATTCCCAATTAACTAGTTTTTTAATTTTATGATGTCTGTGGTAGACAATAGTTCCCCAATAAACCCAATAGTTGACCTCAAATGCCTAACTATGTATTTTAATAATTGCTTTTGTTCTATAGATCCTCTGAGAAACAGGCAGAAGGATTTTTTTAGACATTGAGTTTTAATTTTTTAATTCATATATAACTTTCCATAATCATGTAAATGTAAGTTCTAATTAACAGTGTAGAAATCAAATTATTCTGTTAATCCATGACATACCATTAAATTTGATATTTTAACCATGATGAACTATAATTAGATGAAATATAATTAGATCAAAATAATGTCCTGAACATTTGGTATAAAAAGAAAAATATATGGCTGTGTACATATGCACCATTATGATAAATTTATTACAGAAAAAACAAAAGCTAGTTTATTATAAGTTGGTTTAGTGGTCTTGTTCAGAACATGGCAGGAGTAATTTAAAAGAGTTCTCAGTTTTATCCACATTATACATAATGAAACTGTCAAATTGAATCATTAGTATACTAATTTTGGCTCTCTTAATAATCCTTTTTGTATTGTATATTCTTACACAATCTTACAATGATGGGGAATGTATATAATTGTTGGGTGCACTAACAGCTTGTCTGTATAAAAGGAGAACAATTTTAAAAATAACCACTGCTTTCAGATGTGCAGTTTAAGAAACCTTATTTAGTCATCCAAAACAAGAAGAAATTAAAATCAAGGTTCATGATGTCAAGCCAGTAACTTACCTTTTTACCAAGCTGTAAAGAAAGTAAGCAGCCATACAACAAATGGCAAACAAAATTACTAGGAAGGCTTTGAAACCAAGAGCTCAAATGTTAGGCAACGTCACGACCAGAGCACTTTGTTTTCAGCCCTCTCACAAGGGTGCATTATGATTCAGACTTCAATAACATGAGTGTGTAGTAGTTTTTCTGAAGGAATCTTGACTCATCTGGCATGGTGTTTAGAATGGGCTCTCCAGTGAGCAATGCTTCAGTTCTTTATTTTTCTTTTTATTGTTTACCTAGTGAGCCCATGCCTTGTTTACTTCGCGCTGTTATGGTCTTATTTTGAAGATAGAAATCCTCAGTTTCTCATTGGTTTTTTTTCAGTGTTCATTGCTGAGATTTGCAAAAGTCACTAATTTAATTATTAATTTTCATATATCCTGAAGAGTAAGCAGGTTATCATTAATACATTTTTGCAGTTCAGAACTGAAGTTTATCTAAATGTTAGGACATGAACTCATTTTTGCTGTTCAGCTTGAAATTCTACTATTCATACAGATATGAAGACCTCATAGGGAAAACTAAGAACATGGTAGAGATGTCTGGTTTCTTTAATATATATAAAAAAATTCTTCTGAAGAAACATTCCAGCTGTTCAAATGTTCATTTCCAGAATATGACTTATTCAAGCAAATTTCTTACTTTTAAAACCAGAACCAAAGAACTGATTTTCTTTTTAAAAATTACCCCAAATGAAAAAATATTGAGAGCTCTAGTTTATGAAAAGTGGGATTCTGGGATGGGGGAAGTTTGTGATTGTGTGTATGTTAGGAGAGTGCAATGGTACTTCGCCAGTCCTTGAGGAAGCAACAAACCCAGAAAGTTCATGAGAGCAGATGGGACCATGGTTGGGTAATATGCTAACGCTACTAGAGTGGTGGTCTAACTTTTTAAATACAGATTGGCTCATTTATCTGGGTTTTTTAATGTTTGTTTTCCATTTTTTAATGCATTTCTATATGTCCATAAAAATACTAACAAATAACAAATGTAGAGGTTTATATAAGATCTATATTGAAGATCTGTTATCAGTTCAAAATTCTTGGAATTAAAATGACAGGCTTTTTCCTCTATATTTGAATGGTGTATTTCATCAATAAGCTGGATGTACGTAATGCATGTTTGCAATAATTGTTTGTGATCCCCTTGTTTCCACATATCACATATTAGAAATGGCTACTGTATAGGGCTTTTCTCCTGCCAGAAGTTCTTTGTTTGAAAAGAGCCTTTTGTTTTATTAATTACAATATCAAATTCCAATTATTATTCCATTGGATGCAATTAAAGAAGTTTTTTTCAAATACAGTATCTTTGAGTACTATTGTTTCTAGTAGTTCATCTTTGTGGTTTGGTTTGGTTTGGTTTGGTTTGGTTTGGTACCACCACCCCCAAAAGGAACTAGTGAAACTAAGTCCCAGTATGGCATTTTGTTTTATATTCATATATGGACGTTCTTTTACAACATCCTCAGCTTCTAGTGTCATAGGAAAAATATGCTTTGCTACTTTTTACAAGAGCAAGGATGTTAAACTCTGGTGTCTTGGCTATTTTCCAGATTGACTAATTAATATTCTGCATAGTTTCTCTAAAATTTCAAATTAAAAGATTGGTTTTTAATTTAGACTAGTAGCAAGTAGAGTATTATACATTGCCCTGCAGAAAACGCTGCATTTCTTACTGCAACTTAGTAACCCAAAGCATCATCAACTCTGAGGAAAAGTAATTGTTGAAGTATTAGTGTGTTCCAAGAAGATAAGTTTGTCTACTCAGCAGTGCTTACCTGTTGCAGGATATCAGATCTTTGATTGTAAATTCTAATTCATGTAAAAAAAAACCCAAGTTGTAAATGTAAATGTATGGTGTAAATGTGTGGTACATATGGTACAGTAACATGACAATGTTATCGCATAAAGATGAACCAAAATGGATTTGAAGATTCCTGTGACCTTATTGACCCCTAGGAGGACAGAAGTAATCAGAATCCTTGGGAACAGATGTGCTCAGGGTTGTTAAGTGGCGCTCTTGACTTGGGGGGAGATGGGGTGATGCACACACTTGCCTTTCTATTGAATGTCACAGCTGGCCTGGGCAGATGAGAGCATCTGGTGCTCCCCCTGCAACGCTGCTCTACAGTCCCCTTACCACAAGCTCTGTGCTCTGCTTGATTCCCACACCTGTCACTTGCATAATAGAACCGAGAATGACCCCAGTGCAATACAGAAACTAAATTATGCAATTGTAGCAGCAAATTTACAGTTTCAAAATCCAACCATATAATTGCATAAATAGAGATGGAACTAAAAATACAGTACTGCAGCTGTGTTTCATCTTGTGTTTTAGGAGACAACAAAGGATGAGTATGCCCTTAATGAACCAGCTCTCTCTTTTCCCACTCTCTTTTATCTCTCAACTATAAGTCCTCAGTAATCTCACTGTGAAGGTGTTGAAAATCAATGTTATATTTGATTATATTCAATGTTATTGAGTCTTTTCCACTGGTATGAGTAGGATGAAGAAAACAGTGGCTCAAGGATCTTTATTTAAAGAAGTCTTGTGATGTGATTTTGGGAGAAGGTGTTTGTGCTACATCTCAGGATCATAAAATGCTAATGAAGCCAACCTGTGGACATAACCATGTGTTTCTGAATTACATAGTAACACACATCAAGATAACTAGGATCAAATTGAAATCAGATACTGAGTCCTGGCATCTGAATTTGGGATGGGCTTTGGCTGGGAGATTTCAGATGATCTCTTTAGGACATCTGCTTCCTCCCTCTTATTGTGTTCTGTTCTTCCAAGAGGTTACTGTATCTTTCCTTGTCATACTTGAGCCAGAACAATCAATCATCCTGGATATATGTAAAAAATATTCCTGGCAGCTTGGGCTGCCAACCCATTGGCACCTGAATTTTCAGAGCTTTTGATATACTCATTTTATCTGAGCCAGTCTCCAAATGGCAAGGTCTAGTCTTAAATCAAAATCACATAATCCTGGGGAAACTGAATGCCTCACGTGCTTTAGCATAATTAGATGGCTTGGTCCTTGTCTGTCACCTCACCTTTAAAGAACACTGAGAAGACATTGATTTGAGGAGTGCATGTCACTGGGAGAAAGAGTTTGAAAACAGCCTTATAAGAAAAAAGGATAACATAAGAAAGGCAGGAGGCCATTACATGCCTGCCATGAGCTAACTGCTTCTCTATTTGGAGAATGAAAAAAGTAGAAAATAAAAAAAACTTGGGTAAAACAGCACTTTTCTGGGCTGGTAGTGGTCTTTTGATCAGGGGTAAAAACCTGATGGTGGAGGAAAAGCAGAGGTCTTGCTGCCACATTATACTGCAACTGGCTCCTATCCTAGCCTGCAGCAAGGAAAGATTATCAGCAGGATCAGTGAGGCAAGGATAGACCACTGCTCCTACACATTATCTCCCCAAATCCCAATGACTCTTGTCAGAAAGTTTTAGTAGCTTCATGATTCCTGATGATACTGTGCCTTTTTAATATCAGGGTTTTAAGACACCTAGGTACATTACCCTGTAGTTATAACCCATTGGTCAGAGCTGCTGTGTGGAAGTCATCAAAGCAATGTTCAGGCTTGGAAAAGCCAAAAAAAAAGTATTTGCTACAGCATGTTGTCCTTTGGAAGGGTCATTTATTCAGTGCAAGTGTCACAGAACTCTGTCTTTCTCTACACTCACTCTGTCAGGATAGCAAGAGAGAGAACAACATATTCTTCCAGTGTGGACATAAGTACCTTGTGTCATCAAGTCCCCATATTGTTACTGAGTCTCTTGAAAACTCCAGCCTCTTGGCACGAGTTATTACTGGGAAGAGACTGGTGTGGAAGGCTGCTGGAGCCCTGCTGCAGAATCTGGTGCACAGGGAAGCTGGGATAGAGCCAGTGTGGTGGCTGGCTGCATGGGAGCCTGTCTTTTGGGTCACAGAGCCTGTGTAACTGATAGCAGAAATAATCTACCAGAGCAAGGCTCTGCCACTGGAATCAGACTGTGCCAGAGTCTCTGGTGGGTCTGGAGACAGATGCACAATTTAAGGATGCCTGTCACAAGGTATAAGGTTCAAAAGGACTGGTTCCAGTGCTCCGACACAACTCACTCCTTTTTGTTTGGGAGAGTATAATTATCTGAGTCATATGCTGCCATCATGTAGAGGAGATTTGCTGTGGTGGTTAGACTTTTTCTGTTCTATACCCTCTATCTGACGTTATTACCCAGTATTTGATGTTAGATTTTTTCTGTTCTATACCCAGTATTTGACTTTTGACTATTTTTACTGTCATTTTTAATTCTTTTCTCTTGATCTAGAGGTTATGGTAGGTGAATGGTAGTGCTATGGGTCAGGCTATCTTTTCCAGGCCAAAACAGAAAAGGACAGACAGTCAAAATTTTTTATGTGCCATAACTATTAGTTTTTAACTGTAAAACCAATTCATTACAAATAGCCTTTTTAAAGTTTACAGTAACAGATATATTTGTAAATAAACACAAAGGGTCTCTAGAACTTTTATGGGCTAACTTCACTCCTGGAACATCCCATACCATTGCCCCAGTTTCTAAAGTACGTGATAATTAAGTGTGTTCATTAAGAAAAAACAGATGCAGTCATTGTCAATGAGGCAAATTATCTTAATGTAGAGAAAAAACAGATTTTCAAACCTTAAGTCCTTACATAAAAGTATGTTTTTATCATAGTGAAAGTATTATGGGCTAATGTCTTATGAAAATGTAGTAAAAAAATCAATAAAATGTGTCTACAGCTTTGAAAGTTTCCTAAAGTAGTTCACATTCTTTTTTATATGATTCTAACTCCAAGAATTTTGCAAGTTACTTTAATGATAGCTGTGATCATTGTATTCCATTATGTATTCAGAAACAGTAGTGGAATTTTGTGTATTAGTCAGAATAACTGAAAGCTGGTAAAGACATTTATGCAGTCCACAAATGCATTATGAAAGTACTTAATCTGAGGCAAACACAATTGTATATGCTTTATAATGTACTCTTTTAAATTCAGGTATAACAGAATATCTTCCCAAGCATTTAAAGATATTAGACCAAATTGAATATATTCCCTTAGTTCATCCTAATTTAAAGTACTAGTGGGGCTTTTTTTAAGAAAAAGCATTGAAGGGTTATTTTTTGTGAAAAATTACTGGATTTTTTTAATTAGAAAACTTTTGCTAGTGGATGCAGAAACTGTCATGAGGTGGTACATTAAGCTACAGCTTCTTTTAGCAAATAGCTATTTTCTGAATGGCAATTTATTTTTTCCCTCTGAGTTTGCTTAATGATGTTATTCATAGAGTGATAATTTGTCTCAGTGTGGGGCTGCCTGCTCCAGGGGAATTCAGCAGGGGCTGGGAGCTGCTGCCTCTCTCAGGTCACTCCACTGTGAGGCAGCAGCTTGTATGCCTATGGATACTCACAAACATCCAACCGCCTCCCCAGAGAAATATCGCCCCTCAGCTCCTGTTTTGTTGCTTGGTTGTTTGTTTTTTATTTCTATACCAGGTAGCATCTTGAAACAGCACAAAAGAAATACAAAGAAAACTTCTATATATGGATATTTCCAGTTAAATATGGACTTCATGAGTGAAGAGAGTGTTTTCTGGCTTTTATGAATGCATGAAGTAGTTTTTTGACACTTCAATGTAAATCTGTCAACAGATAACTAAACTATTAAGGAAGAGGACATTTTTGTTGACCAAGGTGTGTACAGGCCCAGAAGGCTGGTTCATCACAAGGTGACAGTCCAAAAGTCAAAAGGGATTATGTTCATAATTGAACTAAGGAAGCCTGAATTTTGTCCACAAAATAAAACAAGCAAACAAATTAATAAATACAGAGCTTTAAATATCTTTTGACATGTCTCTTCAAGGTCTGCCTTGTGTACCTGGAGGCAGTGATCACATGTATGTGACAACTTCTTGATGGTGACACAAATATTACTTGAAGTGTTATGGCCAAACACATCTTCATATCTACAATTTCGCTTCATTTCTCTGATTTTTAACCCTTGGAGCTTAATTTTTAGTGGCCATTATAAAAAAAAAAAAAAGTGAACTATGTTTTCACTGTTGTATCAGTCCTATTTATAAGAAGATTAATAAGGGATAAGTATTTTCCTCTGACATTATGGAATAATTTGTATGGGGCTCAGTGGTTCATCCTGTAAAGTAGACATTGTAATATGATCATTGATTTTTTTCTAATGACTTTGAAGAGCCCACAAACATAATGCTTTATTAGGAGGATGTCCTAGTTTTGTCTGGGGTAGAGCTAATTTTCTTCTTCGTAGCTGGTAGAGTGCTGAGTTTTGGATTCAGTATGAGAATAATGTTGACAAAACACTGAAGCTTTGATTGTTGTTCAGCAGTGCTTACCCTAAGTCCAGGACTTTTCCCATGCTCTCTCAGTGAGCAGGTACACAAGAAGCTAGAAGGGAGCATGGATGGGACAGCTGAGTTGAACAGGGATATTTCACACCATAGAACACCCTGATCAGTGTATAAACTGGAGAGAGTTGGCCAGGAGCCACTGATCACTGCTCTGGGATGGGTTAAACCTTAGTCAGTGGGTGGTTTTACAGAACTTATCTGTACTAATATTATTAATATATTTTACTTTGTTTCAGTTGAACTGTTTTTACCTCAATCCACATGTTTTACTCTTTTTTTCTGACTCTCCTCCACATCCCACATTGTGGCAGGGCTTGAGTGACTGTGGCACATAGCTGATGGTTAGGGTTAAACCATGACAGAGGAGCTGCAAGAAGGTGTGAAATACAAAACTGAACAGCCTTATTGGGAGAAGCAAAATTGTCTCTCAATCTCTTCTGCCTTGCATGGCCCTTTGGAATTTACCATCTCTGTGTATAATCCTCCTTCTTTTACTCTCTCATCTTTAACTATTACCTCTCTTTACCTATTGAAACCTTCAACAACAAAATAGTAGTACAGAGAAGTGCACAACTGTCTTAGCAAATAGGCTTTAATTAATTTCTTTTTTTTTTAATTACACTTCTGCATCATTGTTCCTTTGGATTTCGTAGAGCACTGACAGCTGCTAATTTAGGTGGAAATGGCCTAGATATCCATAGAGATAGGGGCTGGGGAACTGGATCATAGAGAGTTTTTTGAAAACAAAAGTTTAGGAGACATCCTGGACCTATGGGTTTACTTCCAGTTGCTCCACTAAGATGAATGGGAGACGTATAGGTTCAGTGACTTTGACAATGAGGTTATATAATCTCTGCAGGGGTCCTTGCTTTTGTTCGTGCTCTCATCCCCAGTGCCAAGCAGAAGCCACAGGTGTCAAAGAGATTGTAGCTTCCTCCTAATGCTTTGTGTCTTTCACCCTTTCTTGTCTTGAAATCTGGAGTTCACCCATTGCCTTGGACTGGATTCTTCAGGTGCCATGTTGATTATACAGTTACTTTTAGGCAGAAACAAATACATCTTTTGGGGGAGAAGAGGGACAGGAGTGTGAACTATAGCTTGTTCTGCTCAGCACTGAGGTTGTCTATAATGTTATCCAATGTAGCAATTTTTTATAGAATCCCAGAAAGCTGCAGTTTTTCCTTATTTTACTATGTAAGAAAAAAAAATGCCAAATTACATTATTTCTAGCACAGAATTGTTGGGAAAGGCATTTTTCCTTTTCATTTATTGGTTTAGTCGAAAGCATTTCTGCAATAATTAAAAATTTAGACTAATTTTAACTTGGCGCTTAAAACTGATTGTTAATTTCTCTTTATTGCAATAATTGCTCAAATGAATAAAAATTTCGCAATGAATCTTCAAGTTCATTATAGATCAAGGACATACAGATGAATAGATGCATTTGTTACTTCTGGAAAATGAAATTCTTATAGAAATTTTTTCAATAAAGCTGTATAAAACAAAATTTAACAGTGGTAGTCCAATAAAGAAGCTTTAATAATTAGAGGAAATGTGAAGAGTTAAAATCAAGAATTATCTTTTTCCTGGTACTACTGTAGACCAATTAAGGGAATATGGAGTGAGTTGGTCTCCATTTTCTTCCCTACCAGAATGATATACTTAAGTTCCAGTCAATTATATCTATGTAATGTCATTGCAGGCTTCAAACGACAGTGGGGTGGCTCAGAGTTGTCTTGAGGTTTAATTTTGCCTTTGGAATCGTTATTACCAGTGATGATACATGAAAAGCAAAGAGCATAGCTTGGCTTTTGGAAGCTGGGGTAAGTTTTTGGCTGATGCTTAGGAGCAGTAACATGCAAAGCCTTTGTAAACTGATCACAGACAATGTGCAAATTCCTAGAAAACAATAAAATATATTTAATACATTTTAGAATCAAAACCCAGTTTAACTTGTAGGTACTGCAGAGTTTGTGCTGTGAAGTGATTCTAAAATATTTATTTACATGCCTTAAGCTAAAAAATGTATGGCTACAAAGAGTGTGATCATATTAAACAAAGCAACATGTTCCAAGTATTCCATTGTTCCTCACTGAACTCAGCAGCAAGAACTTTACCAAGAACTGGATCCACAATGAATAATTGGTGACAGGATATTTTCTAACAAAAGATTAATTAATTTTCCTATGAAAATTAGAAGTCCTTAAATTAAAGCTGAAGATTACAGTACTGAGATTGGACCAGTGTATTTTATGTGCATTTAAATAAACTCCTTAATTACTGAGAGGACACTGCAGTTGACTGTGATGATAGGTGTGATATAATTAGACCCTTATAAATCCTCTTAAAAAGTACCAAAAAAAGTCGGTGTACTGTCCTAAAAATGAAATGCCAAACAGTTTGGATTGCCACCTGTCTGTGAAGAAACATATTAAGTGCACAGTGTCATTAACATTTTTAAAGATATATACAGTAAAGCTAAATTATCTGCTTGATATTGAGCTAAAGATTTAACAGTAGACATGTCCTATGAAAACCCTGAGCCACGGCAGAAAAAACGTGTCCTCTTCAAACTCTGTTTGTAAAGCATTTACACTTGTGACTTCTTCATGTTTTGTCCCTAAGAGATGTGAGCTCTGTGAACTGATCAACATCTCCTTTCTGTTTCAGGGGCTCTGCAGTCCACTCATCAGGTTTTTTTTGCTTGTCCCTATAGACATTGATCCCACTTTGCTTTACATTGCTTCCCATCCTAGGTTTCCACTTTTCAACATTTGATGTGATTCCCTGTACATTCCATTCCCCTTTTTCTTCCCCAAGTTTTCTTTCCCTTTACTAATATTCCCAGTGTCTCTGCTATCCTCACACCAGGATTTGTCATACCTTTTCTCAAGTACCCACAGCTTTAGGTCCCCATGACCAGCCTGGGGACTGTTTTCCTTATTTCCATGGAAGCTGCAATTTTTAATAGTGCCTGAAATTTTCCCTCTTCTTTGTGGCTCTTTCACCTTCTAGTCCCTGTTTCCCTTTCTTTTAAAACTTATTTTTGCCTCTTAGAGCTGTATCATTTAGGGCATTAGTCAACAAAAATCTGCAGGGAAAATGGTTAGAGCCAAGGTGGGAGTAGTTTTGCTGCAAAGTATTAATTTGTTATTAGCTCTGTTCTTTGAGCTGCAAATAATTGGGAAGATGCTTCTAGCTGCTTAGGTAAATAGATGGCAAAGACTAAAAGTTTTTTATGATTTTTAATTTTTTATTCTGAGAAATCAATAAATTTTTGCCCACTGATTCTAGAATTTGAAACAGGGATCACATGGGATATGCAAAAGTGTATGGACAAAGAAATGCATTAGGTTCAACCAGATTTCTTATAAACATAGCTGGTCAGGAAGCAAAAGTAAATATTCCTGTCTACCTTCCTCCATTTATGAGTAGAGAAATTGGATGCAATTTAATTTCATTTTTATAGGTAGCTATGGCTATCTACTGAGGCTCCAGTGGATTTATACAGCTTGCTCAGATTATTTCACTTTCTATGACCAGGTGTCTCTTTCCATTTTTTGTTGTCTTTTATCTTGTCATGGTTGTAGATAGTAAGATTGAAATTGATTTAATGTAACTCTCAACAACTACGGTATATTAGTTAGATGTCTTTAGAGTTGAAGAAAGGAAAGAGGCATTTTTAGGGTATGATTCATTTAACCCTTTTCAGATGTCTACTTCAGAAATGGATGAAGTGTACCAAAGAAGTTCCTCCACCACAAAGAAAACCTAGAGGGACTAGATCAGATGTAAATTGTTGTCTTTGCACTGACTTAAATTAGAAATTTCAACTTTGTGATTTGAATTGAATAATGAAATCCATTTCTGTATGGAGATGATATACATGTAATCTCTATCACCTAAGCCTTTAAACATATCTAGTCCAACACCTCTGCCAAGGGCTTGGACATCTTTCACTAGATTAGATTGCTGAAATCCTCATCCAATCCGACTTGAACATTTTCACAGATCATCCATAGTTTCTCTGAACAACTCGTTTCAGTGCCTCATCAGACTCATTGTAAAGATTGGCTTCCTTGCAGCCAGTCTAAATCTACAGTCTTTCAATCTAAAATCATTGTGTGCTGTCATGACAGGCCTTAGTTAAAAGTTTTTCTCTTTCTTTCTTATAAGTCATCTTTAAATATTGAAAGGCCATAATAAGGTCTCCCTGGAGCTTTCTCTTCTCCAGGCTGAACTCCAGCTCTCTCTTTTTTGTATTCCTAGGAGAGGCACTCCAGCCCTCTGATCATCTTCAGGGCTCTCCTCTGGACTCACTCCAGCAGGTCCATATCCTTCCTGTGCTGGGGTCTTCAGAGCTGGACACAGCACTCCAGATGGGGTTTCACAAGAGCAAATTGGAGGAGGGGAATCACCTCTCTCAGCCTGCTGGTCATGCTTTGTATGCAGCCCAGGAAGCAGCTAGATTTCTTGTACAATGTTGAACATTATTCTTTGTGTCTTTTCCCACAAACGAACTCTACTTCCAGTGACAGCATTTTTATAGGTAGTTATAGTTATCTACTGAGGCTTAGCTCTCTCCAATGGATTTATGCAGCTTGCTCAGATTATTTTACTTTCTAGGGGGAAAATGTTAGAAAAAGAATGAAGGATGAAGCAGAAAGAGACTAGTAGGAATCTTCTGACATCCAAAATATTATTTATAAAGATACCTTGTAAATAAAATCTAATACAATAAATCCAAAGTAATTTCCAATATGTCTTAGTAAAGCAAGCAGAACTTTTCAAAAAATGGCCTATGACAGTTTCTTTACTTAGACCATGTTTGCCCTTAAAACAATTTGCTGACATAGCTGGGCTAGGAAGAAGTGAGATGTTTTCACCATGCAGAATGACATAAGTATGATAGCAACTTCCTGGCTCTAGAAATGTTTCTTAAAAAGCAAAAAAAAGCCAATTTGCAAGTACAGCTTATTCTATTCCCGGAATTAAACTCCTTTTGCTGTTGCTCTATCTCCATGGTCAGGATTTACCAATATAAACAAATGTTAGGATCTGATCATTGTGAGATGCCTCTGCCTGAATTAAGGTGCAAGGGAGAACATATGCCAAAATCAACACAACAGATTTTATTTGACAGTAAATGTGAGGTAGAGAGAGAGATCAAAATAGGAAGGGGGGGGGGGGGCAGAGAGAAAGAGAGAGAGAGAGAGAGAGAGAGCTAGATTGAGCAAAGGTGTCACCACCACATGGATTCCAATAGTGCCCTACTGCTCCTCTTCTTCTGGTCATCTCGGAAGCGGGGGTCCTAAGTCGTTCTTCTGGAGGTACAGCTCTACACAGTTCAAGCCCCAGGTATCCAAGGGGTGGTCAGAGAAGCTCCCACAATTTGGGCTGGCATGGGTGTAAGCCGTTATTTCCTTTCTCACACCTTCCCACAGCAGGAATTTTTGTCCAGATGCTAACCAAAACTTCACCTCAATTAGGCCTGCAATTAGCTCCTTCCGGCTGTGCTGTCTGCACTCATCTAAAGTTCTGTTGTGGTAGCCTGTCGCGTGGGGAGAGAGTTTTGAGACATGTTACTTTGTTGTTTAGGTCCTCACAACACAGTATAAAGCTTTTCCAGAGAACCCTTGTAAATCTAGTGAATGCCTTCTGCCTTTCAGAACCATCAATCCTTAAATTCTTGCTTTTGATAACCTTATGAATCAGCTCCAATGAAAAACCTTTTTCTTAATTGACCACATAAAAATATCTCCATGTCATATTTGGAACAAGTTCATTTGACCTTTTGTTGAGGACCTTTTCTGCTATACAGCCAATTTATAGCGGTCTCTTGAGTGGTCACTTATCAGATATGTATATTCATTCAATAAAGATATGCTGTCTAGCTGAATGTGTGCCAAAATGTTCTGACTCCCTCTCTTCATTTCTGCCAAACAGTAAGAAGATTACTTAGTAATCTTTGGCATATTGTGTTTTGTCACTGTGCACGACCTGAATGTATCCAGACATATGTTATACAGAGCCTTTATCTCTTCCTTTTCAGTGGGTGGGGAGAAAGTCAATTATTTATCAAGAAACTGCTATGTTTAATTCTTGAGGGTATTTAGTTCAAGAAGATAGAAGAATTTGCATATTCAAGACATTCTTTTTGTGCAATCCAGGCAATACCTGGTTCCGTAATCTTCTGAAAAGTTCACAGAAATTATTCCCAGCATTGAGAGAGGAAGGTGCATGCTGCTTTGTGCACTGGAAAAGAGTTCAGCACCTTTCCCACATAATTTTGAGTACATCAGCTTTTGCTGGAGTCAGAGCACAGCTGGGTTGTTGAACAATATGATCTTGTCAGCTTGGAAAAGCAAACTAGTATAAAAAAAGACAGGGTTTTGAATGGTCTAAGTCTACAGATCTAAATTCAATTTGTAAATTATCTCATTTTAATAACTTTAAATTGGGTTTTTTAAATAACTTTAGATTGGGTTGAGTCTTTTTTATTGTTGTTGTTCAATTTAAACAAACAATATGAAACTACACAAAAAAAAAAAAAGAACCATTTTTAATGAGAACATTCATATGAGGCACTAGACCTATATGACTTATAAATAAAAACATCTGTGTCCAGACAAGCCCCTTCAGACAAGGAGTATTTTATTGCTTACCAAGCCATCTCTCATCTTCTGAGTGTGTCAAAGCTGCTCTGCAGTGCTTGGGGGGATCCTGATTTATACCCTGTGTTAACATAATGCCCACTGGAGATGTGGTTACATCAGAGTTTCCTGTGCATGAAATTGTCCCAGTCCCCTTTACTCTGTCAAAGCAACAAATATCTCTGCCAGTAGAACAATCTCCCTGCTTCTAACTCATTTACGGTCTGTCTGTGAAAAAGAAAAAGCCTGCTTCCAACTGCTTGGACACTCTCTTCCATGAGATTAGCACTGTCTCCCCAGCTACTCCAGTATGACCATTTTATTATTCTTTACATCTATAAAAATGATCCAGGCTAAATTCAGAGCAAGTGACATAGTTTTGTATGACAGAAACACGATACTATTCCATCTGAACTGATATTTCCCTAGGATTCGGCACAGCAAACTCAGTGTGATGAGAGTGCCTCCTAGTAAAATACAAGATCTCATTCAAGTTGCCGTCTAATAGATATTTTTATGAGAGGGTGTGAGAAAATCTCATCTTTTGCCCAAGCCCTTAATGCTGTTTGCTCTTACAACTAAATATTGCAAAATTCCTTTGGGAGGTTTCTAATACATAACTAACAAAACATCACATACATTATCCTGGAGATTCCTCATAACTTGCCACCTCTGTTCTTTCGCCTTATGTGTTTATCTCAGAGTTAACTCTTTCCATAGACAGGAGAGTATGAGGAGAAACAAATTTATTACACTCTTATCATGTTGGGTTATTGATGGCTGTCAAGTGCTGTGTCATTTAAGTCACACGAGTGTAATCCACGCTATTAACTGTTACAAACCATGGTCTGAAGGGAGAAGTTCCTGCAGGTATTGAAGGTTTCTTTAGGCAATGAAAATGGCAGGACCTAGAGATATGCAATGCCACCTTATGCTGATTCAAATGGAAGGTTTAATTACCTCCTAATTTTGTTATACCATCATACAGCAATTGAAAAGAAGTATCTGTTGCTTTGCTGATGGCTAGCAGAGCTGAGGAACTGACCAAAACAAGATAAGTTATTGCAAACAAGGTTCTGTCTTGGCACCTGGGGCTATTTAATTAGCCAGACACTGAACTCCAATGAGAACAAATCCACTAGAGGAGAGAGTTTCTTATTTTTCTTGTTTCTTTCTGAGCAAGGATAAAGCGAAAAGGTAAATGAGGTAAAAGTTCGGATAAGAGCTTATGATTTTTCCATAAGAATAGGAACAATTTTTTTTTTTTTTTTTTTTGCTTTCTTTCTTTTCCCTGCTCTTTGTGGTGCTGAAACCTTTGGACCAGAAAGAAATGAGATGGACAGCTGGGTTCTTCCTCATGCAGGGGGTGAACACTTTGCAGCACTCACTGCTCTGCAGCTTGTCACTGCCCTGCTGAGTGGCATGGGTGGGAGAAGTCCCTCACCAGCTTCCAGCAGAGTGAAACAGGCTATTTAAACACTTTAAACTGCTAGTCTGAACTAAGCTGATTTTATTGTCATTGGATTAGCAAGCATTCGTATGAATTGTTGCTGTTGGCTATGCAGGAGGATCAGACTTTTCAGCTTTTTGCCGAAGCTGAAAAATCAGCAAAAAAGGAACAGGATGTTTGGGTGGCTCTACAGCATCCATCAGGTAATTTTTTTCCCAAGTATGCTTCAAGACTGAGTTATGGACTAGCTCTGTAATCCTTCGGTTAGTGCTTAGTAAACACGACAGATCCAAAATATCTGTTAGCAGGAGAGTCAGTAGGAGGGGCAGCCAGTAGTTTTGGGAGAGTATTAAACAAGGGCAAATTTAAGGCATGAGCAAACTGATCCACAGTCAGAGGAAGAGGGAGACAGTCCTCCCACAGCTCCTCTGAGTTAGATTTCTAATCTGAGCCACCAACATAGGCAGTCACTTACCCAGGAATCCCAGTGAATCAGACACTCATTCATACTGGTCTTTTTGTGGGAGAAGATTATGGAAGGAATGGGGCTGAAATGTCTTAGCAGCACAGATCAGACACTGGTTAAGCTGGATTTAAAACTGGATTTGGTTCTGAGTTTGTTCTGGCTGCTGTAAATGCTCTTCTTCTGTTTGATGGCAATCAAAGTTCATGCTGACATTAAGGTGTCCACTATCACTCTACTTAAAATTGGCACACTTCTTTTCTGAAAAGATCCAAATGTATCACTGAATGATTGCTCTTTATAGCTGCTGTACACATAGAAATGAAATAGTTGGTGAGACTGCTGTTTCTCTATTCCTTTATAGAACATAAAGTTCATAGAACTTTATAGAACATGTAGTTCATTAAACACTAAAGTATTTGGAAAAAAAATGAACATTTTTTCCCCTTTCTGAATTCACTTCTTATTTGGACAGCAGTTCAAATTGCCCAAAAATAAGAACAATATAGTTTTTCAAAATACTGATGTAATACCAATACAATTTTTCAGCCACTGTCCCAGTGTAAAGGATTCTATGGAATACAGAGTAAGCACATAGAATGAGCCCAACAGTGAGTAGAAAAACCTACAGGTACTCGAGCTACACATCCACTGTGTACATCCTGGACATATCAGTTAGGTTAAAAAGTTCATTTTGGATAATTTCTTCTCCAGTACATACTTGCAACTCAGCTTTACAGAACACATCTGTGCCTGAGCCGGCATAACTTCAAAATCTTTCTTTGGATAACTTTCATCTTTAAAATAGGACTTCAGTGCCTATGGCCAAGAAGGTTCCCTCTTGAAGCATCAGAAATCATCCAGCTCCTCTACAAGTTCAAGAACTTCAGACTTAGCTCACTCCTTTGGAGACAAAAAAAAAATATTATCATTCCCTCAATGTGATAGCTAAGAAATACATTCTCTGTGAGAAAAGCTAAAAGAATGATCTGGAGTTGTGCTTCTGGGTTTGGTGTATCTGAGCAAGTTTTTCTTTATGCATGGAGAATGATTCAACCCCAAGTGTTTAGATACAGTTTGGCTTACTTTTCCATTTCAGAACTTTAGTCAGATGAGAAAAGTAACCTTACTGTTAGACAAGGACTAGAGCAGTTACACTGATGAATCACTTAATTAGATCTTTACAGCAAGTAATATATCTGTAATATGGTTTGTTTGATAGATAAAAATCCCATAAAAGGCTAATTTTTTTCTCATTTACATTATAAATACATTAGTATCAGTGTTCAGACATGGAAGCTTGATCTAGCATTCTGTGCCTGAATTTCAAGTGCAAACAATATTTAGTTATTCTAGTATTTGTCTAACATTTCATTAATTAGATTTTTACATAAGGTGCAAATGCAAGAAAAGTATTTTTCTGAAACAGGCCGGTCTTCTTTTCCTTGTATCTGTAATTATCAGCTGAGAATCTTTTCAGTCTGAATGGCATGAAGTGTGCTAGTTATTCACTGCTTGAGATTTGAGCTTAGTTCTGACTGAAACCATGAATAAAATTAGCTTAATTTATTTTGATTGTAGTAAGTATTTATCTGTATGACGAGACTATCAAAGACCTAGGCATAATTTACAACATTTCCCAAGGTAGCACTTGTAAAACAACAAAGGTGTTGATAGACCCATTTTATGCCTTTTGGCAGGCTTTTGTGAGGAAACTTGCCATGTTGTGTCTGCATTATGTTGTTCTCACATCCAGTTAATGGTTTTCCTACCATTGCAACAGGAGACCTAAGAACTCCTTAAAAATCTTCAAAATCGCTCAGAAGTCCAAATTTAAACAGAATGTTTAACTGGAAATATGGAAGGCCGAGTAAATAAATTTTTCTTTTTAAAAAACTATAGTGTAAGAATTTTAAATAAACTAGAAGAACTTATGTAGAGACTCCAGTACATTTCTTTTTTCCAAGTTTGTATTTGTTCAGTTTTTGGGTTTTTTTTACTCTCAATATTATTGTGGTCTCTTATATATTCTTTATTCTTATTGTCATTATTGACAACTTCATTTTACTACTACAGTGAAATGTCCAGTGAAGCTGTTAAGAAACTAAGCTTCTTTTGGCAGACTCTCTAGTCCCAGTTTTCAAATTTGAATCTGAGTCATAACAAATTTTTCAACAATATATCATATTAAAGGAATTCCACAAACTTGAGATGCACGAAAATCATCCAGCTTGACAACAGACTAGTTTGCCTTTTGATAGTGTGAGTCAGCACTGCATGTATTGATTCCAAACAACACAGGCTTTGGAGAAGTATGATGACCCAGTTTTAAAATGCATATTGTTGATTAGAATAGTCATTTCATTTTGGTGGTAGAATGAACAATATTGGACCGCATCCAGGCCCTTAAAACAGTTAATGGCTGCCCTTCTCCAACAGATGGCCACTGTGTTTGTTTTATGGCATGGTTTGGATCCATGCAGCTTTCTGCATCACCATCTTACTGCAACTAGTTGTGCTGCAATTGGAGGAGCCCCCTCCACAAGCAGATGACATGATGGTGTAATTTATACAAATAATTATCAGCATGCAGTCAAACCACTGTAAGGAAAGGATTAATTTCTAGTGATTTGAAGAAAGCGTTGGAGTTAAAGAAGGGAGGTTATTACCAGTTGTTCATTCACTGATGGACTAATTTGCTTTATATTATAATAAATTTAGTAATTTTTGATAGAAAAAAGTAATACATACATGCCTACATCTATTTATCTTAATGGTACTATGACATTAGATTGCAGCATGAATGAAAAGCTGATGTATTTCAATGCCTTGGCAGCTTGCAGTGACCTTCAGGAGAAATGAAATGCTCTGTTGGCTGAGGAAACAATTGAGCTGAAACCAGTCAGGCGCAGTAAACTCTGAGATAGTCTTTCCAAATTAAAAGCTGTTACTAGCAGCTCAAAACAAGGCAAAAAGTCAGAATAGAACATCTTGCTGCAAGGTGATTTTATGCTCAGATTAAAGGGGAAAGAATAAAAAAGCTAAGTTCAGATCTAAAGGAATTCCCATTAACTTGAAGAATTTGGAGATTAGAATGAACATTAACATCCGAAGGTAGCTGATATATGAACACACTGTAGAAGCCATAATCTGTTGGAAATCATGGAGATAAATTTAGGCACTGACCTTTTAGTGCATTAGGGCATGAAATAAATCACTGGCTGCAAGTAGTAAATTTGCTACAATCTAAATGCTTTCCAAGTACTTCTAGCTGTAGAATTCTGCAGTTGAGAGCACTACATATCAGGAATAACTTTTTAGTATTTCAATTATGCCTGAGTATTCCTGACCCAATCTTGCATTGTTTCATACCCCAAATTTTTGTTAATATCAATGGGTATTTCAGGGAATGAGAAAGAAAAAGTCAGGCTTTAAATCAGTCAGCACTGCCCTCATAAGTTAATGGTTATTTACATACTGATAAAAATTTCAGCTTAATCTCTAATAAATTTCCACAGATTTCAGCTGCACTGCTTATAAATATATTCAGCATTAAAATTCACTTCATTGGGTCCCTTTCTTTACTGGATGTGTGCTACTTTACAGGTGGGTACCCAGAGGAAGTGAGGCCTAACTCACTTAGTGTGAGAACTAACTAGCTACAGCTGGAAGTTCCAGTCCATGCTTCAAACATAACTGTGTTTCAGGAGCAGCTGTTGTAGTCCTGCTTATTGTGCCCTGCTGACAGAGAAGAAGTTTTCTTTTTTGTCTGTTCTAGCAACACTGTTGTAAGAAGTCTCTGGAACTGCAGACAATATTGTCACCTTCTTTCTGTCCATTCCAGAGCCTTCACTTGAACAGTTTTAAAGAAAAAGAGAGACTTGATGACTTATGTTTGGAGGAAAAAGTTACATCTTCCTCTCCTGCATTTTTCTGACTCCAGTGTCTCTTATACATGTTTCTCTTTGCAGAAGAAATAATAATATAATCCACATAGCACACATCTATCAGTAAATATCAAAGTGAATTCCTCAAGGTGTCAAAGCTTCATTCTTTCCCCTGATAGAGCATTGACTGGGGAAGCATGGGATCTTTCTGAGGACCTTAGAAACCATTGTTCCCTTGAAAACTCAAGGGAGTTATTTGGGTTCAGCACTTTTCAGTATAAGATTTTTGAAGAGATAAAGACAAGTGCTGTATCTCTGCAGCATGACATAATGTTGGTTTTATTTTGCTAGGCCTCATTACCCTCTTTGTGAGGGGAACTGGAAAACTGTAGGAAAGGTGAAAAATTTTTCTTTTTCTGCTGAAACTCAAAGCTTATTTACTTCACCAGATCAGCAGCAGTTCTGTGGCTCCTACCTTGGCTGGGGTAGTCAATAGTTCCTCTTCTCTTCCAACTGACAAAGATTTCAGGAGGGTGGGGATGAGCTTTTAGTAAAACAAATTGATTAATGGAGTGTTATCAGGGAAGGGTCCTGTATGTTAAAGATTTCACCAAATAACTGCAATTAGATAATTATCAGATCATTTTTATAGGTTGGATTTTTTTTCTCTTTAAAATCCAAGGGATTTAGCCAGTCATGCCTTATTTGCAATGTTACATACTTGTGGCATTTCCCCTTCCCTGAAATGACTCTTCAAAGCATAAACTTTTATACTGCTCAGGGGAATACAGCTTCCAAGACAACTCTCTTGTGAGACTTTCAGGGAATAGCATGGAGCAAGTTATTTCCTGCAAAAATTTCTCAGCAAAACCAGAGACAGGAAAATTCCAGGTTTCCTTCAATTCTGACTAGCATCTAAAGAGACAAGAGAGGTCAGGCATCATAGACTGGTTGCTCCTTAAAGATGCATGCATACATACATGCATACATAAATATATACATAAAGCTACTCAGATTAACAACAGTAAGGATAATATGAATACTCACGTGTGCCCTATGATCTGCCCTTAATTCCTGATAATCTTGCATGCAGTTGAGATGCCATCTTCTACTATGCCCATTGTCATCCAGACCTCTTTAATTTTACTCTAAGATGACATGCAACGAAGGGTTCTTTATTCCACAATGTCAATTCAGAAAAAAAGAAAAAATAAAACCAACACCTTTATGTCTCTTCTTTTTTAGTTGACTTCTAGTCTTTTTTTACTTCTCAAATTTTCAAAAGCTGCTCATGAAGCTCTTATATTTGGCCTTTCTTCAGTGTCTGGCTTACACTATGTCCACAGGAGTTTGGAATCTAAAACCCTAATGCTCCTGCTCTCTCAGCATATTGCTGGAGTTCAGAGCTCTGTACAGCTTACTTGGCTCTCTGCATAACACCCTGTTTGGCAAAGATATCCAGATAGCATATCCTATTTGTACGGTGTTCTCAGAGATTGGTGAAGTACAGAGTGGGAGGATCAGGAGCATGCTATTATAATAGTTGACCTTGCATGCAGCAATCAAGGCAATAAACAAGTTACAAGAATTGTAAGATACATAGAAATAGTAACACAAAAGAGGAGAGGGAAAGCTAAAAACAGAAAGAGGCACTGAAAACCCAAAAGTTGAAGATCATTCTCATTGACAGCAATCACCAAATACGTATATACCTTTTATTTCACACTAATTTTTACAAGGATAAAGAAGAGATTTTTCATCTTAGCCTCCATTGTTTCTGATTTTTTGTTTGTTTGTTTCCAATAGTCTTCTCATCTTATATTTTGCTTCTTTATTTTTAATCCTCCTACTCCTCAGCTTTTGGGGATATTTTTGTAACTATGTGTAACATAATCCTTTCATATGTGGCTGTCCAACTTGGTAAGCTGCACAACTATCAAAACTTTATCAAGGTTTGAGATTACCAGGTATTGATTCTAGGTGAGTATAACATTACAGGAAAGCAACTGGCTTTTCTGCAATTTTTCAGAAATATGGGTATCCTTATCTAGCAATGCATGAGAGACAAAGAAGTGATTGCCTGTTAAGGGATCATGTGCTAGTCTTCCTGGGGAAAATATTTACATTTATATGACATTTATAAAGTTATCATAAACAGGAGGCTTGGTAGTCAGTATATTATCTATTGGATAAAAAATCACTACCAAGCATACTTGGTTTGCAATAGAAAAGAGACACATCAGTCTCTGTGTTATTTAATTTCTCTTAAGCAATTTTGCAAACATTCTGTTTGAAAACGCAGGATACAGCCAATAGAAGAAGGCCATAAACTGTGACATAGGTCAATACAAACTGCAAGTCCACTAAAGGTTCAAAAGCATTTTTGTCCTAAAAAATTGTATCAAGAATCTGTAATTTTATTCTGGCATTGAAAATGTCAAAACTATGCACAGCAGTTGGAAGAGCACAACCTGAATAATGACTGATTTTTTTTGTACGCCCAGCTCGACATAACCCTAAAAGTCCAAATTTTGTGCAGTCCTGAACATAGGCCTTTTCAAATTGATATCTCAATATGTGCCAGTTTGGATAAAGAAAAATTTAGGTATAGAAATCTTGATGGGTTGAAAATCTTCATGTAGATATTTCTGCTATATAAACTATGTAACAACCTTATAAAGAACACTACTAACAGAATCTTGAATAATTTTATAAAGAGGAACACCACTAACACAAATGCTGACACTGTCTTTGTTCTTGCCCACATACAGTAAGTGAGTCACATGAAGGGGGTAGTCCATGCTCCAAGGGGACACCAAATGCATCCAGTATGCCTTTAAAATACTTGCTTTATTTATTGATGAAAATGCATTATTTTTATAAGAGTGTTTATTAATTTAAATAAAAGTGCTTCCATGTATTCATTGCAAGTGTCCTTTTGAAATCACAGCAGAGGCTGCTGCACACTCCATTATTTAAACCTGCTCTACTTTTGCTTTGGGTTCTTTGTTGTCTTCCATTAATTCTTTCCCCATCTATCATTTGTTGTATTTACTTTCTTTTCTGGAGGAGACTTATCCATTTGCTCTTACTGATCTGGAAATAAGGAATCACTAATGCAAATTCAAAAAGCTCAATTAAAATCAAGACATTTTGCCTCACTGTGTTGACTGTACACTGCTATTTGCTCTTCAATGTAAAGCATGGCTGGATCCATTTAGCACTGAGAAGGGAAACAGGAGATTCCAGTTTTAATACAAGCCAAGGAATTGTGGTAAAGCAGTTGGCAGAAGTCAATCTACAAAAACTGGAGGAGCAGAAAGGCTTAATTTAGTCCTTTTGTCACTATAAAAAATAGTGGGATTCCAAGAAAAAAACAGCCACCTTCAGCCAAAACCAATCTTTCATTTCAGAAGAAGAGAAAAAGAACAAGATACTGTCTTCTCTCCTGTCAGCCAGAACCCTTCCTGAAAACCTCACAAGTCCTTCCTGGAGTCCCTCTTACCTACTGCCCTCCTCTGTGACCCTTCTTTCCAATGCTGATAGTCCTTCTAGTCACTCTTTGAAGCTCAAATGTGACCTTTGAAGCTCCAGCTCATGACAGCAGAGAGCTAATTTATTTATTTTTCATTTCCAGTTCCTTAAGCTCTGCCTCTGTTTTAGATGCAGAAGTTAAAAACCTACATTTCCTTGAATCCAAAATGAGCAATGGGAAGCATCCAAAAGGGTTCTAAATATGAAAAGAAAATTGAATTCATCATTTAGCTGCACTAATTAAAATTTTTTATTTGTTCAAGTGCCTTCATTGTTTATTTTATTATCAATATTTTATTAGGCATTGAGAAAAGAAACTGCAGTTCTTGGAAAAATGCAAATTCACTTTTGTTGCTTTAAATAAAAATGCAAATTCCTTCTTCCCACTTATCTCTTCAAAAAGAGAACACAGAAAAAAAAAAGAAAAAAATTCTTTCTACCACATGCATTTCCTTCTGTAGCCTTGGCCGCACAGAACAGCTACCTAGGTACAAACCAAAAGCATTAATTAAAATGATCTTGGTAAATAGGTGAAAATCTATCTGTGGATATTGTTTTCATCTTAGCTGTGTATTTTATGATACAGAAGGGGCCAGATTTATGAATGAAATCACCCTTTCACCAATACAAAATGATGGACATATGAACACAGACACAGAGGTCAAGGCATAAACTAAATCACTTTAACCTCATGAAAAAAAATTCTTATATTAACTATCATTTAGGGCAGTGTGGGGGCCCATCTCTTCATGAAGATGCTTTATAACTCTAAAGAATTTGAAGATCTTCAGGGAAAGGATGGCATCCCTTGTAAGAAATTAATATATTCTTACGCTTGAAGCATAAAGGATATGACCATAGCGCAGCTACAGAGACAATTCCAGTGTACCATGTAGGCACAGATCTAGGATTAAACATTATAGACTACTACTAAATTGCATTGGTAATGGCAACATAAACCTTGGGACAGGGTAATTTACCCTACTTGTGTGAAGCATTTAGGCATACTCTGTTTTAATGTCCATGCAGGTGCCTATCTCAATATAACTATCAGCTTTGACATATTAGTGAGTGGCCGGGTGACAATATGTTACCAGGCATCAGTGGCTCCATGATAACAGTGTATTGTGCATGCTCCATTTCCTCATGATAAATGGGAGGTATTTGATATGGGTTACCCTCCTTAAGGAGAGTAAGCTTCTTGACATATACGGAGGATGCTGCTGCTGCAGAGTAAGATAATGCGTAGGAACGCTGGAGCAGCTGATTCCCAGGACTTCATTTTTGTGTTAAAGATTTATGTGAGATTTAAATCCAATTTAAGTTAAATCAGTGCAATTCTCCCCTGCAGGTGGAATGTTAAGATTACTGCATTAGTGCACACTAAAATCTGTATTGGTACAATCTATGCTTTAAACAGTCACCCAGTGTAAGTGGAAGTGGGCATGTATTAGTGCTATCCCTCATGGAAAAGAAATAAGTCACACCAGTCTAAGGCAAAATTTACATTACAGGTTTTACTGGCATATCTATATTAGCCAAAAGCCTGACAGTGCACAATCTGGTAGACACAACTGTAGAAGTGAAGGTACCTGAAAATATGTAAAAAAGGTGTTAAGAATCTTAAGATTTTGTCAGCAGTAATCTACATTCAAAGTTGTTACTCTTCTGGTCATTCTAGATATAACACCCTTGATCAAAACAGTAAAGAAGGCAGAAGTTTTAGTTAAAAAGTCAACAAAAACTATTTTGACAGTTAATGTTGTTCTCTTCCAGGAGCTGGCTTAAGTTGTACTGGCAAAGAAAGCTATTTTTTCAGTGATCTATTTCTGTACTACAAATGAGTGGCTGGTGTAATTCTATCAGTGCAGCTCTTATCACCAAACCTGCTAAGTGCAGCCAGGCTCTCAAAGTAACTTATTTATCCTAGGAAGAGGAAACGTCCTGGAGTAAAATATACTTGCTGGAATACAGTTTTGCTGATTTAAACTGCCTTGTCAAAAGAAGTATTTTGCTTGTCATATTCTATCACAAACATTTCTTACACTGCCCCTGACCTGTAAAAACTTTTTACTGTGTAAGTGGTCTTATCAGGTCTTATACCAATGTATCACTTTTGCTGAAAAAGTTAAAGTAATAGCTACAGTGTCTATGTAATGTTCTATTAAAAAAAAAAGTTCTTAAAAAAACCCAAATTCTATTTTAAAAAATTCTGTCTAAGCCAATATTTAGGCTCCATAATTTTTTTTCTTTGGAAGTTGTAACTGGTTGCTTTTCTTTTTTTTTTTTTTTTACATAATGACTTACCTTTCTGATCTGGTTAACTTGTGATGCTATATAGGTATGCTTTGCTGTTTTGTTTTGGTTTTTAACTGGAATAAATAAAGATTTTATTTTGACTACACCCAAGGTTTTGATCCCCTTTGCTGTATCCTCCTTTGCCTGAGATCATATCCATATGCTGCATCCTGAAAACTCCAAATTTGTACTCAAATTCTCTGCAAAACAAGTTTCACATAGCTATATTGACAGATAGAGGTATAGTACAGATAAAACTCAAAAAGTAGTTGGGTTTTTAAGTTTGGTTTGGTTTGGCTAGTTTGGCTTGGATTGGTTTGGTTTGTGGGTTTTTTTTTTAATAGCATAATTTACAGGCTTCATCTAATTGCAACAGTTGAAGAAAATGCTCAAAGCAAACCTGTCTCTTCAGACATGTTTATTTTGGAATTTTAGCAATTCCCTTTGTTATATTGTGTATTTCTTCCTCGTTTCTCTCCAGAATTTATCAGCTATTGCTTTCAGGATCCTCAAGACTCTTGTCCTTCACTGTTTTTGCCTTAGCTGAGGTGTGTCAGACTCTGCTAACAGTGTTATTAGTCCACATAGTTTTATTCCATTTTTCTGAAAGATAAGCTACTTTATCTCACGTTTATCAAATTCAAAAGAGATACATCCTTTGTCTTCACAATGCAACGTAGGGACAGGACTCTGTAGTTATTGCATCATGTTGAAAATTAACATCCAATACAAAGATTCCCTGATCTTGACATTGCTAATACACACCTGAAATGTATTTATAATCAACTATGTAACATGGAAGAGTTACTGTATTCTCACTTACTTCCCGTGTCTCAGAAAGCCTGCACACCAACAAAAGCATCAGCAATTTGATGCTTATCTTTGCATAACCTGTACATAATTAGAAGTGTAGCTGGGGTACTTTTCAGAAAGAGAGAAAAGTCAGTAGTAGTCATTTTTTCCTATTATAAGTTCAGATGTATGAAGGTGCTGTGACTTGGCAGCCACCCTTGTTTGAGTAGTTGGTAGTACAGATAGACAGCATTCACATGATGCTAACAGCATCAGAAGAAAAGTAAATTTAATATTTTTATAGATGCAGGAACTATTTTAACTTTGATATTCTCAAGAACTCTTCATAGACAGTAAGCATTTTTTAAACAGCTAGTCTTTGTATGAGTTTTCTGCTGAGTAGGCAGCCTTTTCTCCTGAATGGAAGTATGGAAAATATGGAAAAAATAGTTCGTGGACAGCTGTCCAGAATCCCTTAGTTCAAGGAGAGAAAATATAGCATGCTTAAAACTTATATGAGAATTAAATGGTTTCATTTTTAATTCAGGTTCCATAGAATTAGCAGCAGCATACTTTATATAAGCACAGTTAAATGTAAAGCATAATACTTTATCTTTTAGAAATGTTTTTAACAGTCCCGAGAGATTAATGGTATCAGTTTCCCTCAGCTATTTTGGTTCAACCAAATCATTAACTTGTTTTTGGCCATACAAGTAAGTTTTATGGTAATGGCAATGTGGAGACATAAATGCCCTATAATTATAGGGCTCTATGACAACAGTATTGTAAAAAGCCAAGATGCCACTAATAGAAAGAATTTTGGCAGACTACATTAGTTAAGAAAAAAACTAATTTTATTTGAAGATACTGTCTATAAGATCAGCCTTTGGAGTCCTCTTAGGCCAACGTCTCCCAGGTGTGACTGAAGGTAAGACTGACAATGTAGTGACAGTACAATTTGTTCAAAACAAGGACAGCATTTTGTGAATTGCAAAACTCAAGATATTGCATGGAGATCAGTTATCAGATAACTGGATTTGTAGCAAAAGCTGTACACATATGACAGTCATTATTAAGGTATGCTTAATTTAAAGAAATCTCTTTATAGAGAGTTCTAGTTATTGTGAGCTGCAAATTGTTTGACTAAACTAGCCAATGCAACTGTTTTAACTGCAGGCAGTCTTTAATCTACCTCTCTACTCTACTGTAAAATTCACCTTGTTGAGTGAGTTCAAGGAAGGCACTGGAGGGCAAACCAAATAGTTAATAGGCTAAAGAGGACAGGGCTTCCTCATGGGTACAACCACTCTGCTGTCTGAAGCACAGAAATTAACTTGTAGATGAGTTCAAGTACATGCTCATGCTCTGAGCCTGAGCAAGCCTCGCTTGTTTCTTCCTATAACGAGGACCTGTCACTGCACTGGCAGTGCTGCTGCTGCTGCCACACAGAATGCACTTGGCAGGGCAGCCTCACTTGAACTTCTCAAAACGCACAGGATTGTGTCCCATCAATAATTTTTTTTTTGATTTGGTGGCTACTTGATTCTCGTGTATGCCAGTCAAAGATCTCTGTGATTCTTCTACAGTGAGAGTCAACCTCTTAATTTCTAGTTAAGATTTTGGTGGTAACACTTCACACAATGGCCACTGCACACAATGGACCTCCATTTCTATTATCATATCCTAAAATAACTTCAGGATTTAAAGGTCTAGTCTGTTAGTTGTCTTTTCTCCCTACTTAAAAATACTCGATTTTAGTATAAAGGTAATTATTTATGGAGTCCATGGAAAACACCAAATATTGGAAATGTGTTTTTTTGAATGCAGAAGAGGGATTTAATCCAGATATAGAAGCAGTTTCTTTTGAGATACAGTTCTGACATGCAAATTGTCCTACCATTAAAGTCTGAAGGAGAGAGTAGAAGCATATTTATATCAGTTTTTGCACTATTACAAAACTACCAATTCTGGCATTTACACCAAAATTATAATGCAAAGAAACATGGGCATACAAATATATGCACTCAAAACACACCTACTGTGGGAGTGGCATCCCAGGAAATGCCAGAATCAAGGTGTTTATGACGTCTTCATTCAGTTCCCAGGGTGTGTATCAGGACACAGGAATAACACAGTCATAGCCTGGTTTCTGTGCACTTTTCCAGGGCACAGAAGACCACCATGTGCAGCTGCATGGTGTAGTTCTTTGTCCTCATGGTTCAGTATGTCTTTACCCAGAACTGTGTACAAGCTGTTTTCATTTTGAACTTAATAGTGTGTTTTTTCTTGTGCTTTTTCCTACTCAGATATTCATTGCCATTTTGCCTGTGTGATTTGCAAATATTAATAGTTCTTCTTCACAAAGACCTCTAAAATGTGAAGTATTAGTTCCAATTTACAGGTCAAAAATTTATACATAGGGAGATTGAAATTAAAATTGCCCACTTATTTAGGAAGTCCTGTTTGAGATGTTGAAAAAAATGACCTTTTGTAGCATTATACAGTGGTTTGATTAATCAAAACTCAACATTTTTTGCACCTGCTACTGCCAGAATTTCTGCAAATCTGACATCAAAATAATGTGAGCAAAGGAAAAAAGAGCAAAGATTAATCTGATTTAAACAATTCTCAGATATTCACATACAAATTCTGTGACTTAATCATATCTCCAGCTTGGCTTTGCCATTAAAATATGTTCTATAGCATAGAGCCTGCCATCTTCCATAGGAGGTGAAACAAAAGCAGCTCTCAGTCTTCTCCTCTGCATATTCCAGAGCTGTTTGTAAAGCATGTCTGTCACCAGACCAGGCTCTTGTTAAAACAGAAAACAGAAATAAAATTTGAAGATAATGTGTTTCATCCCTCAAAAATTGTTCCTATGGCATCATAAAGACACTTAAGCATTCCTCAACAGACCTGAGACACTTCGTATTCCCTAATTGCTTGTGGATATGTTAATTTATATAAAGATAGTGAGACCACTTAGAGTTCTATAGCACTCTAGAACGTACAGCTATGATCATTATAGATCAACATTACAGGAGAAAGAAGCACTTCAGACTGCCCGGTGATTTCACAAATCACCTTGATGGCCGTTTCAGGCTCTCCTCCCAGACTGCTGAATGCTATTCCCTAGGTCATCTCATTCTCTTTCTTTTAAGGCAACTTGTTAGTCTTTTTAGTCTTACCACATTGTGGTGTGTCGTTCTCAGACCCTCTTCCATGGCAGTTTCCCTGACCACATGCACATCTACCTCTTCACCCATCTAGTTTTTCTTTTTCTTATCTCCTTCTGCCCTGTCTCTCCTCTCCCTCAGCATCTTCATCTTGAAGGTTGTCATGGACACTCCATTCCAAATTTTTTATCTTGTTACTCCCTTAACTTAGATTCCTGGCCCCACATCTGCTTCATGCTTGGTTTTCCATCTATTCTTGTTGAATATACCTCTGAGGCCCATTGATACCCAGTAAATCCTGGTCATTTAATGGATCCAAATCTGGAACCCTCTCCTCATCCTATCTCCTACCCCTCTGACTGAGCTCTCCTGTTGATATCCTGCTGTTCCATTGCCTCATCATTTGTTCAGGTTCCCTCATCACCCCTAGACATTCAAAAATTCTCCCTGCTACACAGCTGCTCCTCCATCACCACATGCCCAAGCACAGGGCATACCTACCTTTTGCCTGCTTGTCACCTGAGCTAGGTGACTTTCTCTCACCAAGCTGACTGCTCATGTCACAGGCTCAGATCTGTGCTTGGGATAAGCCACACCACAGTGTAAACCTGGTTCATGCCAAATGAGAATAAGATCAAGGAAAAAACCCACCAGCTAAAAATCTAACCTGCTAAATATGAGTATTGATTTTGGTTTTCCCCATGAAAATGTTTGTTTTCATGTGAGAAAAAATAAAAGACACATCTTTGGCACTAAGTGCATATCTGTACAATATTTGGGGACCTTGCTTCCAAACCACTGGGGACTCTAAAATTCAAAAACTTATTTGTCCCCACAGTCATTCATTATTTGTTGGTTTTTTTTTCTATTTGTTTGTTTAGTGTTTATTTTAGCATTGGTGTTTCCAACATCTCTTTCTTTGAAAGGACTGGAATTTACCAAAATGCTTTATGCTGAGACAGATATTTAGGATGAATGCTCCAAGCCCCTATTATTCAAATCTGGAGAGGTTACAAACAACAGAAGTTAAGATTTTTCGATGGAAAGCATTAGGCAACTTTGCATTTTCTTATATTGAAGCGAATTTCAGACTATGACCTGATTAATAGCTGTAGAGTTAATAAGTATGCAGGAGACATAAAAAGAATCGATCAGCTCTCTATGGAATCTTTTGAACAGCTTAGTAGCTTTGGCACAAATTTATAAAATGCTGTTGCTTTTTAAAATGCTGTACACACAAAAGAAGAGTGGAGAAATAATCCTGTTTCTCTTAAGATAATTTTTATTTTCTTTCTCTTTACTTTCCCTTCCTTCCTTCCTTCCTTCCTTCCTTCCTTCCTTCCTTCCTTCCTTCCTTCCTTCCTTCCTTCCTTCCTTCCTTCCTTCCTTCCTTCCTTCCTTCCTTCCTTCCTTCCTTCCTTCCTTCCTTCCTTCCTTCCTTCCTTCCTTCCTTCCTTCCTTCCTTCCTTCCTTCCTTCCTTCCTTCCTTCCTTCCTTCCTTCCTTCCTTCCTTCCTTCCTTCCTTCCTTCCTTCCTTCCTTCCTTCCTTCCTTCCTTCCTTCCTTCTTTTGTCCTTTATTTTCCCTCCCCTTGGCATCTAACACCTGAGGAGTAGTATTCAGTCTTTTTTGTCTTTATGCATCTTTTTCCTTTTGGCTTTCATCCCTTCAGTCTCTGACTTGGTACAAACTGTTTCAGTAAACAAAACATGATACTGCAAGTGAAAGTCTGTATTTTAGGTTAGATATAAGCAATATGAAAAATAGAGCATGAGGAAGCTTGCAAAATCTGGAGAGTGTTTATTTTTCATCACCTAATTTATTGCTAACAACCAATTTATTTTTCTGTTTATGTTCTTAATATCTAAAAGGACATGAAATCACATCCATTATTTATATGGAAAAAGTCCAGACTTAAAAAGTTGGCTGATTTGACATTCATATATGACTCCTAAACACCTAACATTCCTGAAACAGCGTTCTAACAATTCAAAGCAGCCTGAAGTGACCAGGCCAGTTTTACTTGTATAATAATCATAGAATATCTCAAGCTGGAAGGGATCCAGCTAGGATCATGGAGTCCAACTAACTGTTCCTCAAAGGACTACCTAAAACTAAACCATATGAGTTACAGCATCCTGAAGATACTCCTTGAACTCTGACAGGCTTGTGCTGTGACTTCCCTGAGGAGCCTGTTCTAATGACTGACCAGCCTCCCAGTGAAAAGCCTTTTTCTCATGTCCAATCTGAACATCCCCTGGTGCACCATCATTCTATTTTCCCATGCCTAAATAGCTTCTGTTAAAAAAAAAATATATATATATATATATATATTTGAATACCTAAAGATTTGGTCTCTAGGGAAAAAAATCTGACTGGAAAAGGTTTAACTTTTCAAACAAGGCATTCTTATCTGCTTCATAATCTCCTATATGACAGCTGTGAAAGGTGGAGTGTGCATCCAAATTAGCTCAAACCTCTCTAGATGAACCATTAAAATGTCTGACTGTCCTATCCTATGGCATTCATTTTGAATATTTCACATACAGATATCTTTGAGTCTCCAAAGTACCTTGATATTTCAGAAGCTGCCTGTCTTGACTTTGAGCCTGTAATTCAGCTCCAAGCCATCTGGAATGAGCACCCAGTGTAGCACCTAACATTTGCAGTGCACCCAGCTCTGTAAAGCTGCTGTTTGACAACCCATAGCAAATTGCCTGCTTAATTACAATGAGGTTCTACAATTCAATGCTACTGACATTGACATAAGCCAAGTACACATAAATGTGGATATTCAAGTTCAAAACATTTCAGATTCTTTTGCTTTAAGATTATGTAGCTCTTGCTCAATGGCTTTATTATCCCTTTGCTAAAAGGAGTCTTCATGGAGATACAGGATCCATAAAAAATGCAACATTCTAACACATTTTTGCTACTTCCAACAAAGCTGCATCAAGAAACTTTTTTTAATTTTTTTTTTTATTTTGAAGATTTTCTGGGAAATAGATAAAACCAGACATTGACAATATTTCAGAGCATTCCACCAGCTAGTAGAAAACAAAGCTATAGTACCCAAGCTCAGATAAGCTGTGCACATCCTGACAGGCTCATGTCTAATCTGTTCTTAGAAACCTTCACCAAATAAAACTACACAACCTCCCTAAGTGGTCTAATCTGCCGCCTGTCTACACCATTCACAAGTCTAAACTAATGCCTGAATTAAGCCTGCAGTTTCTTCATGCTCCTATTCTGTCAGGAGCACATCATGTGTAAGATGTCTCCCTCCCTCCCTCCCTCCCCACAAGTGGTCCTACATTCCTGCCTCCCTTTGAGCCCTGACATTTATTTATGCCAATTCTGCACTTTTTTGCTCTGACTATAAATCAGACTGATGAAATAGCATGTTTTTATTTAAAGACTAGACTTTCTTTTTTTTTTGAGTGCTTCATTTTGCAAGTCCAGTTTAGAGGTCAGGCATGTGAAGAGCTAAATCAGCATAACTGAGAGGAGACAAATCTCCTAAGGGGAGCTGCAATGAATGGCTAAATGTAGAAAAGATGAATTGTGTTTGGGCTGTTAAAAATGGCACAGTTAATGTTAAGCCACAGTCTGCAGGTCGTCATCACAGGATCAGCTCCTTTCTTGCTTTCCTGTTCCCAGTGGGTTCCTGATCAGAAATTGAATTTAAGGAAGAAAATAGTCAGGAGATCATATTGTGATGGATGAAAGATGGCAGAAGGATGATGGGGCTGAAGCAGTGTAACCACATGGACATCATGAAAGCTGTGTGGTTCTCAAACTATCTGCTTGCTCTGTTTTCCCACTCTTTTGCCCAGCCTCAGTCACTCCTTGCCCCCTTTTCCACTTGTCTTGCCCCCTCTCTTGGACAAGTTCTGGTGTGCTTCCAGCCTTCCAGTGTTTTTATTATGCTCAGTACCCTGGCAAAAATGTACTTGCCCTTTTTGCTGAGATGATGGGCTGCCCTGGTTCAGAAAACTGTCAGATGAGCAGCAGCAGCTGAATCTGTGCCACAGGTGGGAGTAGGAGAAGGAAACTGCACTGTTGCTGTGTGTAGCTGTCCCATCAGAGGGATTTAAAGTCCCTTACACCATAGGAAATATCTAGATGTTATTCATTCTTTGTGCTAAGTAAAACCTGTGCCAAGAATGGTATCTTATTTGCATGGCTTTTCACAAGCAAAACTCAGGATTTGTAAAGCTGTGGCTGCTGAGGTTGCAGTCTAGTTGAGTTGTGGTCTGTTCTCATTTGTTTTAGACCCATTGAATCCAAGTAAACTCTGCACTGTTAATAAGTATTCACACTGGAAAAAAGGACTTTATAAAGGATCATTATTTTAATCAATAGAATGATCTTCATTTTCCTTAAGTGTCACAGAAACAAACTGACTGCAAAACAGGCAAAACCAAAATACAGTCCAAGAAAAAAAAACAGAATATAAGAAATATACAGCAGTGTTTGAAAAAAAAACAACAAGGGGCACACCTTGCCTTATTTCTTTCCCTGAAGGCAGTGACAGATTTGGGTTGGAGCCCAAGTCTGTCCCTGAGGTAAGGTCAGCTTACCCTTGCTTTCCACCTGGGGTCTTGGTAGGTGGGTGGCCTCCCTCGTCCTGTTACACCTATTTAGAGAGAGGAGAACCAACCCAAATCATCAGGAAAGGACAAGTGCCAAGAAGATCTCAATCAGAGTGTAATTAAAGCATCCTACTGTAAGAATGCCTTAGCAGGCTAGATCTGGACTTGATGCTGGAGCTTTTAAACAGTTTGTTGTGCTAAAAAGGGAAATAATTTGCAGCCAATGTTGTTGAGGCCAACACTGGAAATCCTCATTCCCCTTAATTCCATTTTTAAGTGTTCTTTACTTCACTAGTGCTCCAAAGTTTTTTTCATATATTCCTAAACATCTGGAACCATAACCTCTGTCCAGGTGTTTAGATTACTTAATTTTAACAAAAAAAACCCAAATGCATATACCAGAGGATACATATAATTTTATGTTAGCTATAGTCTTGCATGAATTATTAATGAAGTGCTCTTTTCTTCCTAGTATTTAGCTCCATGTTGGCAGCCTCAACAGCAAAAGGTTATGGTCATTTTTTATGTGGCTGATACTTCACATTTGTTTTCAAGCTTGGGAAAAGGGGATTGTACATTTGAAAAAAAATAGCTGGCCATAGTCACTGAGTTACTCTTTCTCCCCTTTGAAGTTTTTATTAAAATTAGATTGGTATTACTGTTTGCTTATCCTACAGAATTATTGCCTTCTATAAGACTAATTAAATATAAGAAGATTAAAAAAATGTATAGCTTGTTGAAATATTGATAATGTAGACAATTTTTTTCTGAATTTACAAAAAGGAATCTGTACTAACATTGTACTTTTCTGTGGTAATGTCACATTGTGTAGTAAGCAAAAAAATCAGTTTCAAATCCAGTTGTATATTCTATAGTATTATTTCTAGTAGGATTTATACTGAAAAAAATGCAATTTTTCTGTAGTGAAGAATTGCTCATTTAAAATCCCTCAGCCAGCTTTTAACTTTCAGAAAAAAAGTCCACTTCTGCTTAGGATTGTCATATTATTCTGACTAAATTCAAAGTTTGAATTTTACCCTTAAAGCAGCAAATTGCTCCAATGACTCTATTATTATTATATGTCCTAAAACATTAATCAATACAAGAACATTCCATCTAAGAAATGTTCTTGTTTTTAATGACTATAACTTTTGAAGGTTTACCCCTCAATGCAAATGTATGTCACTGTCACTTTTTCAAACTACTCTTCATAGTCTATTTGAAGAGTAATGTTACTTTCAGGGTTGCTGATTAGCAAGATCCCTTCTTCTTAATTGCTGCAATAGGGTTGTTGAAACAAGTCCAGAAGTCAGCTGCAACCATTGTGATTGGATGGTAATAAAAGTGGATTCCTACTTAATCTGCACAACCAAAGAGTACTGATATATTGTCTCTAATTTACATTGTATACTGTAAAATACCAATCATGTGACAGTATAAATTTCCTTAGATATTGAACAGATATACAACACATGCGTTTTCTTAGCTAAATTGATTTTCTGAAGCCTGAGTGTGTATCAGTATATAAAAGGCTGGCTAAAATATTTTTTTCTTTATTTTGGTATCAAATCTGATTGGGTTTTTCTTAATGCAGGACCAACTTTGTCCAAAATTCAAGGTAACGCATATAGTTTGTAGAGGGTCTTTAGCATTATACTCTATTCCTTTAATATTTTTTTTGTTATCTGTATCTGGAAGAAATCTTTGAACCTTCTTTTTTAAGTCTAACCAACTACTAATTATTCTGAGCCTACCAAAAGAACAATAACAAAGTATTTGTCATTTTCAGCCCACAGCATGATATACAGCAGTTATTGTTTTGGGTACAGTGAACACTTTCAAAAGCTGATTCATGTACTGTTTAGCATATCTTTTTAGACTGCTCTTTTGAATGTCAATTAGATTTAACCAGAAAATTTAACAGCAATAGCTAAGTACAATAAAGGATTTATGTGTATTATATATATATATATATATATATCTTTTGTCAACATGTCATTGCACATGTATGACAGAGAGAAGAGAATGGAGGTTAAAGAGAAGAATTATTTGCAATTGCCAACTGAGATTTAGTAAGAAGTAAGAGTAAACTAGAAAGCTGCACCACCACAGAGATTGGATTCAATAATTTTTGTAGTCATGAAGACTGAGAAAAAGTGTGATGTTTATAATTTTAACACAAGTTGATCCTTGCTATTTTAAACTGAAAGCCAAAAAGAGTTCTGAAAAGAAAAAAATGAAAACAGAAGACACTGAAACAGGATAGAAAACTGGAGAAAATAACAGTAAATTTAATATTATTTATTCCGTTTTAGTTTAGTACTCCTTGTAGCAGTACAGAGGAAAGTCTCTACTTACAAAGGAGTTCATTTTACACTATCCATTACAAGATCTGCAACCAGACTCTGCTATGCTAAATGAGAGAAGAGGGCCTTTCTGTGATTAATATCCATCTTCAAGAAGTTCTTGTTCTGTTTCTTGTGTATTTAACTCAGGGAGGTGGCCTTTTCCTGATGTCAGTCACAACTGCACACAGTTGTTGAGAAAGGAAGGCATAGCAGAGTCTACTGCTCACTTTACCAGCAGTGGGGCTGGGATAAGATTCTGAAGAACAGTAATCAGAATCCCTGTAATTTGTCAGATGCTCTCTCTGATATCTGAATTTTCAAAGTTGTCTCAAGATAAAGACCTATGTAGGGAAAGATACAATTTTGTAAAGGCAAACAATTTAATTTGAAGAAAATGCATGTCTGGATTTACTCATTCAAACTGGTTGATGTCTTTGCTCTTTACAAATAGTTCACAATATAGATGAAATTAAACAAACAAACAAAACCCTCACAGCAGTCTGAAAATTAGGAATACAAGTAAGAATAGTTACAGAATTAAGAAATCTTAATGTCTTTTCTGGTTCTGATCATTAGTATTACCCACTCCAGAGTTTCACACATAACTCATTATTTAATTGTCTTAAAATTTTAGGTGATACAACAAATCTCACAGTACAGTTAGTTACAGTATCTAACATCACAAATGTACTGATGAACCAGCTTCTGAACTCAGTATTTCTTCTTTTAACCAATACAAGACTTCACAATTTGCTCTATGCTTAAAAAAAAATCTTTAAAGTGGTAGTTATTGCTTGCAAGTGGTGTCTTGTTAGGGCATGGATAAATCACATTAAAAACACCAAAACTTTGCAACTTTTTCTGGGAATTCTTGTCATAATTTATGATGACCATATTGAATGTGTTAGTTTTAGAATGTGCATATACTTTGCCATTTCAAACAATCAATACTAAGCCTAGTAATGCTAATTATTTTTGTATTGATGATCCGATGACTACTCAGTTGACTTTGGATCTTCCAATAAAATGTATTGTTTGGATTATCTCAGAGTTCAGAAGTCTGTGAGAATGCCAAAAAACCACAAATATAATCAAATTTAAAGGTTATAAAAGGATGTAAAATTGGTTGAAATTGTTGTCTAGTGTGTAAAAATGCTAGAGCATTCCAACTACAGAGTATATTAAAATCAATCTACAAGGGATTACATTTTATCTCAGAAATCAAATATTTCATCAGGGCAGAAAACTAAAATGTTTTCTGAGAGAAATTAACTAATGGGAATAGTCTGAAAGGGAAAGTGACAAGTTTCCACATTAAGGAGCATAAAAACCTAGATCTGTTGAAAATACGTGAAAGCCAACATACAATCTAATGATCTGCAGACACCTGCAGACTGGATGTGTCCTGGAAGCTCCAGACTGGTGTGTGGCTGCACAGAGGGTGCTACACAGGGGACTTCAGTTCACCTTATCTGAGATGAAGTCCCAAGAGCAGTGGGTCAGAGAGGAAAAGGTAAAAAAGAACATTTTTACAAAGCTTTTGAAAAGAGGTTTAATGGTTAAAGGACAGAGCACATGAGGAATGGAAGCCTAAAGGTAAAATCAAAATGCAGGAAAGAAAAAATTAATGAGAATGCATTCATAAGAGGAGCATGAAGGATGATAATAGTTCAGTTTACTGAAATTCAAAGATACATAAAAATATACTGGGGCAGATAATACAGGAATAAAGAAAAAGAGCTGGGAGCCACATTAAAAGAATGAAATATGATTGAATTTTGTACAAGAGAGACATAGCAATTACCCCTTTTAATTCAAATTGCATAAATATTACAATAAAAGTTTTGTTTGTCCCAGTACAGACACTGGAAAAAGGGACATATTCTTTGCCTACTACCTCACATTTTGACTTCAGATTTAGATCCCTAGAAGACTGTAGACTGAATACAGACCAGATGGATAAAATATTTTGAGAGTATTTTTTATAAGTAGGTGGCAGAATTACCCACTGGCAATTGAGGTTTTGACTGTGGGTAGAGAGTGCTACAGGGATATGATGTCCAGCAGTTTCTAAGAACGTGTCTGTGAGAAGGCTTCAGTACAAAACTTCAAGAAAATATTTGTGTCCTTTTGCTGGACAGATACCAGCCAACAGAAAGATATCCTCTGGTACTATGAGGGCTGAAGATAACATGAATGAGAATGACAGTGAATTGACAGAGCTCACAGCTTTTCAGAAAAGAGCCCAGAGAGCAAAATAACAAGCAACAAATGAGCAGGCAGTGAGCAAACACTGAGATTTGAGAAGTAAGCCTAATGGGAAAGGAGAGAGGTGGAACAGGCAGCTTTCAACAAGTCATTTTAAAAAAATAGGTTCAAATTGTCCCACTTTTATGGAAAAAGAACAAGAGACAAGTATGGCTAAATCCAGTGCTGTTTAATGACTGTCAAATAAGCAGAAAAAATAAGGAAAAGGAAAAATAGATTGTATTGCCATGAAAAAAATGTGGGAGCAAAGCAAAGACCACAGAGACAGTCTACACAGAGCTAGGAAGAACACAAAAGCCTCTTGCTCTCAGGAAAAAAAGAATTTTGTAATAAAGTTGACAAGCAAAAGCTGAACTTAAAAAGGAGAGAAAACTTACTCATAGGTAGCTGTTGGAAGGACAAAGAGTGTAATATCATCACAAATACATTGATTAATATCAGGTCAGTCTCTAGAGATGAGATGAAAGTAATTTAAATCAAGGTTTTGCAGATTTTAGATCCATATTGGGCCATGTAATTGATTTGTTGTAGATGCAGTCAAAGTCCAGCAACATCAAAATCTGACCAAGTTTTCCCCACTCCCTTTTTTCAGCCTGATCTCTAAAGTCTTTTCTATAATATCTTGATATCTCTGATGACATACAGTACAAGTCAGAATAATGAGTTGAGCCAATGTATTGGTGGCAGCAGAAAATTTCTTTCATCATCTGAAAGACGAATCATCTGTTTGGGATGATTCATTGGGAGCACACTTTTTCTGTTTTAATTTTCCTTTAACTTTACCAACATTATTCTTAGGAAAAACATGCAAGGAAACAAAACTGGGATGGTTTATTTTTATGTATTTGTCAGTTGTATATTCATTAGCAATCTGTATTTACTCTACCACTACCTGCTAATCAAACTCATAACAAACATTGAAATGAATCATGAAATTAAATGAAAATGTAAAAATTCACAGTGGCATGTGAAAGACAGATTTTTCTGTGTTGTGGCTATATCACAAGGACTAACAGGGAAAAATGGAGCAGAAAAGTAAGGCAAATCCCATGAGGAAGTATCTGACCTTCCTATTCATCCTGTTTACTTGTTAGAACTTATTTAATTTGCTATATACAATTGAAATTTAAATTATATTACCTATAGCCTAAAGCAATAAGCATTTATTTTAGTTTGTAAAAGGGTGAACCATATTTTGCTGTCTTATTAGTGCTGCATTATTTCATTTTTTGGCAAGTATTGACTAAAGGAAGAATTCTGTCTTCTTTCATTCTTCTACAACATTCTTCTCCTCTGACAGAAACAGAGATAAAAGAATATTAAACTTTTAGTCTTTTATATAAAATCCACTGCATGGTCCAAATGCAGTCTGTGGGGCAGAGCATACATTTCAGTTTTCTAGCTGTATCTGGAAAATTACCCATTAATTTTTTTGGCCATTAATTTCCAAAAGATAACTACAATTACACAGACAAAGTCTTTTCTGCAACTGTTGGTACCATGGATTTATAACACACTCATAGAAATTACTTGGGCAGGTTTTACTTCTATATGGAATGCAAAGCAATAAAATAGTTATGATAAGAAATCACTAATTCTGAAGCAAATTGCACTTTTCTTCCTGCGACTGAGAGTCAAGCAAACTGTGCATTGCAGAGATTGTTGTAAGTCCTTGATTCCTTCTAAGACCATGAACAACAGTTGGTGCTCTCTATGAATAGTAGTCTCTATTATTCTGGTCATTTTTTTTCCCCCTAATCATTTAAGGAATGGAAATCCAAAACTTTTAAGTATTCTGGGGTTTCTAATGTTTTGTAATTGTGATTACCTCTAGCCACCTGCCCTCCCCATAGGAAGAACTTTTTATCCTATTGGTCTTTAAATGCAGTTAGATTATCCAGTTACATTTAGCAGGAAAATGGTGTTCAAAGTTTTACACATTAGAAAATTGGCAGTTTTCAACTATATCTGAGTGTGCCACTTGAAATAAACTTTCTTGGATTTTACATTCCAAGAGCTGCATTTTCTAGTATGTTTGTTTTCTGGGTATGCTGAATTTCAGGTGTTGTGCAATCTGTTGGATAAGTGAAAACCTCACAGATGAGTAAGACATCAAACCAGAGAGAACCGAGTAAGGCATAAATTAAGGGGTAAGATATTACTGGTGCTGGTCTATGTAACAGTCTCTAACAGGAGAAAGCAATTCCTTATTTCATTTGAAATTATGCTTAAAGCAGCTTGGAAAAGATTAAAAAGAGAGTTTTTGTATTTTAAAATGGTTTTGGAATTAGTATACCAATAAAAGAACATGTGTTTACTGCTAAAACATCCCAAACTGTAATATAGAATTTCCAAACCAAACCACAAACAAACAAAAGCCAAACAAAGCCTGGGGCGGGGTGGGGGGGTAGGGAGGGGGGGCAGAAATAAGCAACAAGACATCATAATCCTGGACCTTGCACTAGAGAATCTCAATATCCACACATTTTACAGAGGGCTCAAAGATCCCCAGTATTATTAAGCCTAGGGTGCCATAGATAGTGTGCTCAACCTAGTCAGTTTCTGTTTTCACAGCTTTCCCTTCCGCTGTTTTAAAGACCATGCACGGAGTGTTTGTAAACAGCAACACTAATTACTAATTTGAAGTTAAAGAACAGATCTCCTCAGTATATTTTATCCTTGGCCAAAGCTTGGAACATCTCAAAAATGATCTTGCAAACCCATGCCCTACCCAAGAGATTATGTAATATGCATCTGTGCAAACCTTTAACAAGGTTTCAGAGTCAGGAGACTATAGAGACTGAATCAAATTTCTCTGTATTCTCCCTGGGGTCAGTGACAAATCAGCAGCTGTTTGTTTCCATCGATATAGTCCGTCTGCTGCTGATGCAAAAAAAAACCAAGTTTGAATTCTTGTGACTCAGCTCAGGCGAGACAGTGGGCTGGGTGGGTGACTGGGTTTACAGATTTCAGACCAGGTGTGTTGTTGTCAGATAAGCAGAATGGAAAATGCTGATGCTTAATTGCTGTGTACTTGCATTGAGAGGGATCACACAGTAAAACGAGGAACAAAAGACTTCAAGGTAAGTAATTCTGTTTAAAATTATTGTATAGTATAGCAACATTGTCTTGAGATTAGAAAGTTTGTAAAATAGGCTAGATTTGTACTTTCTTATGAAAGATTTCTTTTAGCTACTGCAGCAACTAATTTTTATACTGTTTTCTGAAATGTGGTTGTATTTTTAAAAGGTAAAGACTAATGCAGTAAAAATTTTCACTGGTGATGGTAATGCAATTCATTGATACCTCCTCTTTCTTCTGTGGGAAGTGAAACAGTGGAGCTTACAAAAACCCAGTTTAGTCTTCCAATTCTCAAGGGCCACCTCCAGCTTTAATAATTCATATTAATGTAAAGAGTAGCCTGTTGGAGTCAAAGTACTTTACTTTCCATTCTTTTCCCTGTCCTTTGAGCAGCTGCCTGCTGGGAGCTGTCAGGAGCGGTGCTTGTTCCCTGAGACTCTTCTGTATCAGTGACCTTTATGCATGGAGAGTCCAAAGTGATTCTAGTAATACTAAAACACTCCAACAAAGGAAATAATATTATAAATAGTCTTCTGCCAATATTTGTCATAGCTCATATGGCTGGGACACATTAGTAAGAGGATGCACACAGTGCATTTCTTAAATGTGCCATTTCCCGTTGCAAGTATCTTAGTGCAAAGATTTGTTTTTTAGAAACAACCTCCTCTATAAAGCCAGCCTAAAGCCTCTTGAACTAGATAGCTTCAAAGACTTGAAATGAGAAGTTCAATGAGCTTCAGATCAGGTTATGAATTTCACCCTGATTTCCACTGCGGTGGAAAGACCTGCAGGTCTACAAGCCATAGGTTTGCAAACATTTGTGTGTAAACCAGAGGCATTTCTGACTTGTCTAGATCACTCTTATTGTCATTTAGAATCTAACAAAGTTTAAAGATTTAAAAAGAAAGATATTTTTTATGTAATTAATTATTTTTAAAAATTTAAAAGACAATTGCATAGGTCATCTCCACATTGAACAGATTGACTTGGCAAAAAATTTTCTATGTATGACACAATTTATGTCTTTGATAATAATTCCACAGTTTAAAAAACTGCATAATTTTGTGGGGTAAAAACCAAAAACTGAATAGTGAGTCCAAGACTGAGCAGTTCTAAATAAAAATGTTGCTGATATATAGCTCAGCTTTAACTGACCCACACTGTCCTAGATCTACTCACAATTTATAGAAAGACAGTTTACCTAGATCTAAATAATAAAGACATTAAAAGTTCAAATGCATCTCTTAAATTAACAGCCAGTGTATTTTTTGAACTGTTGTAATTGTGTGTTCACATTAGGATTTGCCCCATGATATTCATGAAATGGCATTCACAACTTGTTTAAGCTTCAAAATGATCTCACAAATATGTGATTTCACACAGGCTCTGTTTTGGCAGCCTTGTCTCAAGGTGACAAAGGCACAGATAACAGAAGTAGCACTCCTATTTGAAAGAAATGTTTTTATCTCACCATACAGAGGTAGAAGAACTCAATTTTACTTAGATGCTATGTGAACACTTAATAGAAATGAAAAAAAAAAATGTTTTTGATTAGTTAGCCTTATGTAGCATCTACAGGTGTGGTGCAATCTGTATTTCCAGTGTTCTTATTTATTAATATCAGTGCTCATCCAAGTTCCAGTGCCTGTATGAGTATCCTGAACATGTTACTGACAATACATTTCCTTTTCCCTGTCCCTTTGAGAAACCTCATGACCCATATGGTGGATAATAAAGCCATTTTTTTGGCTTGTGTAATAAAGCATTATTATTACACAATAATCCTTGGTTGTTTTAATATCTAACATTCCACAGTCTTTAAAATGTAGGTATATCTCAAAGGCATTTCAACACCTATCTTTTTTTAAACTTTCACAACAAAATCTAAAACAGCAGTTAAGCAAGCTCAGGAATAGACAACTCTTCGATAGACAATCTTTTTTTCACCCTTCTTTTTAAGCAACAGCCCCTCCACAAGCAAAAAATCTGAATAGAGGGCAAGCTGGAACCTGGGAAGATATTTACTCAGCCACATCTAATGAACCTGGAAGGGACATGCTAACATTCGGTTCCTGACACTTAAAAGATTGGCCCTGGGTTATTTTTGAGGATGGTCAGCGATGTGCTGCTTGAGTCAGCTCTGTGCTATTGCAGCAATGAAGGCTAAACTCTATTACCAAGTTATTTGCAGTCATTCAAGTAAAGTGACCGTCTCCCTCATTTTGGTCCTTGTGAGACTTCATCTGGAGAAAGGTGTCCAGTTTTGGGCTCCCAACACATGAAAGTTGTTGACATGGTGGAACAAGTCCAGAGGATGACCACCAAAATGTTAAAAGGATGAAGTACATGAGGTACATGGAAAGGCTGATAGAAGGAAAGGTAGAGCCAGGCTCCTCTGAAAGATGCAAAACAAAAGGGCATGAGTTATAATAATTGATATTTCAGTCAAATACTATGAAAACCATTTTTTGATCCTTTTACAGTAACAAGGGTCAAGCCCATTGAGAGACTGCCCAGGGAAGCTGGGAGAGGATCCTTCTCTGATGATATTTAAAACTTGACACCATATTACCCTCAGTAACATGATCTAAATTCAAAGTAAGATCTAAATCTAACAGTGGCCCTGCTTTGAGCAGGGAGTCAAACCAGGTGACCTCCATAGGTCTTTTTAAATCTAACCTATTTTATGATTCTGGTAAAAACCTGCATGCTTCCCAACTTCATAATCTTTCCCTACCAGCACGCTCAAATCTTTCTTCTTTGTTGAGTTAAAAAAGAGCTCTTTGTTTCCTACACCAGTAACTCATAGCAATCAAAAGTCTTGGATTTTGTCTCTCAAAAAAAAATCCCCAAATTACTTTCTTTATTACTTATGGATTTACTAAAATATATACAAATTTGAAATTCTCAGTCATTGTGTCAGTGAAAATGTCTACAAGCTATACTCAATTTGTTTCCAGATACTCTCTTTGATTCCAGACAAACCAGCTACCCAGGCTGCCTTTTTGACCTAATTATGTGCTCTAAAATCCAGAGTGCATTTTTTTCTAAAGCACACTTGATGTGATATAGATTTATTATCCGCTCCACATACAGAACAGCAAGAAATCAATGGGGACACAACTTATTCATCTTCCAAGAGCTGGTAATAAAAAAATAAAAGTCAAAGTACTGACCATACATTCATATTTACTCACCAAAATGTGGTATGTACAGCGTGGAAGACTAATAGAAAGGAAATGAAAGCTGTTTGTGAATTTTGAAGACAAATCTTCTGCAAGTATAAATTATTTAAACATTCTCAAAGTCAATAGAGCAATGAAAATTTATAGCAGCTACAAACCTGTCCCTTAATGTTCCATATTCTAGTTATATTTTGAATCAAAATACTTTAATAATCTCCTTTAGATCTCAGTCAAAGCTCACCAAAGTCAATGAAATTTTTTCCAGCAAAGGCAAGGGAATTTTGATCACAACTATTACAATTTCAGTCATTCTCATTGCAATGTCTACCTTGGTCCTGTCAAAATTACTTTATTTATCTGGGGGAAAAAAATTGACAAACTCTGGGATATACAGAGAGATTATTTGAATATATATTAATGAAGCAAACTAATGTTTAGATTGCTTCAAATGCCTTTGCAATTCAAAGAAGGAAGTGTCATTAGTCAAGTTTGATACCTTCTGGACACAACTTTTATGAGAGATACCTCTTTTTCCACTCTTGACTACATTATGCCAATCTCTCATTCTTTCTCTCCCCCCTCACTCCATTTACACACATACACTCACCCCCTTCAATCTCAGTTTGTTCAACGAAGTTCTGATGGATATATCAGAAAAGTACTACATTGGTGGCTGAGAGGCAGTTCAAGTGTCTCACTCAAAGTAGTGTCTCAGAGTGGGATAAAATGTTCTGTTACCTAAACCAGAATATTTCGTATGTGGATAATGGAAGAAACATACCATCAAAAATCTGTATCTCCTTTGTCTTGCCATGGCAGACACATCTAAAAAGCTATCTCATTCTTTTATTTGTTACCTTAGAGAGTAAAACTTGAACAGCTTCCCACATAGCCTTGAGAGAAGAAAGAATTGGATTGGAGAAGAGGGAGTATTTTGGCATTTGGGTTTTTTTAACAAGACCAATTACCCTTTTGATCATATTTTAAAATGTTAAGTAATAGAATTGCCTCATTTGGATATATGATGCCACATAAAAGCTGCTCAAACAAACCCGTATGTGTTGCTAGAAAAAGATTTAACACTAATTTCAGATTAAGTAGCTGAGTCATGAAAGAATTAGAATTAATGCTCAATTGGTGCTGCTCTGATATGTAACTGTTATGAGAATAATAGTCACTTAAAACAGCATGAAGGGAACCCAACATTTGTTTTAAAGAATATTTTTACTACCCAGTTCTGTATCATTATTCATACTATTCGCAAATTTTACATAAATGAAGGCATTTTTTAAACTTCGAAAGACAATTTTGAATACTCTTCTGTTAGAATGAATTTCATATGGAAGCAACAATTTTGTCCTACAATGGTTTTAGATATTGAAATTATTTTAAAGTTGCTTTTTCTAAAAAAAAAAAAACAACTTTTTAAGCATAATTCAAAAAGAACATTTGAGGTTTTGAGTTTCAATGGGACTGTTCTTAATGACTAATGTCTGCAGTATTGGGGTGACAGTTTACTAGTCCCTGATGTAGGGCTGTGAAAGAAGTCTTTTGGCTGCTATACTAGTAAAATTCCCCAGCAACAGACAAAAGGCATCCTTTAAAATCATCTTTAACATTTTTAGCCATTTATGTAGCCCATGTTTCTGTGGTATTGCACTACAGTCTGAATTATGATACAGTCTGCAATGAACACCTATTTTTATACATATTAGACTCCTTGCTCTAGTACTGATAAGTATTTAAATTATCAAATTAATTAAAATAATTGATTAAATTAATTTTTAAAGTACTCATTCAGGATAACTGTGAAAAAGAAGAAAGTAACAGCTTTAGCTTTTTAAAATTTTTTTCTTCATTTAAATTTTTCAGATAGCACACAGATTCTTCAGGTATAATTTCAGCCAGATTTTGTTTATGGAGAACCTTGTAGGGACATTTGATCCAGTCTGTTGTCAGTATTCAGTACTGCCAGCAGAAGAAGAGATTCATTTTAACTGACTTGATCTTTTTGTTAGGAGAGTTCAATATTCTGAGTTTGTAGGGACTGAGCTATGGTTATAATGGTTTCTTTTTCAGCAGATTAGGACAGATTGAGATAGATTTCCTTTAAAGGGCTTTAAACTCAGTTTTCTCTGCTAGAAGAACAACAAAAATGGGAAGATGATGTTGATTGACTGGTGTTTAAGTGGATAATATTCTGGGTTTAAAAATAAACAAATAAGAAAACACTGTGTTTTCCAGTTGTGGCAAAGCCTGCCTCGTGCAGGAACACAGCAACAAACAGAGTTGCAGGTCTGATTTGTACACATTGATCCAGAGAAATATTTGAATCCAACTATTAAAACTAATGCCAGCTGTCTGCAGCACCCCTGGGACATATATGCCAGATGGAGTTTGCCAGAACAGTATAACCATGTCCCTTCCCTGCCAATATGTTCCTTTACACCAGTGGGACTTGGGGAAAGCACTTGAGCTAACTGTGACACAGGGGAACTCCTTGGCGAGGGCTTTCCGCTTTCTTTGTCCAGAAGATGCAATGGAAAAACAAGAGAGGGAAAAAAACCAAACAGTGACTCCATCTTATCAGTTACTGTAGCTTTCCAGTATGTTTCTTCTGCGTTGTTTGTTTTGCCATTATGGGCTCAGTACCACAGCCTGTTATTTGATTGCTGTTTAAATCCTTTATGAGTGATTTTTCCAAGGACGGTTTTCTGAATTTTAAAATGGTTGCACTTGAATTGAACTTGATTTCCAGCTCATCAGGCAGTGGGTTGTATAAATCCACTGCTAAATATGACCATTCTCTATTCATTTCCACTTGCATGACCTGCATTCATTCCTTTGTAAAGGTAGTGGAGCTCTTCTGCAGGCTGAAGAGCCAGGGATATCTAAGTCTCTTTAATCTCTTAACCAGTGATGGGCTAGGACCATACTGGTGGTTGATTTAATAGAGTCAGCAGTTAACACAGCCAGAACTAAATCAGTGGTTAAAATGCTTCAGACAAGCTCTCTTCTACTCTGTCCTTCTGGGACCTTGGATTTCCCTATTTCTAGGAGGGTTTTTCTAAGTTTGCAGCTATTTAAAAAGCACAGATGTGGTTTCTTCTCTTCCCTGTCAGTGGTGCATGGAAAGTGGAAATCTAACAGTGAGTTATTATGCTAAAAAATTCTGCTGTCTGCTTCTCAGGTGCACATCACAAAAAGACTAATTTTATATGGATTTTCCCGTTTGTTATCAGAGGCAAAATAAGACTCTGATATTTGGGTATACAAGAGAGGGTTTTTTTAAATTTTATTTTCTCTTCTTTTCTTTCCTTTATTGTGCACAGGGAGAGAGAAGGATAGTTGCAATACTTTACAGCTATCAGAAAAGGTATGTTATTGTGCCCTGATTTAAAGGGCAATAATTTAAGCCAATAATTTAAAGAAGTCAATAAATTTGCTTTTGAATAGGGAATTTATGTGGCTTGGGAATTACCTGTACCACAGGCCACACGATGCTTTGTACTACAATACAGAGCATCATGTCACCTGTGGTACAGTTAACATCACTAGCCATTTTCACATCACTTAGGATATCTGTGGTGCATAGTCAAAACTGTGTTTTTACATTTCCCTTAAGTTTACTGTGTTGTTGTTTTCCCACCTACTTTTTGAATATGCATACTTACACATCTTCTCTGCTCTTCATGTTTTTTCTATTTTCTGGGGCCCTCCAAAAATTATCCTAGAAAATCAGGGGCTTTTTATAACATGCTGTGTTATAACATGCTGTGCATGTGTGGTGAAAGCTATAATAACAGGGCTTCTTACAGGTGTGATTTTGCAGGAGGTTAGAACAGCAAACAGCAATGAATTCCCAGTGAGTCTGTCCAACACAAGAACTGCTGCCTGGTGAACCTGCCTTCGCCCTGTGTTACTGTGAGCTGGGTTGGAAACCATGAGGAACAGAGGCCTCTGTGAGGAGAGCAAGTCCCCACTGCTCCATTCATGGTGAAACCAAAGCTGGAAGCTACTGGCTCGGGGCAGTACACAGGCAGAGCTTCAAAGCTTCCTGGAGATCCACAGGCACCCATGACCTCCAAGTAGTGAGGAATGGTCATAGGTGGGGTATTTGTGTGTTTACCTGCTCCTGTGCATTTTCCTGTTGGTGTGAAAGGCTCTGCTGAAGTTCTACTCTCCCAAAATCAGCCCAGCTGCTGTTTCAAGGCAAGAGGCTGTGTAACACACTCGCTCCCTGCTGCAGGCTCCTTTTAGCTGATTAGTCATTACTGCAAGCACTATTCAGTTGCACAGCTAGTGTCTCACCCCAGCACAATGAGCTTTCCTTCCTTCTTGTAAAGGGAAATTAATAATCCAAGTGTCAAATACTACAATCTATTGTGGTGAGCAAATTTTGCTTGCTGTTGTTTTTGGTTTTTTGCCTTCCCTGCCCTCCTAGTCCCTGAATGGTAAGCTACTGGTGAGCGATCTGGACTGTCTGGCTCTCTGCAGGCTATTTCCTTTTCTTCACTTTTCATTTTGAAAAATATGCAAACTTCCATCTGTTTCTTGAATACAATCCTTCTGAGATCTATGTATGCATGAGCTTTTTGTGCTGAAGAGGCAGGTTTCTTAGGACTGTAACATTTTACGTGAATGCATTTTGACATTGGTTTTCTGCTTTCACATACTCATTCTACCTGCATATTGTGTTTTGGGTGCCACTCAGAGTAATCATTAAACTTCTATCATGCTTGCAATGCAATTAGGCACCAATATTAAGTAGAAGCAATGGCAAAGCTGATAAACAGTAAAATCTCAGGTTTCTGTTTTTAGCCAGGGTGTATGTGCTTCTGCTCTGCAGCAGATGTTTCTGCCTTTGAGGCAATTTCAATGCTGAGCTATTTTAAAGACAGATTATTCTACATGAACGAGTAAATTCATAATTAATTCTGCTTTCAACTTTTAAAGATTTTTTTTTTGAGAGAAAAAATGAAACTGAATAAAAGTTTATATAATTCTTGTTCCATCAGATGGTGTTCCAGTGACAAAGGATAATTTGTTCTGACCAGGGATGGATTTCATTCATACCTAACACTGAGAGGTAGGATGTGAGTCAGATAACTAAAGGCTGTCATTATATAACTGAAGAGATGCACATAAACTAGATCCCATTAGATCACATTGCCTCGAAATTCTTACCTCTCTAAGACAGGTGATGTTGAAAGCACGTTTTTTGTCTCCTGTCTTCCCATACAAACTGTATTTATTAATTAAACCTGGGACAAAATTCATTTAGTTGGGAGACCCCAGCTATGCAACCTCTCCTCAGAACTGTCTTCCAACCTTACTGCAGTTTCTGGATATCTTCTTTAGGGTAAGAAAGGTCATTTTGCTGAGGAAAACATAAATAATGTTAACATTCTTTATTTATAATTTTTTTTCTAATGTTTATTTATTTATAATGTTTCATTTATGTTTGTTTATTTGTTTATGTATTTATACACTGCTGCGTGCACTGGTATGTTTTCTGGAGGAATATTTTTATGTTTTCTTGTGTTGTAAATGCAAGGTACTGTGGTGATTTCTGGCCTCCTGGAGGGAATCTGGGGAAAATTGGAATTGCAAAAGGTGCTTTCAGTGGTGTGTCCTTGCTGCAAAATGAGAGGCGCTGTTCCAAATAAAACTCTCTCATTTTTAGGCAGTCTTATTAAGTCACCCAGATAACAAAGGCTTACACATCAGTAAAATTGGATGTTTCAGTGGATAATATTTTAGGTTCCAGACAGACAAAAATGGATGGAAAAAGCCACAAAGGAAAGTGCAGACTGAGCTGCTCTTTCAGCAAAAACTGCTGAGATTCATCAATGCCAGGTGAGCTGAGATGTCTCTATGGCTCTGTTCAGGGCTGTATACCGGGAGTGGTACAGCTGCTCTGGAATGGCACAGGGAGATGTGGGGCCAGTTGCCCTCTGCATCCTGCCTTAGTGACTCAACCACATCCCTCTCCCAGAGGATGTGACCCATAGGTCTTATCTCATGTATCTGAGTGCAGCAGCAGAACACTACACAAATATTCCTTTGATGTGAGGTGCTCTGTTCGCATTCTTACAACTCTTGCAGCTTTGACTTTACTTTTTTCTTTACTTTTTCAATGTCTGTGGTTTTTGTGAATGTTTTTTATGTGTGTGTGTGTGTGTGTGTGTGTGTGTATGTGTTCAAAATGATGTGATTATATTTGCTTTCCTTTCAAGGGTTGTTGGTGTTTAGACTGTAGTATTTTGGGAAAAGAAAAAGATATTGTAATGTAAAAGTTATCAGAAAACATTTAATTTGAAGAACGCAATCTTGTAGATACAACTCTGAGTTGGGCACTGTAAGTTTTGGGTCTTGGAATAGCTTCTTTTTTCATCACATTGATGGAAGCCTCTGGTGCTGTACAGTGTTAGCAATCAACCCTTAGGGAAGAAAGAAAAAAAGCATTAATTCTGACAGCAGAAGCAGTGGCTCTGAATGGCCTTGTGGATTTCAACTTTCTTTTCTCATTCCAGTGTGAATATTTATAGTGCATATTCCTGAGATTTTCTGTTTTGAAGTTCACATGCAGCTTCAGACAATACAGCAACATCTTCCAAACATCTCTCTCTTGCTAAAACTTTCTTTGGTTAATATGATACTTTAATTTTTTATAGTCTGCCAAAATTTCTATCTTCCATAAGGGAGGCAAAGTGTGGGAATTTTGGACTTTTTGGTTCCAGTCCTCTTTTATGTAGGTACAAGTTCTTTTTTCAAATAGATATATCATTATCTTCCTAAATACTAAGGCAATGTTGGTCCTAACAGTCAAATAAAATTATACAAACTAATTTAAGACACAGAATTGGAGTTTTGGTACCATTGTTTCCCTCCTGAGTGCCATTCATCTCATAGAATAGAAACTGGCATGTGAGAAGAAGATGGGGGATGGTGGAATAAAGAAGCAGGATTGGTTTTTGGAAAGCAGAAACTGTGTGTCACTTGGCTAAAAGAGGAAGTGGCAATCAACCATATTTTATTAAATATACATGGAAGAGAACAACTTGCAAATGCTGTGTTCACATAAAACCCAAGTCAGTGGGGGTTGAGCCAACACTCAGTGTCAAAGACTGGGTTTTTAATTTAAAAAAATGGTATTTAAGACACAGGCTAATTCCTGGAGGCATTCATTCATGCAAATGAAACTTGTGGATCAAAATTAATGGATTTTAGTCCTTAACAGGAGAGAAAGATGAAAAAAAAATGAAATTAGCAGGTTCCTTTACTTGCCCTCCCCTTGTAAGCTTTTGCTTTCAGTTGCCTTTATTAATTTTATGTTGAACCAAGTATACTGTCAGATTTTTTGTCCAGATTGCTCAAAACAGTATTTGGCCAAGCTGACAGCAATTACAAAAACCTTTATTCGAGCCCAAATTATCTTTTCATAGCTGCTCAAGTGAATCAGAGAAATTGAAACAAAACTGAATAGGTTGCATTTTTACAACTATAAATGAACCTTCATTCTAGGTATATAAACTGTCAAAAATGGCAAAACAGTATAAAAAATCTCTTGCCTATTTAATATTTCTTAACATTGCCAGATACCATCAGTTTTTGACAATCATTCATGTTATGTCAGTTTTAATACTGTTGAACATGGTACATATTTCCCTTGGCTTTAACTGACATTTACTATTTATGTGAAGTGAGTTTTCTTTAATATAAATGAAGGCTACTTTTTCCCTATATACTTTGTAGGTTTTTTTCCCAGACACATACTATATTGTAACTTTGATTAATTTTATTTCTTGACTTGTTCACTAATTACTTTCAAACACCTTGAATAAATTAATATGTTGCTCAGTTGTGTTTTAGCAAAGTAGAATCTAAATTGGCTTGTACAAAAGGCAGGTCAAGTCCCAATTCCAGAAAGGCCTTATTTTTCAAGCCTTAAGTCCGACTTGTCTCCTGTTCCCTCCTCTTCTCTTCTCTGCCTTGTGCCAGATATCAACTCAAATTTAGCAAAACATATAAGTATGTGCTTAATCCTTGCTGCTCAAAAATCACAATGTAAAAATAAGTCAAAACAAGCAAACAACACTTGCACTTGTTTTTATTTGCCTTCTGGTTTTATATTGTCTGATAATATTTTCAAAATTTAGCACAGCTATTGAGGCCAGAAGTATGCCTAACAATTATAACTCAACAATTAAGTAAAAATAACTCCTAGAAGCTAGTTCTTTAGGAAAAGCACATTAGGACACTCACAAAAAGTTATGAGCACTCTCAACACTGAGTTGTCTGGAGCAAAGTACTTAATGCTCAATTATGGATTACATCTAATAGCAAAATGAGTAAGCAAATGTTTTAACAGACTGCTTCTGCCAGGCTAGCTTTTTCCCTAGGCTTCTCTCAGGCTGAATATGAATCAGCTCTGCTCCAGAAAGTACATAACTATGTCTGTGTGTTCCTAATTTGCTCTGCTGTGTCTCACTTACTGTCTGCCTGGTTTGGAAGGCTGGTGGGTCAGGCATCTCTCAGAATGCCTTAACAGAAGACTTTTGTCTTTTGTGTACTTAAACTGGAACTTTTTTTTAATTTCCGATTTCTTTCTTATTCTTTTAAAGACGAATTATTTTTCATTAGAAACTGTACCCTCTGCTGTGGTGGGTATCTCTGCAGCAGTGACTGCTTTGAATTGGCTTCATTTTCATTAGACAATAGGTAGCAATTCACTATTCTGAGGAGCCTCACTAACAGTTAATATTTTATAAATACTTGGCCATTATGCATTGCAGCATGCTATTTTAAAAACAGTTATTTTTCTATCATTCTTATGGGAGAAAAGGGAGAATAAAAGGTAATTGCGTAATACTTCACAAATCTGTATTTAAAGTGATCAAAAATTGGGATGATGCTCTCATTGTGAATCTTCTTAGTGATGACAACTGATAATAAAAATACACAAAGAAATTGAATTAAGTATTCCACATCCTTTTGCATTTCCTGGTTTTTTTTTCAATTGTCTAAATAATATACAATTTGTTTTTTCATTATATTTTTTGTATTTATTACTTTTTCATGTTCCAGTTAATTACTTTTATATTGATCAAAGCATCTTGTGAGTCTTGAGTTACAAGTACTAAACTTGAGAGTTTACTTCTCACAGTTCCAATTCTTCTGTGATTATTAATGTTACCACTTGAAAGTGCTTGTGAGGCTAAGGCTTACTTTTGAACAGAAGCTGTAGGAAATATCGGAAAGGCTGAGCATGAACAACTAAGTTATTCTACCAGCACAGGCTGTAATCCTGTTGCTACTGTGTATTGCTCACAGTCTTCAGGACTCTGCACAGAAGCCAAGTATTAAAAGTCAGATGTTAGGAAAGGGCTTCCGCCAGCTCCCTCCATCTCAGCACTGCCTGAGGGTGGGATTTTTTTGACCTAACTCCAGCTGCCAGAAAATTAGGCATTTGAAAGATATCAGTCACCTATTCTGGCACAAAGGAGACATATTTATATGCACAGAGATTTATCAGCAGGCTCCATAGCTGGTGGCATATATCGCAGTCAGAGTAGCTTTTGGGCAAAGATAAAAACAGGAGAGAAAGAAAAGGGAAAATGAAAAATTTCCCTGGGGAAAAGTGGGGAGAAGTGACAAGATCTGCAGCTGAGCACGCTCAGGTCCTGATTCCATCAGCATCAGGTGTTTTACCAGCCCACATGCACACAAGCTTGAGTTGTACCTGTACTGTCTTCAAGATGTCTTCAAGACATGCTCGAGCTGTCAGCTTTTATGGGCACAATGCTGTTAAGTGCTGATGGCAGCACACTTTAGGAGCAGGTGCTGCAACCAGTTAAGCTGTCTGCATGCATGCCATTTGGTCCATTGAGTAAGCAAAATGTCGGGAAAGGATGGAAGAAGGGTGACTCTCACAATGGTGGTGGTCATTCACACAAGAACGAGAAAATATGGTCATAAGAAAATGCAAAAACATTTCTGTTGTGACTTCAATGAGAAAATTGAGCTGCAAGTGAAAGGCAGTAGAATTGCAAGTAGGAATTAGAAAGTAGGAAGCACTTTGTGATAGAAAACACAAAGACATTGTACAACACTACCTTAGGAATGGATGGATCACCCCAGGGAATTGTATGTCTCCACTGCTACAGAGGGATTCCCATTGAAGTTTGTTTTTTAACTTTTTGTTAATATGAGTTGAATCCTACTCCATGTATGCACATCTGACAGGATGATACTTTTAATGTGAAGTTCTTTATTTGCCTTCAGGAATCCTCATAGGCCATGCTCTTGGTAATACTGTATTTTTCTTGGTTATACTTATATCTATCTTTAGCTTAGCAGCTTTTAGTAGAATACTTTTATTTATATCAAAATGACATATTCTCTAAGGAACTGACACTCTTCTAAAATGATCTGAGAAAATGGTCTTGTTCACACTCAGCAGTTGCAGCACTTCAACTGTGCTAGGAAGCCAAAAAAGTCCAGTATGCAATAACTGAAAATTATGCCTAAATATTTCAGCAGTTCACGTTGTTATGTCATCAGTTATATCTAGCTTATCCAGGCCTATTCCCATTGGGTTTAATGAACTGCATAGAGTGGTAGTACTTCAGACCCATTAGCAGCTGGAGATGTAAAACAATTTCAGTAGAAGGAATCCCTTCCATCACAGAAATAGTTACACAGGCACAATATGTCATGTAGAGCAAGGCTAAGAAACCATTGTATGATGATTTACTGACTACAGCACTGGGTCTTTATTCTCTTTTCTGCTTTCTACCACCTGCTGTACTCAGTTTTTAAGTTAGATTCTTCTTTTGACAGAGCATCATTCATGCAGATCACTGTCCTGTTAAGGTTATTTTGATATATTTCCTTTGTGTGACTCCCTCTGTGAAGATCAGGTTCTTTACCCAAGTCTACAAGGTTGAAGAACAGCCTGCTGTTCTGGCTATGATCTCTAGTTCAGGAGTGAAAGGACTAGTAGGAGCAAAACTAGTCCCCAGGCTCTTTAACATATAGTACCTTGAGTACAGTGAGCTGGCTTACCTGATTCCAGCTCTTGTACTGCTCACCTGTGCTTCATTCAAAGTGGCCACTCTCAGCTTTGATGGGTGCATTGATCTGTACTTTATACCACCCATCACAAACCTACAAACACACAGATGAAGTTACACACAGGAATTAAGCTCTGACACTCACATTGACATAATCTGTGATCCAAATATCAATTGTGGGATTCCATGGCAGCTTCTCTTCCCAAGGAGTAGAGTTGCTATTTCTACCAACAGTGAGAGGTGCTTGAGGACCAGCAGTGAGTTTGGCTGGTTTGTCTGAAATGTGTAGATGGTACCTTCATCATTCATGTAGTAGCACCCTTTAAAACATTTTTGTTAAATAGTTATCAGTTTTGCAAGTATACACATTTAACAGAATAACAATTTCTGACAGCTAAACTAAATTTGAAAGCGTCAAGCACTGGCACTCAGATAATGACAGTGGCAGGAATGTTTTTACTGCATTAGATGCCAATTAAATTACTGATTTCATAATTATAAATCAGCATGTTACAGTGGATAATTAATGTTGTCACACTCAAGCTGAGATACTTTATATAAGCATAACCCTTTCCTCTGTTGATTTGCTTATTCAGGAAACAGAAAATATTGCATATAATTTTTTAATATTTGAATACATATCTTTTAGGATTCCTGCTCCTGCCTGCAGCCATAGCAGCATTCTGTTCTACACAATGGCTCAATTTAATGAGTGCAGACAGTGCTCAGAAGGGACACAATGACCTCCAGGAAGAGAATGTCACATAAAATTAAGACCAGTTTGGTGGGCAAAAGAAGAAAAACAAAACACTTAAAAATAATTGCCAGGTATAGCATTTTACCTGTAAGAAACCGTGTTTAAAAAAGGTTGTTTGGATACTCACAGTAACAAGGATTTGGCACAGAAGGTTTGTTTGCTAGTGTAGAGTTGCTCTAAATTATAAAGGAGGTCATGGAGAGGTAGTACTAGAATAAGATCTTCCGTTCTATAACAAAACAATATCCCAAATCTTTTTGGCTCTTTAAACTAGGTTGTGGTCAAGGTGATTCATTTGAAATTGTAAAGTCATAATAATAAATATATAGAGAACCTGACCAATAAATACAGTAAAAACTATAGATTTAAACACTATTGTCCATCTCTGAGGGGAAAATGGGGTTTTAGGGTTTTTTTTCCTCAAAAATAAGAAAAACCAGTGATAGTTGACCATGTATCAGCACAATAATTCTACTTTTAACCAAGGGTGAGCTCTACTGATTTGTGCTGGGAATTGGGAAGCCAAATCTCAAGGCCATTCCCATCTTCAGAGAGTTTAAAATCATAGCTCCCTTCATCAGGAGCGCAAGGCAGACTACTAGAACATTTTCCAGCTCTCTCTTCCAATTGAGCCACACTGAAACCAGGAATGCAGAAATGATGGGACCAGAAGTACAAATGCAAGACACCTATTTCTGCTTTAAAATGGAAGACACTGCTGCTATTAACTAGACATGGGGTTTCAGCTTCTGCTTTCAGAACTCTCTGTGCTTCTGTTATATTGAAAAGAGACGATGGTTTCTTTCAGGATCGTCTTAAAAAGGGGTAATCCTGACATGGGCCTATCCTTAGATGCACATTCTGATTTGTAAGGAGATCAGGCATGCATGGGAGACAAATATAATCAAAAATTGCTTTATTATTGTCTTCACCATCTACAGCATCTAATGCCATCACTCTGAAGCATACCTATCAATTTACTTTCTTTTCCCAGCTCTATGATTTCTTTAGGTTTGTTTTCTTTACCAAATCACAAAATTCTGGTCATAGAGTAGAGCTGCTTCTCTGGCTGCTCTACAGGATCTTGTACCCTGCAAACAAACCCTCTTCCTCCCTTGTGGAGCCAAGAGACTGCCCAGTGTACGTGACAGTGGAGAGTGGCACCTGCCGGCCCAAACATTTGTATTTACACTGAAAAGAATCAAAGGAAATGCTTTATGATGTTATAGATCTAAAAAGACTCTTTTTTTCAGTTTATGGTGTTCTGATAAAAGTGTATGAATTTAAAGAGGTAAAAAATTGCAAAGCAGTCTATTTTAATGTAAGTGTTCAGGATTAAAGTACAAAAAATGTTATATTGTAAAATGTCTTTATCTTATAGTAGAAAGATAATTGTGGTGCTTTTATGAGTAGACCGGAATGATACAATGACTGATGAATCCCAGTTTTCTACATACATACACATTCTCTATTTTTAACATCAAAACAGCTTTCAAATATTTACTTGAAAGAATTAGTCCTGGGTAGGGTTTTTTGTGTCATTACTACTTTTGTAGTCCACAACTTTTAAAATTGAAACTAAACCTAGTTTTAATTATTGAGACAAAAGCAGCACTCTCTTTATAAATATGTATACACACCCAAAGTTAATCAGTTCGCTGCTCTGGAATTAGCTGACTTGTTTGCCTTGGTGTGTCACCAATTAGCAGGAACTCGGGGATCCTGGCAGTTGACAGCTGGAAAGAGATCCCAAGTTCTGTGGCATACGGTTTGCTGTGTTGTACAAAACCCTGAGCTCATGGTATTAATGCTTTAATTTGCTTATTAGAACCTTCGTCAGCAAGCTGTCTGCTGCTTTCTAATGAGCAAAATCTACCTCTAGAACCCTGCAAGGAGCTGATTTCCTCAACATGAGGCTCTTGTGATGTTTGAAATAGAGCCTTTTTGCTTGGTATTACTAAAAGGAGCTGGTGAACTGAAAAAAACCAAGAAAAATCACAACAAATAAACAGAATAAGGGAAGAAGAGTGAAGGCGGTTCTTTGTCCAGGAAATTGCATCAATCAGAATTATTTCAAAATAAAACACCTTTAGAAGATAATTAGGTGTTTGTTCATGTGACTCCAGCTTTAAAATAAAAATACACACTTTAAGAACTAAAGGTTAATTATTATTTAATAGGGTGCAACAAATAGTTGGATCCCAATAGTTGTTCAATAAATGATTGTGAATGGTTGACTTTTTTATAACATAAAATACACACGTACAAATAAGGTCTACTAACATAACAGGTACAATATATAAAAACAGTTTACTTCCTCTAAGATTAAGTCATAGTTGTTTTCTAAGTCTGCTTATTCTTGAAAAGCTGGATAAATAAAACACAATCACTCAACACCATAGGATCAGAAAGTTAAGTCCCACAGTAGTGAGCAACACTAAAGTTAATTATTTTACATCTTTAACTTCATTCTTCTCTAGAAAATAATATCTTCTAGAGATTATATCCTATATATCCTTATATATATTTAGAGAATGAGAATGCAATTCTCCTCACATTTCACATATGGTCTGTTAGAGCAGTGCTGATGTTGCATACTCCTGCCACAGCTTGGGAATGAGCAGCCAGCCAGAATCCATGGCACAGGATGTGGCTGGAGTCATGAGAGCTCTGTGAGAATTACACACAAACAAGTCAAGATTAGTATTGATCTATTTCTGCATTATTTACAGTTACCCTTGAGTCCATATGCATGGTTTTGATGGAGCTTAGTTGCATTAGGATTCAAGCTAAATATCACATTAGAAGCCCCCCCAGGGAGAAAAGCTTTCTGAGTACAGTATAATGGAAAACACATATCTGCAGAGTGCTAAAGATGACTACATAACCTCCTATGTTAGCTGCTATAGAGATTAACACATGACTGTGAAAAGTAATACATATTTGTTGATAAAGTAGAAGTAATATATGTAGCTAAGGGACTAAAATGAAAATTGCCACATTTCATCCTTTCTTTGGAGGAGTTTCATCAGTGAATGAAAACATCAGGAGAATGATAATAGAAATGAAGAAAAACTTCTTTCCACAGAGAAATTTGGAAACAAAACTTTGACAGGAGTGAAATGACCTTGCCTGTTTAATAAGCTTAAATAGGCTCCTGCTGGCAGTGCTCCTGTCTGTTGAAGGACAGATAACAATGCTGCTGTTTGTGTCAGGGTTTACAATCACTGTCACAGAGCTTGTCCTGTACTGTCTATGGGAGCAGCAGCAGGGAAAAGTGCAGAGTAGAAATCAGTGTTATTTGTGAAGAAAGATATTTCACTGTGAGTTAGAGCATTTGAAATGTACATATCCCTCATCGGAGTTCTGGCATACTGAGCAGATCTACAAGTGGAACTGTTGAGTCAGCATTATCTCTGATAAAGCCACACAGAGACAGCTTTGCAGTGTTAGGAAAAATGTATCTGTCTTATCCACATGTGCAGGTACCAGCCAGTGATCCACAGAGAAAGTAGGGTTGCGTGTAGCACCAGTTTAAGGTGTTAACACTGGTGTCAGCCAATTGTGCTGGGGCAGCATGAGATGTGGGGCTGATACCTCAGAGAACCAATTTCTTTCTGGATTTGGTCTGTTTTCCTGCATGTCAGCTGAGAGGATAGCAGTCAACATAACAGCCATAATAATGTTCTCCCTTACCTGGGATAATTTTATTTCTCAAGGCTTTAGAGGGCAATATGTGTTGCAGTATCTCTAAGAGCAGCTCCAGTTTCCTGGTGAGTTTGGTATCTTGAGTAATAAACACAGGAAAATGGCAAATTCCCTACTGCATAAGAGCACAGGACTTGCTAGCATAGGATTCATTAATATTTTTCAATTCTTAATCAGAAACCATAGCAATAGGACAAGGAATAAAGAATTCACACCACAAGAGGGACAATTTAGATAGGTATGCAGAATTGTGATGTTGGTGAGGCAATGGAACAGGCTGTCCAGAGAAGTTGTGGATGCCTCATCCCTGGCAGTGTTCAAGGCCAGGTTGGATAGGGCATTTAGCAATCTGGTCAAGTAGGATGTGTCCCTGCCAATGGCAGAAGGCTTGGAACTAGATAATTTTTTATGTCCCTCCCAATCTAATCCATTCTATGATTTTTTAACAATGGTTGTTGCTGAACAGGTACACGTAGTAGAAAAGAGTGAAATTGATAGCTGTCATTGTTTAGGAATAGTAGTCTCCAACTTAGTGCTTCTGGTAAAACCACAATTCTGCTTGCTCCTCCCTTCCCCCCCAGCTGGAGGCACAAGGAGTAGACATCACAGGTTGGGATGTCCTAGAGAGCTACCAGGATGAGTTTACAGGAGTCAAAAGCACCACCACTGGTGAAAAACAACCACTCTGTTGCTGCTTGGCCTGGTCTAATGTTGTTTTTAAAAGATTTCCTGCAAGACTTCACGCTGTATCAAAGTCCAAAGGAAATAGTCCTTGTCTTTTAGGGCTCATAGGGTGTTTTTTCTCCAGAGCCAAAAGAAATTATTAATAAAACTCCTTTTCAAACAGAAGCTATTATGTATCAATTTCTGAGAAGTGCTATGTTACTGAGGTACACAGCTGGAGGAAAGAACTCCATTAAACATAAGGGCTCAAGAAAAATAGTGTTTTCTTCTAAATAAGCTTGTAGTGAACCAAAACAAAAGCAAGGGAAGTTTTTGTCCATATTAAAAATTGCCGAACTCCTCATAAGGTTTTGTCGCATTTTGTGAGGTTTCAGTATTCTCTGACCTGCAAATCTTCAACACTTCACCTTCAAAGAAGTTAGAAGTCATTTCAGCCAGGACGGGTAGCAAGAGTTCTGGGGAAAATGTGTGCCTGGTGTGTATATTCCTGGAGGGAGGTAGAGGAAGGATAGAAGAGCCCCAATAGGAAAGATGGTTGAAAAATAGGAGTCTACCCTTCCATTTGGATGAATTGTGATCCCAGGTGCTTAAGACAGTGAAGGATAAAAAATCTGTAGAGTTTGTATGTCATGGTGATCCCCTTGACTTGAGATGATTCATTCACTTCCAATAAATTGGAGGACATGAGGTGGAACAGCACCTTTGTGCCTAAAAAAATATTCTGCTGAGAAAGCCTGAGAGCATGTCCAGGGTTATGCTGCTCCTTCAGCTCAAATGTTTCTACATTGTCTTGCCCAACACATACAGCTCTAAAATCCTCTTCAGCCAGAAAATAAAGCAAAGAAGATTTCTGTCTGTACCATCTGCTTAGACCAGTCCCTTTCTGCAGACTTTCTGCAGATTTGCTTTCCTGGAAGTCCCATCAGGGTCTTGCTAGTTGCTCTTGAAGAGATATGACAAGAGAATCAGTTAAAAATCCTTAGAATGTCACAGAATGATGATGGAGGACTAATAAAGTCCAACCATTATCAGCACAGCCCACGTAAGCCAGGAGAGTTGAGAGTGCTTTCTGCTGACCCAACTGTTCTGCAAGGCAGTAAAATCTGTCGGGTTTCACAGAATGGCACTCACCCACCTCCCAGAGCACATGTTCACCATCAGCATTAATTTCTGTATGCATTCCCTGAATGTGATGTGAGAACTCAGTTGAGGTTCAGCCTTCCCTCATCAAGCAGAGCAGTCACATTGCTGAGAAATCAGAAGGGTCTAGCTGGACATGGTGGGAAAATGCATCTCACAGATATAGGAGACTCATTCTTTAGATAGGAGAACCAAGAAAACTGCTTGTAAGAGCTGATACAAAATAGAGATTTAATTTGAGTTCAAAATTATACTACAGTGACATAAAATTTGTGACAGAAATTATTGTAAAATCAATTTTAACACTCCAGCCTATGCAGACATCAGTTCCGTTTTCTATTTGGTTTTCTGATCTCAATGAATTTTCCTAGACTCCTTTTTGTTTGATCACATCCTCAATCAATTTTACACCTGTTGGGTGTTTTTCCCTTTCTTCCTCAGTGCTCACTCCCTTGTGGGTTCATTACAAATTATTTTTCAGATGACTGAGCTTTGCACACATCCGTGCCCAGTGCAGGAGCTTCTTGGTATGGTTGTTGGCCAAAGATTGCATTCACACAGTTAAATCCTTGGCTCTAAAGAGTTTTTCATCAGTGGGGAATGCTAAAGGTCTAAACTATCTTTTTTCCTGTTCAACCCTTGGAGCTTTGTATAAGAATTATTTCATATATTCTTTAAATGGGTGTCACAGGTTTCAGTGTTGTTGGGAGAACTCACAGGTACTAGTCAACAGTTAAAGAGTATTTTTTGTACTGAAACTAATTTACAATTACACACATGTACAGAAACAGTATAAATTTTTAGTAAGTGGTACTTTTTCGTAGGAATAGGTCAGAAAACACAAAAAGTGTACTTGCATCCCTTCAGAGCTGGCTTTCTACACTGTATTGTTTTCTAAATATGCAGTAAGGCTTGCCAAGTAGACAAGAAGACAGGGATGCTAAAGATGTGTCAAAACCATCTTTCACTAAGGTATTTTTTAAATTAATCTTTAAGCTCTAAGCTTAAAACTTGGTAAGGCAGCTCAGTTCAAGGAGGTGTCTTTTTTTAGGAAATGGACTCCCTTGTGTAGATGATTAACTGTCATCATAGATTTTGAGGTTTTACATGTACTGTATCCCAAGCTCCATAGAAATTTTTCGAATAATTAATCTTAATATGTTTTCAGATTACATTGAAAACCCATAATGTTGTCTTCTGTCTTTAGAAGCCATTGGGTTATGGATCCTTTACTATGAATTTTTGATAAAGTGGTCCAGAACAAGGAAAAGAAATAGTTATTTGTCAAATAATCTAATTACATTTGTATTGGCTGTTTAAATGCTTGTTTTGTACAGCTAACCAAGATCATGCAAAAACTGCCAGCAGATCCATGAATAAGAAATATTTTTGTCTTATATAGTATTTACTGCTGCAAAGCTTCTACAATTTTATAAGACAATAGATCCCAGTTTATTCAAAGAAGAAAAATTCAATAATGGAAAAAAATTTCATTGCTTAGTTTCATCATTCAGTTCTGTCCCTAATGCAATTGCAAGTTTGGTTTTTCTAATACGCCAAAGCTAAATGTTTCTAGCAGCTGGTACTGGAACTGAGGTTTCCCTTGGGACAGTAGGGAAGAAATCCTTGGTGTCCTGCACACAGCTACAGATGCACCTGCTAAATCAGCTGTGCTCCCCTGCTCCAACAATTGCATGTCTGTGCCACCACGCAGCTCTACTCCGTGCCACTCAGCCTCTTTGGAGCCTCACCTCCTCTTTAAAATATGCATAAACCAGTTTTGTGGTGCAGCCTGAATGCTGGGCAAAGCAGAAGGCTGTGTATGGGTACAGAGTATACTATTTGCCTGATTTATCTGCTCCAGTCGCATTTCCCTTCACCATGGGAAGCCCGATGTGCTGTATCCCTGCAGCCCACTATCCCACAAAAAAGTGTCTGTCTTCTTCCTGATGGCAAAAGCTGAAATTACTAGAATACTGTTTCCCTACAATTTATCCCCCTTCTGGAGATATGAAAGCATGTTCTGAGAAAATAACAAAAAGGTGGATAAAATGCAAGTGATATGATGAAACCACCACCAAAAAAAAATTATATAAACTATTCAATGGATACTAACCTTTCAATCAATCAAAATACTGGGATGTTTTTAGTCTTGATATTTTTTCAAATATTCATAGCTACCTTGAAGAAAAAGTGAACAATTATATTTCTTTTGAGGGTATATACAATAGAATGTGAAAATTAGTTTTCTGTGTTGTGTAATATTATCCTGATGGGGGGGAAATTATAAAAGAAGTTAAATGGTTTGGGGTTTAGTTTTGGGATTTTTTAAATCTATGATTCACTAAAGAATGTCTTACAAAGTCTTGTATTACTTGTTACTGCAGTTTTTTATGATGATTCATAGCTGTGACAATTCAGCCTATTGATATCAAAACCACTTTGTGCAATTGCTCTCTGCTCTTTTGTTCCATTGACAATATGCAAAACTCTACTTGAGTTATATATGCCACTTGGGATGTTCCAGTATTTGAAATTTCTAACTTGAGTCAACTGTTTAATCAATATATTTTATAAACCAACAAAGTTTAAAGATTGTTTTCTGCTGTTCCAGGCATCAGTAGCATAAGAAATGACAGTGGTTTTGTAGGTTTAAGTTTAAAACAGTGATTTTACCAGCTGTTGGGGAAAACTGCAATTACATTTCCTTTGTGTTTACATTCTGGATATGTTACAAAATTACTGTAATTATGTAGAATAGAACGTGATGATTATATGGTTGGCTTTTTGCATTTCAAAACTATAAAAATATTATAATAACATTACATGTCTAAGTTGCTCTCATAGGAAAGTAAATGGTACAAGTTTCCTTCTGGCCTTAAATCAAGCTGTTTGTGGTATATTTCAGGTCAACCTGTGCAGGTTGCAACCACTGCAGCAAGCCCTCCAGAACATGTCATCCCTGAACAAAAGGTATTCAATTATTCAAGTTGCAAACAAACTTTGAAACACTGAAATGAGGGTGAATCTGTTTATCTGGCCTGGCAACCAACATCTCATTCAAGTCTTCTTCCCAGCTAGACTTAGATTACTGAAAAATTCAAACAAGGATCCTCTTTGTAATATTGATCATGAAAGAAAAGCATGTGAGCAAAATGGGTACATTTTTAACTGTTGCCTGGATAGGTAAATGATTTTTTCTTGCCTAAATTACTTTTATACATTACTTTCTTGGATAACAAGAGTTTTGTATCTGTGACACTGGTGAAAGAATATTTTTTAATGAAAGAACTCAATGACCTGACCATGATGTGGGTTCCAGTTCTATCAAGGTGTAAGAATAAAATGGTTTCTTTAAATAGTCACAGCCCTGACTCTCATCTTTGGTATATTCCCAGCTTCTAAACCAAACAAAGTGAGTACTTCTGACAAGTGGCAGGAAAGTACACTGGGTGCCTGGGGCTTTTCTCTCTTCTGTGGGGAGAACAAGTGTCCTACTTAAAATTGCTGCAACCTAAGGAGCCTCACTGTGCATAACTTTTGAGTTCTAGATGGGGGATAGTATCAAATAAGGCATCCCACAAGTGCTTTTGGAGGGGGGAGGAGGTAGGAAATAAAATCCAAAAGGAAATTGCAGAAATGTGTATCTTTACAAGGGTTTGGGGTTTTTTAATGGAACTATTGTTTGAAAACCTTTTTTCTTCTCTCTTATCTGCTTAGCTTTCCCTGTAAATATAGAGCCCAAAACTTAACTGGGAAAAATACAGTAAAGCTTCTTTACTAATGTCAAGATAATCTTTTAAACATAAAACCCAGAGGATAACAGTATGAATGCTACTTCTAAAACTGGGTCACTCATCACTCTTCTTAAGAAAAGTTATACTTCTGTTCTTCACTTTATCAGAAAAAACATAGTATTCCGATAGGACTAAAAAATACTGCTAAAACAGCAGGATACATTTTAAATTATTTTTATTATTCCAACCTATCTTGTTTCACAGAAGTTTTCTTCTTTAAATTTTTTTGAGGGATTACCCAACAAAACTCTTTTCAACTATTCCTTCTTCCTAAATGCTATAACTGTACTTATATCTGGAATCCTAAAACTACCTAACTTGTTTCCCAATTACTGCCATGGGTTTCCTAGACAACTGAAAACTTTTCCAGAACACCTTCTGTGTTGCCCTTTCATCATCTCTATGACAGTGATTATCTCAATCTATTCTAAGACTGAGACATAGTGGTGAATTGCTTGTTCCCTCCTTGAACTCATGGTGTGGTTGGCTCTGGGTGAGGATGCTGAATGTATTTAATGCTAATTCAGCATTTCTACACCCCTGGAGAAAAGCTAAATAAAGTTTGAACATAGGCAGGGGAAAAATGCATTTCTTAGGTGAATGAATGCAGCAACTTTTTTTTTTGGTCAGACCCTCATTAGTGGAAATCAATGTATCATCATTGACTTCCACGGAGGTATGGCAAATGACATCAGCTCAGAGCCTATATGCAGTGATGATATTTGCATTTGTTGAAGCTTTGAACAAGATCTATAAAGCTTTCATATGGAACAGATTTGTTGCACTGGGAGTTCTTAAGACTTTCTCTTTGGAGTGTTTGAAATTTGCTGGTTTTCAGCCTTTTGACAGTGCTATGAGATATCATATTTCTTGTTTTGCTGGCATTTCCTAATTAGCAATGCTGAGCAGGAATTGTTTGAAATGCAGTGTAAATTGCTGCATCTCTGTCCATATTGCACATTTTAAAATTAATCTGTTTCATCAGAAATGTGTCTGTAGAAATTAAATGACCACAGCTGCTACACCTGGGTTCTTGAACCTGAAAGTTTGTCTACGCAAGTTCTCAGTTGAGAGCTACAGTACATTTGCATTTACATATTTGCAAATAAGATTACTCTTTAGACTTTCAACAAAGGTAGTTTGAAAAGTTTAAATTTTTTTCCCCAAAATAATGATAAAATTTTGCATAATATTATTTTATTTTATTTTATTTTATTTTATTTTATTTTATTTTATTTTATTTTATTTATTTTATTTTATTTTATTTATTTTATATATTTTATTTCTTATGGTTTTTTGGCTATGTATAATTTTAAGCTTATTTGATCACAAATAATCATTGTCCATATGAGTCACCACAGGGCCTACAACTGGTGGGCAAGCTCAGCTTCAGAAAAAGAGAAGTGGAGGTTATATTCATGCTGTGACAGCAATAAGCCCAAGGGCAAAGCCTTCTGTTCTGGAGAAATGAGGGTTAGGTCCTTTGAACCATCTGTCTCACTGGTCTCCAGAGAAGATTATGACGAAAAGAGTAAGCACTTACTGGACATAGATCTTCTCAGATATTGATTTAAGAATGGTTCTTTCTCTGTATTCCTGAAAGTAGTCCTAAATGGAATAAACTTGGTAGATTAAACCCCTTTCTCAGACATGCATCAGTCCCTACCTGTACTGAAATTGTACCTGTTTTGGGCACGGGGTAGAGAGCATGGCTGAAAATATGTCTCTATGTTTAATTCAACTCTTTGCCTGGTGCCTTTTTCATTGCCTTGCTGTTCTCTTAAGAAAACCAGGGGTAGAATTTATGAGGATTTATGAACATCGGAAGTCACTTCAGCCTGAGTGCAAGGAGATGTAAGGGGCTGAGCCGACATCAGCATTTTGATGGACCCACACAACTATTTCCATTTTCTGGCATCCAGCTGCCTCTGACATCCATTTCAGTCTCTGCTGCTGTATGCAGAGAGCACCTCAGGTTTCAGAGAATGGCCATTGATGATCTTTTTGGGTCATGTGCTGTGCCAGATCCACCCAATGCCACTTAACCATAGCTGTTATGCAAAATTAAGGGGGGGATTGTAAGAGAGCAAGAGAGGTCCTTCTCCATAAACACCTGTTTTGAAAAGCTGATGTTTTGCTGATAAGTATTTTGTTTTGTGTTTTTTTCAGGACTGCCAGAGTTCTTTAAGCACAATGATATTCTGTTGCAGTTTTGTAAAGTCCAGAGTCAAGGGACCACATAAGAGCGTCAGTTTTCATTGAGGAATGAATTAAAATCAGCTTCAAGTTATAGGAAAACTAAAACCTAGAATGCATGCCCTAATTATACAGGGAAAATCACCATAAAAAAAATAGAAAATAATGACTCTGTTATCAGAGGATGGGGAAATATTCTGTTTATATTTTAATTCAAAAGAGGTTTTTCAGCTGCAAAAGATTTTTGTGCTACAGCACTGAGGGAACTCCTAAGAAAATTTTTAATCTGCATGTCTTTGAAGCTCATGGATTGAGTAGTACACACGTGTAGCTAAATCAATACTCTTCATGTCCAGCTTGTTATGTCAGGATGAAGAGCTAACAGAGCCTCTGCTTAATTTTTGAATCCCATTTGCAAGCTCTCTATGCAAATTATTCACATTAATGTTAGTGGAAGTCCTGATTGAGAAAGGCTGAGGAGGTTGCCTTTAAGTCTTGGCTGTATCATGTAACTCATAGGTTCATAGGTTCATTAGGAGATGCTAGGGCTGCAAACTAGTGCTGAAAGAGAAGATGTATTGTCCAAGATTTATGACTAAACAAACTTTCTGCGCATCCACAGAAGCTCTGTCACTCTTCTCCACAGAGTGAAGCATTATCACAAGTAACATTATTTCAATATGTCTACGTATCGAGCAGTTTCTACTCATTTCAAGGTCTTCTTATGACTCTGATGTCTGAGCACCCTAAGGATGTACACTTAATTTCCAAAACTGATATGCTTGAGAAGTAAAGTGGTTATTCACTAATGTTAATTGGCTTCTAAAAAGCCAATTCATTTTTCAGATAGCACTAATCTTGATATGTTAAATAGAAATAGTGGAAGATATTCACCAATGTGAAAAGAAAGTTTTTGAAGCATTCATCTTCCTTTCTCAATGAAGCAGCTTCTGTCACTTGCTTGCCTATCCTTGACAATCTTCATTTATCAAATACCTCTTTTTTAGTTGTTTTCCCCAGCCATCCTATTTGCTTAGCTGATGAAACTCAACAAGCCAAAGACAGCAATTCTCGGTGATCTGTTCTAGAGGATCTGTTGGTGTTTTGCTAAAGCTGGACAACACTTGGGTGTAAAAATAAATAACATGAGCTTACACTATTTTCATTTCAGTTGTTTGTTTCAATTTGTAATGAAAGTTGCCTCCCTTTTTGTGAGGAAAGATTTTTTTCAGGCCTGATTGTTTCTCAAGCTGTATTGGATAAAGAATATTGTGACTACATGCAAAACTGAACATCAGAGATATTTTGCTGGATTGATACTGTTCTCATTCTTCCAGGTAACCACAAAAAGCAGCAGTTCACCTTAGAGAAGCCTGTAATTATATTTTTCCTTTTTTTTCCCCTATGAGAAAAGATGGTATATTGAAACTCTCTGAGCAATACTTTTTTTTGGTAGTCTTTAAGTAAAGTAAATATGACCATGGGGAGGAACTATCTTATCCCAGTAGACATGATGCCGATCTCTTTTGTGCCAAAGTAAATCAAGAATAATTTTACCAATGTCAGTACAAGCCACATCAGTGCAATTCTAGTGGGAATATGGAATATGGCACAGTATCTCTGTAAAGAATAATGAAAGATTGCAATGGGAATTGTTGTGCCTGTGTATCTCTGCAGGAAGTCTGTGGAATTTGGTATTTTAGAAGGCGGAATAAAAGAAACTTTGAGTTTAAATTAATCGGGGCTGAGTTAATTAATCTGACATGTGACAGGAGAACACTGTGAAACTTTAACCATGTCATCTGAGACTGGACTGAATATCTCTGCTCTGTAAAGGAAAAACGTATTTCAAATCTGCTGTTAATATGATAATGGTTGACAGGACTTGGGCAGGAAGGGGACTGACATAAAAGCAAATTGGAAATAAAGACTGCTGCTCTATCTCAAATGTGGTTGTTACATGGTGCAGAGCAACTTTTTCTGTGTGTGTTTATGATGGAAACCAGGAAACCAGCAAGATAATTTTGTTAGCACAGGCAAGTTTTTGTATTCTTCATGGCTGACAGTGTCTTCACTCAAAGTACAGAACCAATTTCTGAAAAAGCAGCCTTTACTCTGCTTAAACAACTGACTGGGTAGCGATAGGCTGCTTTTTTAGTGTGTACAGGCTGATACACAATGAATCCAGACCCAGAGTGCTGCCTCGTGCACCTGGCAGCTGTCCCTGTGGAAAACTCCCATTTCCTCACCAGCTGCAGGTGTCACATGAGGCTGCTGCTGCTGCAGCCAGGAGAGAGAAGGGGTCCAGATTTAAGGTACTGAGATCAAAGGATGTTGCTTTTGAGGAGGGTGTTGAATCAGATACCAGGAGGTTCAGTGCAGCATTACATTGATACATTGCCTGCCTGGAAACATACTAAAACCCTTCACATTGAGAAGATGTGAAGCTCCTATAAAGATAGATTAAATAAGTAAGCTGTCCAGTCAAAGAAATTAGAACTGTAAAGTATTAATTCATCTAATTTATATGCTTATCAGTTTTGGGAGTGAAAGTGATCAAGGGGAGACATTTAACTGATTTTACAATTGGCCTGTACTTCATTCCCAAGAAGAATTTACTTTAATGGGCAAACATACTGAAAAGATAAATCAAAGTGATATTTGCATTCAGATTATATTTACTGCTCTGTGCATCTTTGTAAGTCAGCTCAGGTCTGTGAAGTTACGTGCGTGGGACTGTACTTCCTCTGGAAAGCTGATGAGGCCGAGACTCTTTGGGTCTCATGCATAAAATCTGATTTGGGATTCAGAGTACTGCTGCGTAGATTCACTCAGAAAGATAAGCTCTTTCTTCTGAGCAATGCCTAGCATTTTTGTGGGAAGCAGTGTTTGATCTGTCAGGGGAGCCAGGACTTCTGCTCAGCAGAGTCACCTGGGGGCAAGAGGCCTCAGGGTGCCTCAGGTCCAACCTTTCACTGCAAACAGGCCAGTCACACAGCAAGTACCTCAATGTCATCCCAGTGCTTCTCATCCTCCCACTGTGGACCCTTGAGGAGAGTCTTTTTGGAAGTGTTTCCATCTATTCCACACCCTCCTCTCAGGAGGCTGCAGACCAGCTCTCTTCCTTTCTTAGGCTGAACAAACCCAGCTCCCTCATCTCCCTCCCTTGTATCTCATAAGCTGCAGTAATGGGTATTCCTGTGGATTTTCTTGCCTTTGTTTAAAAATATGGATAACTGGAATATTTGGAAGCTGCATTTGAGAGGGCGGGAAACAAGACCAAAAACATAGCTGTCCTCCCACTGCCTAACACTAAAATAAAGAAAAGCTTGCCTTTGAACTCCTGGAATAGGAAAGACAGTACCCATGACATAGGAGAGAATCCCTTATTATGGTTTTTCAGCTTTTCACTTACAGATTGTATCAGGCATTGCATGGTAAAATGTAGTAAGCAGCTGTGAATAGATGAAGCAGCTGATATTAATACATACACAGATGTGGAAGGTAAAAAAATCCATAGCAGTTATCATAATATATGCTGATTTTACCCACTTCCTTTTGCCCAAAAATATTTTTTGTTATGGATACATGTATTTAAATATATTTGAACATAAAAATACATGTATTATGAGAAATAAATTCATAACAAATGTCTTCTTTTTAGATATGAGTACCTTAACTGCATTAATGAAATCTTTGGACAGGGTTGTCAGTTTGTAATGTGCTGATGAGCATGTGTGAGTCCCACTGGCCCCTGTCATTTTCTCACTGTCACACCAAAGCTGTTGAGGGTCACTATGTGTTGTAGCCTTCCCTTCCCAGTGAGCAGAGTGGATCCCTGCTGCCGGGGCTGTGATATGAGTGCTGTCACAGCCCCATCCTCTCCTTGTACCCTTTTGCACTGTGCCTCCTGTAAGTGTGATGAAAGGCGTCTCTGCACCCAGGCAGGGATGCTGGGCCACTGGCTGTTCCTTTTTCTGACTCTCAGATAAAACAGGTTTCCTGCCAAGAAAATTCACATTGGCCTCATCTCTGCAAGGGGGTCTCTCCCCAAGTGGAAATTCATTATTTATTTCCTCCAAGAACAAGTGATTTCCTCATAAAGCTGACCTATTTCTGTAGATCATGAGCCAGTTGCTGCTGCTGTAGCTGTCTGTACAGTTGTGCTAATGTGCTGGATTTACATCAGTAAAGCAGCTACTCTTGTCACAGGCGGCAATTTGTACTGAATAATTGTAGCAGAGCTCATGCACAAGAACCCATGTAAAGTGTATATCGTACATATTTATTATACATAGGAAATACAGTAGTTTATAGGAAAATACATGCACTTTTGTGGTACTTTGAACAGTACTCAGGCATAAATGACATTTTGTGTGCTGTGCATACCCCTGTTCTAGGTTACTTTGAGAATATTTGTTCATTATTATTTTATTCTTGTTTTTCTTATTAAATATTAACTGCAACACAGCCTTGTTGTTTAAGACTACTACCTCCAGAGATTTACTGCACATTTCACACCTTTTTTTAATGTAGTTTTAGCCCGATAATTTTTTGACTCGTTTTAAATTTCTCAGTGTAGACTCACTGCACTAGGTTTACACCATAGTAACACATTACTCAGTGTGGAATGCTGATCGCACCTTTTTCCTGACAGTTAAATAGAGGAAAAAGAGGAGATTTGTGCTTGTTTTGAAATGTGGACACACTAGCACAGTGTTTACCAACTTTTGTTATCTTGATGCAAATTTTCTCAGCCATGTTTTATCACTCTGAAATTTGGGTTCAAAAGGAAAAATATATATTTTTAAAAATGCAAGTTGCTAGTATTCACCTTTTTGGTGGCAAATCATTGAGCTGCTTGAAATTCATTCTATCATGCAACCAGAACTGGAACTAGTTTGGACCTAAAAAGCTGATGATGAGCACAGTGGTGTGGTGCCCATTGTGACTTGACATGGTTTCATAGACCTTTAAAACATTTTGAATAACAGCTGAAAAGGTAATATGTGGCATGTCAAAATTTGCAAGAATGGAGGGTAGTTTCCCTGAGGGTAAGTATGCTTCATATTTATGGAGCAGGTGGAAAAAACAATCTGTAAAAAATTCCTCCCATATTCCATCAGGAGCTCCTGGACTATGTGCGGTCATCTCTGAAGGACTGTGCTGGAGGGCTTCCCAATGCTACTGCCCCAAGGCTGTCTGTCAGAAAGATTTATCCCAGAGACAAAAATACTAGAAGCTCTGGTTTCTTAGAAGTTGGGGCAGTCTGATGATCAAGGTTGAACAGATGCCATAGGCTCAGAAATTTGGGGGTTTTCTAAAAATTATTTTTATGAAGCAGAGGGAAGTCAGGAGAAGCCTGAAAATGAAAATATGTGTAAGTGATTGATCATTGATTTTATTTTATTTTTCTTTGTCCCCAGTCACACAATTATGGCGCTCTGTATCTATTTTCATGACGTATAGTAAATTCATTTTTTGTAGGGACTCTGATGGTGATTTGAACCTTCCAGAGTAACCTTGACACTTTGAGAGTTAATGCCTTCTGTCTAACTCTGTAGAAGTCTTAAGTGTGATTCAACTCTCATGGTTTAATCTAACTTTTTTTATTTTTCATTTAAATGGACATGGTGTAGGCAGGTGACCAGATTTTGTGTATGATTTGAAGTGTAACTTTCATGCATATAAAGAGAAGGTCACTTACCATGTCCAAGTGTTTAGCTGTTTGCTATTTTCTAGACTAGAAAAAAAAAAAACAAAACTAAAAACCAAAACAAAATAAAATATTTGAAAATTTATTTTTAAATTCGTCATTTACAGGATCAGGAGGTTCTTGTCTTGTTTTTATAATATTTCCTGCACAGTGCTTCCTTTTTCAAGATCCCCCTGCAGCTAACAGATTCAGAAAAGGAAACCTGCAAATCAACTCAAGTCCATTATTTAAAATAAAAAAAACATAATCTTCAGCAAGTCTTATTTTGGCGTGGACAAAGACTCTAGTCTTAGGTAGAGTGGATAAACACACTTTGAAAATAGATAGTCATTAAACAATGGTCTAGCGTTCACATTAGCACAAACAGAAACAGTTAAATTAGAAATCAAATCAGAAAAAAAATAGTTATTACCCCATTTAATTTGATTTTTCACTTCATATGTATTCATTTAAACTGTTTACAATAAATAAACTGATTATATTTGTGATCATTTATATAAAATTACATATATTGATGTTCACACATATTCCACATTGAATTGTGGCTTTTATTGGTAGATCTGTCATTCCTGAAATTTATTGTATATAATTAATGAGTCTTCATCAAATAATGGAAGATAAATTCCATCTAAGTTTGAAAACAATCTACTCCTTGTAGAATATAAACAGTATCCATTTTATAAATAAATCTACATACTGTCAACACATTATTGACTAGTCTCCTCAAGCCTGATGGGAAACCAGTCCTTTCTGCAGATACAGAATGCCTGTAAAATGATAAGACTTTTAATAACATTATTCTCAGGGAGTTTGACTACTGCCCTGGAAAAATTTAAGTCATTTATTTCATGCAATACACCTTGAAAAGAGGGAAAATATTTATTGCAGCTTTTCTCTAAAAGTGTTTTCAAATCTCCCTTCTTTTCTCTGAAACCTCAAAGGTGGTGATGATTGCCATGGCACAGCCCTTAGAATGCATTTTATTTTCCTTGTGAACAACTCAGCTGAAAATCCTGTAACTCAGAGCAGGTCTTATTCATGATACATTAGGAACCCTTGAGAGCTCCCTCTTAGGGGATTTATCACATTTGTTTCCCTCACTGTCTCTGTCGCACATAGGAGTGATAACAAACACTGTTTGGATCTAATGCTACAATTTATATCTCTAAATATCACTGGCATCAAAGAATCAGACCATTATGATTTTGAAAGCCTCATTCACACAACTGAGAGACAAGTTCATTGTCTTCTTGATGTGACTATTAATATCCCCCCAGGGAGAGCTTATAGGTTCACAGAGGCGTTTTCTAGGGTTTGTTTGTTTGTTTGCTTTCCAGAGCCAACTTATTAGCTCTCAAAGATACTGTACATGATACTGGCACGATTTCTCAGAGCAGTAGTTGAGATGTTTTATTAGGTATTTCAGCTGAACATTTACTCTCTGAAACTGAGCTATCCAAAGAGGGCTTTTGGGACACTATCAATTCGGTCTAATGTATGAGCTCGAATTATTGTATCATTATAATATGCTGCTTGGTGTCTTTTGCCATTGATTTGCCTACATTTTTAAATTGCTCAATCAGAAGCCATTTATCTGATAAATTATTAATGAATAAATGTTTGTGATGGAAAAACAAAATACTCAGTATTGCAAATCATGTATCCTACAGGCAACAACAGTCAGAAGTAAACTGCTCTTGAGCCAAGTAAGTGGTTTATGTAATGTAGATGGAAATTATAAGTTGAAATAAACACTTCATTGCAAAGAAAGGATGGCTGCTATGCTCCTAGACTTTTACAAGATTCTTTTGCATTTATACGTTCTTTCATAGGTACAAAATTTAGTTTCAAGAGTGCAAAGGCATCTGTACTTTTTAAATTCCAACTATACTGCAAAGGTGCTCATATTGAAAAGAAATATTGTTCTTTGCAATCTTTTTGTAGAAACCTTTTGATTTAATGTTGATCCTCTACTCACAAGTATTTTTTTCCAGCTAACAGAATAATTGCAGAGTTAATGTCTTTTGGCAGGTCACATTGACTGATGATTTTGAGGGCTTAATTCCAAATTCCCTGGGACTTGATTTACTTTGAATGAAAGTAGATATGTTCATGCCCGAAGCTAGAAATTGTAGTACGGGGTTTGCAATTAAATACCATATTCACATTTGTCTCTGTGACCCACGTCTTCAATATGGAGGCAGTCAGATTATTAAAAAAACCTTTAAAAAACACAGAAAATTGAAAAAAAAAGACAGGATCATCTAAACAATTCTCACTAAATGCTGTTACCATTTTCTCCAGCTGTGTCTTGCATTGTTCTCAGTGTAAAAGTAGTTTCTCCAGTGATTTACAAAATGGCTGCAAAATACATTTCTGTTCAATGTCAAGGTCGAGATGTAGCAGAGTAGCAGTAACACGAGCAATATATTACCTCTCTTCATTCCTTTCCTTGTAACTCACTTAAAGTAAGCACAATTATCCATTTTTTGTCATTAGGCATAACTTTTGTTTGAGGCTTAGTATTGTGAAATGCATTTGTTGTAATTTTCCTTCCCCCTTCCCCTTCCTTTCTAAACTGTGCTCCAGATTCCAGGCTGCCAATGTTTACAAGACACTGACACAGTACTTCCAGAAACATGACCTGGCATGCATTACCTCTGGGGCCCTACTGCAAAAAATTTCTTTTCATTCTTAAACAGGGAAACTGGGGTTCTGGGTTCTTTCAGTTCTTTGGTTTGGCTTGTTCAGTTGGTTTTCTTTTTTTTTTTTTTTTTTTTTTTTAATTTTCAAATATGCAGCAAGTGTCTTCTCTTTTTGTACAGGCTCAGCAAGTTCTACACCATTTCAGCAGAGATGTCTGATCTTTCCATCTGCATACCTGGAGGTGCTTTATTCCCTGAATGGTCTTTTCAGTAACCACTAAAAACTTCTTGGGACTGAACACTGGAACAGATGAGTTAAATCCTTCTGGAATGTTCTTCATCAGACACAGACGTACTGGACTTTCTGGATGCGCCTAAGGACACAAAGGTTAGTGTCTTCCTTAAAAGCCTCAGGTTTCAGGACTGTTTCATTTCATCTTTAGCACCAGGGACTATGTTTCAATTTGTTGCTTGAATAGGGACAAAGATGAGTAAAATGGTGATTAACACAACATATATATAGATTTGATCATGGTTTTAACTGACTCATAATAAATGTGCTTAGTGAGCTCAGGCAACCTAAAGGCTTCTAAATGACAAGCTGGATGCCAAGAGAGAGCTGTGCCCATGCTCTGAGCTTGATTGCCATTAACAGTTTTGTGGCATTTCTTCTAGACTTGTGTTTAGTGCATTTCAATCACTCTCACTTGATTTACAACCTGTAAAAAGAGGACAATAATCTATTTCGTTCATGAGATGGTTCTTCTATACAGTCAGAGTATGGGGATCAGAGTGTTTTTTCAATTGTGTGCTTGATTGCTCTAGATGGCATGAAGGCTTCAGGGGAATGCCAAAGACATTCATAGCGTGCTGGAAAAAATTAATTTCTTCTTAATGGCAGCTATTCATATTCCAGAAACTGTGAGATTTTGATAATATGCTTCATCTACCCTTTGGTTTCTCCTAAAATATTATATAATCTGTTGATTTTATTCTGACACTACTTTGCCACCTCAGGAAATCAACCTTGACCAGAACAATTCAATGACATAATTTTTCTGTGGTATGATTGAAAACATAGAAGAAATAATTTTGTAAGCAGATACACGCTCAGAAAGGTGGTAGAATGTGTGTGGGCATATGTGCTCATCAAGTCATGTCTCAGACACATAACTGACAAGGAAAGTAGCAGGATCATAAAGATACATCAGGATTTTCAGCACTAATCATAACACTATAAAAAACCACTATGTTTATAATGATGTGGATCATGCTATGAGCAGTAGAGAAGAAAAGTGAACAATCGTAACCTTGATTTTATTCTATGATTGCCATCTGTTTTTCATTTTTTGCAGAATATTCTTCAGGATTAATGCTCTATCTGGGTTTGGGGAAGAGGGGGAAAAGTTCTTTTCAGTTTCATTCTGTCAACTTCATCTTATTTCATATGGACATTGAAAAAACCTTTAGTTTTGCAGATACTACTTTTTCTTATTAAGCATCTCCAATTAAATCTATTTAAATATATTAAAATAATTTCAGGAAACTTATTGGCTAAATCAGACAGAACTCAAACTTGATGTAATTTAACTATATAAATTGAGTTCTGCTTTTTCTTTTTTATGGAGGTATTCTAGTGGTATCATCTGAATAATAGCTTTCTAATCAGCCTTCTTCTGCCTCCTACTCTAGCTAGCATTCGAGTTTGTATTCTAAACACCAGCTCCCTGTATAAAATAAGCAAAAGATAAAAATATCATCCCTCATCAAAAAGAAGTTTGCCCATTGGCACCAAATATCTACTCCAGATAGGAGGAGAAAAAAAAACAAACAAAAAAAGGAATACAGTTTTATTTTATCTAAGTTCTATTGAAGTTACAGAGAATCTTTGTAACACACTTCAGTAGAAACAAGAAAATGAATATAAAAATACCAACTCCATTTAAAAGCAGAAGGTTAGAGGAGTTGCAAGATTGTACAAAATTTGCTGGGTGGAGGAGAGCTATGTTGGTTCTGTGAGGTGCCCTCAATGTGATATCTTAATATTTTCCAAGAAAGTAAAACTGATATAAGAGCATATGTTGTAACTTTAATATGTGGACTTTTTAAATATTATTACATCTTTAATACCCGTGTGTGTGTACTGTGAGGTGAATGAATATCTCAGTTGCAGAGTTGAAATGCCAAATGTGTTGTGAACTCCATCTTCCTGCACTGCATGTTTGTGCCTGGGAGATTTGTGTAATATGTCTTTGTGTGACTGATAAATAAACATAAAGGATAGGATTATGGGCTTGGCTAGCTCAGCATAGTTGTTGATAGAACCTTGCTGTTTTAGGACAGATAATGCTGGAAGATAGGATCATAGACCGGTTTAGGATGGAAGGGATCTTATAGATAATTAGCTACAACCCCCCTGCCTTGGGCCAGGACATCTTCCACTAGACCAGATTGCCAAAGCGTCATCCAGCCTGGCCTTGAATATAGCCAGGGCATCCATAACATCTCTGGGCAATCTCTGCTATTACTTCATCACTCTGAATAAAGAATTTCTTCCCAACATCTCATCTAAAACTACCCTCTTTCAGATTAAAGCCATTGTCCCTTGTCCTGTCACTATTTGCCAATATAAAAAGTCCCTCTTCTTCCTTTTTATAAACCCATTAAGGTGCTGAAAAGCTGCTATGAGGTCTCTCAGAAGCCTTCTCTTCTCCAGGCTGAAAAATTCCCTTAGCCGGTCTTCATAGGGGAGGTGCTCCATCCCTGTAATCACCTTTGTGGCTCTCCTCTGGATCTGCTCCAGCAGTTCCATATCTTTCTTATGCTGAGGACTCTGGACCTGGATGCAGCACTCAGGTGGGGCCTCACAAGGGCAGAGCTGAGGTGGAGAACCACCTCCCTCTGCTGCTGACCTTTCTCTTTTGAAGCACTCACAGGATGTGTTTGGCCTTCTGGGCAGTGAGAGGACACTGTTGGCTCATGTCCAGTTTTTCCTCCATGAGAACCCCCAAGTCCTTCTCCACAGGGCTGCTCTCAATGAGTTTGTCTCCCAGTACTCATACCCAGAACTTGCACTTGGACTTGTACTTCGTGAGATTAAGTATCCTTCATATCTTTCACTTTGCTTACAGTATTGCTACTAAAACATACATTCATTAATATCAATATTTGGTATTTTGGATATAAATGGTGGATATAAAAAAATTTGCTTTCTTTTTAATTTTTGTGGATTTCATGGTTAATGCTACAAAAAATGTTGCAAACATTATTTGATAGATTGGAGAACAAACTGTCTTTGACAGGTAATAGACATGTTCGTTTAAACAGCGCAAATCAAAATGAATAAGCTAAATTATCTGACTGACTGTAAAACCAGTGGAGTTCTACCTGCCTGTCCAAATTTTTCATGGTTAATTTTTGTTATTGGTTGAATTTTATGAAAGATGTGTAAGTAGATTTATACACACGGCCTGCAAAATCTTAGGTAGCAAAAGTAAGAAATTACCCTGATTTAAGTAAATGAATGATGGTTATACTGAATTGAGTACCTATAATGTGCATTTAATGGTGGGGGGGGAAAGAAAGGCTTGTGAACTGGGAACATTTGGCAGCATAACCTGAGATTTAAAACTGATGCTGGAGATTTTGTGCTAAGCCTACAGCATACGGACTATATCCTGGAGGCTACAACTTCCTCCCAGAGGTTGGAAGGAGAGTCCCCTGACACAGGAAACACTGAATTCTGCCCTTCCATGTCCTAGGAGGCTGAATTAATGTGTGGAAACAAAAATGCCTTCTGTCAAATATATTTTGTGACAAAAAACCCCAGAAGTAATCTATCCACCATTTCAGAAGTAGGTCAGAGCTGTGAATCCTAATCTAAAGCAACAAGACTGAAACTCAGCATAAGGTCCCTTAAGATCCAGAAAAACAGGTTGTGTTTAAGATATGTCTGCACCCTTGTCATCACCTTTGCCCGTCTCATTGGTCCTCCTGAGAACCACCTTTCACACAAGAGTGACCTCATCTTCCTCTCAGCCACTGCTCCTTATCAGAAAGCATAAAGCTACATACAACCAACGCAACAGCAAAACTAGGCTTGGACATGAGTTTGATCCCAGCCTCCTGCTCATCCATCCCATCTATCCACTTATTTCCTTGGTTTTGCCCCACAGTCCCATGCAATGCACTGTAGATTTCAGGGAGCAGGTAGGGAAGGGACAGTTTCCAAGAAGCAGCTAAGAATACAGACACCTTTTTTTGGTGGGATAGAGAGACAGGGTCATCCAAACTCTGGGCAAGAGAATTAGTCCTGGTTTGTTCAACTTAGAAACACACACCCTGCCAAGTGTTGCAAAGCCCAGACCCCCACTGCCTCCAGTGGAAGCACAGACACCTTTTATTGTAAATGTTTTCACTGGTCACCACTTAAAGGACAGAGAATTTGAGGGGAATAAGCTGAGACCCCCTCCTCTTCCATTTTGAACTCTTAAAGAGGATGTAATGAAAAGTATTTGCAGTATGTATTGCTTTCATACAGTAGAAAATGATTGCTTAAACAACTACAGTGGCCTCTAATCCTTATCCCCAGGGCCTTTTCCTTTTTTTTTTTTTTTCTTCTTTCATGTCATTTCTGGCTTTAATGAGATAAAGAACTCACATGAATGAAGTTATGTTTCCCATGCTACTCTTGTGGCAGAAGTTTATCCCCTGTGTCTTCTTGTAAACCCATGATCTTTCTCTCTCTTTTGTATATAACCTTTTCTGGAAACTTTCAACGTGATTTTACCTTAGTAGCATGTTAGACATCACATCTATTAGCTGATTCTGATATCTGCCATACAATTTCCTCCCATGCAAATTAAAAAACTTGTAAACATGGATATTTTTCAGTTAAAAAATTATGAGACAGATATGACAATAAGCTTTAACAATATAATAATTAAATAATTAAAGCATAAAGCCATAAATTCTAGACACTTTGTCTCTTCTATTAAAAATGTGAATATCAAACAGTTTTTACAAGAGGTAGCAAAGGATTTATGGCTTTCCCTCTCTCAATAATTTAATTCATGTAAGATTTAAAAAATATTTGTCTTAAGAAAAAGTGGGCATTTTTACTTACTTGGAAAAAAGGCATTTTAAACAGCAGGATATAATTTCAGACTATTTGCAGTCAAGAGGCCTCTGCTGAGCAAAATACTCATTCAATTTAGGAATGCAGATTATAATAATTTTCCTATCTCCCTCACAGCAGGATTCCTGCCATCGTTTTGCAAACCCACAGGTTGCAGTATTGAATGACTAGCTAACTTCAGTTTCAGGTAACACACGCTTTAAACATATTCTCATTAGCTCAACTTAGTTATAATGCAAAGCTGCTTAGTTTCACCAAGTGAAATGGGATACACTTAAATTGCCTCATCTAATATAATACTCCTTAATACATGCAAAGTGGTTTATGATGGCAAAGCTTGTAGAGCATGAAAATCGGCAGGGAAAGTAAGGTTTTCTGGCTAAAATTGTCAAAAAGAAGTCCTATTTTATATCATTTATTTTTAAAGAGGTTAAGAACGGGGAAAGACAGATTGGAGTAAAAAATAATCAGTCTAGAAAAATGCAAATTTAGCACATTAACCTTTTAATATATCAGCTCTACCAAACAAGAAAATTATCAACTAAAGCTGTTCTTTCAGTAATATCCTTTGCACTGTAAAATTAAATGTAAAATACACAGTGTCCAAAATGTATTGCAGTAAGAAACAATATTCTTCATTCTGTCTGTTTTATGCAGGGAGTGTTATATTGTGCACCATGTTTCCATTTGCTAGTATTACAGCAATATCCAGCTTGGTGTGGCTATATTAATTTGCAAGGACTTTTTAATTTCAGGCAAAGAATTACTTATCTCTCTTCCTCCTTTAAATGCTGAGTGAATATACACCAATCTTGTGTACCTTGCAGACACAAAGTCTGGTTTCAATAGGACCCAGAAAAACTGGGAACATCATTTCCCTTTTTTCCCAATATCCTGCACCTGCAGTCTGACCATAAGACTATAATTTCTTTTCCTACATCCCTTTCCAATACTTCCAGAAAACTCCAGAGAGGTGCTAAGCTGCTGCAGGCTTTGCAGATGACACCCAAGTGTATATCTCACTTTCTGCAGATGTAACCAGAGCCATCATAAAGATGTTGCACTGCCTAGAGGAAAATGGCTCCTGGAGAAGAGCATCTGGCTGAGAATGAATTTGGGTGAGATCCAGACAATACTGGTTGAAAGACAGAAATGATCCAGACAGCCAGTTGAGCAAGATTCCTATCTTCATGCCTTAAGCACTAGTTTGCAATGAGGCTGTTCATATCCTTGGAAAAAGGCAGGATAAGCACATTGCTCAGCTGTGGCCCCAGAGAATGAACCAAGACCTCTTCACAGTCCAGTTAAAAGCATCTGCAACACGGTTTTGTTTTGTTTTTTTTTTTTCAGTCTGTGTTAGTTTTCCTTTGCTTGCAATATGAGGCAGCAAAACCAACAAAATCGAGAAAATGCTCACACACCTCCAAAAAGAAGGCCTAGCCACAAAGATCTCTCTGCCTCATTTCTACAGCTCACTGTATCCAGGGCTGTTTGGCTCTTCACAGTAAGAAAACATAGCTCCTGCAGTGCAGTGTCTCCAAGGCTCCTATTTGCATCAGGATAGTAAGCACTAATCTTGTTCTCAAAGGTACAGCCATTTTAGTTCTCTTGATATCTACAATTGCTTTTTCATTTTCTGCAAATGGACAGCTTCTACAAGAAACAATCTGAAACCTTCTGAGAAAGAGGGTTCCTGAGGGAGGTTTAATGATTCTCTTCTGGTTATGCAGTGAGCTTTTAGGATCTGTACATACTGCAGAAGCCTTTCAGCAAAGAATTTACTTCCAGAGGTCCTGTATGTCTGCTTAAATTACGACTTCTACTCTTGGTGGCAAAAAGGTTAAAGACAGATGATTTAAACTCTGGGAGGTCATACAAACATCCTTCATCAAGGATATTTCAGGATACAACAGCTTTTACAGTAACAAATTACTGGCAAGTAGAGATGAAAGCATACATGAAAACTATAAACAGGTAATGTCCCATGAAAACACACAACTGGAGAAGCCACACACAGTACTTCTGGGGAAGTTGGAATCCAATTTCAGGATGGAGCAGGTCTTTGAACCAGGTCAAGCCTTGATGAGAAATTATGAATGTCTTTATGAAGGAGAAGTAATTGTAAAACTCTTGGTAGTCACTGTAAAAACCTTGAACCTTCTACCTGAAAGCATTATCTTTTTTTTACTCAGTTTCCTCAACAGGGAGCAAAAAAAGGCATCCTGGGGTCTTCTTCTTGAGGAGTTTGTTGGTGTAAGCTGTCACCTACAGTTGACAGAAATCCCCTTGATTTTCTGAGGTCACAATATGACCAAGTAAGATTTGATCCTCTAAATATTTCCCTTGTATTTCTTTCAGTTCACATTCAGGAGTAAGAAAGAATAAAATAACAATACAGATCTTCAGCTTTTAACCTTTCTTACTGATGACTGCATAGTTTTGATTTTTGGGGGATACCTCTCAGAAGTTTCTATCTCGAAAGCAAAGATGTATTCAGAGAGTGTTCAAGTCATCCTGTTAATTTTCCATGTATGTTTTGCATATATGAACTGGAGCATTGATCTTGATTGGTTAATCTTTGGGCCTCACAAGGAAAATACATTCCTAGAACATTTTCCTCCTGGTAATGCCTTCCTTGGAGTCTCTTGTTGGCTCGCCAGCTGTGCTGCTTATCACAGCTTCATTCACTTTTTAAAAACTCTTTAAAATGTTCTCCATTAAAAGCTGTGTAGAAAACTCAGTGCATGCCTGTGAAACCCTTGTAGGAACATGTAATTATTGGGAGGAATAAAATAAAAAATGCAAAGCTACTGTTCAGTTGGTATGTGCACAGCCATGCTGTACTTATTGCCATCATGAATAAAGCATTTGTTTTGGTAAATTGTACATGTATTCCTAGAGGGGTATTTAAAAGACAGAGCCTGTTAGAGAAGTCATGTAAATGCAGAATTTCTCCTGTTTCAGTGTTCAAATCATAAGGTATAATCATAAATCCTGACAGCAGTCTGACCAGCTAAAAGGGCACAAGGGACTCCACTAGAAATCTGGGAATTTCTTTTCCATGACCACTTGTATAACCCAGTTCCTCTAAGCAATGAACAACCAGCCAATCCATGTCACGGTCTAGTGATGTTGTCCCTCTCCAAATGCCCTGTCACTGCAAGAAGTCCCAGCAGAGACAGGGCACTGAACACTCCAAAACACTTTCCTGATCAGCCTCTGCCTCCTGGAGCCTTGGCAAATCAGAAGCTGCAGTGTGAACATTTTTGCTCTCAAGGGGATATAATGAAAGCTGACATGCTTTGATCTGCTAGGAGACTCACAGGAAATACTACCATAAAAATACTGGGCTCCCTGGGGACTTTATGCTTGTTGATTTGGTTGGTGACTTTTTCTATATTTTGAACTGTTACTTGAAAGCTTAAATCATTCTTCCTTCCATAAAAGAGGGTTACCAACCCAATTGCAAGATATGTATACCAAAACTTGTCAAATGCCTTCTGTGTCCTTTCTCATTGTTCTGGTAGAGGGTGGCATTATCTCTCCTTTATTAGTTTGCTGGTATCTTGATGAAGATCAAGAAAACTACTGTTTATTGGGCTTGACAAAGTGATTCCTACTTTAACAGCATTTGTTTCAAATACCTCTTAATATTTCAAATATAACACAACTATATTTATGAAAATTCAATCAGAAGTTTCTTTTAACTTACTAATGCAAAAGGGAAAAAATAGCTTCCCTTTCCTTACTGTTTTTGATTTACTGTTCTTTTTATTGTAGCAGAGTACTGTAGTACTGTGCTACCAAACTTTTATGTTTTGTAGCACAAATACTAGTCTCTGATTTTTCCTCCTTGAAGGCTAATGTGCATTGAAATGAAGTAGTAATGGCATTTTCTTTCCATAAAGTACTTGCTTTTACAGCTGTTTAAATTGTGTGATTCCATCACATGATAATATATACATATTTCTATGTGGATATCTGTTGGAACTTTGAGAGTGTCAGCTACACCTTAATGAAGTCAAAAGGCTTACCATAAATAAAGTTTGGATGTTTGTTATTTTAACATCTTGTGGATGTAGCATTCTAAAACTATGCAAATTCATACAATGGATAGAACTTTCTGATGTAATTTCTTTTGTCTTAGTGTTCTGTAACACTAAGTTATTCCTAAATTATCTCCTTAAGAACAAAAGTCAATGTTCTCATGTATGCTTCAAGATTATTGGTGTGGTCCTAGAAGGATGTAAATACCTAAAGTATAATACAAGCAGAATCTGAATAGAGAAACCCACCATTTGCAGATTCACAAGCATCTTAGCTTACAAGAAAGCTTGTCACTTCAAATTCTGTCACCACCCACCCCAGAAGCATCGCTGTATGGGCTGTGTTGTATATCCAGCTAATTCTTGCCTTCCACAGGCAGTTCAGATTTCACAAGACAGGTATCTCCAAAAACTTGCGTTCTGCATTGTTTGGATAGTGAGAGTTTCCTAGTAATCTTGTGGTTCTCACCTGAGAGAATGGGCAAGTTTTTCTTGGTTTGAGTATTTAGGCTTTAATTAGGAAAAAGGTTGAATGGAGACTGAATCGTAAAATTTATGTCTCATTTTTAGAGGTAGTCCACACCCAAGTCTGCTTCCCAACAAGTCAGCAGGGATTGTGAAGCCACAGGATAATATTTAGAAAGTGTATTCATTAAAATACTTCAGTTTTCACTGACTTGTGCTCACGCATTTACATTCTTATGTTATCATGGATAGAAATGATGTTCAGTGGTAAATGGATGAAAAACATGGAAAATAAATGGGCCATGCAATTTATCCACTCCTACTTACTGTTCCATATCAAAAATGCTTATTTAATATTTCAGCTCCCTGAACATCTTAAATCTGTGGATGTTTAGAAAAAAGGCTTTTCTACTTTGGCAAAATTCAAAATGTCACAGGAAAATCACCCCATTTGTGATTCAGATTAAAAGATTTGGTACTTTTCAATTTCATGTTCTAAAAATGGCATGGATCTGAAGTTTATTTTCTTCATATCTTCTCCTAAAAAAACCCTCCAAACAACTGGAAAAATTGCTCAACCTAAACAGCTATTCCTTTCCTCACATATATCAGAGATTTTAAGTCATTTTCAGAAGTTATTATAGCTTCCTCCAATCCTCTTATTCTCAGTAACTCCTGGAACCTGGCAGCTCAATCAGGTGTGAAAAATAATCTAATTTTCATAAGCACACTAAATATGTTGGAAGTTGGGTTTTCAGTAAATAGATGACATCAAATAGTCTTTTTTTTTTTAATCAAACTTCATTCCAAGATAGTTGCACAGCCTACAAATGGCAGTGAACTAACATAGAGGACTGGAGCATTTTTGTGCTTATACAAACTGTGCTGGAGCCTTGAAGACATGCATTTGGAATCTTTGTCCCTGTTTCTGAATATCATGACTCTTTATTTAGAATATGACTATATCTCAAACTAAAAATAAAATAAGGAAACATTTTCCCATCTTTTTTTCCCCCTCACAAACTGCATAGATCTCACAGGCCCAAACTTGAATTGTACAATCTGTTCCTTGGCCTCATTGGAGGGACCGAGGAGTTTTCCTGCCTACAAGCATAAGCATGTAGCAGAAGTCTCTAAATTGAGAACTTGCTCATTTTAAGCTGATTTTGTAATCAGAAGCCCAGATCTGAATCACATTCTGGAAACATTTGTCTCTTGGCACTGATCACCGGGAGAGTTTAAGGTGACTTCAGCTCCCAACTTAGGCATTTTGCTGAGAAAGTCATCATGATGGAGAGCGAATCCAGACCCTAATGCTCCCACATTCCCAATCCTGATTCCACATGAAACCTGGTTGTAGCCAAAGGAAATAGGAGCTGTGTATTTGACCCCAAGCATATAGATACTCTCCTCAGACCCTTTGTCAAAACTTGCCAGAATGTTTAACCTTGGAAAATAAGGACATATGGAAATATTGACACAGGCTTGAAAGCTGTAGCTCAAACGTGTCTGCAGTAAAATGTATTAAGCTTGTAGCTTTGACACAGGAATGGGATGATGCATAACTCAATGAATACAAGAGATCTTTTCCTTTGAAACTCCAGACAGCAATGCTCGATCTCTGCAAAGCTTAACAATATATAAATAGCTCTTTGTCACTTTCATGAATGCTTGTTTACAAACCCCTCAATCTCACTGAGTGCAAATAAAAATTGACAGGTAACACTGTAATTGAAGGTGCATGTGTATATGGTGCAGTGCTTGTTTATTTGTGCAATGTTGTGCTGGGCTATGCCAAACACAATGGAAAAAAAGGAACCATTGCAGTCATTTTAGCAAGTTATTTGGCTGCATGCATGATGTGATCTACTTCTGGGTCTCGTGAATGCATTCAGTTTTACTTGTTAACCAGCAAAACATTATTTATTAATGACTTCTTCATGCTTTATTAAGCCTAATGTCAAAACACCTCTGTGGGATCTAGGCATGTTCTCTCTTTGTATTAAACCCGTCTAAAGAAAATGAAAAATTATGCATCAAAGCTGCAGAAAAAACCCAGTAGATATCCTTTCAATTTCTCTTGATCCTGGCAGATGATGTTTCTGAATATTTGTGAAAGCACAGCACTTGATTGTATGCTGGCTTAAATTGAAGCATTCTGCAATCTCAGATGTGTGTAATTAGGGTGCCTTAGAAACCTAACAAGGCTACTGTGGTCTCCAAAGCTGCAGAGTGCTCAGATGGAAAAAACTGACAAGTTCACCACAGAAGTAGAGCTCTTTTTTATTTCGATAAACTCATGTTCCGTATCACAGGGAAAGGCTACTTCATGGGAACATTGAAATTAAGCAAAGTAGGAACAGGTTGAATTATCTGTGGCTTCTGTGGCTTTAGATGGTTGGTATGGGTCAGGAAACTAATACTGCAGTTCAACAAACTTTTCCACCCTTCATCTGACAGAGCACCTTGTTGTCTAGCACATGAGATTCAAATCCAACATGTCTTAACCAACAGCAACATCCTAAGACATATTTCATGGTTCTTCTATATGTGTTGGTATTTAACATCAATTAAGCAACACCAGGTTTTAGACCATAGAAATATGGACAGAATGGAATAAACTTAGGATTTTATGTAGTTGGAAGAAATGGTCATTCCAAGAAAGTCAGCATGTTCATCAATTTTTCATGAAAGAGAAGCTTTCAGATAAAGCTCCTAGTTTTGTCTCATCTTACATTTGAAAAGGAACCTTTTGTACATGCAGTTTTTTAAAAAGATTTTGGTTAACAGACTTAATAATGGCCAATCAGAATTGCCTGAGTTTTAAAAATAAGGCAGAAATAATACTAGAAAAACTTAAAAAGTAAGAAATTTTATTAATTAGAGGTCACTTCCTTTAATGAAACCACAGTATTTAACATCTGAAGTGACAACACAACAGTTTAGCTGTTTAAATCCAAAGTTTTGCACAGTAGAAATGCCATTTTGTTTTTACTGAAGACAGAGGTTCATCATAGGTTTCATTGGAGAGCAGAAATAAGGTGTACAGCCTTAATTTTACTCTCAACTAACCCTGGCCTATGTTTATGTATCAGATAAACAAGGTAGCAAAGTTTGACCAAAGACACAGGCCAAAAATATTGGGTCACTTTCCAACTCCAACAACAGAAATCTAAGGAGAAAAATTCCTGGAGGGAGTTGTAGAAAGATGATTTGGACACTGCATAATCACTACTGCTTTATTTCCTACTTTCTGTTTGTAATTACCACCAGTTATGAATATTTAATGTGAGCTTGTTTTGCGCTTTTCCTTTTTCTTTCATCTTGCTACTTTCATCATCTTTCACAACATCTGAGAGATCAATGTAAGGCAATGGGATGGTTGGGGAATGTACCATATCGTTACCATATCACAGCAAACATAATAATTGTGAGGGCAGATCCTCAGCTGGTGCCTGTGAACGGAGCTGACCCAATTTTGGTAGAAGCTGTCCAGTTACAGGCTGTCATTCAGAGACCTCTTGGCACGGAGATTTCAGTAACATGAACTGCAGAGTGCCAGGCTTCCCTGCTGGAGTGCTTTGTTCCCTTTTCTGCCAAGTAGACACTGGAGCCTGGTTTGTCTCTTTCCAAGTGGGTGCCTCATCATCAGAGAAAGAGTCCTGCCTGTCTGGTGCGTGGTTTTTGTCTGGCACTGGCTATAAAGCTGTGAAATAAGCCAGAGGTAGTAGAATAGGGCTCTGTTCTTTCTCCTCTGGTTGTCTTTTGTGATAAATAATTGATCCTGCTAGAGATGTTAGCCTGTAAATCCCAATGGGAAGGAAGCACCCCTGCTAACCCAGGAAAAAATTCTAAAATGACACAGAGTCAGGATCAAAATTAAAGTCACATCCTTTCCATTGCTGCTTTCTAGTATTTAGCATGGTTAAGTGCAGAAGGTTTCACTTTCAGGGTGTGGGTTTTTTTCCCCACATTATTCAGCCACCATAGTTATCACAGATTTTCTTCTTCCCAGCCTTCCTAATGCATTGCCTATGCTACATACAGAACACAGTGTGTAGATGATGGAGGGGTGTGAAGTGTGGCACTGTAGTGCTATGCCCAGCAGCTGTCTGCTCTAGATCCAGCTCAAGAAGCCTTGCACTGCCTAAAGGCCAAAGAAAACAGATAATCTGTCTTTCTAAGTGTAAGGCAATGCAGGCTGGTAACTGATACCGTGGCACTTGGGCATGTTGCAGGTATCATGTTAATGGCTGCTATTTGCTGCTTTTACACTGCTGTTTGTGTATGCTCAGAGATTTGTGCTAATAAGAAAGTGGAACTGGAAGATGTCGCATTGAACCCTTTATGTATTTGGTTACTTTTTCTTCTAGTACAAAAAAGATGTCAATAAAATTTCATTTGCTTTGGAACCAGGTAAACATTATTCACCACTAAGATTAACTAGAGTCCAGAAACCCAGCAGTAACTCATTTTAGACCAAAGGGAAGTTGTTGAGAGCTTGTCAGCTTCTTGTTTCCCTTGTATTCCCTCTAGAATACAAGGGAAACAAGAAATTCTGTATTGCACAGATTTCCCAGGAGGACACAATTAAAAATCATCCTGTTCAGGAACTACTTTATATGCTTTTGTTTTTAATAAAGCCCTTTGCGACCAGCAGTGGTGTAATATTCATACTGCTTTTGGTCTGTGTATGGTCTTCATGCTGCTTGTTGTCAATCTACCATACTTTCTTCTCAACTGTGTGCTGTTTAATGAGAAACTCGGGATTAGATGGAGGTCAGTCACTTCTTTACACAGATTCAGTACAAGCTCAGTTTCATTTATTTGATTTCCAGAAATGCAATTTCAGATGATTGCTGTGATATTACCATTCCTGTGAACACATCATTTCTTCAGAGCACAAGCTGTCTGTTTATAACTTACACTGGTTCACACTGTGGCATTCACCCCTCTGTGATGACAGCAGAGCTGTGACAAACTTCACTGGCCTCTCCCATGAGCTGACTTTGGTGCACACTGTCACTGACATTGATGCCTGGTGCACTGTCACATCACCTGAGCCCTGCATGTGGGAGAGCTCATGGGCAATAGTGAGGCACGTTTCCACCTGCAGTGTTGTTCAGAGGAACTTGCTATGGATGGAACCATCAGCTGGGACAGGACTCTGGTGAAATTTGGGTTCAGTCCTTCCCTATGAACTCATGAAGCCAAGGACACAAAAATACCTGTGTATTAAATCGGTGCAGTTACTGGCAGGTTTGCTCTGGAAAACAAAAAGAGGACAAATGTGCTCAAATATCTGGGTTCTGTGCATTGTCTTCAAGGCAATTTCACTCAGTCATGTAATTTTTACCCTTTGTTGTACACATGGGCCTCCCATCATTCTCTATCACACAGTGAAGTATAACTTACTGCATATGAAGTAATGAGAAGGGAGAATCATGCAAAATTAATGTTTTAATGATCGTACTTTCGCTTTGCTTTGTTTATGTTTGGAGGAAAAGCATGTACGGAAAGCTCTTCTGTGTCCTCAATTACTGCTGCTCCAGGCTATTTGTGCTGTTGTAGCAGTTCTGATAAGCCAAGAGAAGAGAATCACTTTTCTGTTGACAGCACATTTTCTGATATTTCTGCAGCAGTTCAGTAATGTCTTTATTGTGTAATGTTGTATTTTAATAGTCAATTAAAATTCCCATTGAATTGACAAAATGGACTTAAGAACTTCTGAAGACTATTTGGCTAAAAGTACGCGAGACTGTTCTGATAATCGCTGCTATGACACTACTACATTCAAGCTTACTCAAAAGCCTCACCTTATCACAATAGGAAAAGTACTGAGGAAAGAGAAAGCATAAATGCATTCCTTCATAAAGGAGTCTGTTAGTGAATTGAATCTCGTTTCTCTGTCATGACCATGTCTCCTCTTTTTTCCCTCCAACACCGTCAGCATGTCTCTTCTGCCTTTGTTCATTTTCCCAACTCCTTTCTGTGTTGTCTTTTTCTTCTTTTTTTTTTTTTGTTTGTTTCCTCTCTTCCTCATGTTCTCTACTAATAACAAATAGTGCAGTGCTTTGTGATGAGGATAGGAAGGTGATGAATAGTCCAGTAGTCAGATTTCAGAAGCTTCACACCGGGTTTGTGTGAATTCTTTTTTTGTTTTGTTTATGCCTTTCATAACAAATGTGTTTACAGCCTGCAGGTTAAAATGAATGAAGGTAGCAAGTACCTAAGACAAGCTCTGTATGAGTAAGTACACTACTAACAGGCAGCAAGGCTTGCAAACACAAGTCATTCCCACTCACTCACTGCTCGCTTCTGCCATCCCTACAACTTTATCTGCAGTCCCATGATACTTGGTGGGTTTCTCAACACCTCAGCTGCTGGAATCGCTTCGTGCATGAACTATTCTTCCGCTCAGCCTTTCTCAGTTCTCCTAGCTTCATTAGAGGATATTTTGTTTCCAGACATCATCAGTAGATATTCTTTCAGCATTTTTAAGATGATCTCCTCAGGACCTTACCTCATACAAAAGGGTAACAAGCTTATGCTAATAAATGCACTGCCAGATGTGTTGTGGGATGGTGTTCATAATATTTAGCAACTCTTGCAATTGCTCCACAGAGGAAGATTTTTCCAGCTTCCACAGTCAAACACTGCAAGCAAGGCAAATGACAGAACTTGGGAAAAGCCATAAATAGGAAGCTCACAATTCAAGATACAAGCAAATCCATAGGGTTACTGTTTGAGAGAATAATAATAATAATAATTTTAGCCTTTTGGAAAAACAAGGACAGACAACAACAACATTTCATTGCAAACAACATTTCAGTATTCCTCATTCTATTGCCTCTGGCCTCTTGGTTTTCCACTATAGTGTGCAAATAAAAGTGAAATGGCACTTTCAAATGTACTTCTGTGACTCTACAGATGTGTTATTAATGTGAATTTTTCAAGGCACAAATTGACTGTGATTAAATTATATGAAAAAAATACAGTGGGCATCTGCTTGCAGGTCATTCTTCCTATTGTTTACTGCAGATGGTGAGGAATCATTTTGAACAAAGATGAATATTTGGAGAGCACACAAACAAGCTTTTACAAGGACTAAACTCTGGGGTATGATGGGCTGAGGAAAATGAAAGGAAAATGAAATTTTAAAAATTGAAAAAGTAGTAAGGCCCATGAGAATTGTCAGAGTGAGGCAAGGACTTGCTGGGGGCAGGTGTATGGGTCTGGAACAGAAGGACAATCAGCAATAGCTAAAACTGGCATTTTTTTATTTCAGTATTTCTCTGTACTTGAGTCATTCATTCCACCTACTGAAATTTTTGCTATTCTTCCCTGATGGGACCTTCACAAAGGTCTAGCGCACAGTCTGGTTTCAGTTGCATGCATAGAGCAAGGAGAAAAGACTGAGGCCACATGGAAACCTGGTCCTGGTCTGCAGTGGCCTAGAGATGCTGCTGTGTGCTCCCATGCACCTCTCAGCACTCCCACACAGGGGAGAACACTACAGCATGCTTTTTTACATGCAAGCCTGAGCTCTCTGCCATGAAAAGCAAGAGTGCATAGAGAAATAGCAGGTTTTTGCCCTGAAATGTGGCCAAGGTAAGCACCCAGGGAGTAGTGTAGCCTATTTAAGCATTCATTTCTCTTATTTGCATGTGTTATGTCAAAGTATTTAGTTAATGATTACATATAGGTTTTTTCAGACCTCTGCTTTGTTCACTGCACAAGGAGGGACTATGCACTGAGAACAACCAGCAATACACAGAAGAAATATGCTAATCTCTGTAAGATGTCTGTCTTGTGTAGTAGAAATGGAAATTATGTCAGTTAAGGCAGAAAAATGCAGGAAGAAAAAATTAAAACACCTGAGACTTCAAAAGTGGATATCGTAATTTTAGCAATTACTGCCCACCAGCTGTTCATTACTGTGTTTTAGCTGAAGGTTTCTGCTTTCACAACTGAGTTGTATTCATAGTTAACAGCTTAAAACAAGCCCAATGGCTTTTTGCTGAAGCTGACTCAATCTTTTGGTGAGGGCATTAGGTGGCTGTGGATGTTGTAACAGCAAGGGAGGGCAACTCCTTAAATTACATCAACTCTATCCCAAAGAAGACCTACCTAGAGAGAACACTCCCTTGGCCTCTTGGGTCATAGGCTTCCTGGTAATGGTGGGCATGTGACTAAAATTTTTTCACAGTTGTCCCGTAAGATTCCTTCTTACTCCCAATTCATTTCATTTGGCTAAGCAAAAGGAAATATTTGGGGCCTATTGGCAGAAATAGTGAGCAAGTCTCAACTGCAGTTGAAGACCCTGGGTAGGCTCCCCCAGCCATGACATTGGAAAGGAGTCAGGTTAAAGGCTTCTTAGACTGACTTTCAAGTTCACTGTTATATTTTATAATTCATCTTGAACACCTGTGGTCAGTTCCCTGTCTTGTGGGAGCAACACTCTCATCTCACACAAACATTGTTAAGATACATTTTTTGAGCTTTGAAAAGAATGTCACTAGAGAAAAATCTTCATTTAAGGAAGCTGTCATTCCTATTAGAGGTAGAAAGTGAAATTCAGCCCATCTGTTGTGTACCGCTGTCCGATTTCAGCTTTTTCTCTCATACTTGTAAAACTCTTGAATGTGACAAAAAATATGACAATTTTTTTTTTAAAGTTGCTCTTCAGAGCATGTGGCAAATGATTCTTGGCTATCCTTTTCACACTTCCAATGTGTGAGCAAAAGGATGTATGAAGAGAGTTGTCTGCCTTTTCTTTCCTTTTCTTTTTCTTCATTCGAGCTTGCAATGCCTTCTTTCCCAATATTACCCAGAGCCTTTCTGCATGTGCCCTGTTGTCTGCATTGGTTAGCTTTACTCTGTAAACTCAAAGTAGTGTTGATTAGGAAGCTGATATGGTTGCTAACAAGCTGTATCTAATGTGTTGATTTCAGTCCACAAGACAAGTATTCTTGGTACTATTTAAGTACCAAGAGAAAGTTGTTAGCGTAATAAAATACATGGTTGATTTGTTTTTTGGAAATTTGCCTTACCTCATCACTAGATGTAAGAATTGTTTGCATTCCTATGGTGCCATTATCAAACAATGAACCAGTCAAGACCCACCAGCTCAGTTATCTTTTTGCGTGCTGCTTAATAGTGACACTGCATTTGTGATGAAGAAACAGCAGTTTGAAATATCCCCTACTGATAGTGCCAGAATAAAGCTGGAAAATCTCCAAAACTCTCTCATTTTGAAAACATTGCTGAATTTCTTTGTGAATATATGAATATACATATCTTGCTTATTTGAGCAATGAGATTTTTTTCTTCTCACTTGACTGTGTTTTCTACTTGTGGTACATATTGGTTCAGAGAGATTAAAGCTTACCTCATATATCAAGGAGGGTGAGAGGTGAGAATTTCAGTGTTATGCGTATTAAAACTAGGAATTTATCTTTTTTATCTATAATCCATTTTGCAAATAAGGAGGAAGTTAGAGAAGAGTATGCGCTCCATGTTAAGCACAACTTAATTGTCACTGTAATGAAATTGTTCCAGAATTGAACTTAGATACTGCTTAGAAACATCAGGATACTTACTAGAAAACAGAGTAACAAGTCAGTAAAATCAAAAGGCAAGAATTGCAGCCCCTTTGGTGTGAATAGAAACAAGAACAAATTAGGAAACATGCTTTTGTATGTGGTAGTATGTGGAGGAATGAGTATTTATGCTTTATTTTAGGTGACATTCTGTATCTTTTCTTCTGATGTTGGTGGGCAAATCACAGAGATAACTTGGGCTTAGGAAAGGAAATATCAGCCTCCCAGTTCCTGCTACCACTTTCCAGCAAGCAGCCAAGGAGGCAGGTACCCACCAGAGCAGTGTCTGACCTGGCCTTACCCGTGCCAGTGACTTCTTTTCAACCTTTGTCACTGCTCGGAAGGGCAATCACAACCAAAATTACAGAAGGACATAGAATGCAATAAGTTTGAAGTCAATGGTGAATTCATGGATGGGTGAATGGAGAAAGGCTTCCTCTGTTTCCTCCACTTCTGTGCTGTCAGTCAGCCAAAACAAATTAGAAAATTAAAGTTATGGCCCATGTGAAGCCAAGAGAAGGCAGTACATTACAAAAGCCCTTGACTGCAAACCCAGGTGAACTGGATGCAAATTTAACAATGTTATTATTGTTCAATGAAGAGGATTTCTCAGGGAAAAAAGGCAATAAGGCAGAAATATCCTTGGGCAAGTGTTAGTCTCTAGTGTGACCTGAGCAAACTCAGTTTTATTGTGAGCCATGTCAACAAGGAGCTGAGCCTATGTCTTGTAATAGTAACAAAAAAGCAATTTATGCAAAATGGGGGCAATCTTCATCTCATAGTATCTAGAGAATATGCAGTTCTATAGGTGATTAATTTAAAAAAAAAAGACAAAAGAAAAAAAAGGTTTGCATAGTTATTTAAAAGCTTTTTAGGAAGCTGTGACTGGGAAAGTATTAAGAAAACTAGAAAGGGTATGGCACTTGAGGAAAAGGCAAGGCATTGTGGGAATACAGTGTGATATAAAGCAGGATTCATTTATGTAATTATTACAGAGACACTGTAGTCATACAGTAGTTAAAAATTATGCCACAATTCCCAAAAATAATCCTCTCTTCATGACGGCAAGCCTTTATCTTTTCTACTTGGTGTTTTTATTGAAATCACAATAAATCCAAACATATAAAGAAATTAATAACTATTTCTAAAACACTGTAACACTGTTCTGGGTTTGTTATGTCTTGGGTTTGTTGTCATTTCTTTTTTTTTTTTAATTCATAACATCTTCAAAATTATTTAATCTAGGCATTACAAGCATAGCCACTCTGAACAGAATTGCATGCTGCTACCTTTATGTATATTAATCAAAATTGAAAGACATATAGATTTACACTTTAGAAGGCAGTCAGTAACTCACACTGAGTGGTCCATTTGATATGCATAGAAAGAAAACACAAAATATTAAATCAGCATTTAATATCAGATTTCTTTAAGTGCGTAAACTTAGCTACCTGACATCATTAATCAAATTTGGTATATTAGGTCATAAATATTTACATTTCTTTTTAAAGTAATAAACAGCCACATTTGCTGTTACTCTACAAACTATTAATTATGGTAGAGACTTTTAAAATAAGTAAAGCAAAATGGACACCTTGGGTTAAATCAACCTAGTTACGAAAGCTAGAAACAATAAAGGATTTTGAATGGGTTTCAGAAAATAGACATGGGGACTTCCACATCAGTGTTTTTTTTAAAAATAGATGTCCACATTCATATTACCACTTCTGAGGTGCTGAAAGCCTTTAATCACTTGTCGTTTATTTCCGTTTTTAAAATTCATTATCCATTTTTTATGTTTCTGCAGAGGCACCAAAGGATTTTGGCCAAAGGGAATTTAAAAAATTCCTCTAATCAGGAAGAACCACCAAACACTACTATTACTTTGCTGTAGCCACAATACAGTCAGCAGACTCTTATAAACATTAAAGTTAGAAAAGTCAACCTGTAGATCTGAAATAAATCAATATCTTTTAAATTTATTAGTAAGATCAGGCCTAATGGATATACAGTGGTTATTGGTATGGGCCTCATTAACTCTGAATCATTTTCTTAGCTTTGGTTTCTCAGTCTCAGAGTCATGGAGGTACCTCTCCATCCCATGAGCCAGAGCCCTAATCCAGGGCTGGGGCTGAGATTTTTCACCTACCCCATATGCTTGGTGTTTCCTTCTGCTTTGCTCAAGTAAAAGTGGCATGAAAGTGTGTGGTATGAAAGGGAGAGGAAAAGGGGTGAGAGGAAAATGTTGTGAAAAAGACCTGCAGGTATCAAGGCACAAGTCTGCTGCTCTCACCTCTACATCGACGTGTGGAAGTGGCTTTGGCCCCTGTAAAAGTAGGGACTGGAGGATCATCAGCTGCATTTCAGCACTGAGAACACAACCACCATATTTTAACTAATCCCTCAGATTTATGCCTGATTAGCAAGACATTGCTGATGATTAAATGATTTCAGAATATATATGTAATCAACTTTTCACCCAAATTTTATAGTTGGCAGAGAAAGTGTCAATTGGATAATGCTAGGAATTCTTCAAAACACTGCTATCACGAATTCAATAGTAGCAGCTTTTTTAAAGGTTACTCCTGTTTAAAGGCTTTTTTTTTTCCAGTCTAAAATATTTATTCCAGATTTCAGTTTTAGAACAAGAGCAAATTATTTCTGCAACTAAGTAGTTTATAGTTTCCTTTAATTTATTCAATCTCTGTCATTATATTGTCCTTGAAACTATTTTCTGTCACTGTCAAACATGATAGCCTCAGGACAGAAATGAAAGTGAGATAATATATCTCTATGAGCTTTTCTGGTGAAATGTTTTTAAAAGTTTTCAAATGCAGCCATTTGGATTTAAGCAGAAGATGAAAGAACAATGAAACTAGGAGATTAAAGGAACAAAAGCAGTTATTTTAAATGTTATTATTCTAACATTCCAATATTAATCCTTGAACACCGTTATAATTGCACCAAATGATTTATATAAGTAACAGAAAAATTATTTTATTTTACTTCTTCTATTCCTCTGTGAAGAATAATGTCTTCTATCAGTGTCTTTTCTCATAATTAAGATTCCCAAAAATATGTCACTGTGACATTTTTCCAAATATGATCTTAATAAGAGGCTTAACTTTAATGTTTCATAAGATTATCTGACCAATTCCTAAAAACATATAATACGTTCATTTTCAGAAACCAATGTAAGTTCAACGTGTGTTGTTTTTCCATTTCAGAGATAACCTAAATAAAACAAGAAAATCCAAAAGTAAGGCTTTCATTGTTGCAATAGTGTGGGAGGAGGAGTGAGGGGCAGAGATTAGAAGATTTATGCTTTCCCTGTATTTTTTCAATATGTCTGTTACAGGATTTGTCATTTATTTCTCATATACTAATGTTTTATGAGATTTTTTAAATTCTTTTTAACCTCTATTACATTTTCTAGATTGGAATGCTTGTCATTTAAGGTTTGAATTTCCACAGACTGGCATCCTTAGAGGTAGATTGACTGGCTGATTCAGAGAAGCTATGTCTTGCATTTCAGGAAATGTGATTCAGGCATCCTTGCATTGGTCTGAGTGTTGCAACACTTTCTTTACACAAAATTGGTCTGACATGTTTGTTTGCCTTTTTATTTTCTCCTTCCTTAGAACTAGCTACTTCATCAACACCTTGCAAAAAAGCAAATAAGCATATTTTCTCCTTCAAAGAGACACAAAGGAGGGCTGGATCAATAAAGTTAGTAAAAATATTCAGAGGTTTTATTGCTTTAACTCACCTCAAGTTAGCCATGGCCTTTTTTCATCCCTGCTTTGGTAGCATTGCTGATGAGCCAGAAATTAATATGTGATAAATGGTTCATATAAGATTAGCACTTTTGTGTGTAGGAGCTGAGAGCACAAATTCTCATCTCCACCCCTGGGACTTAGCAGTCATTTTGGGCAAACACGATGGAAGACCCTGTTTATTTTGTTGGTATTATCACATTACATTTTCCTCGGGCAAATGAAAGTTTGCTAGGCGGTGCTTCTTTTAAATTACCGCTTCAGCCACTTAACAATTTCCCTACCAGTGATTACTGTCATTACAGAACAAGAACTCTGGTGGGTTTTCAATCCTTTCCTGAAGAATACTGCTTTGGTAATGTGAAACAAAGAAAGCAGTTCAGTTTACCTGCTCTTCTACAAGACGCACCAGAAGGGATATTGTATGGGGGTATGTGCATGCATGCATGCATGCTCATCCCTTTAAAGAAAAGGAAATTCCAGTGGTGCTCAAAATTTTTCAGTCATAGCTGGTTTGCTTGCTTTACAGAAACACATGGACATGCAAACATCCACATCTATCTTTATATAATTACATGCATTTCCATATTCATGCACAGACATGTATTTTTTAACGTATTCACAAAAAATGTAACTACAAGTGCATATGGTTAAAATTGCGAATGACCACCATATTAATAAAGTGATTGAAGAGACCTAAAATGTAGTCTTGAAAGGAACCACATACAGTTTTACATTATGTGGGCATGCCTTTTTCAACATTTCTTTACTGTCAAAAGATGTTATAAATCATAAAATCATAGAATGGTTTTGGTTGGGTTGGAGGAACCCTTAAATGCCAACTAATTCCAAGGGCCCTGCCATGAGCATAGGACAGTGGCATGAATCCTAAATATTTTCATCTCAAAACCTCACTGAATCACATGGAAATAAAATATTTGTCATAAATGCTAACTAGTATTAAAATGTTTTTCCTAGTTAAACGAGAAGTAGTTATTCCAACATTATTGAAAAATATGCTTCAAAGAGAAAAAAAATTCAGACAAAGTGCCCAGTAAATGTGATTAGTACAGCATCTGGACATCCCGCTGGGGAGATGCTGCCTTTTAGGGACACTGGTAACTTGTGCCTGACCTCAGCAGTACTTGGAGGTCACTTGGAGGAATGAGGGAGAGGCCACGAAACAGAAATGTGCTTATAAGAGGTTTAGAAAGTCCCAGCAGATGGCATGCTCGAGTCCTCAGCAATGGAGTTTGCGTGGAGGGGGGAGGAGAGTTTTGAAACAAAACTTTGAGTGCCCCAGATGACTTATTGTGAACAGCTTTTGAACATGATTCTAAATATCAAGATTTCTGAAGAGGTAATGCTAGGTAAGGAAAAAGTAAAAGACCCCAAACTAATGAATGCACTTAGGAAAGGATTTTTCTTAGTCATTAAAAATATATATCTCTGCAATTCTCAGAAAGCTCAGTTCCTATTACAGATACAGATTAAGGATTCTATTTGTATGCACTTTTTGATCTGCACACTTGTCTTTGTTGCAGTTTTTAAAAAACACATTAAAAACATCAGCATTGCAAAAAAGGTTTAAAAGGAACTTGTCTTCTGAAAGATGTTTGTTTCATTGATGTTTGAGTTTGCACAGAAGTAGTTATAAAAACTGCATCTCTGATCACCGGAAAATGGATTCTAGTCAAAGGCACCAACTGTCCTGACAATGTGATGTGATGTCTTGCTCTCTCTCACTGCCAGACTCAGCTACAGAAACAGCATAATTATATGAGTAGCAATAATTCCCCTTATCTAATATGAACACTTGCTACTGTTAACAGCATTTCAATGTGCTAAAGAAGAAATAGAGAGTTAAAATGTATGCTGAGGTTCTTGGGTCATTTAGTCCAAGGGAGGATGTTTTCCTCTTGGGTTTGTGGTGGATTGTTTTGTTCATTTTGTTTGGGCTTTTTTTTAATTCTACACATATGAAAATATGCCAGCCAGCCCAAGTGCAGGTGATGATGGCAGAGCCAGGAGATCCTGCTGCCCAGGGCATGCCTCCTGCCCTCCTCTGGGCACTTTTTGCTTCCCTGAGAGTAAAATTTCTGTTCTGCCTGACTCCTTGTGCCACTGCCATTACCACAACCTTCTGACTGTGGCATTTGAAAACAAATTTTTTTTTAAATCAATTCAGCAAGAAATTCTCCATTTCTATCTTTCATTGTCCCATAAGTAGATTTCCCAAGTGTAGACGTTACCAAGAGATTGGTCCAGATATCCTCATGCTATTCATAAAGACAACCAATTAACAGTCCAAAATTCCTCACCTAGAGAATATTAACACCAAGGAAGGTTCTTCCAGAGAAAACTCTGAATGGCATATGAGGCAAGCAGAATAATCATTTTTGAAGTGACCAAACCCCTGAAACTATAGAGATATTCAGGTCACAAAAGTGAAGTAGTTGTAATGATATTAAGAATTAGAGAGCTTTTGATATTAAAATATCTAGCTGGTTCTGTATGACCACAGTTACTTCCAAAGCATCTCACAGAATCGCTGAAACAACAAAAGTGTCTGGAGGATACAAAAAAGAGACGTATTTTAGTTAGAGATGGGGGAACTGGAGAAAATATAGCTAAGTATGATGAATCAAGATTTGTTGTATATTGAACAACCTAATTACAGTGATTATGGTTTTTGTCATTGCAGAGTTGATGAATGTTTTCTGGAGCAAATGGAAATTTCCATCCCACAGTCATTGTAGTTGTCTAATATTGCTGTACATTAGTATCTTAGAGGATCGCGATAGTATCAAATATAAACAGATTACTGTGGACAATCACCAGCCAAAAACAACAAAGAGGCCAGATTACATCTAGGCCTTTTGATCATCAAAGCTTTAATATGCTTCATAAGCTGTTTCATAAATTATGAATGTGAAATGGCTGTGGCAATAAGATCAAGGCTTACATATTGCTGTAGTAATTATTTCAAAATTAAATATAAGTAAACATATTTAAAATTAATGTATTTATTCTGTATAATGCCCAATGAGCCAAACACAAAGAAATATCTAGGAGGAGATTTATCATCTGTAGGTCTCTTGTATCCTATTTGTAATGATTTCTTTCTTGCACTAAAGAGAAAAGCTAAAACAATTTCATAAAAGTGTCATATAGTAAAAGATAACCCTTCCTTTGGAATTATTTCTAATTTGTTGCAGAACTTCAGAAGGAAATATGACAGCACCAGGATTTATTTTTCCCTTTTTGTTTCACACATGCTGATTTACATATTTTGCTGGTCTTGTTGAAATAGCGTACCATCTTCTGTGAACTGAAAAGACTTTATTAGCAGCAATGATACCAGCAGTTCAAATTAGAATACATAAAATTCCTTATTATTTCACATTATCACAAAATAGGCATCTTTGTCTCTACAAATAAGTAAAAAATCATCAAGATTTGAACACTCATTATCTGTACCTGGAATTCAAAAGAAAAATACAAAAATAGAGATCAATTTTTAATGCCCTGCCAAAGAAATTCAGGTGAAGGTTCAATGAAGTCAATCATCCTTTCCACGATAATGAGTAATTAATACTCAAATCATCTACAATTGATACACTTTATATTCAGCAATGTCATTTAAATGTTAAAACTGCAAGAATTATGGGACCTCTCAAGCTAATATTGATCTAATGGCTACAACTCAATGACAGTGTCAATTACTTATATATATATTTAATATGAGAAGTATTGATGGTGTTAGAAATTGTACAAGGCAGATAGGTCCCCCTTCCAAAACTGAAAAAAAATTCCCAATTACTTTTCCTTGTAGCTGAATTGGGTTTTAATACAAAACATTTACAGGCTTTTGTTACAGAAAATTAAGGAACATCTTACCTGTGTAAACTTTAGACAATTTTAAAAAATTGGTTTAAGTGTTATTTAAAAATCTGCTGCAATTTTTTTTCTATTTTTATGGTTGGAACTATTGTTCTCTTCCCAGTTGTTTCCTTTTTTAGGATACTGTAACTTACCTATCATCAGCAGTCCAATATCTGCATTGTTCCATTCAAATTCACCCCATGAAAACACTTATGCTTGCTATTCCCTCTCTCAGTCCTTGCAGAAAAGTGAAAGAAACCTGGTGTTCTGCTCATTGTTTGCACTGTCTAATTTTACCTCTTCATTAAATATGTCCTTGCTATTTTATGTCAGGCCTTTGCCAAACAAAATTACCTTTGGGTGTAGATCACATCCCAGTTTATCACAGGGTGGTGTTAGGGAATAGTCAGGCAGTGGTCCAATACATTCACACAGAGCACTTCAGCTACCTATATCTAAAACTACACTGTGTGTGCTCTCAGTGAAAGCTGGGTCAATGAAGCACAGGTTAAAGGTGTACCAAATGTCTGCCCAAGCATCCCACTACTGCTTGGAGGCTTTTGTCTCCTGCTTTCTCAGCAGAAATGCCCCATAAGGCAAGTCAGGTATTGCTCCAAGAGTGCCTAGCCTATTATGGATACTAGAGAAAAATCTGTAGCAGATCAGCTACAGAAAACAGGGGTTTAATTTCCAGATGTTCATTACAACAAAGCAAGAACATGTTTGACCCCAGGCTGTTCCCTTGGGGCCAAGAAAGTTATGAACATTTTCTTGTCAGCACTCTGAGGGTAGTGTCTAAAACAAGCCCTCTGGGCTGCAGCTGCTTTAAATTGATTACACACTTTTTAGTAAAATACTTGTAATAGTAATGTCAATCCTGAATGGAAGGACAGTTCAACAGAAATCTTTTCTACAAACCCAAATTGAATCGCAATCTTTCTCAACAAAAATCAGAACAGAAACAGGAATATTGCCTTATTAGGATGTGACAGATTTTTCACTGTGAAGGTCTGAAGATTTTTCCATTATGGGAGTGGTTGGTGCTGTGGAAATGCACCTCCATAACTCTCTGATGCTTTGGAAGATCTGTGGGAATTTCTAATTGTGGTTCACAGAGTACCCTAGCTATTACTTGCAGTAACCTAGTACTGCTATTACTTCCAGTAACTTCCAGTATCAATTTTTGACTGCTGCTGAGTTTCAGTGTGCCCTGGGAGTGACTCCAGAGCTGATGTGTCCACACCTTGTGTAAAACTTCTTCCTTTATGCCTATCATTTATCTACTTCAGGTTTAAAATGTTACTTTTTTTATGAGAACTACTGAAGGTCAGCACCCAGCCTGTCTTCATATCCTGGAAAATGGTGATTGAAAAGAAACCACACATCACAGTCTCTGAGATACTTATGGTTATTTAAAGATGCCTGGAAATGTGGGCCCTTCTTGAGGTAAGGGGCCTGTCCCATCTCTTCCACTTCATGTGGGAACATGCTGGATCTGTCTGACAACAGGATGAAAGAAGGTGGCTGGTCCTTGTTGCCTGTTCAGTGGTAATATGGGGAAGATATGGAACTGGCTTAGTATTTCTGCCATCACTGATTTTCCTGTACACAGACATGCATATTTCTTTCAAAACCCCACAGTTCTTGTCTCCCTGTGAAGCATTACCCTCTATTTCATCAGTACGGGGAAGAACAGTTCTAAAGGATATGAAAATGCCAAAGCACTGAGAAATGTCACAAACCGGAGACCTTTCTCTACAGGACACATTCTAAAATGTTTGCTCCCAAAACATACCAGGGCAACAAGAAGAGAAGGTGCCTCACAAAACACAGTAAAACAGAGCATACATTTGAGGACACCTTTAAAAGGACAACTTGGCTACTTAAATACTGAAGTCCTTAAAATCTCTGATAATAGATATTGCTGCAAGCTTCTAAGACCCACAGCAATACCTTCTACTGCCACTTTCTAGTCAACCAGACAAGTTGTCTCCTACCTTCCCTTCTCTCCCCTGTATGGGTTAGAAGACAAAAAGCATTACTGCAGCTGGTCTTTGCTTCTAGTCTTCTAATGACTCTAATTCTTTTGAAAGAAACCTGCTGCATTTAATGTGTTGCATAAAGCACCACAAAAACTATCTCCTGGGAGATTCCCCTGTGAAAGAAAACGATCCTGAGAGATGTGATACAACATTAAGCATTACTGGAGAAAACTAACAGCTTTTATAGAAGATATTAAGTGTTAAGTCTTCATTAAGGTCTGAGGAATCCTCCCTATATTGAATAATGTCCTTGTTACCTTGAAGAAAATAATATTGTAATCACTGCAAGTGGGGGAATGGACTTGCTTGGACATAAACTTTTGTCTAGCTGATGACTCAAATGATAAATTGTAGGTTTGCTGATGACTGGCAAGAACCTGCCCTGAAATCAGGGAGTAGGGTACAATTAATAAATTATTTGATTCTGCTCTCCATTGGTATGTTTGGCTCAAGCCCATACAGCAAGAATCAGGTTTCTTTTATCTAATTAAGGAAGGATTTAATGGGTTTGCTTTCTTTATAGTTTGCTACAGAAGTCACTGTTTTAAAGCAAACATTTCATTCATATCCATTTGTTTACTTATTGGGTTGTAAATAAGAGAAATTGGTGTCCTGGAGCTCATAGTGAGAAGCACCTCCTGAAAGCAATGTCTTGGGTACTGAGTGGTAGCTACTCTGTGCACCAGGGATTCAGCAGCAAAGTCATCATTTGTCTTAAAAGTTAATGTAAGTGGGCTTCATGCTTCTCAGAACCTGGGTTCTAGAGAATAACTGATAATTTAACACAATTCAAAGGAGGTTTTTCATCTATAATATAAAACTCAAAGAAACTGATGCTGTCTTTTGTCACATAAAAGTGTAGGCCTGACAAAAATGCCAAAGGGGATATTGGGATCAACAAAGACAACCTACATACTCATTTTGATTTTTTTTTTTCATACAGACCAAGCCAAAATATTGAAGGAAAGGATGACAATGATGATTTATAATTCTAGTGATCATGGTATCATATCTTTTCCTTATAAAATTAATTCATATATATTTGTTCCTTACAAATAACTCAGACCCCCTACCTAATGTGGCAAGCAAAGTACTTTCCATGGCATACCAGCAACCTTACTTTCTGCTAGCACATGTAAGTTAGTATCTCCTCATTTAAAATTTTTTAGCTGAGTGAGTAATACATAAGGTATTTAAAGTGCAGCAAGTGCTACTGAATCTATAGTGATAGTCTGTGACAGTGATAGTGTCTTCTACCAAGTCTCTGATAGTATCTTCTGTAATACATTATCCAAAAAACTGCCCTAATTTGTGGAATGTATACTTGTGTTATTTTATTGTGCTGTTTTGCTTACTATGTCTTAGTAGAAATAGAGCACATAAATCCATCTCTGACATTACCTGTTTAATGAGTTTATGACTTAGACAGGCTCAGAAATGGATTTATAATCCTTATTTTCCTTAAGTGAACCCTCATAGATGAGTAACTAGGGTATATCACTTCAGCTTCTTCATAGAAAGTGTGGGTGAGTCTTTTGAAGAGTAACGCCAACCAGAGTGCGATTTTCTGTGGAAGGATGTGTCTGATCAGTCAAAGCTTAACACAATTCACCTCCTTTTGCAGCAAGTTTTTCCCCTTACCATTGTATCAGTCCTGAAAAATCTTATCTAGCTAGTCTCATTTTCATTGATTTTATTTCAAAATTCTGCCCAATCTTCATTTGCATGCCATATCCTACCTAATGCCTTGTGTGCTCCTTGCCACAGTCTGACCTTTATTTCAGATCTTGCCTTTTCACTGGGGATGCTACAGTTTTCCAGACTCATATTTTTGTTAGTTCTTGTGCCAAACAATGCTGAGAATTTACTGTTTCATTGATAGTCTCTTCTTTACATGTATCTTGCACATTAGCCCACTAATTCATGGGTATCAGAAACACATACACCAGCCTTGCAGGAAGTTTTGGGCTCTCCCAAACAGTGTGTTGGCCTGTATCATTCTTCTCACACCATTAAGTGTATTGAATTTCTTTTAAGCCTGAAAGCTCCTTCTAGCTATATCAGCTGGTTAAAAAAAAAAACAAAACAAAACACCTTACGCTCCATAAAAGCCTCCTCTAGTCTTTAATCAGCAATGTTAACTATGTCAGGGATTGTTTGAACCTTTTAAATTTAAAATCTTTGGAAGACATATGTACCAAACTTATTTAAATAGGTCCCGCATTATTACAGTTTACAAGTTGTGTGTCTTTCACTCCCTCTGAGATTAGCATTTTTCCTCCTATTTTTAGTGATACTTTTGGAGAAGGAAGAGCCTTCAAAATGTCCATAATATTTTAACTTCTTCCTGTAGTCAGAGTAATGAGTGCTGAGAGAGATAAATTATGGCAGAAGTGATCATTTTTATCAGTGGTGCAATTTCATCTCTCCTACATACATTGGATTTTGTTTTCCTAGCATTTTCTTACTCTGTCTTTTAATGTCCTATTATCTTCTACCAAGAATTTCATGTTTTTTCAGTGTAATATATTAAGTGTTGTAGAAAGAAAAAATATATATTCCATTCTATTACAAATTCATCCCCTTTCACTCTCGGGGAATGTCATTTTCATAACATTTCAACACTTTCAACCTACAAGTATGCTAAGTGTATTTTGTTTGGGAGGTTTCTTATATATTTATTTATTTTTTAGATTAAAAAAAAAAAGAGGAGAGAAGGAAATGCTGCTTCATGCAATATGGCCTGTGAAGCTGAACTGTTGTCATAGCTGGTATCTCATTTTAACTTTGCAGGTCTTGATGAAAAAGGATCTGAGTTCAGGCAGTTATTGAGCGTATGCTCCAGTGACTGCCAGATTGATGCTTCTGTCATACAAGAATGTGACAATAGTTGCTATGGGTTTCCTGGTTCGGTTAATTAGATTTTTCCCTGTATAATTAGCACATCTTTAGACTGAACTTCAAACTATGTCACCAATTTATTTTAAAATTAGAGAAAGTGTTGGAGAGGATTTTATTCCTCTCATTTCTTGTAAATGTCTGTGCTAAGACCCACTAGGAATATCACAGAGCAAAATTGTTAAGAGGTCAGTATGTGATGTGGAAACGGGCTGTTTGACCTAGTTTTGGCTGTGGCTCAGACATCTGAGCTCACTGAAGAGCGGCTATGAGGAGAATCTCTCTTTGTTTCATTTCTCAGGATTGAGGTGAAGCTAGTGGGAAAGAGTGGGGTAGCTTTGCAATTATATGAAACAGCTATTCAGTTCCAGAGGTCATAGCAGACACAAAAGTATTATCATAGCACAAGGAGGACTGGCTCACTGTACGGGGAGGGAAGGAGGAAAGCAGCACTGCAGAGCAAAGAAAGGTACATACACGGTATGAAACCTTCTAAGTCATCTAATTCATATGGGTAACCACAGGAGTTCAAAAGCCTTTGCTTTGTCCAGTAAAGTTTCTATCCTTTCATGGGCTCTTACAGAACTATTGTAAAACTATCAAAAGTTTAATTTAAAGAAGAGCTGTGTTCATACTACACAATATGACACAGTTATGACAGGAATGCTGTTGGGAATATTTGGCTGAGGTGGCATAGTTAAGCTGGAGTTCACTCCATAAATCCTCAAACCTTTATTTTAAATTATTTTTAACATAAGGTCTGTTGCTGCTTTAAGGTTAAAGAGTACAACTTATGCAAAGAGAAATTTCTCATTTTGAGAGGCTTCTGAAAAACATGTCAGCAGTTTGCATTAGCTGAAGCTTTGCTTTGTGCACTGCAGCAGCTCCTGAAAGATTTCTGATAGGCTGTGGCACACCAATACAGAATTGCTTAAAAGCATATTAGTATAAGGATACATTTCAGTGAAGCAGAAAGGGGACAGTGGGAAGGGTATAATGGGATTGTGACATTGCTGTGCATAAGATGAAGCAAAACACATCAAAGGTTGAAGTTTCGTGTGCTGGAGCATGTCTGGAGAAGGGCAATCAAGCTGGTGAAGGGTCATGAGCACAAGTCTTATGAAGAGCAGCTGAGGGAAAAAGAATCGTTCAGCCTGGAGAAAAGGAGGCTCAGCTCTGGGAGACCTTTCTTCCTTCAAGTTGCACCGGGAAGGTTTAGGTTGGATTTTAGGCACCATTACTTCACCAAAAAGGTGGTTAGTTATTGGAACAGGCTTTCTAGGGAAGTGGTGTAATAACCATTCCTGGAAACGTTCACACATTGCGTGGATGTGGCACTTGGATGTATAGCTTAGTGGTAAACCTGGAAGATCTGGTTTAATGGTTGGACTCAGCAATCCTAGAGGTGTTTTCCAACCTAAACAATTTTACAATTCTACAATCCTTGGTGCTCCCTCTGGCACCATGGCATCCATGGTCTAGCTGGTGTCCCTACAGCAGGTGCTGTCTGCACTGTGCCATTCACTGAGCCTCCTCAAACCTTCCTGCTTTCCCTGCCTTTCTAAAAACACAGAGTATTGAGCATGAACTTCTCTGCCTTTATGGCAATAGAAGTTCAAGTAAGAAGCAGTGAAGACAGTGCTCCGTCACACATCATCAGTCCAGATTTTCCAGTGGTAAGTGACAGGGAGCTCTGCTTAAAAGCAGATAGCACAAAAGAGGCCAGATCATAAACCTTGCCTACACCTTTTTTTAAATGTGAATTAATGTTTATTACTCTTGGAACACAGTTTTCTTATTGTCATCCAAAGGCATGACAATAAAGACAATAAAGACAATAAAGATGTCACAATAAAGACAATCTGATGTCATTTCAAGACATCAGATTGTTTATAACTATTCCTTCTCTCTCAGAGAAGAAAAGCACTAAAATCACTTTTGTAGCACAGTTTTATGCCACTAGTGGCTGCTTTTATAAACCTAACTGACTAAACTTTACTTAATCCAAAACTATGACTTCAAAGAAGGAACACTGGAACTAACAGTGCTTATGTAAACACAGATGGTTTTGAGAAAAAAATGACAAGAGATTTTGTGAAAGGCAAAAGGTAAAAGAAGTTGACAGACTTAGGATGTCTTACTTTCCTTTAAGAAGCTGTTTTGCATGTGTGCCTTGAAACATATTGATATCTTCTATTCTCATGTTATTAATTTATTTTCATTGCACATACTGCACTGGAATGGGGAGAAACTTATGTTAGCCCTTACTCCTATGAACTACAACTTCCAGTTATGTTCTTCTGCTATTTAGTTCCCAAGAATATTTTCAAAGTTTGATAATAATTTATGTTGTGTGTCTATTAAGTCACTTTTTTAGGATCCAACACAACCAACATCTGCTTATGTGAAGCCTGAAGATACTTTGGGTTTCTGTGAAGGCCATTTGATATCTGCCTTCTTTTATGGTTGACCTTGAAGGGGAGTTCAGTTTGGTAATTTATGGCAAACAGCATCCAGGAAGACCCATTTGCAAGATTCACTGTCACTTAGTGCTAAACGATCGCTCCTGACTCTGAAGACAATCTGAGTCCCTGACAGGGCAATCCCATAAAAAATATTGCTTGGCCACCCAGGTGTCTTTTCCAATTATCTGGAGTAGAAATTAATACTTTTAAAAGCTGCTAGTTTTTGAAAGGTTATTCCAATTTATTCCAGTAGTTTCTTTTGCGCATTATGATAAATTGGTTTATTACACCGTTATTTTGAATGTCAGCTTTTTAGAAGATTGAATCATAATGTTGAAACATTAGAGTGAATGGCAAACATATTATTTTACAGTTGAGTAATATATTCCCTCTAAAAAATTTTTGCTCTGTTTTTAATAACAGGTAATTTTATGATTGTATTGCTTAATGCTGTTTCCCCACAATATTTATTTCTATGTAGTAAGGACTAGAGGAATTTCTCTCCAGTTGTCAGTGACAGCTTGGACAGGACACAAAATCTATGGAAGTAAAATAATCCAAATTGTGAGCTGTTCTTTTAAGTATAAGAATTCATGATTTCTCCATATCAGTTTAATATATGGAGCAGCTCCAGGGAGAATAAATGGTTAGGCTCACTTTAGTGGGCTTCTAAATTTAGAAGTAAGTGGTTTTTTTTTAATGTCATGTTTTTTTCTTTGATTTTTTTTCTTTCGGTGATAATCTCTGGGTGCTATTTTTGTTCCCCAAATCCTCTCCAACGGATCTATAAAAGGACTGTAATTAGCATTTTAATGGGAATAGTTGAATCTCACTGTTTCCCTACAGCAAGCATATTCCTATTTATGTAGAGCTCAGCAATACTCAAAGACATAAGAAATTCATCTTTTCTTCTTTTCTTTCTTTTTTTTCCTTTTTTTTTTTTTTTTTTTTTTTTTTTGTTTTGGAAGCTGAGAGAGGAGGAGATGGGGTGGGGGAGGAGAAGAAACAAAGCTAAAATGCTCATCCTTTTCAGCACTGTATCTGCTTGTAGAACAGTTTCTTTTTTCAGCATGAATTACAAATTTTTTGGCTTTCTATCATCAGTTCTGCAGGTGGCTGAATACTTTGAACTCCTATTGACTTCTTTCACAGCACAATAAAATTTCCATCCTGAGGTGCACAGCAATGCCCCATGTATTTTTTAATTGGAACAATTATCTCAGAATGGTTCAGTACAAAGTGCTATTTCAAAAAGACAATTTCCTGTAGGTAAATGGTGTCAATTTCAAAAGTAGTAGGTTACTGCTAATGAGTGTCTGACACTATTTTTCAAGCAGGCACATGTAAAGATAAAGATTTGGATCTCAGCCCAAATGTTTAGCGAGTAAGACACCTACAGCTCAAATAGTCAGATAATGGCATCAGAAGTAATCTTCCCTCAGGCCCAGAACTTCTTCCCTTTACAACCAGAAATTTCAATTGGCTGAATAGGGAAACCTACCATAAAGCCTGAGCACCTCACAGATATTGCATTCTTGTTTCCACAGGCTGATTTCCATGGCAGTATGGAGGGTAAAGCCCTGATGAATTTATCTTCATCATGTGTAATGGATAATTAAAGTCCATAACATAATATGTAATATTTGGATCCTTGCTTCACATCTTAGCCACAGGTCCAATATAAGCAATAGTTTACAAATGGAGTGATTTCATGGATAAGAAACAGGTTTTATTGCAGGAGAACAGGCATGGCTCCTGTTGTAGCTGGGACAAGTTGATGGCACTATTTGTGTGAAATTGTGGATCCCATGTGCCCCATAGGGAAGTGTGTGCCCCAGCTTCATCCAGAACCTCATGGATGTGCTGACCTATTCACCCCCATAAGATTCACATGCAGCCTTTGTGGATACTCTCAGGAGGCAGCTGAACAGTGCTGAGCTGTGCCTGCACTTCAAGATTTAGCAGACCACAAATCAGTAAATCTGTAGCTATGTTGACTAGCCTGCTCATTCTTAAAAGTAAATTCTTTCTGACTCTATTCCCTAGAAATGTTGTTACTGGATAAGAGTTAGGAAAGATGTTTTTCCCCATCCCTATCAATATTTTTTCCCACTTTATCATATTAATATCAATGAAAAGGTCATATATGTGAAATTCAAATGCATGGAGGAGTGATTTCCACATATTTCTGGTTAGAACACCAATAATAAATAACAGTATATACATAGCAGCTTCTTGTTTTCCTGAATAGCAAGATTTATCTCCCAGCACAATAAATATTGAAGTTGGCTTTAAATTGGTCAGAATTAGTCTTTCTGGTCAATAAATCTTGATATTTCCCTCCACAGAGATCAATATCTGTTTAATATATCAGATTATTGAATGAGACTAATAACTGTAGCTCTGTGTGAAGACTCTCATAAATGGAGAATAGTCCAAGTTTAGGAAGCTTCACAAAGGCTCACAAAATACTGTATGGACTATTTCAGTTGAATGTTAAGAAACTGCTGAACTGTGCATTAAATAAATTACTGTATTGCTCAGAGAGTTACAGTAAGGTCTATTAAGTACTTATTTAAAGACTTGGCAACAGTGAACAACAATAAATAATTCAAGTAGCACCTCTAATCTTGTTTTCTTTCTCCTTAATTGGTTTTACAGCATTGTTTTGACATTTACCCTTGAATTTAAAAAAAAATACTCAGAAAGAAGAAAATGCATGCTGTGCACTAATCCAGCTGTCAATGGAGTACTTACATATTGATGCATCAGAACAGCACAGGAGCTCCACTCTGTCTTCAGAGTTGGCAAAGCAGTCCTATGGGCTTCTGGGCTTGCAGAAAAACTGAGTTTAAGAACTGTGTGTTTGTACAAATGTGAATGTATAAACATAAAATTACTTTAAAAATGTAGAGATATTTCATCACCATCTCAGGGACATTCCAGATGCATAAGAAACCGTGTCTGATCTATCACCCAGGGAGGCATCTAAATGCCAAACATTTGCCAAGAAGGACAGATGGATCCAGAAGAGCTCAACAGCTGGAAAACTCAAGAAGTAAAGGACAGCCAACACTTTTGCTGTTCAGATTTTCCCAGCCTATTGGGAACTCTGGAGTGATTCTAGCCTTCAAGTTTTATACTCAAAAGGACTATGTCAGGTCATATTTCAACTCAACTTTTAAAATTAGAGAAATTGAATTGGTTTTAGTTTTAATAAAGTTTACAGAATATAGGACATAGTTTGGCTTCTCCAGAAGTTTTTCAAATTTTTTTATCTAAACTATTTTGCATTGACTATTTTGCATTTTATTCAAAATTGTTAAGTTTATAGAAAGTTTTTTTTTTCCTGAAGAGAGAAGGGAATAGGAAAATAATATACAAGTGATTTCCTTTTCATGAGTTTTAATTTTGCTACATAATTTTCTTCAACGATATATAAGCTTGCATTTCTGAGTACAGGTAAAAATAACATACATAGACATATGAGAAATGAGATTATACTGTCCTTTTTTGAGCAATGTATGAATCTATTCAAAGAATACATTTAGTAAATGCCAAATTGGTAAAAATATGGCACATACTGCATTTAGATATCATATTGACACCTCTTGGAACTTCAAATGGAAGTATTAACACTTTTGTCATGTACGTATCACCCCCATGCATATTCATATTGAAACTTGTATGCATAGTAAATAATTTTTTTCTGTTACAGACACAGTATGGGTCTGTATGTGCATCCACTGTTTAAAAGATTACATTTTCCGCCACATCCTTCTCTTTCTTTTCTTCTAAAAAATAGAGATTTTTTTAAAACATCTTTCTTACTATGTACTAAAATACAAAAGTTCAAAACAAAGACACCATTAATCAATGTAAAACTGAATAATATATTTTTTTACTCAGAGAAATGTAGAAATACTCTTCTCACTTCTACTTATCGCACTCATTATAATAGGATGTAATTAAAAAAAAAAAAAAAAAAAAAAAAACAAAAAAAACAAAAAACCAAAACAAAACAAAAACAACAACAACAAAAACAAACAAACAAACAAACAACAAAAAAAAATGAACCAGGACATTTTCCTTTGTACTTGGGCCATCAAAGTATTCCCAGAGTGCAGAAATCCTTCCATACCTCCTCATAAAGATATTCTACTGAGTGGTGGAAGACTGCAGTAAAATTAATAAAATCCTTTCTGACAATAATGAATTTTCTTTCTTCATTGTGAAATGAGATTGAGGTGGCTTGCATTGACACCTCCCCAGTAAGTCCAGACAATAAAGGTAAAACCCACTGCTCTTATTTCCCATTCAATTTCCTGAATTTGTCTATCATAAACATCTTTGTGAATCTTATTTCATTCACCTATATCTGTTATGGGTAATATTTGACTAATGAAACACAAAACAAATCTAATTATCTTCATCTCGGTTTTGAGCCAGGTTACTAACCAGTCACTATTAGGATAAAGTAGACCTATTTAGCTGTTCTCAAGCAAAAACTACATTGCTAGCTCTGCTGATAACCTATCAAGGGGGCTGGGTTGAGTCAATTTAGTCCCATTACTCCATTCCCACATCAAAAAACAGAAATATTTCACAATAAGTCCTTAGACCTCACTGTGAGTCAGGGAACAAATCTCATTACATCGTTAGTGTTTGCTTTGTAATAGTGTAATGGTCCCCCTGCAGGACTGACCTCTCTTGGAACTGGCTGAAGAAGACCTGGGAGTCAAGCCTGAATTAGTATTTACACATTAAAATCTTCTCTCTACAGAGAAAAGCAACCTTCCACAAGTGGTAGATGTGATCTGTGTGGAAATGATGCCACAGGCTGAAATGAATTTCCTTTGGAACATACCTGTTACTCTCCATTGAGAGAGCCCTTATAGCTTGCTTACACTTGAAACTTAGGGGAGTAATCAAGTACCTAAATATATGTCCTTAGTGCATTTTGTGGTGCCCCAAAGTATTGCAGCTCTGTAAGGTGGGAGAGTACTCCATCAATTCTGTGTCAAAGCTGTTAGCATCATGCATGTACCCTGAATTACCATAGAGCACCTCAATTGGTACTAAATGCCTATGCTAGGTATCTGCCTTGCTCTTCACATTTTAGGGGTCTGCAGTGGAAGGAATTTTTTCCTCCTCCCCACGTAGCATAAAGTGGACCTCATGCAGAAGTCCAATGTTACAGCCCTTGAATGAGAGATGTCTTGAGAACATGTTTACATATGCAAAGCAACATTTCCTGGAAATTTAAAATATTGTTCTTTCAAATAATAATTTTTTTTTATCAGACAATTATCTGTTTATATATGCTAGTACATCACTGGTATTTAATTTGTCTTAAGTAACAAACTTATTCATGGTAGTATGACTGAAGCAATAACTTTGTGGGTTGCACTCTTAAAATATTCTGGTCTGGTTTTATTTTCTTTCTTTATTAAGGGCCCATTCTGCCTGCAGATACATGACTTGTGTTCTAAAAGAGTTCTTTCTCTAAAAGTAAAGAAAACCAAATAATATTGATCTAATTGTGCACTTACTAATGAGTGTTTCAGGAAAGCAAATAATTTGGAGAAAAGGAGGTGACATGTTTGTAGTCTGGCCATATCTATTATCATCTTAATTCCATAAAATTACAGGCTGACCTTGAATTGACTGCATTTTACAAACTCAGATGAACAGTCATGCAAACAGACTGGCTACTGCTCAAGAGTGAAAAAGCAGTCAGCTGACCAGTCACTTAAATTCAAGGATAGATCAATCATAAACTTAGAGATTTTGCATACAGTTTTGAAATAAATCCCTACAGTGGTCTCTCTTTGCAGCTGAACTCCACATGCTCTGTGGTTTGGGCAACTGTTGTTTCCTTTGAATTTGCATTCACCAATCCAACAAGTTTAGTTTTCATACCCTTAACAAAACATGGGACTGGAAGGCTCATTCTCTCAGATGGCCTAATTCAGCTCCCATTAAAATCAGTGAAATTACCCTGTTGGCTTAAGTGAAATCTGAGTTATATACTATACACAGAACAGCTGTGCAGGATCAGCTCAAAAGTGCATTTATTCCAGCATCCCATTTCTGACAAGAATAAATAAAGTGTGCTTATGGAAGAAGTCATGGAAACAGGGCAAATACAGAAGGATACTTTAACTTGTACTCTTGCTACTCCCAGCAATTTGCATTTCAGAGACTTTGTGAGCTGTATGTTATAATCACTTCACTGTGTTTAATAGCTTTTGATGGATTTTTCATTGAAAGTCTTCAATCTGCCTTTGAATCCACTTGTACTTTTGACATTCGCAAAGGGTTCCATAACTGAATTATGCCTTATTTGAAGAAGTACTTCCTTTTGTTTGTTTTAAACTGCCTAATAATAATAATCTCATTTGGTTCTTCCTAGTTCTTACATCCTGAAAAATAATGAATAATCAGTGTCATGTTCAGCATCTACATGCAATTCACAATTTTATAGACTTAAATAATATTTTCCTTCTACCAACATTCCTTTTTCAACCTGAAGAGTTCCAGTTTAATTACCTCTACAGGAAGGGAATTGCCCAGCTTCTTTGAAAAACTTGTAATTCTTCTTGGTCTCATTTGAAGTGACACAGCAAGAACTATTTGCAGAATTAAAATGTAGGTACACCAGGAATACACACAGTGGTGCACAGTTTCCTCTGTTATTATCCCTTTTTTCCTACAATTTCTTTGCTATTTCAACTGCTCTGAGCGCTAAGATAATGCCAGCATTTGGCACACGGCCATGTGCATCCATTTCTTTTGTTGAGCAAGAGCTGATTTTCATGACTGTGCTCTAGTGTAAACTACAAGTATAATACAAATTTAGCAGTTTGCCTTTTTAACCACTGAATTTTGTCTGCCATCTTATTTTCCTGTCATTTGGTACCATGAAATACACAGAATCATAGAATCATAGAAAGGTTTGGAAGGGACCTTAAAGATCACCTGGTTCCAATACCCCTGTCATGGGCACGTATTGTTTCCACTAGACTAGCTTGATCAAAAATTCCTTCTGCAACTCTTCTGAAGCAGGGAGGTTTTTGGACTAATGTGAAATTTTTGTTTCTAACAGTTCCAGAAATTTTTGAAATCAACACTTTAACTCTTCAGCCTTACAATTCAACACAGTTTCTAAGTCAGTTTTGTCTGTGTGTAATGATAAATCAGAATAAAGACTCCTCAGAGAGATTGATTGTTTATTAAAGCTCTTCTTCAGAAAGAACTGGAATTTTGATATAGTAATTGAGCTGCAGTTTTACAGTGCTCTATCTTCCCACCTGTCTGTGATGGGTTTCTCTGTGAATTCTAAATCCTCAAAGTTTCCTTTCTCTGACACATCCTCACCTGTTCCCTCACCCCAGGCAGATGATATTCTTCACATTATTAATTTAGGATTACACCAGTGTTAATTTCTTTCAATGGCAATTGTGGGCATTCAGGGGTGATGCCCTTCAGTCACTCCAGGTAGCCTTATGCCAATCCAAGTGGCCATAGTCCCTCTCTCCAGTGAAGCTGTACTCTGTTTGCCGCACTCACCATGAAAATTTTAGTGCCCCTGAGACCCTATTAGTACTGCCAGCAAAGCTTGTCTGGGTATGGCATTTGACACGTTCTGGACTGGGTGGCACATTTTGGGGGTTATGCAAAACTGTTTCTAGTAAACATTTGAACAAAAATAGAAAAAGATATATGAAAAAAAAAAAACAGCAAGAGAGTTAGTGTACCTTATACAATACTTAGTTGAAAAGCACAGCTGTATTAGGAGCATCCCTGTGGGGATCTGTGAAAACAACCAAACCCTTGAAGTTAAAACACTATCTAACACACTTTAATCAAAAGCCATGTGGACTTTTTGGATGCTCTCTTCCATCATTGCTTTGATTAACATCATCTGTTTTTTCTGGCAAGCAAATGGATAACTAAAACATGGTCAGATACTCTTGCCTGAAATGTGACAAATATGCCTTGCCAGCAGATGAGAAACACCTCTTTCTCAGGGGTCCACCAAAGTCAAAAACTTGTGAGGCATTTTTCAGTTTATTTGACGTGTGAAATTTGGGAGGTACACTTCTTCAGTAAAAAGCTGTCCTGTATGCGAATATGTCTCCTGAATAAGAACTGACACCAAACACAACAGGCTATGTGAGTTACTCCTTAAGATAAATGAAATCTGCTCTTTAATCCCTTTCTTTCTGAAGACACGGTGATTTACTTAAGTATGCTGTCCATATTTGTCTCTCAGGCTCTTATGCCTTCCTATATATTTTTGAAACCCTTAACCAAACTTGACAGAATGTAGAGGAGTCAGTAATAACTACAAAGGGAAAATAATTTGGGTATAGAAAGTGACTATTTTTGTTATTAAAATATTTTCTTCTACTATGTGGAAAGGTTGTGTGCCTGAATCAAAATGGAAAGTATTAGAAGTCATATTTAGGGTTAATTATCAAAGCTTTATTGAATTTTGTTACCTTCTTTACAAAGATACTTAGAGTGATGTATTGAAAAAAGACAAAACCATGAATAAGGAAAACAAAATGTTGAATTTTTCTTCAAACAAATCTGTCCGTATCTGGAGGTGAACATGGACAGCAAGATGCAGACTGCACTGATTCAATTTCTGTGAAATTTTTACAACTAAAGAACAGCTTTTTGTCCCAGGTGTGTTTTATCATATCCTCTGGGTCAGTTTATCTTTCTCTCCAACAAATCACAAGATTGTACTGCATACTTCACCTTGTAGGTGCAAGAAGCAACATCTTCAAAAATAAGGAAAGTAAAAACATTTCAAGCTGTTGAAACTGTAATGGACATTACATTTAGGAACAGCCTTTATTAAAGGCTTCCACATCATTTTTCCTGTTAGAAATACTGGATTGCTGAGAACTGAAAACTGTATTTTTTCATATAATTTTTCATGTAAAATATGAAACACAACTAGCACTAGATTCCAATGAAAAGAGCTGTCATTTTCCTGATAGCATATGTATGAGTTTGTGTTTGTGTTAAAAAGTATCTTAATGTACACATTTTTAAATATAAAAGCCTCTTCTTTCAAGAGGCTTTTATATTTAAAAATGTGTACATTAAGATATCTTCCAAAAATATTGGTTGTTCACATGTTGACTTTCATTTCAAAGAAAGAGGTCACAGTTCTCATCCAATTTGTCTTACAGTCAGACATCAACTTTCCATGGAAGAAAAGTTACCTAAAGATTGTGGATTATCTAATACCTTTTGCTGGCAATGAATTACATAGACCTCTGATTTTATCTGCCTTGGCAATTTCTATGGCCCTGTGTTTCTTCTAATCTCTTCAATGTACCTTCACATCAATAGAAATCCTGAGAGTGGTGTCAGGAAAAGCAAATTTATATTTGTAGGATGTCTAGCTAACATAGAAACAATGAAAGGTGAAGGAAAAGAGTTTCTTATTTTAGATGTGTGGATGTGCTGCCCACAATGAGAGAGCACATTAACAGCACAGTACACAATCATCACCTAATTACTCTGCTTTCACAGGTGTTTTTACAGGTGCTTTCACAGCAATCCTTCCTAATATCTTTTCAGATAGCCTTCATTCTTATAAAAAGCTTTTCTTTGAAAGCAAATATTTAGATAATTTTCTTTCTCAGAAATCCTACATTGAGTGAAATGACTTTGTTCAATGCCATGAGGGATTAAAAAAAAAAAAAAAGAGTGTGATTCATCCTAAGAGAAAGGACTTTGTGCTAAGGTGAACTCATGAAAATACTCCAATGTAAGTAAAATATGATGAACATAAACAAGAGGAATTTCCTCTATAGTGAAGGAAGAGATTCAACTTTTTCTATCCATACAAGTACAAAGACATATTAATATGTAGAGCACACAGAAAATATAGTAGCAAAGGGGAGGAAAGATATTTTAGGAGAAAATACTGATCTAAAACTGCTATGGACAGTTGTCAAGAATATATTGCAGAGTAAAAACTGGTACAAGCTTCCAGATTAAAATTTTGAGCTTAATATTTGAGAAAATTGCAAACAATTAAAAAACTAACATTTTTTTCAGTCAGAAAAAATAAAGCAATCTCGCTTCAGTGGTTTTTCAACAGAATTTTTCAATCTTCCATGTGATTGTTCCCTTCTTTTTCAAATCTTGTAGCTGGTCTGCATATTCGAGTTGTCCCCAAGATGTCTGAAGTCATGCTAAAACAAAATTAATAGTTTGCACACGTATAATGATTCTTACTTTCAAAAAGCGAGTAGCCATTGTCACTTAAACAGACTTAAAAATTGAATATATTTAGAGCAGAGATGTGTTTTGCTAGCAAAAGAAACAATTATTTAATATTCCCTCAAATGCAATCAGGAAGAGATGATGATGAGACAATACTCCTTTATTGCCTACCCTTTTGTGTCTGCAAGTCACCTTACATGAGTCTAAAAACAAGACTGCATGAAATAACTCCTAGACGTATACTAAAAAACTGGCAACACAATTTATTTTCACTTTATGAGCATGCTAGCGCTCAATTCAGATCCTCTGCTCTGTATCTGGGCGTGCATATTTCTTTCATACTCATTTTTCTACTTACTCTCTTTGCTGGCTCCTATACTTCAGCCCATTTCTTTGTATCATAACTTCTCCATGCTTTTTCCAATTTTATTCTATTTTGAGGCTCAGTTCAATGCTGGTTCTCATTTTCTGAAACTGATGATTTCTTTTGATTATGAAATTCCCATGTCCAAAAGTGAGGCTAAGACACCAGACAGAAATCTCAAGCCTGCTCATTCAAAATCTAGGAGAGTTTGAAGACACAAAAAGCATCCTCTGCTGTTAAGAAACATCAGGAAATTTTTAGTTGGATCAGCAATTTCTACCCCACCTCTAAGTCCTTCCATTCTAGTGGAACAGGGGATGAGCCTAAAGAGGCAAGAACAGAGAAGGTTCCTGTTCAGGTGGTAAAATTATGCATCAATTGGACGAAAGACCCAATAACAACCCATTCATTTAATTGCCTGAAATATGCCAGGATTTCACTCAAAATCATCTCAAGCTTGTGATGCTAAATTATTTTTATTCATAGTGAGTTCAAAGGGAGCTAATGACTCCCAGCCCCTTCTACAAGTGAACATTAACAAACAAGATGGCCAGGCAGAGATGGGACCAAAGGGAGAAAACCCTGTGGACCTAGAGGTCTGGCTCCCTGCAGATAAAAGGTTTGTCTCAGGTTTGGCACCCTGGAAAACAGCTGTTGGGAAAGCTGAAAATTCCCTTGTCAGCACATTTGGCAACCAGCTGGCTGTGCAGCTTGAGGTAGCATTACCCTCACCAGCAGTTGTCCCAGATGCTGAGGGTGACCTTCAGTCCTTTGGATCCTGCTGCACAGTGCCCCCGTTCCCAAAACAGAAGGGGCAAAACCAATCCAGCCTCTTATCCCCAGCACCACCTTGGACCATTTACTGTGAAAACCTCAGCAGGCAAGTCCCTTGTCCTGAGCTGGGCACTGTGTTTCCTCAGAAGACATCCCTGGTCTGCGCTAGAGCACCATCACCTCATCCCCTTCCACAGCACTCAGCACAGCCACCTGTAACACACTTCCTAGATGACATCTGGGGTGGTGCTCTGCAGCTTTATGGGACACGTCGTGGGACTGAGACACCTGGTTTCACTCTTGGGTGTCATGAGAGAGAGCAGTTTCACAGGTGTGACATTTTGTGCCAATAAAATTTGCTGGATTAATTTCTCTGATTAATTCAGACTTTTTTTTCTTCTGGTAAGAAAACCTTATCTGAAGATAAGGTAATTATTCTGGCAAACACCAAATTGCTTTCTTGTGGTGAGCAAAAAACCCTCATATGATGTATTTGAGATTTGTATGTTTTCCATAAGCTGAAATTTTGAAAAATATTTAGAGGCTTAAATCCCCAAAATGATCTGTCTTATCACTCCACTGTAAAAGGCTGTTTGAAAGAGTTTCATATATTATTTAAAGCCTTGTAGATTTGTTAGTTCCTGACGGCCATTCTAATTTCATGAAGTGGTTCTGTGTGCTACAATTTTCTCAGCAAAGCTATCTTGAAGATTTAGGTTAGAAATAACAAATATATCATGAAAATAGTAAAAATGTCACAAATTGGTAAGGAAAATTCAGAGAATTTTTGAATTTTAAAAGCAATGTGGAGGACTGATGCAGTAAAGCACAGACATTTTAATTTTCAAAGACTTCAAAAGTGGTTTTCACTGGTTTGGGTTACTAGTAACATTCTTAAACAAGTGCCTTGTATATCAAGTGTTATTTTTTAACTCTTCCTTAGATAGACTGGTAAAACACTCCTTTAAATCTCCACACAACCTCTTTTCACAAGGAATCTAATAAGAAACACCACAGTTATAGTCCAGATTTCCACGACTGCAATTGCTTTTCTTTAAACGAAGAACACTGGAGTCCTCAGAAGAATGCTGTGGAAGAGGAGGAGGCTCCTCTTGGTCTTGCAGCACCACAGCACTCTGTGGGAGGAGGACTCTCACACTTCACTGCTGCACCAAGGCAGTCCCTGACCATGATGAGTGGCACAATGCATGAAATGATGCAGATAACCACAGCTACAGGTTGCTCTGTCCAGTGTTGTTTCTTGTCTGAGATTCCGCTCCAGTATACAGGGAATTTGTTTCATGGAAAGTCCCATGCTAGAGTCTTAATAGGAGCTAGGCTTGCCTTGTGTGAATGAAAAGAATATGTCCTCCCTTTATAAGCAGGGCATCATGTAGCCCAAGTAACAATTATAGAGTTACTAGAGCCAGGGAAGGAGTCTAGAAATCATGCTGCCTAATGTACTTCAACCTCAGGGTTAAAAAAATTTCACAATTAAAAAAAATAAAAATGCATAAAAATTTTACCTTGATGCAAGACAAGTGAAAGGCAGTACCTACCCCTCAGGCCACACTGCTGGCCACAAACGTCAATGTCTTAGAAAAACAGGGGTGCAACCAGTGCTGCTAGAGTCCCCTCTGACATCAGAGAAGTGCAGCCAAGGACTCCCTGCAGAGACTGAGAGTAGCCAGTGATGTAAAGGGGAGCTTCCCAGCATGAGTTCCTCCAGCTGCTCACTATGCCAGCGCTCTTCCTTCCTTCTAAAGCCTTCTTTCTGGTCTATATATAGAAGAAATGCAGATGTCTGCTGTGAGGGGGTGGAAGGCACTGTGGAATAGCTGCTTTCCAAAGCTACAGAAGTTTAGGCAACTGCAATAATGCGTTTGACTCATCCTTTACTTGGCACTGAGTCAGCATCTTAGAGCAAAGGAGGGATTGCATGCTGCAAGGTCACACATGACTTGTGACAATCAGCCTTACAGGAATAAGAAGCAAGAGCAGCTTATTTCAGTCACTTTAGTAAAATCATTATAGAAAGCGGTTACCCAGGACTAAAGGGATTCTAAACACTGCTCCATAAGCAAATTGATGCCATGCAGCTGGAAGAGGCTGAAAGCTGGCATGTGCCCCTCCACATTATGCCTGACTCATGCCCTCACTGACATGACTTGCTTGAATGAAACAATAAGTGCTGTCCTGGGGATGCCACCCAGAGCTTCACCAGGCAGATTCATATCAGTGCTAATATCAGATGCTATCCGCTGCCTGTGTGTAAATGTAGGAGAGAAAGGGATCTCTCACTGTTTGTTGACAGCATGCTACTCTCAGTTTTGCCTTGGTGAGGGTGTTATGGTGTGGATGGGAGAAGTCTTATGGCTTTCCTCCTTAAGTCCTCCCTACCCTGCTGTGGAAGGGGACGTTAAAGGGACATTAGCTTGGCAAGGGTCAGATAGGGGCAGTCTGTTCCCACTATTGACTGAATGGAAAGCAAGGACACAAATTTTGTTTGCACCCATCTTGACTTTCTGTAAACCAGTTGATGATTTTCTTAATTTATACCTCTTAAAATTCTTCTGTCCTTGGGAGTTTGCTTTTTCCTGAAAACTGGTTTCCCTCTTCAGCTGTTACCTGGGGTTTGGGAGTGAGGAGAAATTATAAAATTTCCATTAAAGAAAGATTACTATGCCTTTGCTTCCTTTTTTGCTCATATTCATACCTGAAATTTATTTCTCTTGTTACCATACATCGGAAGAATTTTTTAAAGGTCTGCCACTAATGAGGAATTTCACATATTAAGCCCCAAGCTTATGTAGCAGCACACAACAGGCATCCAGCTTAGTTTTACACAAGGCAACTTGAGTTCCACAGAAAAATTTCTCCAGCCTAGAGAATCAGGCACTCAACATTATATTTAGATTTTGCTGGAAATTTTTCAGCTGAAAAGATTTTCAATATAAACCAGAAGCATTATTGATGAAAATGTGATTACAAACTACATTGTGAACTGCCTCTTGATATGATTGTTTATTTAGTTTTGCTGGTACCTGTCCAGCTGGCTATAGAAAAATAATTGTCTTCCAGGTTTTCTTTCTATGTTTTTTTGGTCAGTCTTCTGATGGAAAATATTGAGGGGGAAAATGGCAACAATGCAGAAAAAGCAGCATTTTTCAAAATATTGTTTGTTTAGAAAAAGTGCCCATTTCTCACTCCTTGAAATTTTAACAGCTCTACTTCTTATGTATACATGAAAGGAAGAGAATAATTGTTTCACTAACTTGTCCCCTTAAGCAGAAAACTTGCCCATATGTCTTGCCTGCCCGTGGCTGCTAGCAGTTTTTCATCATATTTTGCCTATTTACATCCTTTCTCCACCCCTTCCATAGCCCCATGCCATTTGCAGAGCACTTGCAGGTGCTGTTTTTCCCTGGCATTCCCTGGGCTGCTCCTGCACCAGGGTGAGTGTTTAATGCAGCATGTTGGCAGTGCTCCACATGGAGCACTCGCCAAGATTTCCCCTCTCTCCCCCTTGGTGTATGAATGAGTGCAAAATAAACTCAGCAGAAATTTGCATTCAGGCTTACATGGACTGAGCATGGAGTTTTGATGGACTGACTAAACTTACCAGAAGTTTTCCCTTTTTATTTCAGTCACAGGAAGAAGGGTTGTCACATCTTCAGTTTACTCTGTATATGAAAAGAGCTGCACAGAGTTAATAAAAGTCGCAGGAGCAGCTCAACTGTGCTGCTAGGTCCAGAGCATGAGAGATCATATATCACTGTAACCTACCTAACCTTCCCTGTACTAAATGACAAACTGCTGCAAATAGCCTTTGGGTCAGGTCTCGCATTCACTAAAATACTTGTCCTTCAGCTGAGGACTCTGTTGCACTCATATATCACACAGCCTCTTAAATCACACAGACTTGCATAAATGCTAAATACTAATTAAGATTGAAAAAATTACTGAAAGATAAAGTCCATGAAACAGGTCAAATCAAGGCTCAATTGTATTTAGAATTTATCTTTTTAGATGACCTCAGAAAGATAGAAGACTGCAGTTTTCTATGAGTTTATTAAGTTGTTACTGTACTTCATGCTACAACTCATGTCATCCTCAGAAGCCTTTCAGACTTCGGCTCGTGCTCAGCCAGAAAAGGATTTCCAATTGGACACTTCAAGAAGCAGGATGTGGCAGCCTTGTTGAATTCACAGCCTTGTTGGCTGTGCTAAGCTTTTCAAATGGTGTTTACATAGGACATGTCTGCTGATTATTGGATCCTAACAAGCAATTCTTAAAAGGTTTTATTTGAAAGATTTTCACAGAGCATTGTTTGTTGGGAAAAGGTTGTTATTTGAAACCTTTCAAGAACTGATCTAAAAACACATTTTGGAATAAAACAGGAATTATAAATGTTGGCTTTGTGCAGCTACACAATGTAGTAGTCATGACTTAAACACTTCACCATACATGCTAAATGCTTTCTGAGCTGTGTTTCTGCCCTGAGGAAAAATCATTTTAAGAAGAAACACCTAAATAATCAGCAGACACTGAAGAAAGGAACAGACAATTTATATACCAAATCAGTCAATTCCTTGAAAGTACCACGGCAGCAGTGTTGGGGGTTTTTATGTGACAGAAGGCAGGAAGGTAGCAGATATGCTCAGGGAGGTCAGTCAGTGAATATAGAGCTTTTGGATGGAGAAGCTGACAAACTGGCTGATTTGATGTGAATTGAATAGCACTGAGGTTTTCAGAACTGAGTAGCATGATTTTGTGTAGGGCACACAGTATAAATAATGAAAAAGAGAAGGAGACATCGTAGTGAGTCATATGTTTTGAGATAAGATATGAGTTGCTGGCAGGGAGATGCAGGACCTATTCTGAGCACAGCTGCAGAGGAGAGGACTCAGAAGAGAGAGGTGACAAGGGAGGAGAGAAGGAGATACAGTGCAGGAGGTCAGGAGGAGTCACACACACATGACAAGCACTTGTCTTCTGCATTTCAAAATATGATGTAAGCACAGTAGCCATATTTGATAATAACAGTACAAACAACTTTGTTTCAGCCCTCTCTCCATTCCTAGAAATCAGACAAAAAGGGTGGCACAGCACTATCTCGATTTACAGTCTGTCATTTTCCCTTTTGCTCCTGAGCTGTTGCAAGTATGTTATTACTGCTGGCCTCTCACTGAGCAGCCCTGGATGCAAAAGTGTGATTCCCCTTCAGCAGCTGAGCTCTGGCCTGTGCTCTGCTGCCTGCAGTTCTGGGTTAGCCCCTAGAAAACTGTTGCCAGCTGGTGGAATTTAAAGAAAGTCCAAAGCTGCTTTGAATTACACCCCAGCTGTGATGAATGTAGGAATGTAGTGGGAACTGAGTTTCTGTGAAAACTGCATAGCAATTTTGTGCAAGGCAAGGAGGGAAAGAGCCCAGCATATTTGTTTAAAAAGTCACAATATATCTGCAGCTTTTAAAATGAACATATAAAAGGATTTCAGACAAAATTGTGATTGTTATGTGTCTGATACATCTTATGATTAGCCTTTGTTGGAATTATCTGTACTGCAGAATAATTATCTATACACAATTCCCTGCATTAGCATTATAACCTAATCACATCTCTATAGCTTTCTGTACGACTTTTTAAATTGGTTTTGTAATAGCCTTAGTGTAAAAAACAGTAACCTGAAGTGATTAGTCATTCATTATTTCCCCTGTCCCTGACTCAAACGAAAAGAGATGAGCTAATCAAATCCATACCACTACACAGTTTTTTCCAGAAGTAGATAGAAGTACTAGAATCTGCTTTTAGGGGGCAGAAATAATTTCAATTCTTTCCCCAAATGACTGCACAAAGTTTGGTGTGGAGTTCTTACAATATCTTCCTTGGAACCACTCTGGTTTTATTTACATCAGAGGGAGACTTCTTGTAATTGTGTGTAAGTCAAAGACTTATATAACACAAAGAAGAAACATATTCCTTTTATATCCAGAATTATCTTATTGACAGAAAAAAATTCACTAGATTAATAAATATTAAACAGCAAAGGACAATTCCTATCAAACCATACATATGAAAGTACCATATGTAGAAGTTATAACTTGCAGCTAACTATTCTGGTTTAGAGTCTGGAGTGAGATTAACTGGCACTGTCTTATAAATCTTAAAACATAAGGGCTAAACAGCTAGTTTTGCATCTTGAGACAGGAAAATAGAGGTTGTATATAAGGCATATTTTTTCATAGTCTTAATTTAATATACAATTCTTTACATATATACGTATATAATATGTAATTATATACCAAAAATTATAACAAAAATGTAACAAAAGTGTAGCAGAAGTGAGCAAAAATATAAGTATACTATACAGCCTTATGACAATACTTCATCTTATATATGACTTCTGTATATTGGGACAATGCAGTTTTGTGTTAAGCATTTTTTAAAGGCTTAAATAAAGTCTGCACATGTGACCACTATTAGAAGAACACATGCCCTATGTGGAATGACTGAGGGAGCTGGGGGTGTTTAGCCTGGAGAAAAGGAGACTCGAGGTGACCTAATCTCTCTCTACAACTCCCTGAAAGGTGGCTGTATTCAGGTGGGGTTGGTCCCTTTCTCCAGGCAGCAACTGACAGAACCAGAGGACACAGTCTCAAGGTGCATCAATGGAAATACAGGTTGGATATTAGGAAAAAGTTGTTTACAGAAAGAGTGATAAAGTACTGGAATTGCCTGCCCAGGAGGTGGTGGAGTCACCATCCTTGGATGTGTTTAAAAAAAGACTGGATGTGGCACTCGGTGCCATGATTTAGTTGAGGTGTCAGGGCATGGATTGGACTCGATGATCTTGAAGATCTCTTCCAACCTTGTGATTCTGTGAAGATAATATTATTGAAGATGTAGATATCACTATTTAATTTACTAGTGCATATGTAGCCAATGCACTCAGTACAACACATCTTTTCATGTTAATCACTGTACATAGCTAGAGAAAGACCCTAACTTGAATGGATTAGATGAAATTAGATGAAATGAAGAAAGAACATATTTTAAGACATGGAGCTGGGGCACAGATATTCTTAAACACTTTTCTGTCAGCAAATAGTCATTAAATGAAAGGGAAACTCATTTGGACATTCTGAGTCTTAATGAAGTATCCTAAATTTAGTGACCATCCTTCTCTACCAATGACCACCTTATTCTGTTATTCCCCTTTTTATCTCATTTTATCTTGCTCTGTACTTCTTTTTTCAGCCAGAGTATATAACAGTGAAAGATATACCAGAAGTGCCAGAGGAGAGAACTTCCATTAACAAGCTGATGATGTCAGGTGCTGTTACCAATTTATTTACTTAAAACTGCAGATCTGGCAGCAGAAAACTAAGAGGGAACTTATATTTCCCTGATTCACCCTCAAAAGCTGTAACAGCAAGCCCAGGGCATCAAGCTGGCTGATGTTATATGAAGGCTAAAGTGCTGTTGCTCAGCATTGTAATGACCCCAGTGCTCTGCAGGTTTGAATTTTGTGGGATGCCTTCCAATGATCTGCTCTATCTCCCATCCTGCAGTCTCTCAGATGTGCACTGGAGAGGTAACCTTGGGCACCAGCACTTAGGACGAAGATTTAAAGCACCACCACAAGCCTTTGACAGTCCTCCTCAGCTCAATAGCAGCCTTCTGACACTGGATTTGCTTGGACTCAGCATGGTCAGCCAGAATATCTAGTCAGGTCGCAAAAATCATGATTTGCTAAAAAATATTGAAAAAAAAAATTGGCTTTCTATCAGATTTGAGCTTATCTTTTGGACAACACATCAATACTGTTTGCAAGCTGTTCTCCATGGCCATTAAAGCTGGTCAATTGGCTGCTGATACATTGAATGGGATGGGTTTTCTTTTCATTCTGTTTCTCCTCTTTAATCACATGGATCTAGGAAATTAGGATTTATAAAAGAAATTAGTCACTGAATATGCACTGTAAAAAGATGAAGGTGGGATAGAGAGAGAAAAATCAGCTCTTACTGAGACAAACAGCAATTTTATGCTTGTATGACCAGCAGGTATAATTCAAATGGAGCTGAAATTCGAAAAATATTTTTATGCTAATTTTTTGAGAGAGAGACCTTATTTCCTATCTATGTTTTATCCAAATACTCTGTTCCACACAAATGTTCACAGTTCTACCAGATCAGAACAAGGTTTCTTTGTCCTGTAATTAAAGCACCTCTTTTCTCTCTCATCTGCACATTAATTGTCATTTCACATGGTGACATTTGGCATTTTTGGAAGGTAGAGCCTACACCATGTAAATTTTTTACTCTGATTTTGATATTCAATTAGTGTAAGCACATGTTGTATCGGGAAGTACAGGGCAAAACAATTATTAGGGGAGAGGAGAATAAAAAAATACCTTTTAGTTGTGTTGGCAGATGCTAACTCTGTGACTTTATTTTCTAAATACATATACGTATAGATGGTATACCATTTTAAATGGCATGAGAGAGTAAGTGGAAAATAGGACATGTTGAAATATTTGAGCAGGAATTCAGGAGAAATTTTCACATAAACCCAAATATAGGAATTTCTCTTATGTTCCTAAGTACTGCTACATGCTTAAAACGTTATATATCCACGTTGAATGATACTTTTGAGACAAATCTTGAGAGAAAATAGGAGTAAGGTGTCTCCAGAATTCAATAGAAGCAGATATAATTTTTCAGGCAAATATTTTTAAAATATATACAGACCTTTCTTCATATACATGGGTATATATGTATGTATATAATGTCCTTTGTGACCTCCCTACTTCTCACAGAGAAAAATCTGGGAATTTGACGCATTACAAAATCCTAATATCATTCTCCCACCACACACTAATTTATCAAAACATTTTTCCTGGAAAATGGCTGTCTTCCAAAAATTTGAATACATTCTGCCTGTGTATTTCAGTTTCCTTTAAGGTGGGCTGCAAGGTAAGCATGGGACTCACTGAGTTCCTAGCAACAGCAGGATGGGGGATCATTTGCTCTCAGGGAGAGTGACAGCACCTTAAAAAAAGGACAGCAGAAACTGGACACCTGATTTCTTCAGAGCAAATTTTCAAGTTCTGACCCTAGTTTCAGGAGCTTGGTGGGAAACAGAAATTTCAGACACTGTTGTAGAAAAATAGCATGGTTAGCCTACTTGGAGGAGTTGTACTTGTGACAGGTAAAAGAGGAGCATCCTTGTGTACCAAGGGAAAAACAAAGTAGAGAGCACAGAGTGCTGCTGGTGGAGCTGCTTTTGCTGCCTCCAGTACCCATACTCTGCTTGAGAGAAAGGGGGATTCCTGCTGTGGCTGTGCTGGCAGTGCCTTGGCTCTGCAGCTGGAGCACTTCTGGGCACCCATGCAAGCAGCCTTCACTCAGCAGCCTCTGCAGCAGTTTGTCCTGACAGTCCCACAGTCCCCAGTCCCTTCTACACATCTCTGGTAGTCTGGTAACCGCAGCCAGATAAGATCAGTTTTGCAAGGTTTACTGTCAGTGTGGAGGGAACGATCCCTCACTTATTCTACAGACAATGATCATCTCTTATTAGGACAAGGAAAAATGACCTTAAGTTCTGCCAGGGGAAGTTTAAATTGGATATTTGGGGAAATCCTTAGTGGAAAGCACTGTCAAACCATGGAACACACTTCACAGAAAGCTAGTAGAGTCGGTATCTGAAAGATGTGTAGAGATGGCACTTAGGGACATGGCTTAGTGGTGGACTTGGCAGTGCTGCACTGACAGCTGGACTCCATGATCTTAAATCTCTTCCAACATAAATTGTTCAATAACTCTGTGATTCCTTGAGTCTATATTTTCTGCAACAAAGCTACGTTCACACAACTCTGTAAATAGCTAATCATAATATTGATGACAAAAAACATCTTTGCCTGAAATGATCAGTATCTGCATGAACAGTGACAAAGGCAGATACAGAAGAAATTGTACAAGAACTAAGGTACACCTAGTAAAGCAACTGTTTTACATGCATCTTACTTTTTAAAATTATCCATCTCTGGATGGAGACAGCAGCAAGAACTGAAAAACAACAGGTAATTCTTACACAAATGCATCTTCCTCTGGAACAGCTGGGCAAATCTGATTAGAGATTTTTGAAACTAAATTGGCGCTTCATCAAAAAGTGATTGTTAGCAGAAAGCCTGCATGGAGAAACCACAAGATAACACATCACTTTAATCCTTCTCTCCTAGAGTATGACTCCATTGAATTAAAATTATCCCTGGCTTTCACAATTCTATTTCCTATAGGAATATATTTGATGGTCCTCAACAAGTTTGTCCCTAGGCCTGCTAAACACAGGAGAAATTTTACTTGTTTTGCAGTAGTACTGAGAAATCATAACCTAGTTTTTTCAAAAGGATCTTTTTTATGTATACTTATGCTTATATAATGAATATAAATACCTGATGCTCATAAACCAAGCAACCATCTGCATGAGTTAGTGTCACACAACACAATATGAATCTTTCACTAAACCAATTTCAAAAAGGGATAAAAGTGTTGTACTACCGCAATCATTATGTAATTTCTCCAGGCAAGAAATGAGTGGAGATTTTGATGAAGAGCCCATTTCTTTTTCTTACTTCCACCTATCCTGTACCCCAGATAATTCAATCTCAGCACAGGTCCAAGGTTACTATATCCTCTCATTTTATTTCCTCTCTCAGGATCACAAGAACCAAGGGCTGCACCCACTCTGGTAAGACAATGCAGGTTGTTCAGTAGCAGAGAGCATTCTCCCTGACATGCACTTGAGTTCATGTCACCTAGAATTCCCTAAGCCAATGTTCCAGCACTGTTCAGGAGGTTGTAAGTAAAATAGCTGTGGTCATCCTGTTTCAAAAGGTATTTCAGGTTGCAAAGTTCTTTTAAGATCAGAGAACAGGCTATAGAGCAGGCTACAGACTTCTTAATTTACCAGTCCCAATGTAGTGTTGGATACTGCAAAAACAATGACACTTCATGGCTTTAACACCTCTTGGCACCATGTGCATTCTGCCTTGTAGTGTTACCACGTGGTGCAATATCAGCCTTTAGCATGAAGTATTGTTTTTCCAGTGATTCCACGTGGTTGTGCGTGTGACTGCTATGGGCATATACTGGGAGAAACGCTCATGTAAAACAAGCAAGCACGTGCACCTTTTAGTGGAAAATCCATCTCCCTTAAATTGTATCTCCAGAGGGCTATTTAGAATGGGCTTTAGCAGCATAAAGATGCAATATTGTGCTCAGTAATTCTTAGTACTCTTTGTGGCAGGAAAATTGTTTCCCTAATCTTGTACTCCTGAGAAGCATAAAGGAAATAAAGCTATTGATATTAGTTCCTGGACTCTGAAGAGATGCCATTGCAATTTTGTCACTCTACTACAGAGACTTGTTCATCAGCATTAGACTTTTAATTGCTGCAAACTAATACAGAATTCAGTTAATTGTGTCTTTTAAAAACTTTGTTTCTGCATAAAAGTAGGTTTAAATATTACCCCAATATCATTCCCTCATAGATGTTTACATTACTGTGTATGTATGCTGGGACGTTTGCTATCCTTATTTTGCTTTGCAAGTTTTAATTGAGATCAAAGGGCTTAGACATCACAGCAGACACAGGATGTGCAACATTCATTGGTACCTTTGCATGTTCTTACCTATTTATGTCCCTGCCTGTAACACTCACGTAGCCCTGCTTGCCATTTTGTGCCTGGGACAGGATTATACATATAGATAGGCAGGCACTTGCACACTGGTGCTATGCCAGCCTGGCTGGGGAAGAACAAGGGGCAGACACCAGTGATGAGAACTGGACACCCAGGCCAATGAAACTGTTGAATGTCCAATGTCTTCACACAAAGACATTGTATTGGTTTCCAACACCAATACAACACAAAAATTTGAAAGATAAAATTTGTTTAATGATGATAAAGAATGGAAAAGAAGATGCTCCCCAAATACCTTTCTTCTAGCTGTGTCTTGATTGCCCTTGCATTCTATGGTCTCTGGATCAGAATTGTTGCAATTCTGAACTTCACAAAAAACCAAAGCAGAGAATGAGTCATGAGCAGGATTTTGTCCTGGGTTCTCTGATGTTCCTGCTGAGGCCAGAATTCTTCAGCTCTGTGGGGGTTTCATTTCAATCCACATCCACATTTTTGCTGGAATTAGTCTGGTTGAGGCAGGGGAATGCTTTTTCAGTTGCATTTCACCATTAATGAATACAAAAGCCGATCTGATTAATAACCAGTGTGTTGCAAGCCCCAGCCGACTCAGGAATAAATGATTAGCAATGGATCTTGCTGTCAAAAGAAATGATTGAGGACACAAACTGAATAGGATTAAATCTGACACCAGACTTTTAAATAATGAAAGCAGAAAAGAACCATATCCTGAGCACAACCCAATCACTGACTGAGAGGGTCAGGAACTAATTTCCCATTAAGCAAGTTCATCAACAAATGAACATTTTGATCACATTTTACCATGTTGTTTCTTAATAATTTTGTGTCATACAGTTCAGGGAGAGGGAGAAGTAGGGAGAAGGAAGGGGCCTGCAGACTTTGGTCTCCCATGGAAACTGCTAGGAATAACTTGCTCAGATTCTCTCAGTATAGGGGGAAAGAGCAGTTCTGAGAAAGGGGTCTGACACTGTGTGCCCAGAGGCAGCAGAGTTAGCACAGGGTCAGGCACACCTTATGAAGGGATGTAGTATTTATTGGGCACTTTGGACACTGGTCCAAACTTGGGCTGAACTCTCCAACCTGCCCAGAGGCCAGCTCTACCCTGACCCCAGATAGACAACCACTACCTAGGCAAGCTGTCAGTTTGGCTTAGACTGGTAATATCCCTGTTCCTAATGGCAGTTTCTGGGATTTTTAACAATGTAATTTTGAGAATCCTAATTCATGAACACATGCAGAGATTTGTTGCTTAACAGTTACAGAACTTTTATGCTTGTAAACAGGTGTAAAAAAATACTCAGAAAACCACTTGATGATTTTTATTTGGTGTCACATCAGCCTTTACTCTCTGATTTCAGAAAACATTATATGAAAAAACAGAACAACTTATAGTGGAGTATTGTATTGGTAATCAGCCTAAACATGGTATTGGGTCTGGTCTTTTACAAATATTGGACCGAATACATTGTGTCAAATGTTTTACACCAATTAGCGACTCGTTCAAAGAGTTGTGCCATGCACAGATATCATTTGCCTCCATGAATGATCATAAGGTGTTAAAAAAATTTAATACTTGGATCCTGGAAATAAATCCTTGACTTGCATCCCCAAAAGAGAATTATCTTTTGCAGATTGCATGCCAAGCTTTTTCTGAGTTATTATCACAGATGGTGAAAAATTCCCATGGCCTTATACTCATGTTCTTTTTCATTCCAAATGGAGTCCTTTGTGAAATAGCAGCGTGATTGCATATGTTTGAACTCTGACTGTCCACTTAAACGTATGCTGCACTTCAATGGTGTGGTCTCTGGGAGGGAGTGCTAGGCTCTGTTACAGGAGGTTTAGGACAATTTATTTTCACCCCAAGGCCACTGAAACCCTGCCTAGCATTATCTCTGCTAGACTGTGCGGCTAAACTGGAACAGTCAGAGCTGAAACACAGTCTGTCATGCTGATTTTAATCCAACAGAGATGCAAGATTCACAAAGGCAAGTCTGGTTTCTCCCTACCCTCCACACCCAGCTCCATGTATCCATCACTTCCCTCAGCTCTCCCCAGTGACTTTTCAGCACCACAGTTACAGATTTTCTCACAGACCTGGTGGAAAATGAGGTGTGGTTGGGTCTGTGATCTCTTGGTCATTGGGCTGATGGATGAGCTCAGACAAGATGCTTCAATGCCATTTCCCTTCTGCCTGTACCCCTATACAATGGGGAACTGATAAAGGTGAGGTCCTCTATCCTGGTGAAAGATCTTAAGTAGTAGTCTCAGTAACTAGGATGTAGTAGTCTCAGTAACTAGGATGAGCCTATTTATTGACAGGAAAATCAGATTTAAGGTTATTCAAGTGACCTTTCCTCTTAGACCTCAGATTTTCTTGTGATTATATCAACTGCTATATGGTGCCTGTTTTTACTTGGTGTAGTAGGTATTCAGAATAAAGTTTGAAAGTACACAATATCAGAGAGCTACAAAAGAAATCAGGAGCTGCAAGTATTCTTACGGTGGGTGTGAAATTTTATATCTGCTACAAGTTTGGGGATGAAGATACTGCTCACATTTTGCACCTAAGTAGCCGGTAAATTTTAGCTGGGATGTAGGGGCAGCTGGTCAGCCTGACTGCAGCTTTTCTGGTGTGCCCACTGTTTGTCATCTGATAGGGACAGAGCTGACTTTCCAGCAGTCCTGCCCTCATCCTTCACCCTCCTGCTGCTCCATGGAGCTGGCTGCTGCGCACCGCCTACATTCGTAGCTTCTGGGCAACAGCCCATGACACCATACAGGGTAATTTCCCTCAGTTCCCACTGGTGGAGCAGTAGAGATCAGCTGGAGCATGCCTGTGGACTTGGCATTTAATGGGCTTTTTGGTGAGTAGTGATACAAGCCTTATGTATCTGGTACTGGTACATGGAGTACGAACCGTAATGAAATGGATCCGTTCCACGAGAAATACAATTTTATGCTTCCTAATTGAGCAATTAATTTAGTTTTGCCTACTATTTCACAAATGTCAGGGGATAAAGCTGAGAACAAGTGGTTGCTGTATTTGCATCAAGAACTGAGGGCTAAAGAGTTGTGCAAAATTGGTAGTATACAGAATTGTATACTACCAATATATATTAATGTTTAGATAGATTTGACTAGAGAGTTAATTTTACTTTTTTACTTACTGATTTGATTTGATTTGAATGCCCTCCCAACAGAATAAGAATACAGATTTAAAGTCTTGTCTTCTTTGATCTCTGTGAGTGTCCTTGAAAGTCCTTCTCTATTCTGACTATGACTGTACTCTTTTCCTCTGGGAAACACATATTTTCCTGTAACTCTAAACTAGTAGGAAACAAGTGTCAAGAAAACTTGGACGTTTAAATCAGAATTAATTTGCCCGTCTAAGACAACAGCTATTTCATATTGATGTGGGCCAGCCTATAGAAATTTTGAAAAACTAATAACCAGAAAGATCTGTCTAAAATATTCTCAGTGTGTTTCATCCAAATTATATCAATTTTATCCACTTAAAACAGTCTTGAATAAACTTTATTTCAGTCATAGAAAAGAAACCAATGTTTTTGCTTAATAAAGTAAGAGCAAACATGTTTAATATGAACAGGTACTCATTTGCTATACATTATTTTAATATTACTTGCATATATTTGTGTAGAAAATTAAAAATCTAATCCAGAAAAGCCCAGAGAAGATGAGACAACATTTTGCTTGGTGTTACATCAGTTCCACACTACTGAGGAATCCATTTTATTTAGGGAGAATCCCCATGAAAGCAATGAAGGCAGTCAACGAGATGCTTTACACAAGTGGGAGGACTCTGATCATGCGTGTCTAAAATGTGCCATAGAAAAGATATAATTGCCCATTTTATGGCATGTTGGACTTCACACAGAGTCTGCTTCTAGCAAAGAACATTTCCAAGGAATCACATCCAATAAATGAATCCTCCAGGCTCTTGTTCTCAATGTTGTGTGCACTTCTTTGGTGTGAAAACTTCTGTGGAGGCTTCATGAGCTAAAAGTTTTCTGAGGTGGTGTGCTGAGACTCCAGGAAACAAAACTGATAATGTTGTACCTCCTGGGCATCTGCACTCCCTCTTGTCTGTATTCAAAAATCAATATGTGATGATGTGGTTTTAGAAGGCCCACTGTAAGCAAGTGGCTACTAAAATGGCATTAATAGTGCCTTAGGCAAATTGGTGTTTGTTAAGCATATGGATAGCATTATTAGCATGACATATGGTGGCATCTGAGTAAGAGTCACCAGTATATCTCAGGCAGAAGGTGCCTACTTCATGGGTCAGTTCTCTGGTGAAATATATAGAGAGAGTTAAATTGAAAATAAATAATTGCTGAACCCAGTGCAATTTGGAGAAACTACTTGGTCCCTACGCCTTCCATGTAACCCTGAGATTGACGGAAAAGCTGCAGTTAGCTGAGGGGGCCTACTGAACAAAAGGTGATGAGGGTGCCTTCATCACACAAATAAAAACGTGCGACAGCACCACACCTGCGCTGTGATGAAGTGCCCAATATGTGTGTGTCAGTGGCTCCACAGGCTGTGTTCTGTGTGTTTTGAAACTAAATCTTTCTTCCTCCTATTGACTTCTTGCCCTCTGGTACATTGAGTTGGCTGCCTGAGACGCTTTCACTAAGTACAAAGTCAATTGACTGTAAGTAGTGATGAAGAAAATGTTGTGTGATTAATATTACAGTTCAAGATCCTCTGATCAGTCACAGAAAGAGCAGTCAAATAAACTCGACTTCATTTCAGAGAATTACAAACTGTTAATGGTGGAGAGTCTGCCTGGAGCCCAAAGGGGAAAAACAAGCCACTTGAGGCAAATCTCTCTTCTTTTACATAGAACAAACTGGTTGAGCAGTGTTAAAAGCTGCTTATTGATTTGTGCCCAGTCTGAAAGCCATGCAGTGATGTAAATGAAAATGTGTCAAGAGTCAACATTGATTCTTTTTCTTTCTCTTCTTCTCTTTTTTTAAAGCAAGGCCACCTCACTTGGGAAATGCTGTTAGCTATACCACTAGGTTTGTCAGTAAGTGAAGTAAATTCTTTTCCACAAGACTACATATGTCCAGAAATCAAATTTACTTCTTTTACTGAGGTAATATGGACAGCATGCTGAGAGCAGCTATGTTCACAAAACTCATTTTTTTGAGAAAATTGTTAGGTGAAGAAAAAGAAATGACAGAGAAGAAATCAGATCTTAGAGAAGATAAATTTCCTGGGCTGAGCTTGCAGCCTAATACTTGCATAGTAGACCAATTTTTTCATTTTTAAATCTTTCCTTGCAATAGATTTGTGTAGCAATATAAATTATGTTCAGCGAGCACCAAGGACAAGGAAAGGGTAGGAAGGGAATCCTGCTGTCCCTAGAGGGGTGTGCACTCAGCTGGAGGAAACCCGGCAAGAGTTCCCTTCAGAATGAGGTGTTTGCAGATGGAAGACCTACAAGAGTCTCTCTTTCACATGAAGACTAGCAGAAGAGAAATGGGTGATCCCTGAAGGGTAATCCAAATACATTATTTGTTGACTTCACACCATGCTTAGTGAGGAATATACAAAGCAGTTTAAGAAAATACAGCCAGCAGTTGCCCGTTTTCTTCCCTGAAGAATCAGATGCAAACTGTAATAACTGCAGTGCTCAAAATCAATGCTATAGCTTTTTCTATTAGATTATAAACTGCAACCAGGCTCTTTTAAGTAAAATTTCTACCTTGTTAACTCTTAGCAAGTAATATTCTTCCAGGCTTTGACAAAAGCTCCTTGTCTGTAGTCAAGATAATCTTTTTCAATCTGTGCCACAGAATCTGGCAACTAATTTCTTACCCCTCAATTAGAGGTGACAAGAGGATGTGGCAGACAGCCCATTGCAGCTCTGATCTTCTAAGAATGAGCAGCTATCCACAAGGGAGGGTCATATTTAGTGTGGAGTAAGGCTTGTGAGATGTTTTTTACTTTTTCTGCACTTTAAAGGGTTTGGATACTTCCAAAGCTTGTAGCTTTTCTTCCTGGGCAGAAAAAATGTGCTTCATTTATGGCAGTGGCTCTCTTCTCTTCATTCACCCATCTCTGCTTGCCTCTTTCCCTAAAAGAGAAACATTTCTCCTGTCTCTTTACCTACCCACAAGAAATCATCACCTCAACTATAGTCTTTCTGAGGTGACAAAAGAACTAAAATAAATAAACAGAGAAATTAACTTGGAGAAGAAACCAGAGTAAGTATCACAGAGGCAAAATGGCAGTCTTCCAGCTACTGGCAGAAAAAGGTGCCCCAAACTAACTGGTGGCAAATCAAAAGTGCAACTCCAAACACATTAAGTGTGTGGAAATGCTCCTATCAATTTCATGTTGCTAAGGTTCAACTGATTAAAATAGAAGTTCATTTTTAAGCTCCAGCAAATTGAATTTGGGCTTCTATTAAAGGCTGCAACTGTTATAAATGTTATAAATGGATGCCTAGGCTGATGAACTGAAAGTTGTTCAGTGAGAGACGTGCACATGGCTCACACTTTACTTTCATCAACTCAGATAGGTTTTTGATCCTTTTATTTGCTTTTTTCTTTTCCTTTTTTTTTAAACATTTTGTTGCCAAGCAGAATGATAACTATAATGTAATAATTTTTTTGTTTGTGTTTTGAAGAAGCACAAGGGTAATAACATCTTCTGTATAAACTAAATGTAATTTGTCACAAATCTGGAAAGTAAGGCAATACTGATGTTGTTCATCCATTCTGCCTGCTTTGTCAGGCAGCTTGCTTTCAATTTTGTGTTATAACCATTCAGATTTATTATTATTAAAATTCAGGCAGAGGGAGACAGAAGAAGATAAAAAACTATTCCACTGCTCGGCTATGTTCTGTACATAATGTTCAGAGATAGTCACTCAGTGGAATTCCATAACAGAAGAAACTAACAAGAAATATGAAAGGCAAAAGACTCACAAAATGGATGTATTTTATCAATCTGTTTTAAAAATGTATGAATGGGAGCGATGTGGCGTTAACTACTTTCCAAACATTTTACTTGTCTCACAATAATGTTCTCTGTGAAAATGATTTTATTTTTTCGGCACCACAATTTCCAGTTCTGTCTCACACTTTCATATTCTGGGAACAACAACTGAATACAAGTGTCTTCAACCAACTTTGGAAACATCTAGTTCGTCTGTACATCTCAAACAGGAGAGAGGCTGTAAGTTTGACCTTCTAAGGTGTTCTGGTGTTTGGAAGATAGGTACTGACATGCAGAGGATTTAGCTATCATCTCCTGGACTCCCAACTCCCTGGTGTGGTGCTCCACCTTGGGATTGTACAGGAACTACCAGAACTAATAAGGAATTAAATGAATGGGAAAGAAGCATCTGCCTCTGGCCAGAAAAACATCTTCTTTCTTTTGACATCCTTGACTGTAAACCCTGCTTTACAGATTGGTGTCAAGCCTTCTTTCTGTATTTTATGAATCAGACACGTTATTTCTCATTTTTCCTTGATGTTTCTTTCATTCATCCATTCAATCATTCACCCAGTGTGAATGGAGGCTTGTGATTAATTATTTGTTCTGGAGCAAGGACTTGAGTCTTGATAGCCTAGCTGAGTGACCTACTTGTTGGCAGTAATTAACCACGGCCTTAGACATGTTCTGAAGGCACTTCTCTGAACCAGCATGACTAGGAAAATGGGTAGAGAGTTGTCTTGTTTGAGAATTCAGCTTCAGGAACTGGGGATATTTAGTTTGTGCTAGGACTCACCTGAGGCAGCACAGCTTTTCTTTAAGCCTACCCAAAGACTTGTCTTTGCACTGTCACAGTTCTGGCATCTCCTCCAACCCATGGAAGAGAAGTCAGTCTAACACCAGTACAGCATAAAAGCAACAGTTGTAGCTGAGTTCTGCCTGAGCTTTCTGAGATGCTGTTTGGCTTTTTGGGGTATTTGTCAAGACAATGACCTGACCACATGATGACCTAACATTCACTCAGTATCAGAAGCTGCCCCAATGCAGACACCAGCTGCAACAAACATGGGAAGATCTCCTTTCCTGGGAGTCCTGCTGGTCCACCTAACCAGTCACCTGGAAGGTGAGAGCTCGCACGCTTCACCAGGCAGGGCAGAGGGAAGAACTCAGAGCAGGCACTGGTTTAAATGGCAAGTAGTTTTTGAAGCAGAGAGCAGAAAACAGTCCTCTTTTCCAGCTGAGTGCCCTAATTGCTGCCCTATGGCCATGCTCTGTCCTGCTCTCTGGTCCAAGGAATCCTTAATTATTTAATGTAAAACAAAAGAGCCTTCTCAGGAGCTGCACAAAGTGCTCTGTCCTGCTCTGTGTCTCTGGGCACTGGCATATGCATGTGCATACATAAAGACACCAGCACACAGATGAAGAGGTTGCAATTCTCTTGGGAGGTGAGATATGTGAGTTTGAATGCTCTTAGGCTGGAGGGCAAGGGAGGATTAATTTTGTTTTGTTCATAGTCTTATACTAGAGGAGGATTTCAGTGGGGGTCTTGAAGGAGGGTTAGTAGAGTGACCTTGGGAATGCTCTATGTCTGGTAGTATTTTGTTAAATGCTAAATTGTTTAACAGGATAGAGGATGATAAGTAGGGGAAAAGAGGCAAATCAATTTATCTCAAATCTGTATTGGTTAAATTAATAATTTAAATGATCCCATCTAGGGGCTTTATAAGATGCACACTTTTATGTGTAAGCCACTTGTCTTTTTTACAGATTAAATGCTTTGAAGTCAGTATAATGATACGTTCCATTTCTCAGCATAGGACACAGAGGATAGACATGATAATAGTTTATCAGTTTTTATTTTTGGATTAATCTTTTTGAAATGTCTTCAATACGCAAAAAAAGATGAAATAATCATATGGTTGAAATAGTAGCTGTTCATTTTCTCTGAGAAATCTCTCTGACAAACAATATAAACAAACCTGTTGTTTAATGTTTTCTTTATTTCTTCAGGTGATGCATTCAGGGGTAAATTCAGAGTGTAAAAGAAGAGTTTTTGCATGAGTTTGAGAAAATAGCATAGTATGGGACTCACATAAAAAGAAAGAGGGGAAAAAATTACTCATTTTGCTCTCTCTAACCCAACACTTTAACCTTCTTTAGCACTTTCAAGGAGATGCTTCTGACCTCTTGAATTCAACACAAACTCCTTAGTCATGTATCTGGGAAAAGGAAGAGTCTGAGACCCATTGCTTCAGGAGTGTGACAGTGTGAGGAGACAGAGGGAAAGTCTTGTGTTTTGTTTAGAAGAAAAGGAGACAGATATATGCAAGCATATATTGTGTGAATAGGAATATAGATCACACATTCAAAAGTCTTTAGAAATCCAGCCCTTCTTCCTTTTTCCTTTACCATCCTCATGAAATTATTCTGGCTTTAATCCCGTCCCTCTCCCTCTCTTTTTTGTTCAGTGGCACAGAATTATGTGACCCTGAAAGGTATCAATTGACATTTCCTTTTCTGCCCAACTCAGATCAGGAGAAGGAACTGTTTGAAAAGTAAAGGTTATTAAATTTTTTAATAACCTTTTAAGGTATGCTCAGTATTTTTTGTGAGTGTTCGTGACAAAAGAATTTAACCTGCCTGATTACTTAGAAAAAAAGCAAGTAAATGTAGGCTGGAAACAAGTTAAAATGTGATTTCTAATTTATTGTAGTGCTTAAGAGCATATTTTAACTCAATTTGCCACACTCTCCATGATTACTGTAGACTTGTCAGTGAGAAAAACTCTTTGCAGTGAACTACTTGGATCCTTGCCCTTAAATAAAACAGGATTTTTATGTCTTCTAATCAAGGATATTGTTTACAGGGCAGATAACTGTTAAGTCTTCTTTCCATTATTGACTACAAGATTTGTTTCCTTTTTGCAACTGCATTTAGATGTGCTAAAACCTCTCTTGGCTGTTTCTCATCTTCTCAGTGCCTTGTTCCAGTATGTGATTGCAGCTCAGTTATAGCAGAAGAGCTGAGTATGGAGCTCAAGCTACTGGTCACCCATGCCAAAGAGCTGTGGCAGTTGTTTTTGCTGTTTGTTTTCTGCTCTGTAGCAGAGCACCAAAACATGCTTAGGGAATAGTGTGTTATTGGATACTGATATAAAGACTTCATCAGCCTAATGGAACAATTAACTCAACCATTCCGCTGCTCTTGATCTGCAGAATTTTGCTTTAAGATTAGAGTGATAAGGTGAAGATTAACACCTCTGGGTCAGTGGGGCTGATGAGACATGATTTATTAATCCTCAAAGAAAACCTTAATTGGACACTGGAGCACTCTCTTCTTCATTGTTAAACTCTGCCAATTCCCTGGATAGTCAGAAGAGATGGTGAGGATGATAGACTTACTGTAATTAGATGCACCAAAACTAAAGTAATGATTTTTTCCCCTGGGAACACCATGTGTTATTTTATTCAAATAAATCAGGGCTGATATTTATGAACACCTGAGAAACATCCCCTACACATGGTCATTGACTACTCAAACATAACTTATAGAAGGGAGCTGCAGAACAGGATTCATAAGAATCCTTTGATTTAGGGGAACTGTCTTAAATCCTGGCCTTCAGAGCACAGAGAATTTACTGTGCAAGCAGGTTAATGATCAGGTTGATTTATCCTTTTTTTTTTACCAACCATTACTCATTCTTTCATCATGTTCTTTCTATTAAGAGGTACTGATTTATGGGAGGAAGCACTCCTCTAAGGAGTTTGGTAGGTTTTGAAACTAAGTCTCCGAAATTCTTTTTTTTTATAAAAGAAATGTCTTTTTTTGCAGGCTGTATAATAAATAGGTTCATTACAATGCAGCACGCAGCTAAAGACAGGAGAAAAGTCCACAGGCATACAATTCTAGCTGCTGAACCTCAGGCTCAGGAAACGGAGCTTTGTGACTTGAGGATTCATTAAGACGCCTGGCGTAGTGCAACCCTGATGAAATAAGTTAGCAGTCTCATTAGGGGGTTGGAGCAATCATTTGGAAAAAAGCCTCCTTTGCTGCATTTGTTTACTCTGTCACAGGAAGCATGTCCTCAGTCAACTGGGATAATCATTGTCAGCATTTTACATAGTTACAAAGCAAGCTAATAAGCCAGATTGTTGAATTATGTCAATCATGTCTAAACATCAACAAACAAATTGCTCTATGCAGATGGGAAATTTGTGAGAAAGCTTAAATATTCAGTTCAATGGGAACAGTGCACACTGTGAAGTCATGGTTTAAGACTAATATCTGGAAGAAAGTAACTTTCTAGAATGTGGCTCTGAAGCAAGATTTCTGTCTCTATGAAACTATTTGGTGAGGCTTTCCAAATTTAGGGCACTGACTGAGGAGACATTTGTATCATTAAGCATTTATGATCCTGCTTTTCCTACCCTGACCTGTAGACACCACATTATCACACTGGTATATTAGTTGTCTCCCCCTTGCCTCTGCTGAAGTCCTCAGGTTTTATTGCAGCTTCACACCCAGACTGACTCCCAAAGGCTCTAGACAAAGAAGAGATGAGAGCTGAGGAGTCAGAAATTTTTCTGCTATAAAAAGAAGAAAATTTTATGTATTCTTATTCATCCCTGTTGGGGTTTGGAGTCAACTTTTAGCCCAGCAGTCCTGATGTCAGCTTTCTGAGTGACAAGTGCTTTTGGTGCTTGTCATCTTTGCACCAAACACCACCCTAGGGGGGAAGGGCCCTGTTTGTGGCTGGTGGTTGCTGAGTGCTTGTGTGATTTCACCCCTGTCCAGGGTGATACCTAAGGGACAAAAGAATGAAGAGTTTAAAAATGCTATAAAGCTTTCAGAGTGCTTAAATAGACTGAAGTGAAGATTGCACCAAAAAGGTAAGATAAAAAGATGTTAATCTGCAGAAAGAGCAAAAGATCTATTAAATTAATCAATAGGTCTTTTACAGTGGCAAATATGATTTAGTTAAAGAAAACAGAGAGAGTGCAAGAAGAATGTAATGAGTTTTCCACTTCTCCTAAAAGCAAAGGTTGAGAAGAGCACTTATTGACTGACAAGTATGCTCTTCAGAGAGGAAAATAACATTCTGGAGGATGAGTCTTGGAGCTGCATTGAAGTAAGAGAATGTCTGCACTGTAGCGTCCCTCAGGAGCATGGCCTTCAACTCACAGTGTTCACCTGGTTAGGAACACTGGAACACAACACACCAAAGCCAGATTCTGTCCTTCCTCCTATTTAGAAGGAAATAGCAAGAAGGAGATACATATTGATTCTCCAGCAACTCAAACTGTGCTTTGGCAACATGAAGAATAATGATAAGAAAATAAAATGTACATTGTGGACAGAGACATCTGTCCAGGGTCCCAGGTAATGTGACCTCTCCATTATTGTACATACCAGTGTAAGAAACTCTTTCCATTAGCTAAGTCCCAAAGGGTTTGATATTGGTTCTGCCCAAGACATAAATTTGATTTTCAGTCTCAATGAAATGTAGACTTGTTTGTTTGGGGCTTCTTTACCAATATAATGTGTCTTTAAACAAAATCTTTGTGTTCTGATACTGAACCCCATAATTTTTATGGTTATTCCATATTGATGAATGATTGGCTCAATATTGACCTGCTTTTCCAAAGGCTCACTCAGTGACATGTTTACCTGCATTGCTGTTGTGTGTCATAGGTATTGACTTCCTCTGATCCATGGTCCTTATCATTTGGGATTCGTTCCTTCATCCTTCATAATACAAAGTGCTTAGTCCACATTATATTCTTTCTTTACTAACCTTTCTGAAATACAATCAACATCTACCCAGAGTCCAAGAATTTGGGGACTTATATTTTTCTAATAGCTTTCCCCTGTAGCATCAAAGATTTAACTCCAATAATATTAGTTATTCCCAAGACTGTCAATGTCACAGTCTGGATCAAGGTGCTCCATAGAATGCCCCTCCTCCTAATTCTGAATGTTCATGGCAAATTGCATTGAACTACTATTCAACAACAATTCCCTGAAAGCTGGGCAAGAGCAAAGCCAGAAGCACTAAATTAAACTATTAATATAACACACAGAAGGGACGGGGGTGAGCCAACTCAACTGTATCATGCCCATTTGGCTGGAGTGCTGATGTTATTGGTTTAAAACTTGACCAACCCTCTCAGCTCTTTAGCACCCATAAATGTTATGTTGGAGCCTGATTCTCAAAGAGAGGGTACCAGGGAAAACTTAATCTGCCATCATGAAGAGAGGTGATGAAATTTTCTTTTCTCGGTGTGAAGCAGCCTTGGCTGAGCAGGAATTTAGGAGGCCCGTGGGGTCTGTATGTGCTAGCAGGCACAGAGGTTCATTTTAACTTCAGCTGGCCTTTTGGGAGAGAATAAATACCTAGAGCATGTTTCTTTCTACATAGCTTCATAATAAACTTCCAGAGAAACATGAGCTTGACAAATCTCACTGTAAAATTTTAATTAAAATAGATCTTCCATTTAAAAAGTCAATTTCACTTTAAAAAAAAAGAAACTTTCTGAGTTCTGCTTGAATCTCAGCCCCCCTAATAGACAAGCATCAGTGAGCTGTTGAATCTTGTGAAGAAAACACACAGAACCCAACTGATTGATTTTAAAATGCAATCAATTAGAAATCACAGCTGACTTTTTTGATTGGAGCCTAATTTGATCTGGAATGGGTTTGTGTCCTTGCCTACTATTAATTAGCAGTAATAATAGTATTGTTCTTCTGTGGGAATTTGAAACAGATCTGCCTTCCTATAAGGCAGATGGTTGGTACAGCTCAAAGCACTCTGAATCACAACAGAGGTCTCAGCTCCATTACTCTTGTTAGCTGGCAAGGGAAGGCTTTGGTGGAAGAAAATGGTTATCCTGAACAAAGGAAGAAGTTGCCAGTGGAACAAGTTTGTCTTTTCAAAGTTGCAGCCTGAGAGATATCTATAAGCAGGAGAGGTTGCAGCATTCTCACAGAATTTCAGCTCTCAAAGGTTTGGACACTGGGGCACTGCAGGGGAAATGTGTAGGAATGCAGCAACATAGTGGCTAGAGCCTGCTGTAGAATTCCAGGTGTTAAACTGGTGTGAAATATCTGATCCACATTTCTGTCTAAAGCATTAAGCCAGACCTTTCTTGGCCAAAGGCAAACTCAATTGCATTATCTTCTGTTTGTTCAAGGGATAAGCTCAGCAGCTGTTCTTGTTGTGTAACATTTATATCTTTACAGAGGCTGCAATAACAGATATAACATTTGCAGAGGCTCTGTGTGCCAGGGCTGGCCCCTTCAGTGACCTTGGAAGGAGCAGGATGCTCAGCAGGATGCAGAGCCATCTCTCACTGGCTTGGAGACAACGGAGCAATGGCTTACTTTTTCTTTCTTTTACATTTACACTTCAGACTAAATGCTAGTCATTTTTTAGTATTTCAATAATATTCAGCTTACAGATTTAGTTTCAAAGCAAGTGTTTGATATTTTCATAGATGGACAAAAACTGTTAGCATTCCTAGAGATAAAAGAATTTTTTTTTCCTTTTTTTTTTTTACCTGGTGCATCAAAAGGTACAAATACATTCATACATCTGGTTTTCTCCAATAGACCTTGCTAGAGCTGTGAGTGTTTAGGATAAGGAGTGTGAATGTACATGGAGTGCTGGTATCTTTTTAGTCAGCTCTGCTCTCCATGCAGCAGTGTGAATAAAGCCTGAAGTTGGGCACTGTGTAAACTGATATGGAATGGCACCTTTTGGGGTAAGTTAGGCAGAATGAGGCTTAGTGCCAGTTTTATGTAGTAGTAGCGTAAGAGTCCATGTAGAAATCCATGACGTGTGGATATAAATAGCAAAGGGAGCCCCTGGGGATCTCAAGGAGGGCAGGTGCAGGGAAACACCCTATCCCTGGGTCTTATCAGCTGTATGGCTTGTCCCTGGTGGCCCAGGAGAGTGGGTGGATTGAGCAGGAGTCTCACATCTTCTCCACAGGACAGGCTTCCTATCAGCAGGAAACTGGGGAGAAGCAGAGAGCAGCAGGGAGCAGTCACCCCATAGCAGGGAATCAGCAGGACACCTGTACTTGCCTGAATGCCGTGCTCCAGGAATCTCCAGTAAGACTGGGAATGGTTCCTCTGACATGGGATAAATTTGTTTGATTTACCTAAAGTTTGATTAAATCTAAAGTTTGATAAATCTGCTGTTGCTGATACTATTTTTATGTTGCTGCTACTATTTCTGCAGGTTTAGCTGGTGGGGGTACTGAAACAGCACCTGTCAGAGACAAAAAAAAGAAGAAAAAAAACTTCTACAAATGCAAAGTGGAAGGAAAAAATGGAATACAAAGTTCTCTATATGTATTAAACTTCAACTCCACAGTACTTTTTTTTACTTACTACACACATGTGCTTTATAAAATAGAATTTGGTGACTTCCTTCCTTCACCTAATACAACATAAAGATATCTGCAAATACAGTCTGTTAGGCAACTATTAAATAGACAGCATTAGGACCATTAACTTGGAGGTAAGAGGTGCTTTATCTCATTATACACTCTCCAGAAGTCTGGTTCTGTTGATAATAACAACATGGACACTGACATCATCACACCTGCCTGGATTCTTAGTTGTGATCTGTACCACAGAACTACTAAATACATTAAACTTAATCAAACACAGAAGAGTAAAAGTGTCTGCCATTCTCAAGGATGAGAATTGCTCAAGAAAGTAATACAGGATGTTAGTATATTAATGCACACAAACCCCACAAATATAGTTAGAAACAAGTAAAGTGGTTATTTAGCAGCAGGAATGCTCATAGAGTCATGAGAGAAGCATCTTCAAAGACTGAAGGATTGAAGTGAACCTGTAGAGAGGACAGAAATTTGAAAGACATCAGTGAATTAATCCGCAGCTGACATTAGCAAAATAGAGTTAGGTAATGCTGTAACATTGTTTCCTTTTTCTAGGCTGTGATTTTGTATTTGCAGAAAATGGGGCCTGTTGCAGAGATGCCAGAGGCAGATTGTTTGCCTGAGTGGCTGTCAGCGCAGGGGAAGGAGTTGTGGCGCTGCCATCCATCCTCCATCCTGACAGGAGCCCAGGTGGGGATGTGCCACTGCCCTGAAGCACAGGCAGCTCCATCAAGTGTCTCCCAGCCAGCTGTTCAGTGTGGTTACCTCCTACAGACTGGGACTATTGACCAGATATCACCAGGTCCTCTTTGCACAGGTGGACAGAAATGACCACCAGCCCACTCCCACTAGAACATCTCCCTTTTTTGCAAGAGGGCTTCAGTCAAGGAGCCCTGGGAAGGCGCAGGAAAGGGATGAACTGCAGTGGTGCTTTCCAGAAGAAGTAAAATTATTTTGGACTGGTGTAATTGTGTCTGCTCTTGTATCAAACAGTGAGGACAAAGTTTTCCACCAGGCTAAGCTATGATCTGGCTCCAGTGCATTATCACATTCTTTTACCTGTAAAGCTACATATATAAATTGTTAAATGGAAATTTTCCTGGTAGCCTGCTACCCGGTAATTATATCAGCACAGCAGGGTGAGAGATGGCAGGAAAGAATGTAAGTGTGTTATGGGAATAACAAAGGAGGAGTTCAATCACAACAAACATTTGCTTAAGAACATATTGTACATTTGGGTGTGAAAAAAGACTACTTTCTGTTTTATATGTGGTAAGGGGTAGTAATTGAGAAGGTGTTCTATTCAGATGTTATTGCAACTGGGAAGTTATGAGACAGCCTCAAAATTAACTCGAAGGTAACAGACATAATATATAAAAAGAGACCCTTCTCTGAATTTAGCTAGCAAAGCACATAATTCACTCAGCTCTAATGGTGTTAAAGAATTTGTTTCCTATTCCTTCTTCCAGGAGAGAGAGAAAGAGAGACAGAGACAGAGACAGAGAAGAAAATAGAAATATTTCTTAAATTAGCTTTATTTACATCCTCTTGTGAAATGGCAGGATGAAAACAGTAATGAGGATTCAAGGTCTAAAAGAATTCTACCCACATCTCAGTCCTTCTCACAGCATTTTGAAGAATGAGAGCTGAATAGAGGAAGAATGAACTGATTTCTTTTAAGTTTATTCACTGCAAATGCAAAATGAATATCATTCTGCAGATATGGTGCCAGAGGACAACACAAGCTAACAAAATAATGGTAGTCCAAATAAATAATTTATGCACCATATCAAAAACTGAATGAGATAAAGACAGAGAGAACACATTTGAAAATTTGGAAATTGCTCACAGCTTTTCCTCCAGTGTCTCCCAGGAGGATGAGCATGGAGGACTAATACACTGTGACTGTGTATAATTCATAAACATTCCCTCATTTTTTGATTTTCAGTAGTTACAGTTTATAGCTAACAAAGGAACAGAGTGGAAAAATCCTGGTGAGAGTTGAGAGGAGAACATAAACCAGCTGATTCCTCCACTTAGTCTATTCATAAAGGGCATCTGTTCTCATCCCAAACTGCACATATATTTGCCATTAAACTTAGTACATTGAGAACAGAAAAAAAAAGCCTTCTACTCACATCCTTATGTCTACTTTATATTTATATTTTTATGACAGCTATTGCAATGTGAGATTATAACACAAAAATCCATTTCCAGGTGATTTGTTTTAAAATTATTCTGTTGTGGCTGTTGGTTAATGTTCAGACTGGATTTCTTAGGGATTCATTCAATGGCAGCAGAGCAAACTCAGGGCAAACTAGTGAATGCTATCAGAAGGCAGTGGGATGTTTCTGGATGAATTACATAGAATGAAACCTCCCCCACCCACAGCCACATTGGAAAGATGTTTCTAAGTTAAAGAAATCTAAAAGTTACAATCAGATAAGATTTGCCTTGAAATGATTTTGATGGTCGCAGCAATGTGAAGTCACATTCTGAAGAGATATGGCAGGCAAAAGGTTGTTTTCAACTCTGCATGTCAGCAATCTGTAACAGATTTTATGGCACAGAACAATTCAGTTACACAACCAATATTGCTTTCTATAAGATTCCTTGGAGTTTTAATTTTTTAACCAAAACCAGAAGATAGTGTCCTGTGGCTTCCTGAGGGAAACCCTCTGCCTCCTACTCCGAGTAAACAAGCAGAGCCCAGCACATTTCTCAGCTGCATGACAAGTTTCAAGCTGCTGGGAGGCTGAGAGGGCCCCCAGCCTCTGCTGCCATATGTCAGAGCAAGCAGTGTCTGCCCTGAGCCGTCACAGCAGACACGGTGGAGCACCAGAGCAGGAATTTCCACACGGCTTCCCACCATCTCCAATCACGTAAAGAAACCACACGGTCCTCTCAGGGCACCTCTGCAGATCTGTTGTTCTGGGGGGGGGTAAATGAGAAAGAAGGTCAGTGCTACCCGCAAGCTGCAGAAGTGACTGAGGGGCAGCTGCCCTCTGATGATCCCCTGTGCTCTGAGCCCAACAAAAGGGATCCATTCTCCCAGTTCCTCCCTGTGGTATTTACTGGGGTCCCCCATGGCAGGAAAGATGAATCTGACTCCATGTTCTTAGAAGGCTAATTTATTATTGTATGATATTTTATTATATAAAAGAATGCTGCATTAAAACTATACTAAAGAACAGAGAAAGGATACTTACAGAAGGCTTAACAAGGTACTAATGAAAAACTCATGACTCTCTCCAGAGTCCCGACACAGCCTGACCGTGATTGGTCATTAAGTAAAAACAATTTGCATGTTGGATAAACAATCTCCAACTACATTCCAAAGCAGCAAAACACAGGAGAAGCAAATGAGATAATATTTTCCTTTTTCTCTGAGGCTTCTCAGCTTCCCAGGAGAGAAATCTTGGGCAAAGAGATTTTTCAGAAAGTATGACAGTGACACCTCCCTGCCTGTCCTGTCTGCCTCTGAGAGCCTGTTGAGTGTTATGTGAATGTTGTTTACTTCATTAATTTCCTCCTGCCATCAATTGATGAATGAATTATTCATAAGTAAATTTATAAATTATTCCACCAGTTCTATTGATGATTGAATAATATTGACCATATAAATTATTCACTCTTCTTTTCCCCCACCAAATGACAAATAAATTATTTGTGAGTATTGTTTTCTTCATTATTAGATCAACTCTTCCATCTGTTGGGACATTCATAAGATGTCACTCATCCTGAGAGCTGTAAAATTTGTAAGCAGGACCCTTTAGGAACTATGCTTTCATGGACAACAGAACTAGTTTAACTTTATGGTATACTTATATGGCAGTTTCTTTATACATAAGGTCTTTTCTTTATATATAAGGTCCAGTTTCTTTAAATATAAGGTCCTTTAGAGCATGAGGTAATGTTTTGTATGTTTCACAGCCAAGTAGACAGCATGCTGAGATATTCTGGGGTTAATTCTCACCCAACCAAGACATTTTTAAATTGTGCAGTACTGTACCATAATTTTACAGTTGTTACAATTTTTACTGTAATTGTACAGTTTTCATATTTGGACTTAATAGTCAGGGTTGAGGCTCCAGCCTTCCCTTGATCCTGACAGGTATCAGCTTGTAGGTTGTGTAAAGGAGCATCAGGAGCAAAGCCAAACCAGAGATACCTTGACTAATTACCATTACAAATGTGAACTGCATACGCCAGTTATTTCAAGTTCCTGGATAAACTACATGAGTTTTCCATCGAGATAGATCCATGCCTTCTGTCTCTTTCACTGATTCACCAGTAACTATTTGGCAAACAAGTGACAGCCTCTTCTAGTGGCAGCATTTCTAACATATTTTACCATGCAGACAAAATATGTCTATATCCAAAAATATGAACAGTCCATGTGGTTATGATGGGTCAGGGAAAAAAATCAAAATCAATTTTAAAAAATGCATTTCTAGGAAAGTGATACTAAGCCACAAGCACCCACAATGAAAGGACTGTGTCCTCTCTATTCCATGAAGCCTGAGGTAAATTAAGTTCATCAAGCTGCATTAACATGAAATCAGTATAAGGATCATGAATAGTATGCTGAAAAGTATTCTCTAAGAAGTTGCTCGGAAAGAGACAGAGAGAGGAGGCATCTCATGCCAGCAGAGGAGCAGACCTTCAATATCTTTCGTGTTGTGAGGGCCAGCAAAGATCAGAAGCACACACCTCTCTGCTAGCATTTGCATGAGTCTGAAACCTATCAGTAAAGTATGTGCAAAGATGTTTCAGTTGACTTTTTATGTCCTTTTTTTAGAATTTAAAACCATGAAGCAGGCATGTTTGCCAGTCTGAGTATGCGTAAGAGAGTGAATGGAGACCCAAGCTACAGCTCAGGCTGCCCAAGGGGAGGAAAATGAATGAATGGGCTGTGCCAGAACAAGAGGACTGCCTAGTGACCAGAGAGCTCATTTTTGGGGAGCTCTCCAGCACGGGGCAGCTCTGTAACACCACAGCACTGTAAAAGCTGTATCTTCTTGTTTTCCCTTTCTTTTCCACCCAAATGATCTGCAATCTGTCACTCAGGTCAAAACAGCAGTGTGAGGCTGGCCCTTAGAACACGTGCACAGCAGAAAATCCCAGCACTTTCATTTTCAGAGAAAGCTGTTAATAGGTCTGCCTCTCTCACTGAGGCACACTAACAAGTTCTTGTCTAAACTGTCATTAATGTTTTCACTTAGATTTCCACATTAAAATTGGCAGCACTTCTGAGGGAAATGTTGTGGTCAGGACTTACAGGGGAAGCACTGAGACTTTACATTCTGAAAAATAACAATCTCCAGGGTCAAGTTTTTTAATTCTGTTTGTCCCTGTTCTCCCAGCAGAAGCACCATGGGATATCCAGACACAGAAATAGACAGAAAGGTATGACAGAGAAAATGGGAAGGTGGTAAAAGTGTGCCTAGACAGAAGTGGTGTATCGAGAGAGCTGGAATGGAAGAATGCCCTTAGCAGCTCTGTTCAGAATGGATACGAATGAAGCACAGTTACATTGTTCAAGGGCAGAGAAAAGAATGCTGCAGTAGTCGGGATAAAATGTTGAAGGGAACACACAGGAAAAACTTAGGCTTATATAGGTGGGTAATGGACTGAATCTTTGGGACAATTATGACAAAGATGTTATGAAATTTAGCCCGCATATGAGATTACAGAGAGCAGTCTGAGCTGATCATGTTTCAGATTAAGGGTCGGAGCAAATGACAGAGATGCTACTGATCAGTACAAGTCTAGGTGCTCCATTTTAGACAGTGTGATGTCTATTCATCAGCAATGGGATAGTTCAGAATATGAGTTTGAATAAGAGAAAAGAGATGAATAAGTGTACTATATAAAGATATGAGCTGCACAGAGGCATAGGGGGTACTCTCATGCAATGATATTTTTTCTCACTGGGGGGTAAAAGCCAGGAGCAAATATCTACTGAGATGGATTTACTGTAAATACAGTGTATTTTTAAAATATATTTGCAGCTCAGTGAAGTTTTTTGCTGTTAGTTTTCCCATCAATGTTTTTGACTCCTAGTAATGTTCCGAATTTAATTCAATTTTGCTGCTTTTCTGAAAGTAAGTCACCAGAAAACAGAGCTGCAAAAAGCTGCAGAAAGCCACACATATTTTGTCTTATGTCTAAGAGAAATTTAATTTAAATTATCTGCCAGTTTCAGTTAATTAGGGAACATTAAACAGCCTTTCATATGTCTTATTTCAGATGTGATATTATTTAGGCAAGGGTAATTTTTCCAAGGAAAAAAAAGTAACAATAGTCTGTGGACATGATTCTTAGTGGAAAAGAATATGTCAAAATTACTAGTATGTGACAAAAGGTAATTTTATTTCACACTAAATCATATTAAACAATAACTCTCTGCCTTATCCTGTTCGATGCAGTGAAACTGTTCACTATGAGGACTGGACCCTAAATGAAGGACAAAATAAGTAAGCTCTGGATATCTACCTGCTTACCTTTTTCTCAGAAGACTCATAATCTTCTTCCATAAGTCTTTCCCAGAGCTGAAAAGCAAACTGCTTATTCCTAACATTACACTAGTATTGGCCTCTCTTCATGATTTCTCTTATAACTTTTGCAGTCATTGCTTCCCTCTTCCATGTCACTGAATTTTTTCTTCAACTTCCTTTTTCCTGTATTATTTTTATTTTTGGTTGCAGTTGTTTTAGTGCCATCTTGAAGAAACAAGGCTGGTATTGTCTTTCAAAGACTGTGAAATTATTTTTTATTGTAATCTCTACATAACCATAACTGCATTTCCACAGGTTTTCTACCTTAGTGTCATCGACTCCACCATTCCTGAGTAATAGAGCAGACAAGGAAGGTGATCATTTCAGGAAGGTGATCACTTCAGAAGAAGAGGAGGGAAATAGCTGGGGAAGTACCATTAATCCGAAGAAAAGGGCCAACCTTATCAGATTAATCTCACGCTCTGTGAAGAGCAGTATTAGGTAATATACTCAAGATGCTGGCAAGGAGACAGGCATCTGTATTTTGGACTAATGAAGTCCTATTAAGATCTATGTGCTTGGAAATGTTCCTGGAGCACTGTAGCTAAGCGTGGATCATGGCAAGCCAGCCATCGTTCAGCAGAACGCGGCCGCCCGCCTCGCCGGCTCGGATGCAATACGGCAGCTTTCCTGAGCAGATGTGCCTGAGACCTCAAGGGCATCAAAGCGCCTGAGATTCCTAGCTGCTCTGACAATCTGGCAGCAGATCTGTTTGGCACAGGGCACCACAAAGTCAATAGCAAGCTCTTGGAGTTGTTTCTCTCTTCCCAACACCATACTGCTCAATGTCTTTCAGTGAGATGCAAAAGAAAAAAAAAAAAAGGGAAGGGTCAGGTTGAGAAAGGAATGTGATAAAGAGCCGGGTATGGCCTTCTGTACTGTTGTCACTTGACAGAGCAGCTTCTTAGAGATAGCACAATTATGAGTAGATGAGTCTTCAATGTGTCTGGAGTGAAATGTCCTGTGGGCAGTGGACTAAATAGTCAGTACCACTGCACAGACTCGAGAGAACACAGATATCTGGCTATCCAAGCAAGCCCCGATGGGGGATTATGAGTTACAAATACTCTTTCAGCACTGATAGTGTGCTAACTTCTGAGAAATGAACATAAATTAACATATGTTTTCTTATCTAGTATCCATATACAGATGCTGATTTTGTGGGTGGTCCCAGAGTCTAGCAGCTTTTCTGGAGAAAGACTTTCATCACTTCTTTACACAAAGAAGTGGCTTCAAGGGGAGCTTAAAGACAGCCCTAAATCTCAAAATCTGCAATAGCTGACCAAAAAAAAAAAGGGGTATTTTTAGGTTATTGTCACAGCTGTGGCATAACAGTATAGGAAATCTTTATGTTGGAATTTATCTGCATTATTTATTGTTTTCCGACAGCTTTGCTGACATTTTCTTCTCCACTTTTTTAGTCAATATGAGTCATGAGGAGGAAAGGACAGATCTAGTACACAGGAAAACCTATATGTATCTGTGAACTTCTTCCATGTTATATTTCCTTCTTTTCTTTATTTGAAATCTGAGTCGAGCAAGTGTGCATTAATCTTACTTCATCCCATTTCAGTCTTATGCTATAGAGAAAAAATTGAAAACTGTAATTACTCATGAGAATTAAATTTCTTTTTTATATTAAAATATGAGCCATTAAGAAAAATATAAAAAAAAATCCAAGTTTCTTTTCTGCAGGGTCAACACTTTATCATTCCCTAAAATATATGGTATTTTCAGTTCTTTCAGTTCCCATTATCCATTTCATTTTACTGTGTCAAAAAATTGAATAATTTTGTCTCTTCTTAGACTATTCCATGCTATTAGGAATGGAAAAATCCTCTCTAATGAAAAATCATGTTCTGTTTTATCATGTTCATTCTAGTTCTTTAATACTGTTCCTGTGGTGCAATAGTTCTGTTGCAAGTAAGGAAGCCACTGAAGCATAGGCTACTGGGGAAAAAGCATAGCAGCACTGTATCTTTTCCTTGCTGCTAGCCCAGACCTTCCTCATCAGTGAGACAGAGAACAGGGAGTGGGGAGGACCTGGAGGAGAAGCAGGAGCAGTAACATGACTGGCTCTTCCAGGCAGACCATGACTAAGATCATGAGCTGGTGAGAATGCACACAGTTCAAGGCAAAAATTCCCTCCTTTCCCAATCACCATATGATTTCACATCACAGAAAAACTCTAGGTGCTTGATTTGTATGAATTTTAGTGACAGTGAGAAATGGAAGAAACTGTAGTTTACATTCAAGAGACATAATGTAAATGTTCCCAGTGAGAAGTTCCCTGACTTGTTTCCCGTCACTGTATTTAAATCTCCTATAAACTCAAAAGATCTTTCTGCAGTGTACGACAACAAATATTTGTTGGTCAACAGCTGACCCCTGCTGGTGTGAAAAATAAAAAAAGAAAGAAACACACCCAACAATAAATACTAATAAAAACCACATCCTATTTATTTTTCCAGCCTCCTTTGTGCATATTTGCCTTTAGTTTGTACTTCATTTTGATTAATCACATAACTCTATCAGGACTATATCTCTTCAGTCTTTTGTTTGCAAAAAGAAAGGATGTTGTTGCTGTTTCTTATACTTCCATCCATAATCAACTACATGGTATTCATTGATGTATAACATCTTCTCATGTCTGCTCCATGTATCCAAAAATTTCCCTTTGTTCATTTGAAAGCAAGTTCCTGGTGATTTCTTGTTTCATTGTCTATTTATTTGGAATAAGTGATTATAGCAGCAGATTCTCTTTTCTGTGCTTCTGCACAATTCAGATTTTTATCAGTAATGCCAACACATTAATAATATGCTTCTTCTCCTGTTTTCTCCTACTCATTTACTTTCCCCTAACTTGAACAAAAAACTAACTTTTACAACAGCTCACCAAAAATGTACATTATTTGTTCTGCATACCCACTATCTACCTTCATACATAACCCCTTAATCTTTTCAGGAACAGTCCATCTATTTTTCAGTTGGTATTATCATCAGAGTTCTACATAGCTGTACTGTCTTCTCTTGGCAATCCACTCAATAACCCTGGTCCTCTCACCAGCAAAATGGGAATGTAGGGAAAGGGGTTAAATGAGGCATTCACATCAATACACTGGTAAGGCTACTTTACATGTAGCCTTCTCATGTTTCCTTATTGAACTGTACCATGTCAGTCTAACAATTCAGATCAGATGCACATCTGAAATCACAACCCACATTTTCCTTTTAATTTACAGGATTTACAAACTACATTTTTAAATTTATGTGATGTTTCACACATTTTTATAAATCATGCATTCAGTAATTTGTGTTGCTCTTTGTGCATTATGACTCTCTCAGATAGCCAGGAATGAACTCTCTTTTATGCATATTTAATTAAATTGCCCAAGAGAGATATTTCTAATGTAAGCCCACTGGAGCTGTGCAACAGGGTCTTGTCATCTCTTTGGGTGGGAGGCTCCACATTCGGCATTCAGCTACTGGGAAAGTTCTGCCTGCAGCTTTCTCCCAACCCTCCTCCCACTGGTCAGCACCTTTTGTGACGGTTCAGCTCTTGTCCCTAAACACCCTTATTTGCCTCAAATAACTGCTAAAAAATTTTGTCACTTTGGATTACATTTTATCTTTCCTTCCAGCTTCTTGTAAAAAGTTTCAAGGTATGCATTCCATACAGAAAACTTTGTACACCTGATAATACTTTTCAGAATTTTAATTTCTTCCTTTTCATTTCTTCTTTCCATTTCATTTAAGTGTTGCTGTGTTAGTTTCCAGCAACATTTTCACCTTAGGGAGCTTCACCTTAATCACATTCTGGTTGTATTAACTCTGTGTCTTAAATAGGAATGTTTTTTCAGACCTCTCCTCTGGCGCACAGAGCTGTCTCAGTACATCCATTGCAAGGTGTAGTCTTTTCTGTAGTCAAGATATAATTTTTCTATGTTTTTTTCAAGAAAAAATTAACATCCAGGGAAAGTTTTATTGAAATCTTCTCTCTGGAATAAAACTCCTTCCATGGCCTTTAAATTACATGCTAAAAATGAAACAAAAGTGAAACAAACAAATAAATAATGCCATCTTTACATTTCTAGTGTTTGCTTAATACTTGTCATTCTGTGGAAAACTTTTCTGTACTTAGGTACGGTGCAAATATAAAACTGGAACTGGTTTGGGCTTTTTTTGGTTGGTGGATTTGCTTGATTTGTTTTGTTTGTGTTTGTTTTGTGGTTTGGTTGGTTGGTTGTTTTTTTGTATTGACTCTAATTTCAAACATTAATATTGAAGCCATGAGGCCTTGTAGAACATATTTCAGGAAACAGCTTGTCATTAATTTGATTTTGTTGTGGCCTGATGACCTCCACAGCCTCACTAAGGCTTGCAGGCAGGACTGGAGTGGGGTCCAAGAGCCAGTATAAAGGAGAAAACATGGAAAGCACTTTAGTTTAATGCATAGAGGGCTGCATACGTACATGTTTTCTGAGAGATTAAGTTCATTGTTGTAGCACTGAAGTGAAACCTTCATTTAGAGGGAGCAGCACTGAAATACTTAAAACTTGGTACCTATGAAAATTCATCACCTTCTTTATATCCTTCTCTTTCATCTTTTTAAGTTAAATAGTTAAAAAAGTAATTAACAGTAGCATATCAACACAGAGGTGCAGCATTTGTGCATTTTTCTTAATAGTTCAGTTTTGGCTGCATATTTTCTGCCTTGCTCAATGTATAGGATTCCTCATTTATGCATGATTTTTATGGATATAAAAAAGTATATTACAAAAAGGCAAAAGTTTACCATATAGTTAAGCACTAAAAAGAAATTATTTCAGACTGAATCTAACTGGTGCTACAGGTTTTCTCTGTGACCTTGAGCAAATCACTTAATCTCTCTGTACCTCTGCTCCTCATTTATTTCTTAAAGGATGGCAATACTTCTTCTGTCTCTCTATTTACATTGCAAACTTCTTTTACTCTGTGTTTTATATTAATCTTATTGCAATAAAGACCTTATCTAAGAATTCTTACTATAGAGTTGCTTTTATCTACATAAAAAGCAATATATTCTGTATGATTACTATTCCTGCATGATAGGTTATCCTGAACTGTGACCTGGCTGTAAAAGGAGTTGTTATTAAAGCACCAGAAGTGCTTTAGAGACCAAGTCAGATCAGAACTTCAGTGTTGCATGGCTCTTTTATCAAGAGGTGGTGGGTTGGAATTAGAAAGCTTTCTCTATAACAGTAAAATAAATGTGCTTCAGAATGGCTTTTCAACCACACTTGAAGAAAACCAGTTTGGAATGACCTGCATCTGTGCCTTTAAACCCAGCCAGCACTGGAGCAGGCAGGCTATGTGAGTGCTGCCTGCTGGGAAGGGTTTCCAGCTTGTATTATCTCCCTGACTGTATCCTGGATTCTAAAGAGAGATTTCTTGGCCAAAAATTTAACATCATGAGCAGAAATGGAAAGAAATGTTTACAGGCTGTGTTTAGCAGTGGCCAGTCAAACCTTGCAATCTCACTGAAAATTCTGCCTCTGTATATAATTTCATGCTTATAATAATGGATCCCAGTCTTGCTTTATGCAAATACCAAGGCTGGAAAAGAGGAAAATGTGCTGCAAAAGAAACTTTTTTGTAGTAAAACTTAAGAAACTTGACATCAAAAATTGTTCATAATAAGTCCAGCCAAAATTTGTAACAAAAAGTTTTTGTTCAAACTACTCCATAATACAGTAAATATTCCCTGATAAAGGGAATAAGATTTTGGATCAGTATTTCAGGTGATTACAATTTTTATTCAGTATTTTTGTACCATTTGGCAATGAAAGCACTCTTTTAGGTAGGTAGGTAGATGGTATGGCTTTATCCCTCCTGAATCAGTGAGAGGATTGAAATTTAATTCTCCTGCAAATCTACAAGAAAGCTCAGAACTGGTACAGAATGAAGAACCATGTCATCTTTGACTGTGCTCTGAAAGGGGGAGCTGATCTTTCTTCTCAGTTTGTGTAAGAATATATTTGGAATCCAGGTCTGAGTCTCCTAAAGAGATCTTCACAGATCACACATGTAATCCAGTCCAGAACATAAATGTAATGTTTGAGGAAGAGTCAAACTAAAGACAGTTTTACTCAGCAGTTCTTTCTACCTTGGCTGGGAACCTCCTGGTTAAATCCTCTTGGCATAAGGTCGTGTCTTTTTTTCTCCTGACTGCCTCAATAACTATAGTATTTGAGTACATCAGAAAAAGAAATTAAAATATATGCTTTGGTATTGCTAAAAACTGGAGATGTAGGCATGCTTGTTTCAAAGGTGACAGTTTGTGTCCCAGCAGGTCTTTAGGTGACAGTCAAGGCTGGTGTCATGCAGGGGAGGAGCTTTAGTGGCTCTCCACAGAACAGAGCAGACTGATGCCCAGCACAGACACAGCTGATAGAATACACTAATGCCGAAAAAACATTATTGTGCCCACTCCAGCTACCTGCTTCTCAGTTCTGTCACAGTTGACTTGCTGCCGTGGATCAGGACATCTTTTTTTGGATTTCCCTTCAGCATACACTCTAATAATCATGGAGACAGGGTAAATGTGCCTCCATAAACTGTGAACAGGACCTGAAGGCCTATCTCCTGGTTACACAGCTGTACTTGACATTTAAATCTCTGTTGAAATGCAACCCTGTCTGATTCCAAAAGGTTTAAAATCTAAATATATTTACCTAACAAGATTTCTCATTATAATATGAGCTTCGACAGTGAAGACCGACATTGTGGCTATCCAACAACCCACTGCATCCAGCAGTGGATTCATCTGAACTATCACTTCCAGAACTACATCCTACCCCAGATACATTGCCATGTGGGACTGAAAAACAGCAGCAAAAAAAGAAAGCAAAAAAAAAGTTGTTTAACTACTTATTTTGCAGTTTTGCAAAGATTTTCAAGTGCGGCTTAATCAGCTGCAGTGCCTGATTAAACACTACCCTGCACATGCTATGGTTTCTGAGGAGTGTTTTATGTGCTGTCTCTGCAGACTGAAGAAGTCCTGAAGATTGATGGAGGGCCATGCTATTCAAACAGCAGGCGTTGCTGAGACAGAAGCTCTTTGTGCTAGGCAGCCTTGCTATTGGAAGTCTCCTATATCTAGTTGCCAGAGTTGGGAGTTTGGATAGGTAAGTCATTAAGTAGCTGCTCTCTTGTGTAAAACGGGCTAAGATTGTCTGAGTTTCTGCTTCAAGGGTCTGATAGCTTTCATGCTCTGTTTTTTGGTTTCTTTTTTTTTTTTCTTAGAATCTACTTATACAGGAGGACAGAAAGACTGGCTATTTTAATGTGGTTTTCATTATGTATTCCTACCCTTTGGAGAAGAGAGTCATCCCTGTCAAAGTTTTTCTGTTTTTCCATTTGTATTCTGAACACACTGACACTTGTTTTCGGAGAAGAAATAAACTAGCATCCAGTAAAAATGTCATTACAGTAGCTCATTTTGCCTGTGTACATCTGTGTGTTGACCTCTAGTTTCAGCAAAACAGTTATGATGTATTTATACATCTCCTTTTCCAAATTTGTGGACAAGAAATTAATGTGCTACAGTGGTAGTTAAAATTAAGTATGAGCCTGCAGAGCAGCTCGTCAAATTTTGAATACTATTTCATTTGAAAGATTGCTTCAGGGTTTGAGAATTTTAACTATGTTAATTAGCTGGTATTTTCTGTAGCTGAATGTGCTAAATAAGTGGGTTTTCTCTGCAAATGATTTCCTGGAGAGTAGTAGAAAGCACAGCAGAGAAAATCAGAGTGTTTGGCACTTCTGACCAGGCTGACTTTTGACTGGTTTTTAACAGCGCAGCAGTAGTGCTACCTGCACTGACACTGCTGGTCCTGTCAGCTTTGAAATGGCCTGGAATTGCTGTGGTAGGTGCTACACAAAGTCACAACATATTAAAAAAAAACAACAACAAAAACAACAAAGAAAAGAAAAAAAGCTGTTTAGAAAGTATGAATGAAAAAACCTACACAATTTCCAGAATAAGGTAGACAGTTTGCAAGTGTTAATGCTGTATTCTTGTCCTTCTTTTAAATGATGCAACATATTAGGTGGTTTCAAAACTGTCACACAATGCTGTGTGAATATGTGGTGCTTGGAAAGTGAGAACCACTACCTACTGTCCCCTGCTAGGTAACAGTGGGCTCCATTGGCAGTCACTGGGTGCCTTCTTCCACTCCTCAAATCCACTCCAGAAGAAGGACACCATGTACTCAGCTAGGACCAAGTACATTGCAAATTAAGCCCTAGAACTTCTTTCCCCTGATGGTCAAACCATCTCTGATACTTCAGAAGTAGAAATTTCACTGAGACTAATGTGATTTTGTAAATGGAGGCAGAAATCCTTACTGGTCCCTGCAAAAGTATATTTTATGCTCAGATGCATGAAGTCTAATTAACCTTCTCCTATTATCAACGCTTGCACATCTACCGAATTTACTGAGGGCTATAAAATTATCTCACCACAGTATTTGACTCGCTGACCTCCTGCAGCAATGAATTCCTCTGGTTTCATACATAGTGTTGCCAATGGCAGTAAAATTCAGTTTTGTTCTCTTGCTTTACCCAGAGTGAAGCATACCACACTGCTAAAAAGCAGTCCTGTGTATGGACTTGTTATGAAATAGAGAGAGAAAGAAGTTCTAGAAAGGGCAAGGCACAGATGAATTAATTAGAAATATTCTTCTGCCTGATCATTGTTGAATCTTTCAGTAAAGGGATGCTAAGTGGCTTCAACAGACTTTGGAAAAACTAATTGTTCAGGAAGAAATCCAGATTCATTTATGCTTAATTTATGCTGATCTAATTTGAACAAGTGAGCTGGGGGTGGCTCATGTTTAATAGCCTCAGATTAGGCTCTCCAATGGCAGTGTCTTGAGTTTCCTCAGGCCCAAAGGGAAATTACTACTAGTTTATGTGATTCATTGAGTCATAAAATCTGATAAGATGAGCACTTCCCTCCAGGGGAGGCCACCTTCTTTCAGCTCCTGAGTGCATGGATCTGCTTCACATGTAGAAGCTCAAATAGATTCTGTGGAAATTTTTAGCATATCTGGATTAGTCTTTGAGTTACCTGACTCCCTGACTGGCAGTACCAGGGGCCTCCACATCTGATTTCCATGCTACAAAATACTCCTGCTGGAACCCGGGTTATAATCTTTTGCTGCTGTGACACCTCCCTTGGAAGAAAATTAGGAAGTATTCTGGATCAGGTGAGACAGCTCATTAAGATTGCCAAGACCTACTCCAGCTGTTTTGAAACTTTTCAGAAATACAGTTCCTGGAGGTTAATTGGCTTGTGGTAGGTTCTCTCAAGAAGAGTAATTGTGGAGTTTTACTGTAGCAGCTTGAGAAATTACCCGTTTTGGAAGAGCAAGTCAGTGATATAATAAGTGCCATATACTCTTTCTTAGCAGAGAACTGTTATTTAATGGGAAAGTCAGTCAGACAATTAAGAATATCAGCATGTTGCAATATAAGAGTAAATAGTTACATCTTAGATTAAACTATGAGGGTCTGCCCTTTACTTACCACCACCAAGATCTTTTAAGTGTTACTTTTTTATTGTTTAGAGAGAGTAGAATCGGGGGAAAGAGTAAAAAAGCCTGAAATACAAAGGCTGAGGAAGGACTTCTAACAACATTGAATCTTTTCCCTTAGGCTAGAGGATATCTTGAGTATTTATTTATTTTCAAAGGAAACCACCCTGTTTGACAAGCTGTTGTGTTACACTGAAGGCAGTGCTAGCTGTCTTTTTGAGCAAGAGATAAAATTAGTTGAGATGGGTCTGGAACTGCTGTTGTGGAATCCTCTTTGCTTGAAAACAAATAACAAATACGCAGAAGGAGAGGGAAGAGAACAGAGACAGCAATTTCAGCTTCTGTTTCTTATGTTTTTAATTGACACCTTGCTGATGCATTAAGGCTCTCACCAGCCACACCATAGTCTGACCAAATTGTAGCATTGTTGAGACATTTCTTCCTTTTTTTTTTCTCAGTATAGGCTGGTTTGCATCAGCATCTCAACGATCCACTCTTTGCCACCAAGTCAGGCTTTTTTAGTAGATGGCAGAGAGAAAAGGGATAGAAGAAGCTAGATACTTGAGAAAAGAGATAACAGGAACTCACTTTTCATCACACTTTTTAATTAGTCTGCAGGACTTAGCTGGAGCTCATGTGAGCCCAGAAATGTCATATGGATTGTTTCCCTGGCTCTGTCTGGACAGGCTATATCTCTCAGCATCTGGATAATCAAGGAAGCAGCTAACAGGTCAGCCAGGGAGATCAGACTTACTTTGTCCCAACCATCCATTGTCCTAGAATCAGTGTCAAATTAGAGACCCCAACAAGCAGTGATGGATGGAAAACCTGCAAAGAAATAAATAATTATGTCCTGAAAGCAGGGTTTGAATAATATATAGTAAATGAGTGAGGGACCACATGCTGAGAAACTAGAATAAATACTGAATACCTAAACAGCTATTAATGAGCATTGCCCATCTGGTATACTAGCTAAGGCAGGGGTCCTGTGAAAAATAATAGCATGTGGCTGTGTAATTTAAGAACTGTATCATAATATATGTGCACAGCAAGCTCACACTAAAATTGCCTAGGCAGCCTTTGTTCTTACATATCCTTAATTTTGGAGAACACGGCTCCAAAAAATTAGGAATAATATTTTTGTAGGACCTTGGAAGCTCTCTGTACAGACCAAGTTTATCTTCAGTGAAACATTGGCCTGTATAATGTCCAAAGTGCTGATTTGAGAGTGGACGTGAGAGATTATTCAAGGTTGTGTAAAGTTTTAACATTTTTCTTACTGAACCACTTCTTGGATCCAGTGGTATCAGATACAAGAACAAAGAATTAGAAAGTGGAAAAGAGGGGAAATAATTGTAGCTGGATATAAAAGAATAGTACAAAAATGCAGTTGCAAAAGAAGAAATAATAAAACACAATAGAAGTGGGAGGAGTCCAGTCCCTTCAGTGGAAGGATACAAGAGTGACTATAAGAAAAACATTGATGTAACAATGTAATAAATGCATTTTTAAAAACTCTTCTTGCCATTCTTTTTGTACCTTGCTAATCTTATCTGAATCAGAACCTTGAACTTTCTGGTTCTGACTGGCAGAGAAACACTGGGCATATTTTAAAGAGGAAGAAAAATACTGAAAGGTGATGCTTAGAAATCTGGTTTTCATCCCTTTTCCTCCTCTTAATTAAAAAAGCCATTGCTGGATCAACACAATGGAAACACTTCAGGCTAGAATGAGAAAAGTGTGGGAAAGATATTACTCAAATCAACTGGATTTTCAGACCAAAATGTCCAAACATAATTCATCTTAGAATGCCTTAAAAACTGCCAAACCCATCACAAAATAATGAGGAATGGGGAAGTTTAGGAAAAGTTCAAGACCCAAGAACAGTAACCATAGTTCCTGTGCTGGCAAAGGGCAGATGGATCAAGTTAGGAATTTCCCAGCTAAATCAGAGCGAAAAACCCAGATTAAATAATAAAAAAAAGGCAAATTATTTAACCAGTGTCCGAATAAATAAGAGTTGAAAGACATCACATTGCATTTGAATATGTTCCTAAGAGCATTATTCCCTTGTACATAAAACTTGTCTTGAGAGATACCCTCTTTTCACAAGTTCCTCTTATTTTACTTGCAGACTGCAGCCCCTCTGCCCCATTGATGGTCGTTTTGGACCCCGTGGCCAGGACGAAATCCCCTTGCGAGCCCTGCAGTTCAAGCGAGGTCTGCTCCATGAATTTCGAAAGGGCAATGCCACCAAGGAACAAATCCGACTGCACAATCTGGTTCAGCAGCTTCCCAAGGCCATTATCATTGGGGTGCGGAAAGGAGGCACCCGAGCACTACTGGAGATGCTGAACCTTCACCCTGCAGTGGTCAAAGCTTCTCAAGAGATTCACTTCTTTGACAATGATGAAAACTATGCCAAGGGAATTGAGTGGTACCGGAAAAAAATGCCTTTTTCTTACCCTCATCAAATAACAATTGAGAAAAGCCCCGCGTATTTTATCACCGAGGAAGTACCTGAAAGGATTTACAAAATGAACTCATCTATCAAATTATTGATCATTGTCAGGGAACCTACCACAAGAGCTATTTCTGATTACACTCAGGTGCTGGAAGGCAAGGAAAGAAAGAACAAAACTTACTACAAATTTGAGAAGCTGGCAATTGATCCTAATACCTGCGAAGTGAACACTAAGTACAAGGCAGTGAGAACCAGCATCTACACAAAACATCTGGAGAGGTGGTTAAAATACTTCCCAATCGAGCAGTTTCATATTGTGGACGGAGACCGGCTCATCACAGAACCACTGCCAGAACTCCAGCTGGTTGAGAAGTTCCTAAATCTTCCTCCGAGGATAAGTCAGTACAATTTATACTTCAATGCCACCAGAGGCTTTTACTGCTTGCGATTTAACATTGTCTTTAACAAGTGCCTGGCGGGTAGCAAGGGGCGCATCCATCCAGAGGTGGACACCTCTGTCATTACCAAATTGCGCAAGTTCTTCCATCCTTTTAATCAAAAATTTTACCAGATCACGGGGAGGACATTTAACTGGCCCTAAACTAACTTCATACAACACTTTCTGTTGCATCTGAGGCATGCAATAGGATGCCTCTGCTGAAATATGCACTTTTCATAGATACGACTAGCAAAGTAACTTTTTTCATGCATACGTGTACATAATGCAGTGTGTGACCAAATATACGGTGGGATCGATTTTTTCTACAGAGTAGTAACTAACATAAATTTACTGTCAATATAGTTGCATCTTTTAAGATATAATAATAAAGGGAAAGGAAGTATTTAGGGAAACAAAGTCAGACACTGTTAAAAGGGTCAGTGTTCCTCTCACTTAGTGAAGTGTTTATGTGACATACTTATTGATCTAAGCAGAACATTATTTTATGCCATAAAAATTCTTGTCAAAAGTCTGTAAAGCTGTGAGAAAGCATAATCTTGAGGCTATATTTGGTATGTGTATTGCTAAAGGAATACTGACACTTTAAACACAGTGCTGAATTTTTACAATGAGAGTGAATAGTACTATTTTCTTATTATTTTAAATGAATATCTTATCTCATACAAACTACATTGTTTTAGAGTTCCTGTGGTGAGTTTGCACTATTGTTTTATTGTATGGACCATAGTGTCACTTGTAGCATGTCAATCATGTGTCAAGAAAAGGTCAAATAATTTTTTCTTCTATACTTGTGTGTCAGCAAAGCTAAACATGGTGTACATAGTGTACAATGTTTGTAAATACTGGTTTCACACTAAGTAATTCTATTTTGTAAACTGAATATGGCTATTTAATTTATTGTGAAAATTAAATTTATTGTGGTATTTAAAAATGGAATGGATTAAAATTACCTATATGTGCAATGGCTTTTCACTTTTGCTTGATGTATGCCAATGTGGTCCCTTAGCTTAGACAGGTGATGAGTATGTGTGAGAGAGATTTGCTCAGGTAAGCTTGGTATATAGACTTTTGAGAAAAGTGATACATGGGCGAGGCAGAGTTTGTTAAAAAGCTCACCCTTCTAGGAATCTGGTGTAATGCACACCTCAAAGAACATTGTTGCTGTTTGTTGTGGCACTTTGCAAAAATTAATGCAGTTGCTCGTGAGGTTAAAGCATGACTGCAAAAGCATACTGTAACCGGGTATATCAAAAAATCTGAGTCCCCATTAAAACAAAAAAACCAGACAGATTAACAAAATCAGAAGAAAGGTTCTGATGATTTCATTACCAAAAGGTGGTGATGCTTCAGAAGTCATAGCAAACAGTTGTGACACCTTCACTTTCATCTGGTAATGCATGCATCTGCTCTGAAGAAAACAGAGTATTGTAAATAATGGGATAAACATATAACTCATGTTGCCATTCAATAAGTGACAAGAAATTCGTTCAGAAAATTAATATTTTCATGCATTATATGTTTTATGGCTCTTAGAGATTCATAAGAAAAAAACAATGAAAGCAAATTTACAAGTATTTTAAAACAAGGAAAAAAAAAAGAAAGAAGTGAAGAAAAAAAAACCAACCCCGTTAAAACCACCATCTAGAGATTGATGGAGACAAAAATTTTGGAAGGTGTCCAGAACATCTGAATGTTCTGGGCTATGGCAGCAGAGTGGCTGGTAGTTCAGATTATAAGATCAAGTGTTCCCCATGGGCTGTTTATTTTGTTCAGCGATTTGGAAGCATTGGTTTTTCTAAATAAGTGGTTTTTAAAACTCTTCTGAGAGACTGCTTCTTGTCTTGCTGTATCTTTAATCATATGTGCTAACACTGTGAGCAATGTGCCCTTTCTTCATGCTGCATAGGAGCCATGCCAGCACAACACGGCAGAGCATATGTGAAATTCTCTGCAGTAGCTACAATACAACTCACTGTTTCCCTGTATAAGAGCCATTTATCTTGCCTACTTCCAGACAAAAAAGACAGATATTTAACTTATCTAATAGTATGGAACAGGGAGTTTTTTATCCAATTTAACATTTTCATGATCTTCAGATGGGCAGACAGATTCCAGGCAGCTTTGGGTGATACCTTGGGTGATACTTCATTTGGTCCTGGCTACAAACTGACTGAAAGGCTGAGATGTATTTTCAATGAAAGGGACAAATTAGTTACGTCAAAGTTACTTCCTAGCACAAAATATGCATTTGAAATTAATATCTCTCTGCATGGATCAGAAGAGCCATAGAGACTGTGATCTACCAGGCACGACTACGCATATTCCTGTTAAAGTCAACTGGCTTAACTCCAGCTTATCATTTGCAATTTTGGAGAGACGTGGATAAATTTAGGCTATATCTTAGACATATCTGGTTGACAAATCTGGTTCAAAAATGTACAGAAGAATAGTCAGGAACATCAGGGGAAGAAAGAGGGCTCAAAGGCATTATAATGTATATTAAGAAGACTAAAAGAGCAAGAGTCTGATTCACTTTCACTAAGCCTTCAATGCAATGTTGTCAAGTCTATTTGACACAACTCAGTGAAGAGAAAATTTCAAAACTGTTTCATAAAATATGGATACAACACATCACCCAAAACATTCTCCTAGGTTAATGGGGATTTTGCCTCAGTGTTCATAACCAGTTTGTGAAGGTCTCCTGACCTTATCGTACTTTCCTCTTCAGGAGCATTTTCTGAATAATTCACTTCAACCTCTTTGGTTCTGAGTGAATAATTTTTATTCAAATTGGTCATGAGTGTTCAGTCTGGGAAGAGCATTCTTAGCTTGAGATTATGATTTCAGAGTGATGCACAGCTACATGAAGTTGCAGCTGTTAACTTGTGGCATTTAAGTTCTCTAAAGACATTGTATCTTTCCTATTTTCTGTACTCTAAAATTACAGGCTCACAGCTGTGGTAAATGTTAGGATTAAAACACCTAATATTTCTGTGTATTTTTATCAGATTGTCCCAGCTGCAATTTAAAATACATAGGACAACAATTTGCAGTATAACTCATTATCAGAGATTCATTTGAAATTGTATTTTCGGAAATTAGTACATAGATAAAGGACTAATAATTGGAGATCAGAAATTCATTTACCATTAAACAAATATACAACATTTTCTTCAGGAAAGTGGAATAGATATGAGGGAAATGCATATACCCTATGTAAATAGGTTTTTTTTTCCTTTTTTTTTTGCCACAATCTCTAAGAATAAAAAAGACACATCATTTTTTAGCAACATATTTCATTATAATAGTCCAAGATTTTTAAAAGACAATGGCCATAAGCTAAAAACACGGGCCCACCATCTGAACATCAGGAAACATTTTTATACTGTGCAGGTAAAGCACTGGCTTGGGTCGCCCAGAGAAGTCGCAGCTTTTCCCTCACTGGAGATGTTCAAAAGCCATTTGCACACTGTCCTGGGCAGCTGGTTTTGGGTGTTTCTGCTTGAGCAGTGGGGATTCCATTTCCCATCCAACCTCAACTATGCTGTGACCCTGTGAAAAATCTCTCTAATACATTTAGTTCTTATTGAGTGCTGCCCATTGGTTCAGTGTTGTACAGACCACAAAGAAAGAGGACCCCCAGTGTCACAAGCCAGTCCAGCCGCTGCTCAAACCCAGGGTATGGAAGCACTACAGGGCACATATTTACTCCCTGGATAGCTGATCTGACTCATGCTGGAAGCCTGTTCAACTTACTGGAACCCTGTAATGGGAGAGATCTTTCATTAATGGCAGTGCTACCGGTCACTGCTGCTAGTTTCAGTACAGACTCAGGAGGCTACAGAGGCCAGGAAGTTCACAAAGGACCCTCCTTCATGAAGGGGAGGACAGAAGTTGAATATTACAGGGGGTGGTGTCTGCTTTCATTTAAAATGGGATAAAATGCTATTTCTTTCCTGTGTAAAAATAACTTTAGAAACCAGGTGTGTAGAAGGAGTCTACAATCCCATGGCAGTTTAAGTCAACCCAGTTCATGCCTGCCAAGGTCCCAGTCTCTGTCCTCAATGTGCTCCTTCCCACTCCTTTGCGCTGACTCTCATCATTACCTGCCCTTTCCATGTGGAGCTACTTCAGTTCACTAGGCCGGCAGAAGACTAACCTGTTTAAAAAGATGAGTAATGTCACTAAATCTCTTCTGGATTAGATCAAACATCTTTTAAAATCAGGATCTGCCACTAGTAGTGGCCAGTAATTAATGCTTTGTGCAGGACATTGAAACAAAGAAAACACAAAGACATTTCCATGCTTGAATGGTTGACAGTCATTGGATGTCTCCAGTGTGAGAGGATAGGCTTCAGAGGTAACAGCACTGAGTGCCTTCCTCCTCTTTGTACTTAGCCAAAAATATCTTGAACCACTGAAGAGGTGTTCCCAAGCCATCCTCTAAGCTCTCTTATGTTATCATTTTGCTAGAATAGATTGCAAAGTGAATCAGGGAAATTTCGATAGTACCTTTAAAATCTGATTGTAAGCATAAAGATATGGAACAGAAGTTTTATCTTCCTTCCTAACTCACCTCAAAAATGCTATGGATTGTCTAATTAGTTTCTTGAAAAAATACTTGCCACAAGACTTTATACTTATTGAAGGCCCCTAAGCAGGCTTGGTCGTCAGATTTGTAAAAGATTGTAGAAGCAGAATAAATTATGATAAATTTCACTTTTGAAAGAGCTTGTTTACAGAGACAAGGACTTCAGGTAAATCTTTAAAAGTGATTTTAATAGTAATCTCAGACATTTTTTGTTGTTGTACTCTTCAATTCTGAGGACATCAACTGTCTACTTAGCTACATTGTTATTAGTTTTCAATTTAATTTAGAGTCTGCCACATAAAATTTACTTCACAAAGAAAAAAACAATTTAAAACTCAATAATATAGATCCAATGAGTCTCAGATTGCATTATAAAGACTTAATTTTGTTACTGAAGGCTCATGCATGCTAGTGAAACAGGCATGTGCCCAGACTAACCATCATCAGTGCCTATAAGTTGATATTTCCTTTGTTTATGAGTTTCTTTGAGGAGATACTTTATATGTGGTATTCCAAGCACTCTTCTACCAGCTGATCAGCTCTGGCTAATCTGTTCTTTAAAGACTGACTTTCCTTCTGACAACTTAGAGACAGACATAATAAACCATCTCCAGAACCACTATCCCTAACTTCATTTATATTTATAGAGAAAGGATTTTCAGTCCTTTCTGCAATAATGCACTGATGAAAGAGTCAAGCCCTTGGAGAACATCCATGTGTTATCAATCTGGATACCAGCCTTTTTCCCAGGGCTTGAATTGACAAGTGCAAGGAAAGCACAGAAAAGACTAGAATGCCATGGTCCATCTGCTGCATCGTGCTTAGCATATGGTAAATAAGATTACCTGCTGTTCTGAGATTTTTAGTAAAACTGGCAGCAGCGTGGCATGACTTTAGGAGCTGGTGGAGACCAAACTACTGGACTCTTTTTAGTTTATGTCAAGCTTACTTTCAGTTCAGCTTTTACTCCATTCAACTTCTTATTCATTTCAAAGTTTTTTCTCAAGGTGCACAGTGATCTGCAGCTCTCCCTGAAATGTATGGCTTGTGAGACAGAAAGAGAAATATCAGCACAGGCTGTCATTGTCTTTGCCACTGTGACCACAGAGAAGGGCTGTGGTACAAGGAATTTAGCTCTGCTGACATCCTTGTGATTCCTACATGAGTCCCTAACAACCTCCAAAATAACTTCCCCTCAGCAGCAGTGCTCACTGCTTTAGAATGTTAATGCTTTTGTGAAAGTGTCCTGACTATTGATCAGGATGTGAAACATCTATATTTTGAACAGATTGTAGTGCTTTGATACAGTACATATACAGTACACATAATATACAGAAAAACATAGCATATGACAAGGAAACAATACTACTTCAAGCCATCTGATGTTATGCCTCAGGCTGATTAAATAGACAAAAGGAAACATGACAGAATCATGCACATCTTACCCCTGGCCTTAATTGCAAACAACTGTTTTGTAATGTATGAGGTCTCTGCCATCCAATTCCTTGGCTGATTTTCTTCTGATGAAAGACTTTCCACTTCACTGAACTGTGAAGGCTTCGTTTTCATTTCAAACCCATGGAGACATAAGAATTAATTTACAGTTCCCTACTATATGGAAAAGAAGTTATAGGCATTTCATAAGAGGTGGAACTAAAAGCAGCACTGTTACTAGCTTCATCTTCAGAAAATTACTCCAGTTGTTGTAAGCTCCTCAGTAAAGCTCCACTAGTAATACAGCTTTATACGAACAGGAAAAAAGCCTTTTTACTTTGGATGGCTGGGTAGCAACACAGTGCCTTGCAAAGATGCAGCCCAAACCCATAAGGTTAGTGAAGTGAAATCATCATTTGTCTCAAAAACTCCACATTTGGTATGCATTGAAACAGCCAGCCTGCTCCAAGGAGATGAAGGAAATAACAATGTCTTTTTTCTTTCTTTTTTTTAAGTGAATGGTAAGTCTACTCTTCCAAGAGGTAGCCACAAGTAATTATCATTTCCATCAGCAGTAATTAGCAATGCATACCCCATACAATGGGCAGCTACTATTACACCTTCAGGCTCATTTTAATCAATTTGCTCTGAAGTGCCCTGAGAATTAACTGGAAAAGAAACTTCCACTCAGTGCTGATGAGATAAAAAGTCTGACTATATTTCTTTCCTGGGCTCTAAAGTTTCCACCTTTATGCAAGTGGTCTTCCCTGTCACAGTGGCCTGGCATTCTGTCCACTGATAACAAAAGAGGAAAAAGCAGAGCTAGTTATACAGGTTCATTTATATTCAAGATTCAGCAAAATTTCCTTTGCAAAGCCACACAGGCAGTATTTTAAAATGCTGTCAATTTATGTTGAGTATTTCACAGCTGTCATGTTCATTTTGACTTTTGACACCTAGATATTAAAAGAAATACAGAATATAACTATGCAGACATCTTCTCAAGACTTGCAGCTACCTAAACAATTCAGATTTCTATTTTTAATCCATTTTAGTGGATTTGAATAACAATTGCACAAAATATTAAGTAACTTGATAAATAAAAGTAGTTGCAATGCATTTTTATGTTGTATAAAATAGTAAAAATTATCACAGTAGTAGATTAAAATGGTAGGTACCTTCTTTTCCTGGACATTCCTATGTGTAAGCCTACAAGACTCTTCTTATCAGCTTTCTTCTTCAACCCCAAAAGTGCACTGAGTTACACCCAGAGGCTGTTGCTGCTTGCACCATAATTAGGATATTCTTTGGGCACAGGAGACAAGTATTCAAATTTCCCTAAGTTGAGGAAACTCAAATGTAAGGTAGGCACCTAAAGGCAAAAGAGTGGCAAATCAAGGTTGTGTGCTATGACTCTTTGCTGGGCTTGCTTAGCACCAGCTGATCTTGTACAGCCTCCTCCAGAAGCCTAATGGATGGATGCCACAGTCTTGGAGAGGTAAGAGGCTATACTTGTATATCTGGCATGACTGATTTGTTGTATTGGTTGCTGAATAGTATAGTGCCTTAGAAGGCACTATACTTACTCATGTAGAAATAACCTAGCAGCTACTCCTGTGTTACAAAATCTGTGAGGTGGTTAAAAAGTTTAGACATTGCACAAATTATCTCCACTTACCTCAAATGTCTTGGAGTGACACCCCTGAACTTGTAAATCTCTCATGTGAAACCATGCTCTCGGTCAGCAAGTTAGCAGCCAACTTAAAACCCTCTAAGCCCATACAGGGAAACCAACACTGGCACTGTTTCCTGCACAGAGATGAGACCAGGTCCTCTGCAATATTTAATCTCTGAATAGAGAATTACAGGGTGCAATTACTTTGTAGGTGTTCACATAGTATAGGGAAACCTGGACACTCTAACTAATTTGGTCAAGAGCTTGGGTGCTGGAATTGCTCTATTAGCCACCAAGCAATCGTCCAACCTGATAATGCATCATGAAAACGGCATTAGATTTCATTTGAGTAACACTGGTGATCTCATTTCTTTTCCTTTATGTTATGTTAATAGTTACAATCCAAAAGCTCTGATGTCCTTTTAACTTGTACAGCTCTGTGTGCAATCAAGCTGAAGGTTTAGTAGCACTTGGTGTTCAATTAATTCCAGTTTTTCTGCTGCAGCTTTTTGTAAGTACATTCTAAGAACCTAAAAGGAGCTAATTTTCTCCCACATAAATGAAAGTCAAACCCGGGACAGAATCAGACCTTACAAAGATAAAACTCTGCTGCCTCTAATTTAAGAGACCACATCTGCCACCTGTATAGCCAAGTCATTGGGAAATAGCTCTGTTAAAGCAAATTTTGTGATTGTTTCCTGAGGAAAGTCTCAGGTGTGAAAAAGAGGGGACCATGACAGTGGCTGGAGCCATTGTTCAAAATAATATATCCTGAAAGGCAGGCCAAGGCTGTGTAGTAAATATACTTTTTCTGTACTGATTTGGGTCCTAGCATATCCAGTGTTTCCCAGCAAATTTTCTGCTTGCACCCAGATTGGGAAAAGACCTTGGTGTTGAACTGCCATGGCCTGAGTATTGACAGAAATCTCCCTGAGGGAATTACATAGTGCCTGTGGGAACACATGTGCAGCCATTCTCCTCCTCCTCTGCCTAATCTATCCCATCACCTTTCCACACTAGGTCCCACACCATTAGGCTCCCCATAGCATCTACAGAAAGGAAGCAGAAATCCAGAATAATGACAAATCCAGTGTGTCTGTGTGGGTGATTGTAGATGGTGCTGTCTTGTACCAAGCAGAGGAAAGCAGGGAAGTTCCTGAGCTAAGAAGCAGCCTCAGTGCAGCTCTGTGAGTGCAGCGTGGCTGTGCTCCCCAGCTAGCTGAGGGGCTTGATCTTCCTGCAGGAACCAAAATCTGCAATGGTGGGAGACCCAGGGCAAAGCAGTCTTTGCTGATGCACTTTGTCCCAGTGCTCAGTAAAGAGCTGTGATTCCTGGGGGAACTGCTCTCGTCTTCTTTTTAGGGATATGAGGCAAGTCTCTCCCTTGCTACATAACCTTTCTGTGTATGTACATGCAGAGCAAGCCTTACTCTAAGTCTTTCATGTACACCTGGGAGACAGACACTGGCGTGGGTCTTTTGCTGTCTCACCTTAAGGCTGTTTTAAAAATCTCTTGCTTTGATAAGAGTTTGTTTGTTCGCACATTTTGTTGTGGATTTGCAGTACAGAAGGGACTCTGTGACTTTTGTGTACTGGGTAAGGCAGTAGTTATGGACTTGCTAAGACTTCTCACATGAGAGAAATCTTGCCCTTTTGCTCAGTTTCTCACTGGGTGAGTTACCAAATTTCCAGGGGGGCAGAAAAGGCAGCTCTGTATGTCAAGCCAAAGGTACTATGAGCATGACTGACAGTTTATTATACCCCTAATCAAAGCATAGGAGAAATTAGCCATGCAAAAAGGAACTTGTTCCAGTTGTCAGCTAAAGGCTTCAAGTGAAGGAAGATGTCTCCACACATTTTGAGCTATTATAAAGCAGGAATGGTCAAGCTGTGATTCCTGACCTACATGAATTTTACTCAGGTACAGTTAATGCATGCCTTTCAGGCAAGGATTATGTTATTTCTCCAACATAGGGAACTTGTCCGACTGCAGGAGGCAAGGGAGGCTGCAAAAGTTGTCGATGAGAAATTTTATGTGTGGAGCTAACCAACTTGAATTGTCCAAATGAATCTTTGCTATAATCCTGTAGCTTGTGTCTTGGAAGGAAAAACAGTTTCTGTCTCTCAGAATAAAAGCCACTTTAAAATAAAAAAAAAAAAAAAGAGGAAACTTGGAGAAAAATAAAAGTAATAGAAAAAAGGCACTAGATTTTTGAGAAGAAAGAATACATAGAAGCAAGCACAGATGAAACTTGGCAAGAAATAAGAATAAAATCCTATGGTTGCAAATATGAAAAAAATATATTTACTATAGGAAGGGAAAATAAAATATATCAATTTCCATATCTGAAAGTACAATGTATGAACTGGAAATAAGCAAAACTAATAAATGATAGACAATGTATTTAGAAAGAATCAAAAAGACTTTGCAGGTATATGAGAGAAATGAAACAACAGAGAAAATAATATGATAAGTAAATAAGAATTACTTGCCTGAAGTGGACTTTTTCAGTTTAATACTGGATTTTTTTCAATTTTCCATCTATAAATCATAGAGGATCATTTCAAAGAATCTGCTCCACATGTGAAAGCTTGTCTTTCTACCCTGTTCCCAGCAATTTCCAAGCAATCCTGCCCTCAGCCTACCTCTTACAGAGAGACCAAAAAGGCACCTTCCACAGCAGCTGGATACTTAGGTTTGAATTTCCTCAGCTTTTGGGATCCGCACTCTTGGTCTCCACCTACAGACCTCATGATCAGTGTTTCATAGAAAAGGTAATTGCAGCCAAGCTGAACACAGGTCTCTCTGGAACAGCCTTTGCCTCTTGCTTCTCTGCTTTCAAAGTGCTTCTAAGGTGGGTTCACAGCTAGGTCACTTTAAGTTCTTACAAAGGCATGTAGTCCTAACTCTGAAGAACTAATACAACTGTAATTCTAATAATAAAAGCAATGAAAACAATAATAGTGATTAAAATGAGAATGTAAGGGCTGGATTATCCAACAGAGTTGGTGGGAGACCTCTCTGCTCATCATTCAGAAGCAGAGGTGTCAGTTTTCTATTCAAAGACCAGAGTCATAACTAAAATGACAATCTATACGTATATATTATGAGTAGCATTGCAGCTCATCATTTTGTCCAAGAGCATTTCTGCTGTAAAGCTTATCAAATTGAACATAACTCCTGTGGTGCATCTTTTTAATATGATATCTTAAATACATAATTATTTAATAAATTATTTCATTTTTAAACACAGAAAGTTCAATGGCTCAAAGATATTTACTATTTTATCAACACTGATGATCATAAAAGTCTTTCCCCAGCTATTTCCAGATAGCATAAAAATTGGTGAGAGAATGCATAATCAGAAAGTCAGCTGCTGCTACCCAATGATTGTATTTTATTGTCATTTTGACCAAAAATACATCACTGGTTTATTGAACTTGACACAAAAAAAAAGATCAGTAGCAGCTTCTATGCAGAATTTCTCCATCAGTGTCAAGATCATTTAGATTATGTCTCCTTCAGTTTCACCATCCTTCCTTCCAACTTTGTTATATGATACTGAGCAAGTCCCTTCTGTATCATCTGCAGGATGAGTTATAAGGATGCAGGGTAGTTTTCATAGCTGTCTGGGGGTTACTATATTTCTGTTCTTTTGCAAATGTCTTCAGCATATGAGCTATTCCATTATGCATAGCAGTTAGGCTGGCAAGGCTAGGATTTCTAAACTTCTGGCAGCTCAGCTGTCTTAGGCTCAACAGCTTCACTTGAGATGCTGAATATCAGGAACCCCCAGCCCAACAGCCAAGATCCTTATATCATGGATGAGTCAAAATTTTTTGTACTGGATTGAAATTTCTAGGGAAAAAATAAGTGCACATGCTCCAGAAGAGCAAGACCATCTATTTCATGAAGAAGCCTCTGAACATATCACACAGAGCACAACAAAGTGGTTTCTTTGACAGCTCTGTTGACTACTGTGAATAGCATCAAATGGCCAAGAGTAGAGTGAATTTCTCTACAATAAATTACAATAACTGCAGGACAAAGCAGGACAAGAGGAGAGAGGCTGATCTAGTCTTCATATCCCTTTCAAATCCTTTGCTTTTCAGCTGCTTCATGTGACAGGATCTCCTGATTATAGACAATAGCTCTTTAAAACCTCAAACATTCTATTACAGTAAAATGAGCCAGGAATAAGAGCATGTTCTGTCACAGACAAGGTTTCTAAAGGCAGCTGTAGTAACTATCCAATGAAAATTTTAGTGGAAGTTTTTTTAAAGAGACCACTGAATCAACATTCAACAGAGACTTCTGATGACTGAGAATGGACTAGTTTAATGTCTTAATTGAGGCAAAATCCTATGAGTATTACAGAGATCATAGAACAATTAGCCTAACTTATTTTTAAGTAAAACATTAGATACGATTTTTTAGAGATCAGGTGGGAACACTTTAAAAGAAGGCAAATGTCTTGATTTAAAAGTAGTCAACCTTCCTGAATAAAGCATAATCATGTCTCACTTAGAAAGGTAATAAGACAGTTGACTTCCATTAATCTTCAGTAGATCAAAAGGATATAGATGGCATAATAAAATTTCAGTGACTGAATAACAGAGTTTCACAATGGTTGTAAAGAGTAATGAGTTGGAAGAAAAGTGGAAGAAATTTTTCTGGTATTTATATACTATAAGATTTTTACAACAATAATACTTCTATGAATATCCATATGTGTTTGCCTATTTAAGGTTAAAAACTAACTGTTCCAAGAAACTGATATTCATGCCAGTTTATAAATTGCAAAGGAAAACATAGAAAGATTATTTTTACAAGTGGTATTGCCACTTTCAGGAATGTATTTTACAATGCAGAGAAAACATCAACAAAAGTCTCAAAAGAAGCATCAAGTCAGCAGATGAAGAAGTAGCTGAAAAGCAAATATTTATGAAAGAACTCACAAGTACAGATTTATGTTTCAAACCTCAGATATTCCAGCTAGAAATTACTGACTTTTAAAAAAGATACACAATCTGAAAAAAGGAAAAGCTCATCTTTCTATAAAGCTCTCTCTGAAAAGTCAGGCCCTATGGGTTGAATTTCTGGCTCTGCCTCACTCTCCCTGAATGACCTTTGGCAGGTCACTTATGTCTCAATTTCTTCTCAACAAAGTAGGAATCAAATTTCTATGCTGTGTAGAGGTTATACCAGGTAAATTCATTAACATCTGAGCCTGACAATGTACAGCAGTAAGGAGGTAATAAATTAGACATGTAATCAGAGAAGTTGGTGGCTACAAAAATCCGTGTTAGTGTTATAGAAAAACAATTTCCTAAATAAGTGTTATATTTTTTCCCCTTGACATTTAGAGTTGCTGGACTTTTACCAAAATCCAAAATGTCTTCCAGCTTCAGTAGCTGAACTTCAGTCTGATAAGGTAGCAGATGCCAAATGAGAGAAGGCACCTGTTCTGCACCCTTACTGCATTAGGTAATTATGTGCAAAGCAACTTAGATGTGCAGGCCCTGAAATTCAAACCATTGCCTCTATCAAAATCTTGAGCTACTCATAGAAGCAGTGAGAGTGTGTTGAATGAATTCAAAATGAAGTATGGCTTGTCTCTTCAATTAAATTGTGTGTGTGTGTGTGTGTGTGGTGTGTGTGTATGGGTGTGTGTGTATCCACAAGAGTGTGTGCATTCATTCCTGTGTGAATCTATAGATAATTTTCTTTTTCTTCAAGAAAGTGATTAATAAAGCAGTAACAGAAAGCTTGTTTGTGTAAATTAATTGGAGCCAGCTGGTGAAATATAAACTGAAAAGTTCATAAGGTCAAACAGACATATGGTTGGAATGCCAACATGTCACATTAGGTCAGAAAATGTCACTACAAAAGAAATGCACAGGAGAATTTATACTTTAAAAAAGGACTAGGAAAGAGATAATGATCCATCTCTGATGTGGATGATGAATGGTGACACATCCAGTCGGCATCCAGTCACATCCATCCCAGTGGTGTCTCCCAGAGATCAGCCCAGTCCTCTTCAATATCTTTATTGATGATCTGCATGAGGGGGTTGAGTCTACCATTAGCAAATTCACAGAGGACACTGACTTGGGTTGGGATGCTGGATGGTAGGAAGGCTGTGCAAAGAGGAATAGACAGGCTGGATTGATGAGTCAAGACCAACAGCAGGAGGTACAACAAAACAAAGTTCTGGGTCCTACACAACCCCAGGCAGTTCTACAGGCTGAGGGAAGAGTGGCTAGAAAGCTGTCCGTGGAAAAGGACCTGGGAATGTTGGTCAACAGCTGGCTGAACGTGAGCCAGCAGTGTGCCCAGATGGCCAAGAAAGCCAATAGCATCCAGACCTGTGTCAAGAATATCATTAGCAGGAGTAGGGAAGAGATTTTCCCCCACTACTTGGCACTGGTGAGGCCACACCTTGAATCTTGTGTTCAGTTCTGGGCCCCTGAGTACAAGAAGGACATTGAGGGGCTGGAGCAAGTCCAGAGAAGGGCAATGAAGCTGGTGAAGGATCTTGAGCACAAGTCCTGTGAGGAGCAGCTGAGGGAGCTGGGGGTGTTTAGCCTGGAGAAAAGAAGGGGTGACCTTATTACTTCCTAAAATTGTCTGAAAGGAGGTTGTAGTCAGCTGGAGGTGGGTATCTTCTCCCAGGTAGAAAGGGACAGGACAAGAGGACATTGCTTCAAGCTGCATCAGGAAAGGTTTAGGTTGGACATTAGGACGACTTTCTTCATAGGAAAGGTGAGCAGACATTGGAATGGGCTGCAGGGAGGTGGTGGAGTCACTGGAGGCGTTTAAAGAAAGACCGGATGTGGCACTTGGTGCCATGGTCTAGTTGACATGGTGGTGTTCAGTCATAATTGACTCAATTATCACTGAGGTGTTTTGCAATCTAAGTGATAGGATTCTCTTATCTTTGAGCATCATGCTAATAGCTAAATATGAAGATTGGTAGTAGTCATAAGACAAACAGCCAAATATTATTTTTAAAATATTTTACTATATTTTACTACTACTGCATTATACATAAATACAGGAATTCGTGTCATATCCTAAACTAACTGCAAAGTGGGAATTGTTTGCAGGGACATTTTACATCAAAATCAGTGAAATACAAGGAAGCAGGGCCAGATTCTAGGTACATTTAGCACTTTGGGACTGAAGGTGCTCAAAGGTCTCACTGGTGGGGTTATAAAGGTGTAATTATACAGAATGAAGGAAATGAAGTAAAAATCTTGTCCATGCTGCATATGTACTGTAGGACAAAAGCTCACAGATTTCTGAATGCTGCAGCCAGCCCTACCAGTGTGAGCACTTAGCATTAACATGCTATTCTATCCTCCAGCCTTCACTGCAGACCACCAGGACCAGACTAGGTCCAGCTTTACGTTGCAAGAACTGTAAGCGAAGCTGTCATCACAGAATCATTTCATGTTTTTTCTTAGGGAACACTGTCAGGAGACTTTTTCCTCCTGATATAGTTGTGGAAAGAAATGTCCTAAGCAGGCCCAGTATAACTGCTCCCAATGGTTGTCAAGATCTTTCATCAAGGCTGAATACTTCCAATGAAGCTCATGTTAATTTTCCAATAATCTGCACAAAATACATTCAGAATTTTGAGGCTGGAGGAGACTAACTTGGTGTTTTTTACAGCCCAGTAGTCAAATGAACAGTCTCATTGGTTCATGGATGAGGAACACAAAAAAGTTTAGGTTACTGATAATGAAGAGATGCATCACTCATCTGCTTAAAACATTAGTTACAAAGGAAGCTGGCCACATAATTCATCATTTCTGAGTTGTTTGTCAGGGAAACAACTGATGCCAGGAAGTATTGATGAATGTAGAAGAGCAGAAGCTTTAGCAGACAACACAGTGGCAAACAACAAACAACACCCCACCCTAGTGGGACATAAAGGGCAGAAAAAAGTCATAACAGAAAAAGGTGAAAAGCAGCCAATACAGACTAAGTACCTTTTAAATGAAGATCAAGGAAACAATAAATGATTATATACTTATACTGAATTTTATTTCAGTTCTAGAAGTCTAAAGAACAGGAGTAGGGTTCTATAATACTTTATTTAAATAAGGGTATTGGTATAATAATAAGTGTATCCAGAATTTGTTACAAGGAAAGAAACCTGTTTAGTGCCATACTCTATCTTTGTAACTATATTCACCTATCAATAATCTAATCAGGGGTAGGTCTTAGTCTAGAACATTGCCTCACCATGGTCCATGCTGCTAGGACTCCTCACAGCAAGGAAGTGATTTGTGGCAACAGTCTCCAGATACCTTCTTTATTAGTATATGTATAATATGTATAATATGTATAATACCAGAATATAAATCATACAGAAAAGCTACAATATGCTTAAGATAAAATGTATGTCACATTAACAAATAAAAAGCACTCAGCCTTTTTTTTTTCGTGTCTAAGCCAATCATATTCCTCCTTCACTATTGCTAGCTGTAACTTTGCCACTTTATGTTCCCTAAGAGATGAAGCAAGGAGGTCTCAGTCTTCTCCCACATTCCAAGAATGAGAGTGTCTCTCGGCCATGATCACAGGTAACACCAGAGGCATCACCATAATTAAGACTAGCTTAATATGAAACAGATGGCAGAGCGAATGAAAGGAGATGCTTTGGAGATGAAAAACCATCCTGTGCTGAAAAACTGGGATAAGCAGCAATAAGGCTACCTTCATTCAGCACAAGGCATATTCTGGTACATACCAGAATATGTACCAGATTTGTACCAGATCATGAACATCAACACTTTGCTGAGTCACAAAGAAGGCGTAGAAACATTCTTTTGTTTATACTCAACACAAAAGACCAAGCTGAGACAGTTACAGAACAGGATGGATCTATAAAATCTACGGAAATCTCTCTCCAAGGTCTTAATTTCAATTAATGTTATGCTTCCCCTCTTCTTGTTAACCCTGCCAATATCCACCACACTCAAAGCGTATGCCTTAGCTGCTGAGGTACAGCTGACAGCACTGACTGTCACCAGGAGTCACTTTCTGAAAGGAAATGGCTGTTTTCAAAGCACTTCAGGACCTCAACATTGACCATTGCCACCTCCGCAGCGGCAGATGATAAGCTCTTCCTCAGGCAGTAGCTTCTGTTCCAGCTGGCAGTGGTTGGCAGGAAGTGGTGCCTTGGAGTGAACTGCAGCAGTGCCCAGAGATGAAATTCTTGTTGTACAGGGAGCAGCTTGGTCAGCCATGAACTCCATTAATTCAGAAGGAGATAGAAACTACCAGCCCAGCTACATGTGGTAACTTTTGATCAGTGAATGGGCCAATGTGCATCTTCCTTTTCTTTTGCTCCTCATTTTGTGCACACTTTCCTAAGAGGCAAGATTTACAATGCCAAGTCATCCTGAAAGCCTGGCCCACTCCAGCCCTACAACCTCTCTTTGCCCCTTGAGAGAAAGCTTCCTTCAATCATAGGGAACTGGGCCTATGTTGTCTACATGCTGCACAATGGAAGAAGGGTGGTAAAGTTCATCTTTAGACTTACGGCTGCCTTATCACTGCACAACTCCCTTATGATTGTATATGGAAAGCAAATGAAAATGGATAAAATACAGCATATTGAGATTATAATACAGTAAGCCAATCTTCTTGCTTTTATTCATGTAGAAATAATTATATCTTACAGAAGGAAAGATTCCTTTCTTTCCAGCTGTACTGAAGGTCATTGATGCCTGAGGCCTGACTAAAACAGCATTACAGAAACTACACAACTAACAAAGGCCATAAAATTATTTAAGTAGTTGCTTGTTTTGTTGTATTGCAGAGGAAATCGAGGCAAATCAATGGTACATTGGTTCATGGCTTTCTTATCCAAATACTAGGATTTTTTGGTGTTTTGAAATACAGGATAACAAGAACAGGGATCCTTGATGTCTCAGTGTTTAACAACTTAGCCTGTTCCTAAGCATAATAGGCAAAATTGATGCCCAGGCACACTTGCAAGGGCAATCTATTTGCACATCAAAGGCAGTAAGGTTTTAATCATGTAGCTGTTCACTCATAGAGTGCAATTATAATTCCATGTTAAAACAAATGTCTAAGTAGAAAAAAAAAAAACAAACCTAAGGGGGGGGTGGAGGGGGGGAGAAGTGGCACAGAGGGAGAAGAAGACAATCTGTTTCAATAAAAGAGAAACATGGTCCAGGTAGAAAAAATTACAGCTGGAAGATTCTACCTTACTATGAGAACGTCTGAACCTGCAGCTTAAAATGCAGTTCATTCTACATTCAAAATGACTGGGTTTAGTACTCCATACAGAATTTGTAGCACTTTTTTACCTTTTTCTCAAAGGCTGGGAGGAAGAACTCATCCTAAAATATAAAAAAAATATTTATTTCTCTTTATGTGTAATAAAACTTTTTTTTTTTAACATTTAACTTAGTGAAAACTATTATTCCTCAGAGAGTGGCTGAGAACACACTGAAAAGTAGCAAATGCACTCTGGGCTGGGAGAGGCTGAGAAATTCTGTGCACACGAGGAGCATGAGCTGCAGGTACAGGAGAATGTTGTGTTCCACATAAGATGGCACAGAAATCTTGGTCACAAATCTTTACTGTGTACTAATTGAAGGGGGACAGCTGGAAAAGCAGTGTATCAGCCAGAAAATTAAACCTGTTACAAAGAAGTGAGAGAATCATTCCTTCAACTGGCTGATTAGCATCTTTAGAAACTATTCCTTTACTTTATAGAGGTGGAGGGTTTTTTTCAGCGCATTTCACCTTGCATCGTTTTCATTAACTGGAGCTCCCCCTCAAGGAATACAGTGGGAAACCAGTGTTGCAATACAAGATGCAGATTTCTCATTTTGACTAGAAGAATTGTTATATCCTAGCCTTCAAAATCTTAGATATTTTATTCAGACTATTTCCTCACTTACTGATGATATATAGTTTGCAAACCAGTTTCATGTAGAAGTGGGACCGTCCTTAAAAAAAGAAACATAGGCCAGAGAAGACCAGAAAATCTATTTGAGTGACTTTGGGGATTTAAGTATGATTTCATTCAATCTCCAATTCTTGCACCATAAAATATCTGATACCCACACTCTGCAGTAGTACAAAAAGGGTGTGTTTTGGCTCAGCCTTGTCCCTCACCCTCCATCACAGCTTAAACGAGACCTGCCAGATGGGTCATTTCAGGGAGCTCTCAGCAGAGCACCTCTGCAGCAGCCCCACTGCCCACTGTCAAGCCAAGCACCACATTCAGAAGAGATGAGGGGCTAGGAAATACCCAGTGTCCAAACAAGAGGACACAGGAGGACCAGATTCCCACACTCTGTCATGAAGGTGTAGGCCATGGTGTCCAAAAACTGTGGAAGGAACTCTTCAAGACATGATGACACTTATCCTTCTTCGATATAGACATTTTTCAGTATAAATAAAGAAACCCGAATCCAATAAAAATAGCAGTATATATCACACAAAACACAGCACATCACTGTTCTGGGGTGGAGAAAAATGTGTAGTATATGACAAATGTCAGTCACCTGCCTGAATTAATTGTGGAGCATCATTAATAGTGTGAAAATACCCAGGCAATGAGGGGTGAGGGAAAGGAGTGAATACCCAGTACCAAACAGCTGTCACTAAGTAGGTGAGCATGAGCAAGAACATCGTCATCAGGAATGGGGCTTGACTTTGTTCCCTTCTCTGTGCTTCTAGTATCCCCAGTGTCCTTTCAACTTGGCCTGTCATAGGACAAGTCACACAGCTATAAAATTATCCTAAACAGGAAAAGGTGTCTGTGACTTAGGATTTGACCAAGATGCCCTCTGCAATACTTCTGGTGGCATTAGAGCTTTCTCTGCCTGTCCACATTCAGTCACACTGAAATGGTGGTATTATTATTATTATTATTATTTATTTTTTATTATTATTATTATTATTTAAAAAATAAACTTTTGATCTGGCTAAGAAGTTTGTCCTAAATAAAAGAAAATTCCTGCTGACTAAATACTAGCAGTTTGTGACAATTTCCACCTCCTCATATTGAGTAAAGACAACAGTGGCTGTGCACTCCTATAGGCTCCACTCTTCATATTTTCACATTATTTACTCTTTATTTCTTCTTCTACTTGTTAGTAAGATACTAAATTAGTCCAACCCTCCCCAGGATGGGTACCTGTTTTTTTTTTATATTGAAAGTATTGTATTTCCTTTCATTTTTCTTTTTTTTTTAATTTATAGGTTTTTTATTTTTCCTTAAACAGTACATAGGCTGAGTCTCTGCAATCACTTTGCAGAGAAGATGCAGAAAGGGAGATACTGGCTGAATGTTTGCTCACTATAATCATAGTTAATAAAGCTAATGTCTGACCTGTGCATTGTTATAATACCCTAGATCTTTGACAGCGACTTCAGAAATACCATTTTTGATGTTCTTTGGGGACCTGGTCCCACTCTTAGGACTCCATGGTACAGTTCAAAGGATGATTAGCTGTTAGAATCTGGTTTTAATTTCCCTTTGTTCAGGAAGCAAATGATCTCACAAAGCTTTACCTGACGCAGTATCTACCATTTGGTTTTCTTTTTAATGTTGTGCAGTAGGTAGAGAGCAAAACGACACTATTGGCCCCAGTAATGTCATGCCACCCAAGCCCTTAAAAGCTACAGTTTCATGCTATTTTTCTTGGCACAGTACTTGGATTTTGCATTTTGTAGGCCCTCATGGTTTTGCAGTAGACTGTGCGCATACAGCCTTGCTCCTCTGTGGTTGCTCAGTCCTTAAACTTTGGAGTCAGGTACCACCCTTTATTCCTCCTAAGCAGCTGGACTGAATGCTCAGTCATTCAGGAGCCTGGTTGCCAGGGATCTAATAGCAAATCTTTGTAAATTATGCGTATTTATTCGACAGAAAGTGGAGGGCTGACACAGCCAGTGAAACCAGTGAAACCAGAGAGTTTCCTGGAACCTACTGTAACTACCTACCTGTAGGTATGGTACAGCTGTAAAATCTGCTGAGAGAGAAGAGTGGTTTTTGCTCAATTAAAAAAAAAAATAGCATGAGTTGCAACTGGTTTAAAGTGAAAGAAGTTGCAGCCAAATGGACAGAAGGGGTTTAATTGACTTACTTATGTCAAATTTAGTTTATTATTGTTCAACTAGTGCAAACAAAGCTACTCTTCTATGTTATAAAACAAAATCTGTAGAACTGTAAGTAAATACTTGTAATTCCTTACTCTCTCAAGAATTACCTTATTGTTAATATGACTCTCCATAAGAACCAAGCCTCAGTCTAGTTTTCAGCTGTCTTTTCTATAATTATCTAGCACAAAAAAAAACTTCCCTCGTTCTCCAGCAGCTCAAGTCACAAATTTATGACTTTGAGGGGAAAGCAGAAATTGTACTGCTCCACAGTTGATAGTCCTTTTCTGCCCATATCCATTTACTGAGAAAAAAATCAATGTTGCCTGTCTTTTCTATATTCTGTGGCCTCTGGGCTATGACCTGGAACTCAAATGTTTCAATCCACACTGGCTGAGAGCTGGAGAGCTGGAGGGAAATGGTCAGCAGCCAGGCATGTCTACTCACAGCCACACGAAGCCATAGTTTATACTTTGAAAGCAGTTCAATCGCAGTAGGATTTTTTACTTTTAAATGTAAATTAAATCCACCAAGTAGAGGGGTCTGTGTCTGATCTTAAAATTCTCTGACATTGAAACTGTAGAAATCCCTCATATACAGCAACACTCAATATTTTTTTCTAGAAAACATTTGTTTTGATTCTTCTTACTGTCCTGTTAGCTGACTATACCCTTTCCTTCCTCACCTACACCTTCATTTCCATGGGCATGCAATAGGGAGATGGAACAAAGAGTCCAGTAACTCTGTCATAACATTTAAACCTCATCTCCTCACTATTGTTGCTCTCTCATTTGTCACAAACAATGTGCAACTAAGAAAATTCAAGCTTGGAACATCCAGGCTGCATCAGAAATTTCTATTCATGCAAGTAGGAATAATTCTGTGCCCTATGTCAGCCGGCTTTGTGGTTTGCAAAGGCTGTAGTATCATGGGCTGATTAGAAAGGAAATGAAGAATGCAGCAAATGCAATTGGTTTTGCTACTGCTACTCCCACCAAAAAAGGCACATTTCATTGTCTCTGTAATGAGGGAGCCTTTCCACTCACAGGTACATTAAGAAAGAATGTGTGCTTGGGGGGATCCCCACTGTGCAGTTACCCTGATGTTTTCAGGACTTTTCAGATGGCTTCTGCTGAATTAGATGCAGAAAGGAAGAACTGATCCTGCTGAATCAGGAAATGAGACAGTGGGGATACTCTGTATGATTCCCAATAACTTTATATTATAGTCTGCAAAGGCTACAGCTCTGAATGTTTGATACTTGTCTAAGTCCACTGAAATCAATGGGAATTTGGTGTACAAGTTCAAACAAACTGCATGGGGAATGTGGAGGACCCTGGTGACCAGAAAAAAAACATTTTCTATATTATTCAGGTATTTAGAATCTGTACCTCAGTGCTCTGATTCTCATCTGTAAAATAGTATTGAGGCTTCTGAGTAAGACTGGGAAACAATTACAACCTTATTTGCTAATATACCTTGTGCTTTGGGTGTTGTACCATTAAAATTTAGAAACACAAGGAAAAAGTTCTATTAATAGAGCAACAAAATTCATTTTAACAGCAGCTCATATGCCCCAATATCACGTATCTTTCCATATTCTTAACCTAACTAGTGACATCAGCTTGTTTTGTTAAATAAATAGATTAATTAACCTAAGAGAGGCATCTCCATTATTTTCCATTCGCTGCACAAAAAAAAGACCAATCAGGATGTGCACTTATATTAAATTTTGTTGGTAAGATATGCTTCCTTGATATTGTAGGCATTTGCATTTTATATACTTCAGTTGCCATCTGCTAATGGCAATTTTATCATTCAATAAATAATGCTAAAGAGATCAACATTAATGAAGATTAGCGAGTTTTTTAATATAATGAATAATTTTGGTTTATTTCTGTGAACTGCTGCCGCAGCCAGCAATAAATAGGATAATCCCTTAAAACTAGAGCACAATAGAGCTGTTGTCAAGGCTCTGGCATAGTGGACAACCAAAGGGGATTGCAGATTCCTAGAGTGTTGACTTTCTCTACCCTTTACTAAGGAGCAATGTGTGAGTCATTATGGTATAGACAGATGGGACTACTCCAGAGAGACTGAGATTCCATGCTAGCCTAGTTTCAGCGGCATTCATAGCTTGGATAACCACAATGTATCCAGCAGGGTGGGAGGAACCTGGATATGACCAAATTCCTTTACAGAATGAAGGCTTTAGATCCCAGCTCAAATAAGAATGCTTCTTAAGGAGAGCATTTCAGGCCTGCTGAACAGTTCAGTCAGCTTGACTACTGCTACCACTACCAGTTTAAATACAAGCATTTGATTACAGGCTTCTCTAAGTAGATATATGCTGAGATATGCTTTTAGGTGTTTGTCTGCTACCTAAGATTTTAATTTTATTTTTTGCTCAACCTATCAAAGAACAAAAAAAACCCACTTTTTTTAAAGTTTAAAACATACACTGGGTTTGATCTTGATTTCTGAGGTATAGCCCAGATGTTTTCTGAAGTGTGACCAAAAACTATTCTCTTAGCAAATTAGAAACTAGCTTAATCCCAAAATACAGAGCTCAGTAGTCCCCCAATAAATTCCAGAATGCCAGTGCCTGTATCTCCATGCTCACATCTTCTGCACTGAACACAATTTGCAATTCAAATCCTGGATTCAGGAAATGTAACAGGGACACAGAAGCAGTAGTGCTGTATCTGAGCAATAAGTAAGAAGAATTAATGATAAAATTATATGTCCTGTGGATCAGGCCAAATGTTCATTTGCCAAGTATTTTCCGCTTGGATATGTCAACAGGAGATTCTGCTTAGAGAGACATCATGAGCATATTGTTATCCATTTATTTTTTTTGTTCATCCCTATCATCCATAATCATTGGGGATGTTGGAGGGCATATACTCTTTCTTTGTTATTTGTTTATGGGCATATTGTAAATGGATTAGTCTAATTCCTGTTTGAATTTCTTAATATGGTCTGTATTCCTCGACCCCTTTGAGCAACAACATCCAGTAGTGTCAGCAAGTATTGCAGGTTGGTTGGATTTCTAGAGGTCACCTAGTCCAGCTTCCAGGGCATTTTATGGTTAACTTTAATGTTAGAGCAGGTTACTCGGGCCCTTGTCCACCTCAGCTTTGGAAACGTCCAAGAATGGAGATTCTATAACATCTCTGGGCAATATGCTCCTATGTTTAACCATGCTCTTTGTGAAAAATATTTTCCAAATTCAAATTTCTCTTGCTTTCATTTCCTCATTTCATTTTGTCAATCTTTCTCCTTTTTTTTTCTAACCAGTGCATAAAAACTACTTCTTTTATTTGTTTCCAAATAATCTCCTAGATTCAAAAATTCTCCCTTGTAGTAGTGTCATGAGTCTTTTTTTACACTGTAACTGAAATGTACACAAAAGTAAGAGGATTTTTCTCCCTTGTGTTATGCAGTGAAGTGCTCTTTACTTCTGTTGAGGTGGAAATGTGACTGTATCTCAATCTTTGGATTATCTATAATCCAAGACAAATTATGACAGGAAAATTAAATATGCAACCAGTGATTTATTCTTCATTGCATGCAATCGATTACTTCAGAATAATTTATTCAAAATCAAGTTTGCAGATTGAGCAGTGTCTGCAAGCAGAGGAATATACAATACTAGCAAACCCCTTGTGTGAATGTCCCTCTTTTGTACAAATCCTGAACAGCCTGTGGTTGGAGAAAGTACAGGCCATTTAAAAAAGAGTTTGAACCTGGTTATTTTGTGGTTCAGTATTTGATGGTCAGCTGTCTCTGACAAGGGTAGCTATTCCCATGTCAGGTGAGTCTACATCAGCATCCTATCTATGCTTTATTTTGCTTGAAATGTTTACAATACAAATAAGCTTCTGACTGAGAAAAAATTTCCTATTATTTTTTCTCACTCATCCTGTAACTTTTTGTCTTTTAGTAAAAGACCTGCTAAGTAATTGCTCATCAATGAAGTGAGTTTTTCCCATTGATTGATGCCATCCTACTATAAACTGATAAAAACAATCCCTTATCCATTCTGGAGCCTCCGGAGGTAAATAATTTGCCATGTCAACTACTGCTCTAAATAATCCTTAGTTTATGAGCTTCTAAACCCTGTGGACTGAGACATCATTTCCTCACTATAATTCTAAAATAAAACATAATAAAATATTTTGTCATTGTCTTGAGTAAATTATGACCTCTCAAGCATGTGTTTCTAAGACACAACAGAGGAAAGATTAAACACAAACAATAAATACGGAGAATTTTAAGGAGAGTGCAGCAATAATGCAAAATTCTGTGAAGAGAAACTTGCTATTCTTTCCAGTGGCAAAAGACAAAAGAAAAAAAATATATATGGAACGATGTGCTGGAGGAAGTTTGCCTAGATTTTGGCTCACATGTCAAACCAAGATGGAAGGAGCATAATGATAATAATCATCAAGCAATTCTGCCTGGATGCATGTAGCACAAGCAGGTGCTGAAGTCCTGTGGACACCAGGGGCTACTTAGGATTACTGTGCCTGCGGTGAGTGTTGAGGGAGAAGCAGGTCCAGCAGTTTCAGGTCTCCAGGAACCATTGGTCTCTTGAGCCCAAGAACAATTTCCCATGGCAGTCTGTGCTAGCAGCAAAGTCCAAGTCCATGACAGGCTGGGCAGAAGTGATGACTATGGTGACTCTCTGACTTCCCAGGGCTCACTGCTCTCTGTACCAACTCCTGTCCCTATGATCCCTGCTGTAGCTGCAGTGCCTGGCTTCTCCTTGGCTTCAGGTGATGCTCAGTACCTGACTCCTAAAGCCTCCTACTCAAGTGTTTGGCTACTGTCCAGTTCAGAGCGTGCTGCTGGTGCTGTGGACCCCCAGCCTAATGTTGCTGTCCCATCCCTTGGGATGTCTCAGTCTGGCTCTCAGCTCAAAGTCTGGCTGTTTTCCATGTTTCCATTGCTTCCATTAACGTACATGGGATGAACACAGGCATCTCCATCCAGTGTGGTTTGTCCCCTGTGCTAACATCTGGGTGAACCCAAAGGGCTGTACTCATGATATCCTGCATTTCCTTCTTCTGAGTTGATGTCAGAGTCATTTTGGAGACAAAAAGATCTCTACTGGACAATGCCTACCTCTTATTAATTCTTAGCTATTTCCCAGTCCTTTAGTCCCCACAGAATTGTTTTGGCAGGGAACAGCCTCTGCAGTTCTCACTAAACAAAAAGATTTAATTTTTGTCTCAGTAGTCAGAAGACAAGATGGCTGTTGCCCTCAATGAGCTAATTTGCCTGAACCCTGCTGAAGCATGAAGCCAGATATTCAGGCTCAGGTGAAAAGGAACAGAGCCACCCCTGCTATTTCTTACAGTTCATTTTAGTGAATTTAGTTCCCATTGGAGACACGAAAGCAGATGACAGCAGCTATTATCCTGCTTTGTTCTGGTTATTTCTGGCTTGCTCTAAAAGTAATTTACTATAGAATAACCCGCGTTAGAAACTGTGGCTCTGAAATTTTACACAAAGCAAGTATAGCTTAAGCATCCTTCCTGCATTGTCCTGACAAAGAAGAATCCTCTCCCATGTTGAGGAGAGTGGATTTGTCCCAGTGCTCCTTCAGCACTTGGTCTGTCTGCTAAAACGAGCATTGATGTTGCCCCTAGTAACAGTGTTTTACTTTGAGTACAGAATGGCATTTTTTTCTAGGTCTAAATGTCTGGCAAGCCTATTAATTGTGCCCATTCCAGCAAGAAGTTGAAGAGGTAGTTGTAAAACTTAAGAACCAAATACACATTCATTAAAAAAAAAAAAGGCACAAAAAAAACCCCCAAAACCAAAACAACATCTTGAAAAATTAGTTCCATGCTTAGCGCTAGAATAGTCCTTACTTTTTTCAAATCCATTAGAGTAGAACACTATTAGACTGAGAAAATGCAATTTGAAGCTACACAGGCAGTTTCAAGGTAGGGAAAGTTTCAAGTGTTGGAAAACTTTTCACTCTACAATTATTTTACTAAAATCAAGGGGGCTGTGCCAGTTAAGGAGTCAAGGATTTGCTTCATTGTTCTATTAAAATGCCAAGGCACAAATCAAATAGGAAAGTATTGGTGCTGCTTGAGCTAATCAAATGGCCATGTGAAAGCTGAAGTCAGCCAAAATAATCCAACAGGATCCCTTAGCCCTATGTAACTGGGTTCAGTCATTTCAAGCTGAATCCCAATGATGTTGGAAGGCTAATCTATGCATAGGCCATTCAAACCACTCACCAGGAACAAAAAATGAGCTATTATATTGCACCAGCTTCAGGAGTTCATTTGGATAGTGGAGAGTCAATAGTGAACAACAAGCAAAAGTAAATACATAACCTGAGCAACCTAAGGGACAACATATTTTAAATTCTGAGAATAAAGTGCATACATTTGGCCAGATCATTTGACTCTTTTGAATTAAACTCCGAGACATTTAACAGGCAGATGCATTCTTTTCATTCCCAAGGGAATCAGTGAACATTTATTCCTTATGCCATCTTCATTGAAAACTGCTCAAACAATTGCAGCAGAACTCCATCACAGAGCCAGCTGAATCAAAATATAATAAAAAGCAATTTTTCTAGAGGTCCACCCAGAGACGCAAGAGTTCTCGTGCTGGCAAAAATACTGATGTGTGGCATTTGCACTCTGCCAAGCTCATGCCCTGTGAAAGACAGCAGACAACAAACTCGGAGATTGTGAACAATGAGAAGACAAGGCAAGAAAACAGCATTTTCTGTCTTCCTCAAAGACAGAAATTGTCACCTCTACCATTTTTTGCTATCTGCACTTTATGCTATTGGGTTTTTTTCGTTTCTTAGTAATATAAAGGCAGGTTTATCCTATATGTTGAAAAGTGTTAGGCTTAGGATTGCTTCCTCAGCTAGTGTAAATCAAACACTTGCTTCATCTTTTGAAAATAAAGGAAAGTGTGTAGTGGCAGGGAACCTTTTAGGAGACAAACACGAAACAAAAGAAGCTGAATTTATTATTATTGCAAAACATAAGTAAGCAACTAACCAGCTCAGACTGAGTATTTTATGTGCACCTTAAGAAAGGAATTAAAGAATGATCATATTAGGTTTATTACAAAGTAATGACATAGTTCTGGTACAGAATTGACTGTAGGTTCAAGGTTTACCTTTGACAAAACTCTGTTATCATGACAAACAACATTCCACCTGGGATTAATGCAAACCAGTTTATTTCTATTTTTGTGTCTTTACAAATGTCCAGGTATATATTTGAGCACATTCATGCACTAAGGAACAGAGAATTTTTAAGAGGCCTGGGGTTTTGTTTCATTGGAAGGTGGTGCTTGAAGAAATTCACAGAAAAGTCACAGGTAAGGAGAAAAATATCTTTTGGGAAACAAGCAGGTAAACTATGCTACCCTAACTTCCTTCACAGAAAGTATGTTAAAATATCATTTTATGTAATTATCTCAAATACTACTCCATAGGACAGTCTTTGAATATTAGCTTTGAAGGGTAGCTAGTCTCCCTTCTGGAAGGACAGACATGGGACACCTGCTGTGTCAGTCAACAGCTGGATGATGGAGAATATTGCACCTGCTTTACAGCTGCAAAACATCAGCTCATGAAGCTGGAAAGTATTACGCTGTCAGAGAACTGCAATGATGTAAGTTGCAGAAAGTGTAGTGATCAGTGCTGTATCCTCAGAATTAAGGACTGTACATGAATCACAGTCATAGAATCACAGAAAATTTTGGGCTGGAAGGGTTATTAAAGACCATCTAGTTTCAAGGTCCCTGCATGGGCAGTAACATCTTCCACTAGACCAGGCTGTTCAAAGTCCCGTCATCCAACCTGGCTCTGAGCACTTCCAGGGATGGGGCATCCACCACTTCTCTGGGCAACCTGTGACAGTGCCTCACCACCTTTGTAGTAAAGAATTTCTTTGCAATGTCTAACCTAAACATAATGCCTTTCACCTTGAAGTCTTTCACTCTTCTCTTATCACTACATGCCCTGGTAAAAAGTCCCTCTCCAGCTCTCTTCTAGGCTTCCTTTAGGTACTGGAATGATGTTATAAGGTCTCCCTGGAGTTTTCTCCAGGCTGAACAACCCCAGCTCTCCCAGGCTGCCTTCACAGAAGAGGCACTCTGGCCCTCTGATCATCTTTGTGGCCTTTTGCACCTGCTCCAGCAGTTCCATATCCTTATGCTGGGGACTCCAGGGCTGGATGCATCCCTCCAGGAGAGCAGAGTAGAAGAGGAGAATCACTTCCCTTGCCCTGCTGGCCACATTTCTTTTGATGAAGCCCAAGACACAGCTGACTTTCTGGACTGCAAGGGCACATTGCAGGGTTGTGTTGAGCTTCTCATCCACCACTCCTTTTATTTTCATGCATGATGTACGAAAAGTGTTTAGTTTCAGCTAATGAATTACGTATTCTAAAGCACTAATAAATGTATGTACTAGTACATATATCAGTATCAGAGGATGTCTCAGCCCACTTCCTCAGCCCCATTCCTCTTCATATGGTTCTCCCAGGGAAGAAACCCAGACACCCAGACCAGGGAATGCTGCTGGTTGCTGCAAAGGAAAATGGGTGAACAGTCTCTGCAATGCACCCACTGTTTAGGTGAAATGCAGACATAATGATACCTGTGCTTCTTTCCTTCACTTAAAGCTTGAGCTACCTCTATTTCTTGCTGAAATAACTCCAATGAGGCTCACCTTTCATGAAAAAATTGTTTATGGGAATAAAGAATCCAGTCTTGATGTTGTCAGTGAAATTGCTGCAGACTTAGTTTGATGTAAGTGGGACCAGAAATTGGGGTATAACAATTTGAAAACATTTTGAGGGTGTTATTTTCCCCAGAACTTTTTTATCAGTGTCACTTGGTGTGTTATTTATTCGCCACACATTATACTGCAGTTTCCTGACCAGACTGTGACATTTTGCAGCATCCTTTCAGCATTATTGTCAAAATTGCCTAAACTAAAAGCTAAAACTTTAAAATAACTGATTTTGCCAGTTTGCTTTAGTCCTATATTTGTCTCTGGAATATTTCCAAAATCTATAACAGACTGAAGTAAGTTGAAATTGCCTTCTCTAAATTTCAAAAGAAATGGAGAAGGGAAAAAATCTTTTGGAGAAAAGCTTAGCAAGTCAATTAAAAAGAAGTACAGTCTAAAGAAGTGGTTGCGTGGTCTAGGGAAAAGAAATCACTGTCAGAATCTAATGGAAGACACTTACTTCAAGGTCAGAATTGTCACTAATGACAACAAAAATAATTTTTTTCAAAAATGTTCCTTCCTCCTAATGAAAAAGAAGGAGAATTTTAGTACTTTCTGCTTTGAATTGCTTTAGAAAATACCACAGCCAAACAAAATACATCGCTGTGTGCCCCACTGGCATGATTTTTTTTGCTTAATTGTGTTGCCAAGTCAATTTAAAATGTCCCTTATAATGAATGGGGAAAGCAACATAATAAACTCTTAGTATGACTTCTGAAGCGAAACCTGCAAAGAGAGACTTTATGCACAAGGGATCTTTATTAAGACTTGATTCCATCTAAAATAAGAACAAATACTAAACATTGTGCATTAACACAGTAAGCCCTAAATACAATATATTCTTTTTCTATGTCTTAAATTAGTAATTTAATCAAGCTCAGGACAGCTCTGTGGCATTGAAGTCAACTGGAAGAGTGCAGCACATGTTCATAACATAAAATTACCTTAGCCTTCCAAACCGGATGGCCACATCCAAATTGTCTATTGGAAAAGATCCATAATCATACTCAATTCTGAGTCATGGATCTGTTTGCATTTTTGGAACGTCTATAACTGTCTTGCTAAGGAAAACTTTTATGTATCAGGATTTGAGACAGCTCCCCTCTTCAGTGACATTTTGGTATGTATCAAGTTGCAGGATAAATGGGGGCAGGAACCCAGTTTGATGGAAAGCCACCTACAGCCAGCTAATTAAAAAGCTCAGGAGGATCTCCAACATAGGTGCTCTGTCTGGTTGAAATCTGCTGCCTGACCCTAAAAGCTGGTGCTGATTGTAATTTCTGCTGAACCCTTCCTTTAAGGCATGTCTGGAACTGCCCTTCTCCATCTGTATGGTAGTTTAACAGGTAAAGTTTTCAGTGCGTAACTATGAACTAAGTGTTCCTTTCCTCTGGCTCTCCCTTAACATGTGGCTCTCCTACTGACTCCTAACAGAGCTTCTTGGGGACTTTTATAAGAGTTTCCCTGATATCTGACCCTTAAATAATTGTCTGCAAACACTGTGCTCATTTTGTTCCATTGGGATTTACTGTAGTATAAATGCTACAAAAGTAAAAAAAAAAAGGTAACTTGTGCAGCCATTGAAAATTATTGCCTTGGCAAACCAAAATCAGCAACAGGACTTGAATATTATTTTAAATTATGATTCACAGCCCTTAGACCCTAATTCTATATGTTCTTAGCACCTGATGTTGAGAACAATGCTATTTATAGACATATAGAAATATTTCAAAGCCAGAAAAACTAATTCAACAAGCTAAAAAATACATATATGCAAATGATTGAATTACTTTTACAAAAGGACTAATAAAAAATACGAATTATTTTTGTTGTGAATGACCTGTAAGTACTCCATAATTGCAAGCAGTATCATGAAAATATGCTTTCCTACTTAGTCACTTACAGCTTATTTCCTTTGCAAATCTCTTTGTGAAAATGGCCATAGAGACCACGTAATGCATTTTGTCTTATATGTTTCTCATATTGGATATATTTCTCACATTGGAGAGACATATTTCATTTGATTCTAGTCTCACATTAGTTTTAGCACACACATTTTTAGCTATTTACCCAAAATTTATAAAAATAAGTTTCTTCAGCATCATATGCATGAATATTAATAGTAAGCACATGTAAAGTTTAAATTTGGTAAGTAAGCTGTAAAATACATTGGTAACTTTTTAATTTTGTTCTGCAGATCACAAAGACTTGGGAGGTGAGGGGAAATATCTATGTTTGTTTCTATTTGCCTCAGAATGAAATTTCCAGCTAACGTGGTGGGAGACATGCTCTCAAACATGGGAACAGGATGTAACAGATGTAGTGGCATCTGCTTGCACTTTTGGAACCTTAACTAAAAATGTTCTGAGGAACAATTTTCCTCATCCTTCTCAGTGAGCACCAACTTAGCTACCCATTGATAATGTTTTAAATGTCAACATCCTTCTATCACTGCTTATCAGAGACAGAAGAGGAATGACTGCAATATACCATCAAATTTCTCCTAACCCCAGGCTGGAAAAAGTTTTAAAATACTTACCAATGATATTCTGCCTTTGCAAGCTGAGGCTGAGCCAAGGACACGTGAAGGTCAGAAGGAGGACTGTGTTCAGGAACCTCAATGTTAATTTGGATGGAGCAAATATTCATGAGATCATGCATGTGTTATCATTCATGTGATCATATGATAGCACTGGGTCTGGATAATTTTTTTTTTTATGAAAGGAGTTTTTTATTTTATAAATAGCAAATGCTCTTAATTACTAACATAGTTACTTCTCACATAAGGACAAATTCCCTCAAGCAGATCTGTAGAAGCAAATGTTTTGCAACTATTGTTATGGCTGGAAGAAAAAATACCAAAGTTGGAGGGTTTTTTGTTTTGTTTTTGGTTCATTTTTTGGTTTTGTTTTGTTTTTATTTTTTTAATTTTGGGGTATTTTCTACTTACTGAGAATCTCTCAGTGCAGAGAATCTGTCAGTTGTCCAAAATGCAGCAACTTCATTGGGTGAATTCTTCTAACCCACAAATTTATTATCCCTTCTTTTCAACCACCAAATCTGGAAATATTTGGAAATATTTGTCTCCTTAGCTTTTTGTTAAAGAAATCTGTAGCTACTTCTTTCTCATACCTGGAACAGAAGGTAGGCAAATGCAGCTTCATGTTTCCATCTTATGGTTCAAAAATGCAGTTCACAACATTGTGAATGCTGCATAAACATCTTAGTATGTTTAATCATTGTCACCTAAAAATCTGAATCAAGGAACACTTCATAAACAGTCTTAAATTCTGTTTTACTTCAGGACTCCATGAAGAACAAAGCAGCAGAGAGCTAGGGGCAATCAGGTTATGTATGACAGAGTAACTTTAAATTTTCATTTTCTCCATGACAGAGCATTAAATGCTTGAGTTGAAAAAAGATATGAGATTTAGTTCTGTTATTTGCTCTTCATGTTGGAACTAAAGTCTTTGGTTTCTACTATATTTTGCTATTGAAGTCTAGGTCTCTTGGGAAACAGTATATATTTGGAACTGTTAAAACTTTTGACATAAATACAGTAGCAGAAATAACTACTCAATGCTCTCAAAATAGGTTTGACTATTTAAGTAAACTGTAGTGAAACTAAGTTGTTTGGGAATTATTTGGAATGTAGCTTGTCCAGCTTTCACCTGGTATAGTTAGCTGAGGAGCAAAATCCAGATGTTTGTGTAGACAGTTAGGCTTAAGTAAAACATCATTTGAAGAAAAGAAGAAAAAAGATACTTGATAGAAGCCACCTAAAGCTTAGAATTAAAGCAGTCATCCTTAGGCTCTGAACCAGCTTTCTCCTTCTGCCTGACTCATCAGCTCCATGCATTTTTTTGACTTGTCTTCTCTCCTCAGGCAGGAAGTATCATGGAAAACTTAAAATACAGATATGGCTGCCAACCAGGAGACTTTGGAATTTGTGACACCGGAAAGAGTGAGAGACCACACTTGGGGTTGGAGATTTGAAAGAATCAAGTGAGATTTAGAGTCTGGCTACATGTAAAGCACAGCTAGTCACAACCTCTCAGCTACGATCCTGCTAAAGCACACTGATTCCTTGTCACTCCTGATCATTTTAGAGGGCAACACTTCTATTAGTCTTACGCCATTACATTTACTCTTTCTCTTAGCTGTAGCCTAATGGACATTACTGTAATAGCTTAAGAGTACTCAGCAGATCTGACTCACTGCATGGCTCTCTGCTTTGGAGAACATGGCTCCCAAGAGTCTTCTTGCTGGTGAAGCACTGAGGCACTTCCCACGCACCTGCCTTTTGATCTTTGTCCACAATGGCCTCCTGATGGATGTGTCTAGGGACACATGGACCTGTACAGAAACCCAGGAATGAACTGAAGAGATGAGGATGGTGCATTAAGTAGACCCTTTTCTTGATATGGGTGGTCTAGTCAATCCTGAAAATAGAAAAGGGTTGTAAGGTCAGGTAAGATAGATTGTGGCCATGCCAGCTGTCAGACAGCGTTCCAAGATGTCTGTTATTTAACCCTGATATTGAATATATCATGGGCTAAACCTGATTAAAAAGCATATAAAATGCCATGGGCAATTTAATGGGGAATAAATATGTAACGGCGACTTTCTCCTTTATTTTTTGTAGCTTGCTCCTCAATCACTCCAGTGACAAGAAACATGTTTCATCCTGCCCTTCAAAAGCTTTGCTCTACCAGACACCATCTGCATGAATACAATATTACTGAAGAAATCTACTTACTTACGGGGGTGAGGCAAGGAAACAGGAATATTAACAGAGATGTGAGTGTTCAGCCAGCACATCAACACTGATGGCTCTAGGAAAAATGAAGGCAGAAAGGTGTAGAGAAGGATTTGCTTCCTTTACCAAAGGCAGTGTTGCATGTAAAAGAACAAAATATGCACAGTATATATAATGCAGTATTTTCACCTGGATAAAATATGACAAATTCTTACAAACTACCAATAAAGCACAGGCCCTAAATTGGTAAATTTATGTGGTTTCTAGAATGTAATATTGAGTCAGTGCTGTAGAATGGATATTTTGGTATTTGGGAGAGGTAATGACTAATTTTTTTTTTTTTGGAGTGGTATTTCTGGAAAAAAACAATCTACGCATAAAAAGTTCTAAATTATGACCTTTTTTTGACTAGATTTAAGACAACTAACAAGAAACATTTGCTCATCTTTGTTTCTGTCTTTTGACATGCAGTTTTTTTGTGCTGCAAAGAAATGTTGCGGTACATTGCACCTGTGATATATCCACCCTAACAACAGATGAGGAGAGAAGGAACATTCATGACTTTGCAATAATGAGATTGCTGATCCACAACATGCTGGCAATTTCTGTATAGAGGAAATAAAGTCAAATAGAATTGCCAAGGACCTCATCTCCATGCTGATAACTGCACATCTCCTCAGATGCATCCATCCTCAGATCACTCTTTCTGTTATCAAAACTTTTATTGTTATGGCTAAAGTAGCGGTGAGTGGTCTTGTCCTCTGAGCAGTGAACTATCTGTAGACTCCATGTCTCCATTAATTTTTTCAGATTTTATGCATTGGCAATTTTTTTTATTGCCAAGACTCAGTCAAGTAGGAAATTCAAACTGATAGGTACCAATTCTAAGAGAAATTTTCCCCCGTTTACCTTTAATTGTTTTCTAATTGATACAAATAACTGTGCGGATGCTGTTTTATATCAATTAGTCTCCAAAGATTAGAGTCAGTTTATACTGAAGATAACTCACCACTGTCAAATTGAAATAGTGCTTATACAAAGCCTCATGACACTATAAATTAGATTTCAATTGGATTTAAAATAAATTGGTGCATTTCCCTTTTGCAGACACATCTTTATTTAATAACACTACACATGGTACACTAGATACGCAAAAACCAACACTGATGAGATGTTTGCATAAATGGCTAGTGTTCACTGGCTTTTCTTGCTTTAGAGATCAAGGGTTAATCAAGGAAACAGGAGGAAGAGTGAATCATGCAGGGACTAGAATGCCTTATCAGCTGTGACCTGCTCAGCTACTGAGACACAGAAGAAACAAAGAAATGATTTATAGGTTATGGCAGTTCAAGACACACTCTTTGGGATTTGCTGGAGAACTATGCTACTCTTCACCATGCTCATCCATGTCCTGTAATGGTCCTCATCTGGGGACTTCTTACCAGCAGACTGTTTCCTACTCCTCATTTGGGGACTTCCTATTGGCAGACTGTTTTCCACTTGCATGGCATAATTTTCCCACTATGTATGGAAAACAAACCCTTACCTGTCTATGTCCATACAGGTTTCTGTAAATTATACTGTTGCTAAGAACAAAAATATTTAACCCTAGCAATTTGCAAGCATACTAATACATACTAATTTATAGGTTGAGAAGGCTCATCTGCTACTTTTTATTTTTTGCCTTCCACTCAACTTCAATATTTAGCTTAGAAGCAGATAGAATAAAACCAAGTAAAGCAGACATGAGTAAATTACAAGTACTGTGCTTGATATGCAGGTCTGTGTCTCTGGGAAATAGTTTATGATGGATGGTAATTTTTATAATTTGTGATTTTGAATATCATAAATATGTGTCAGATTTTCTAAAAAAAAAGTCTTTCTTCAGACATTACCAGATACAGAGGACCTAATTCAGTTTTCTCACTGAAAGCAAAAACTATTTAAATTGATCTGTCTTTGCAAACAATGACCACTGAAAAAGTCTATATACCAGGCATTTTAGCAGTCACCAATAAATGGTGTTTAAACTAAAAAAAGATATTGTGAGACATCTAAGCTCTTCTAAAGGTGAATGTGTACCATTTACCTTAGGTCTGTTAAAACCTTCAATACAAATAGGAAAAGTTAATTACTTTGCTCTCATTATACTATACCTACCATTTCAGTTTTCTTCTAATCTGCCTTCCTACTCCTAACAACTCTTTAAAAGGTAAGATTCTAAAATAAAATATTTGATTATTGATGCTTCTAGCCATTTATTTAAAGACAAGCATTAGAACTATTGAATTATGCCACTTTCAATAAAACCTGCATTTACATTTTTGTGCTGTGCACTGAAGACAGAGTTTCCTTGGCTATCAAGCTGCCAGGCACACAACTGCAGAGGGAACCAGTTGCAGGCAATTGCAGGGGACATCCAGTGAGTGGGTACATCTGTCCTGGGCACAACATGATACAGATGAATTATACTTACACACATGACATAGACATGAAGGCACTACACAGAAAAATGATAGGCATGTAAGAGAATATTCTGGCATACTACTACTTCAAAATGAAGCTATTGCCATTACTATCAACATGAGCATTCAGGAGCAGGGCAAGTTCCCCCAGCTCCCAGACTATTGTATAGCACTAAAACCAAACCACTATTAGTCTTAGCACTTTCCAGCAGCAATTAAGAAAGAATATTCAGCAACCTATCCTCTTGAAATTCAAAAGCAGCTAGTAGATAGCAATATTGTCAGTGCTTATTGCACAAATAAGCAATCTGAATCTGAGCAAATATGAACCTCACAGTTAATTTTCTATTTAGTTCTCTTTACCAATGTTTTCTTTAATGATTTTGACATTCTGCACAAAGTGATGTCATTAGCAAGATATCTGCATGATGAAAACTATGTTTTCTTCTCAGGAAAGTGATTCCAAAACATTATTTACTCTTATGCTTTCCAGAGCTTATGTAAGGTCTATCAACAGCATGAACAGAACAAGTCAGTAGCATTGTCTGTGATTTTTCTCCACACATTTATGTGTGTGTGATTACAAGCTTGCAGCTGTGAATGCTGCTAATAGGTATCACTTGAAAATGTCACTTCCACAGACAAAAAGAGGATGGGAGGAGAAAGGGATGTGCTTACAAGTAAGGGAGGTGGGTGGGGTGTGCTGAGTTGTGCTTAATGGTATAAGACATAATTCCTATAAGAGGAGGTGAATTTGTAAATATATTTTGTATGTTTCTCTAAGTTAAGTTAGTTTTGGTTTTCTGTTAGTTGTTTTTGTGTGTGTGTGTGTGGGTTTTTTTTGTTTTTTTTTTTTTTGTTTGTTTGTTTGGTTTTTTTTTGGTGGTTTTTTTTTTTTTTTTTTGAGTGTGTGGCCTAGAATGAGGTAATCTTAAAGACCCTTTCTGGTCTTTGCTAATACAGCAATTCATCAATTCTTAGATGAACAATTTTCCTTGCTTTTTAAAGAGAAGCTGTGTTGCTTCTTAAAGGCTTTTTGGTTGGTCATTCAGGGTTTCTTCTTTCTTTGTTATGGATTTCATTTTCCTGTTTGGGTGCAATTTTATTTTAATTTTTTTTTTTTTCTGGTTAATTCCATTGGTCATTGAGTTTTGTTAGAGAGAATTAGGTGGATATACCTACATGCGTGCATGGGCTTGAGCAGTCTGGATAAGCAATAAGCTAGGTGATGGCAAGCTTTCTAGTTGTATCATTCTGCTTTTAAATTATGCAAGGAGAGAGAAAGAAGGTGAATTGTTCATCATTTCTGTGGTGTGCAAGGTAATGCCACTTTTCTATAGCAGTTGTTAAGAGAAAAAATAGGTGCTCTAGATCCTCCATTTAAGCTCTGTTTTTAAAATATCTTTGGGGGAGTGGGGGTAGGGAGAGTGGAGGGATTTGAGAATTATAGATTGCTTTTTGATAAGAGCACTTAAGGGATGAACTTTTGCCTATAGAGAACTTCTTGTTCATTATTTGCATAATCATTTTGTGAGTTTTTAAAGTAGATGTGATTTAGGATTAATATGTAAGAAACAGCAATACCTTCTATTGAAATGCTGGATGTATATGTTGAAGATGGAAGTTACTCTTCTGTTTAAAAGATCCTCATTGCTGCTTTATGTCCCTTCCCCAAAAAAAAAAAAAAAAAACAGCCTACTATCTAAGGCATAACATAAATTCAGTGTGAAAGAACAAGCTAATGTTAATATAATGAGGCAGGGAAAGGGTGAAATCAAGCTAGCATTCACCCAGTAACAGAAACAAGCAATTACAGGAAGGTGTAAAAAAATATCATCATTATGTTATAAAGTGTCTGCATGTTGCAACATATTAAAAGGAATAGCAGCCTTTCCCAGGGATACTTTGTTATGTAGTCTATTCCATAATGGTCCTGGGCCTGGCTGGCTGGTGTTCATGCCTGTTTAGCCTGCAAGTGATGCTCCAGTTTCTTCTATACCATTAGCTTTTGTGTAGCATGGCTGCTGGGCTGTTCCCTTAACAAGCAGCTTTGAGGACATCTGCAAAACCTGCATTTCTAGAAGGGGGGCTGGTCTAGGAAATCACCCTTGTATACACAACCTGTGAAACTTGATACTTAAGCTTTACTGACCTTTACATGTTGTAGTGTCCTTACTGTCATACTGAGTTACTGTGAATTCAGTGAATGAATTCTTACCCCTTTGGCTAAAGGATAACTTTGGATGCTTACTGATGCTTGCTCAATTCAGGTATGAGTTGGTATTCGAGGAGTTTCTCTAAATGAGGTCTGCACTTGCCTGAATTCAGATGTTAGAAGACCAGGAATAGTCATTTTTGCTCTGAAAGCAACATAGCTTCTCTTGATTTAGCCCATTTAAACCAAAATAAGTTATTCCTATATGAGGTTGAGTATCTATTTGAAACTAATTGGAATTATGAATGTTTTTCCTCACATGAAGTACCTAATAAAAACTTCACCAATATATCACTGCTTTTATTGAATTCCCTATATGGTGCAATAAAAGTATTCCTGATATTGAGCCAGCTGATGTGTTGGTGTACTGTTTTGATAGAAATAATTATCAGGCAACTACAAAATGCTGAGTAACTTCATAAACACATTGAATTTCAGTGGTCAAAGAAGCATATAATGCAGTGATTAGCCAATACAAAATAATGGAGCTTCTAGAGTCCAGTCTAAGTCTGTTCAAGTACTGGCAGCACTAAGACCGAGATAAAAAGGAATTTATTGGTAAGTGGATAATGTCATGCCTCTTACAGTGTTATGCAGATATTTTGCTGCACTTTGCACCAAGAAACAAACATCAGCTGTATTATAAGGTGTAGAAATCAATTTTGTATGTTATTTTTAAGAGATACATTTCCAAATGGAATATGAAAAAAGCTGTTTGAAAATGCTATACCACCTGACTACATCATAATCCTTTTGTTAAAAGGTGAAGGGTGGGAGGGAAATCCAGGATGCCTTAGGGTTATCCTCAGGATGTTTGTGCATACATGTGCTTAACAAACTTATTTTACAGTTGTCTGTCTCTAACAATAAAAAATTATTTTTCAATATCAGTTACAAGGATCCAGACTCCTGTGAGTTACCTCTAGGAGTGAAAGCAACTTAGCCCTGGGAACAAAGACCAAATCTGTGTTTGGGCACGTACTGGTTTTGTTGTATGACATAGGTTATACAAATGCCTCGTTGTCAAATAAAGAAGTACATATGGCAATAACCAGGGGTTTTAGGTACTTTTAGAGACTCCAGCAAATCAACAAAGCTTGGTCAAGACTTGGATGAGTGGGAGTCCCTAAATATAGGCCTTTGGTGTCAGCTGAAGAAACAGTAAAGTTTAGTGTAACTGATGTGTACCCCCAGACCTGGCTTATCAGGCCTCACAAGTGTGAACCCCTGTATAAATGCAAATACAAGCAAGCTGGCTTAGTACGAATGGGGTCATGGTTCTCCTTCCTGAGTTTGTACCTGAGCTGAGGCAAGGAGAGAAAACGGCTGATAGATCTTCAAGAAAAACGATTCAGATGTTAAATGCTTCTTGTGTGGCATGCCTTGATTTTTTGGGAGAATTGCTATGAGAAGCATGCTTTGAACTTCCTCTAGAACAGGGATACTGAGGTGCAACACTTGCCACTAGGGCTGAGTATTGACAGACAGGAGTACTCAAAAAAAAAAAAAAACCAAAACAAACAAACAAAAAAAAAAAAAAACAAATGCAAACAAAACAAAAACCGGTTTTGTTGAGAAAAAGAGAAGACTCTTTCACTTGGGGAGGGGACAGGACGCGACGGCCCAGCCGGCCGAGCACCTGCACCCGCCCCGTAGAGGATGAGGTTTGGGCCCCAGCGCGGCAGGGGACGAGGCACCCGCGGCCCCGGCCGGTGCTGGGGGCGGCTGCGGGGCTTCGCCGCGGCCCCGGTGCTCCGCAGGCCCCGGGCCGGCTGCGGCCCGAGCGCGGAGACTCCCCGTTCCCACTCCCGCCGCAGCCGCTGTGGGAAACTCCGCGCATGCGCCAAACTACTCCACTTGGGGGCGGGGTACAGCCCCGACACCCGCGGCGGATTGTACCACTGCGCGCTATGGGGGTGGACCGGAAAAGAGTTTTCTCCAAGAATTCGCTTATGAAGAATCCTCGCCGGCTTCTTCCCCTAATTTTGTGTATAACTAAGAGAAGTTAGCACGGAGAAGCAGGTGGGAGTCCACGTCCTGTCGCGTGCGTTCTCTTCTCTTCCCTTTTTCCCTCTCCTCCCTCCGTCGGCGGCGAGTTGGGCGCGTCCCGCTAGCTGCCCCTCCCGCTGCCGAGGGTCCGGCCCGCTCCCGCTGCTGGCGGTCCCGGCGTCGCGAGTTCCCGCTCTCCCGCCCCCTCCTTCCCACCCTCCGAGCCGGCTCCGCGCTCTCCTCGGCTTCCCGCTCCCTGCCCACGGCCCCGGCGCGGCAGCCCTATGGCGTACAGTCAGGGCGGCGGCAAGAAGAAAGTCTGCTATTATTACGACGGTGAGCAGGGCCGGCGCGGGAGCGCGCGTGCAGGAGCGGGGGGGCGCCCCTCTAATGGCCGCCCGGGGCGGGCTGTGTCCCCGGCCCCCGCCGGCACGGCCGCCCCTGCCCCGCGGGACCAGCCCCCCTTTCTCCCGGCTCGGCTCGGCCCCATGGCGGGCGGGGGTCCCCGCCGCCTCCACCTGCGCCGCCGCGCCCCGCTCCCGCCGTCGGCTCTGCTGAGCCCCGTGGGCCGGCGGGCGTGGGGCGGCCGGGCCGGGGGTGGTGGGGTCGGGCGGGGTGCGGGTCGGGGGGTCGGGGAGCTGCCTGGTCTGCCGGGCCCGGTGCTAGGTGCTGTGGCTATTGTTCCCCACCCCCAAAATACCCACCACCCGCCCGCGCGCCACCGCCATCCCCCCCACCCCCCCTCAAAAAAAAAAAAAAAAAAAAAAAAAGAAGAAGAAAAGTTGAGACACTCCCCTCCATCCGCTGAGCAGGGAGGCGTTGAAGCCGCTGCTGTGTCTGGCTCCTCCCCTGTGCAAAGAAAGTCCAGGCCATGTGTAGTTCTGGCACCTGGTGATTGTTAAGCCGAGGCCTTTCCCTGCCTCGGGCTTTCGTACCGCGGTCTGGGGTACGGAGGGACAGGGGCGCTCTGCCCCCGCCTCCCCCATCCCCAAACCGAGCGCGGATCAGAGCAGAGTCTGGCTCCCACGAGCCTCCCTTCCCGCAAAACGCGGAAAGTTGTGTGCGTGGGTGTTTAATAATGGTGGAATTTGAGTTGCATGTAGGCCCTCTGAGTTTGCACACTTGTACAGCGAGGACACAGGGGCTTGCGAGCTGCGTTGTCCGTCGTGGCGAAAAAGTGCTTGGTTTGAGATATTTTCAGCAACTTGTTCGCGGTTTTCTCTGGCCGCAGCAGCAACAACTTTTCGTTTTCTTTTTGAGCTTGAATTTATTTAGCCCTTTTTGTACTGGGAAGTGAGCTGGATGGGCAGATTAGTTGAGAGATTTGATTAAATCGCCTCCTGTTGTAACAATCTTGTACGGCTTCATCTGAGGCCGGTCTTGGTAGTAGCCAGGAAACAGAGGTTGAGGATGTTCAGCCGTAGACCTTTGGTGTTTTCACCATTTTGGAAGTGAGGATGAGTGGCTAAACCCACTCAAGATATCAAAGGTTGTGTTTGCTGTAGCAAACTTGCTATTCTTTGGAAATGGCAGAGCTTGTGGGGCCTGTCTTTGCATTTTTTTTAAACCACACTAAAGGAGGCAGAGTGGTGGTTGCCGCCCCCTTCTCTTTGTTGCTAGCACTGGTTCTTTGTTCAGCCTAAAGGGGAAAGGAGGCCCCTGTTAGGGATACTTTTGTTGAGGCTAGGATCTTACTTTTCCTAGGGAAGAGGACTAACTTTTCGCCTTGTTGAAAGAAAGAACAGTGATAGTTTAGAAGCTTTCTCTCTGAAAATATTTGCCTTTTTTTTAAAATCAGTTTCCTTTTTGTTTTTTTTTTAATTACTTTTTTTTTTTCTTTGGTAAAGTCAGGTAGCTTACTAGATGTTGATATATTATTTTTCTGTGATTACTGGATTTTGGTACTCGATGCTAGCATTACATTCCCTTAACAGCCAAAAAAACTGTTTGTGAAGAGTGGGGAGAAACTGGAAGAGGAATAAGTTTGGAGGTGGCAAGATAATGGTGGCTTAAAGCAGTTACTGCTCATCTGTAGACTGGGATAAATGTAGTTAATAATGTAGAGAAAATTGTATCTGTCATGCCTTAAAATAAATATTTTATATGTGACAGAAACAGTTTTGGAATATTTTTAGATGTCTCATTTATTTGTGTTGCCAAATCCAACAGTTATTTTACATGTCTTTGGAAATAGGGTTATTAGAAGAAATTTTAGAGTTTATACCTAAAATAAATATCTTGATGTTACTGTGTGGTTCATCTGGCAATTCTGAATATTTCTAACTATTGTACCAGCAAAGCCATTGAATCACAGTGAAGGGAGTTTTTGGAGCATTAAATAGCCTAAAACAAAAAAATACTGAGGTAGTGGTATATCTCTAAAGGAATGTAATGTCTGAAGTAAATTTCCCCTTTTTTGGGTCATAATTGGCTCTCCACACATACTTTTACTGTTTCTTAAAAGTTACAGACTAAAAAGTCTTGAAAAGTTCCAAAAGCACATATGCTTGTCTTCTGAGATGCAATAAACTTCCCCATTTTTTGTGAAACTTGGTGTGATTGTCATTTAAGGTTGATTTTTTAAATTAGCCTGTCAATTTTGCAGTGTATTGCTGTTATGGTTTTTTTTCTAAATCAATACTTTTAATAGCCTTCATACTGTACTTGGAACCAATAAGCTTTGAGCAGACCAAGCTTGATTTCATTACCTTGAGTTTGCTTGTAATAGAAAGTCAACCACATCCAGTTTGCAGAATCTTCATTGCTAGTGATCGTGCTCAGGTCAGGAATTTTGCTTAAATTTAAACCAGAATACTATGGAAAAAACTAGTTAAAATACAAATTAAAATACTTCAGTGATCTTACTTAAAGTGTTTTTCATAAATGCGTCTGGTCTTGATACAGCTTAGCAAAGTGTGCTGCTCACACTGCTTAGAACCGTGCTAGATGTGGAAGGCTATCATAGCTTTTACTTTAGTCTCTTACCATGTGTGTTCAGGTTTTTTCATGGTTTTGCAGCATTGTGGTTCAGGTAGTTTAGCTCTTCCAAGCTGTTGTACAGTAGCCCACAGCAGTGAGAGCAGGGCCCAGATGGTCTTTCCAGCTCTGTGCTCCTGCACAGACCAGCACACCTCTAGAGAATCGTGCAGAAACTGGTGTGGTTTCTGTGAGTTTGTGTATTTATTCTATGCCAGTGCACTAGCAGTATTGTTTAGATTGGTTCTTGTGCATAATTTAGTGTGGGTGTTCAAAAGGCTCTACCTTCATGAAAAATTTGAGAGATCTGCATCAGAGTTTCTTGGTTCCACCCATAAAGACGAGACGAAACCTGTTTTCGTAGAGCAGTGTGTTACTATAGTTGGGCATTGTTTGAGTAGCACTTCTAGTTAAAGCTTACATCTGCAGATCAAATGAACTTGGGTGTTTTCTGGAAATTGATCAGGACTTTGTGCAGTGCCTTCTAAACATGGTGATGGTGTCCAGTCTTTGCTCAGGGCTCAAAAGTCAAATTTTTGCTACTCTTCTGCTGTCTGCTTAACTTTAAAACTGGAACAAAATGCCCAATCCTTCAGAAGCTAGTGCCTTAATTTTAGGCCTGTTTGAATAGCTGTTTGTTTGACTCATCAGGCATTGATGATATTTTATTTTACATTCAGCTTTACATGAGTTCACCCCTTTGTATCGCTGAAATCAATTCAGTGTAACTGCTGCTCTTAAGATATGTTTTTTCCATGTGGTTTCCATTGTGGCAATTAGGTTTCTTTGCATAGTACAGTTCTGAAATACCTCATCATTTCATGGTAACTATACCTAAAATAAGCAGGGTCCATGTACATAACAGTTTATCAGTTAAAAGTTATAAAGTAATGTAACATACAAGTTACAAAGTATTAAAAAACAAGTGCTGATATCACCTCTTGTCTCTTAAGTCAGTCACATCAGACTGCTTTGTAATGCATAAATTTAATGGGGTTATTTTTCTGTATGTCATAGTAACTGGAGAAACTAATACTTTTTTGGAGACATAGTTTTTGTTAGTTGTGTGGTTTTGGGCAGAATTAAAATTCCTTTAGGGCAGGTAGCCTCTTGTATTTTTTTATCTGTTAGAATATTTTCTGTAGGCCTTGCTAAAGTCCCAGAGAGACAAGTTGGTGTCTAAAATTTATGCTCATCAAAGGAATCATGGGTTTATTTTTATTTGATAGCTCTCTTCATTTTGGTATGAACTTGCATGAATTGAGAAGGAAAAAAAAAAAAAATATATATATATATATATAGAATCCAAAACATGACAATGTATGTAGCATTTGTCAGATAGGTCTTCTGTATCACATCTGTATCACATAGTGAACAGTGTGGAGCAGTAAACTCCTATAGTATTAAATGGGCACTTGGTTTGTCTCTTCTAAATTAAGGACTTAACTTTCCAGAGATTATATGTTGCTACTTCTCAATGGGAGCCATTTAGCTGGCATTTTTACTGATATAAAACACTAAATTTCAATTTTTGAAGCCTTGCTGTGAAAGACGAATAGATTTGCAGACTTTTTACACCTACTACTTTGCATTTTTTCCCTTCTAGTCCTCATTCAGTTACATTATATTTTTTTTATGCTTTCCATGTGTTCCCACACTGGTAAGTGATACACTGTGCTCATAACTCTTCTGTATGATTTTTACTTCTGTATTAGTAAGAATTTACCTTTATATTAGTAAGTATAAAGTCAAGTACTCATGCTATCTGCAGTAATGATCTTGTGAGCTTGGCCTCTCTGTACCCGTTCCTCGTATATACAGTTTTAGTCAGAGTTACCTGGCAGAGGTTTGTGCAGAGCTAATTAACTCCATCAGTGAGTGAGGTGTGCCATCCTCACACATACTAGCTCTTGCTACACCTTGCTTTCCTTCCCAAAGTGCTCTAGTAAGGCTGTGACATACGAAGAAGAGATATATAAATTTCAGGATCAGTGGATGGAGTGTTTGTACCAGGAAGTGCACCACCTTCTTCACTAGGTAAAGAATGAGAGACTTTTGACAACTTTACCTTCATCACAGTATGATGTCTCCGTGATGAGTCCCCTTCATGATGTTGGTTGAAAATCAAGGTACTAATGAAGAAAGAGGATCTTTCATCTTTTCCTTCCTCACCCCTGCCTACATAGGCATCACTAATCCCTTGATACTTGATGGGCTTTTTGTCCATATGCTTTAAGAATTTTTTTTTATGAGGCTAATGCCAAAACCTTTTTTTGTTGGTGATACTAAGACCTGAAAAATATAAATAATATTGTATTGCCTGTTGCTAAAGTGTTATTATATTGATATCTATTGTTTGTCACTACTGCCAGCCTCTAATACAGAAGGAGCAGTATTCTTCTGCCAGATCCTCACCTACAGATCTTCTGTTTGACAGATAAACTCCCATTAAATCTACCATTGTGCAAATTCTTTTAAAATTCTCTTTTCTGGTAAAAAAAATAAATGAAAGCTAAAAAGTGTGCTTGATTTATTTATATAACTGTATGCTGCAATGTATGGCATATAGATAGACTATGGATAAGCTAAAATTTGTTTAGTTGATTAATTGCAATATATTGAAGGATGTGTTGCAAGTGTATTTAGGAAATTTGTTAATTTTATTTTTTCTCTATTTCATATGAGAAAAATAATACAATTACATCATACATAAGGTGTAAAATAATTCTTAATTGTATGCTTCTCCATCCATCAGCATTCTGAATAAAATGTCAGTGATGACTATAGAAGCTGAAGTAGTTAAAATTGAAATGATCTCTTAAAAACCTCAATTTTTAAGCCACAGATGCATCTGTAATGAAGCTCTCTCAATAATAGCACATTATTTATAATCATTATTTTCCTAAAAATCTCAAAATTTAAAGCTCTTAATAGCCTGAAGATTTTTTAAAATCTGGGACTTAACTGTAACTTCAAAACATAAAGTGGAGCTAGTAAATGGTTGGCTTTCATCTTCTAGGCATTAGTTTCAAAGAGCTGTGATAGATTTTTTCCTAAACATCAAATATATAAGGTATTCCTTTGTAAAGCAGCTTTAAAATGTTTTTGTTGGAAGGAAGGAGTTTATTTATACTCTTAATACTTTTAATCTTGACCTGCATGTGACCAAACCTATGGGCTTGCAATAAGTAACTGACAAAAAGTGCTATTCTTCCACTTAGTACCCAGGTTAGAAGGTCCAAACTCTTCAAAGTTCTTAATATTAAAACTTGGTATTTCTATTGTTATGGGATGGCTAAGAGCTAGGTATTGATGTGTAGTTTTTCTACATCTTCTTCTTATGGTATGTTAGGTTACATCTGTTTTCTTAAGTGTCCTTACTCTCCTTGTCTCTTTGAAAACTGAAAGTTTGAAGGATTTTAGAATGCTTTGAAACTTTTAATCTTACTGTAATACTTGTTTTTCTTGGTAGCTGGTGATGCTACTGCAAGCTGACATTTACCCTTCCTCCATGAAGCCCATGATGAAGAGGTGAAACTAAAGCTGTTTTGTAGTAGTGCTACTTCTTACCTCTGACTGATAAATTTACAAAATAATATGACATTGTGAAAATAGTGTTTCTTTTGTTCCCAGTGGACAAGGCAGAGCATGTTGAAGGATGTGAAAGAAAAGTAAAAAGTTCAAGAAGGTAAAGTTCAGTAATACTATCGGGAAATTGGGTCAAAAAGAAAAGAGGTGCTATCATGAAGAGGTGTTTCAGAAATCTCCAGCTGAAAGCCATTGACAACTAGACTTAATTTATAAGCTTGTTTTTGTTTCCAGAGACAGTTCTGTTTAAAATGGTTCATGTGTTGAGAATGTCAGTGCTCAAAGTGGGGTTTTGTGTGTTCTAACAATACCTGAGCTCAGAAGAAAACTTACTACTAGCCCATGATAGCAGCTACTCCTTTCTTGGATGAGAGTGTCAAATTTTTTATCTTAATTGTGTTCTTAGTTGATCCCCAATGTATCAGGCTAATTTAGATTATAAGGTTCTTGTTAAACTACCGTGGATCTCCAGCAGCAGGTGTCTGGTGAATGTTTGTGCATGTGGTTGCCACAATGGATCTGGAGTTTACTTCTGGGTGTAACAGTGTTAGTAGTTAAGAAAAGGCTGAGGATTGTGTCATAAATTCAGCTCATGCAAACTGGTAGATTTTACTAGGGTTTCTGTTATACCGTGGGCTTCTGTGATACTATGTGGCAATGTAGTGTCTCCTCTCCTCTTGATTCCAGTTCTGTTTCCCATTTTATTGTTCAGTTCTAGCCCAGTATTGGGCCAGAACTTCACTCTTGATTTGAAACCTTAGATATATTTTTGCTCTCCCACTACTGTCTGCTTGTAGTCAAAGTGTTAGATTTGGCTTCTTTTTTCGCCTCTGTTTCTGACATACAGCAGTTTTTTTTCCCTTGTGTTCTTTTTGAAGTAGACAGTATTCCCTTTGTGGGGTTTGTTTTCTGGAATCATACCTGTTTACTTATCTTCTGAGAATGATTAAGGGGCAGTGAAACTTGTTTTGTAATATGAATAGCTATTCTTTTGTGTATTATTGGCAGGTGATATTGGAAACTATTACTATGGACAAGGACATCCAATGAAACCTCACAGAATCCGAATGACTCACAACTTGCTGCTAAACTATGGCTTATACAGAAAAATGGAAATTTATGTAAGTATAGGCAACATGATGTCCACTGAAACATTTTTAGTTCTTTTTAAAGAGCTTCAAGTATTGTCACGCAAGTAAGTGGAGAGAGGTGGAAGTGGAAATAGAGAATACGTAAATAGTGTATTCAGAGCTCTTTTGTTTAGAAGTGAAGCAGTATTTAATGCAATTGTATATCACAACAGAGTAGCCCTTGCTTTATGTAAAACACTACTACTATCATTTTCCTTTCACCATTTTCCCTTCAAAGTAGGTGGGACTTCTTTCAACTTGTCTGTTTTAATACACTTAGCTGATTTTGCAGAGCACTCTGATTTGTTTCTTTAACTTGTTCTTGTTATCAGCGACCCCACAAAGCAACTGCTGAGGAAATGACCAAGTACCATAGTGATGAATACATCAAATTTCTCCGATCAATAAGGCCTGACAATATGTCTGAGTACAGCAAGCAAATGCAGAGATGTAAGTGCCAACATCAGGCTAAGTCTATGTGTACATGCTTTTATGGTTAGCATTGTTTGAAGCTCAGTATCCACCAGTACAGAGAAATATTGTAACAAGTTGCATGTGCCTACCTTCAGCTACAGTTTTCCATAAAAAGCAGTCATCTTGACAAAAATGGTTTTTTTTAAGCATATGTAAGGATTTTTGCCTCTTCTTTCACAGGGTGTATTCTAGATGTGAAATACTGCTGCTAGTACTAAGGCTTGATGTGCAGATTGTGAACTGTTTGTGAAAGTGCCTTGAAATCTTGCTTAAAAAAATGGTTTTTAGAATACTAAAGGAGTAAAATCAATGTGTGAAAATGTGTTTAAGTCAAGAAAAGAACTTGCTCATTCCTCTTGGAGGGAGATAGTAAAAATTGTACATCATTCACTCTTCTCCCTTTCTATTAATTTATTCCTTTAATTATAGGAATAAGCTCCAAGTGCTGTTACCAATGCAGTTTGACAGCTATTATATCAATTTTAAAGGCAGTATTGTAACCTCTTTATAATGCCTTATTGCCAGCAAATTATTTTTCTAAGTAATTGTACATTTTTTAACATGACCTATGTTAATCAGCATTTCTTCAAAAATCTAAAAATTATCTAACTTCTTCTTTAAATGAGGAGACAAATCTTCCAATAAAAATAAAAAATAAGTTAAAAAGAAAAAAAGATTAGTGTAGAGTTACACTATTAGGACTCTGCATTGTTTTCACTGTTTAAATTAGGCTGACTAATGAGATGGGGGATAAGTAATTAAAATGCTGAATGAATTATGCATCTGTGCTATCCATATGTATATCTATGCTGTTGGAATTACATTTTTAAAAAATACTACATTTCTTATACAGTTAATGTTGGAGAAGATTGTCCTGTGTTTGATGGCCTGTTTGAGTTTTGTCAGCTGTCAACTGGAGGCTCTGTTGGTGAGTATAGGTTGTTTGCCAACTATTTTATAGCTTTACTGGGTTGATATCGGCAACTTAAAAGTTTGATTGTGCATCTAAAAATGAAGTAAATATAAGGGGTTTTCTATATATTTTAAAAATAATCCTATCAGTTACAGACTGTAAAATATGGGACATATCAAGTATCTCACTCAGTATCAGTAAGAGAATTGTTCTAAATCAACTTATTTTAAAAATAAAATATGATTTTATGTAGCAAATTTAAAGGCAATCAGAAATTTCTGACTCCATTTGCTTTCATTCTTCTGTGTGTCTTCTTACAGCTGGGGCAGTAAAATTGAACAGACAACAAACAGACATGGCTGTCAATTGGGCTGGGGGACTTCACCATGCCAAGAAATCGGAGGCATCTGGTTTCTGTTATGTCAATGATATTGTGCTTGCCATCCTTGAGTTACTGAAGTAAGTTTGTGATAGGCACAAGTTAAAATTATAGAAAGTGTTAAATTCAGCTATTTAAATCTTTGAAGGTGTGGATTGTAGTTATTATTTGAGTGACTTTTCATAGCCCATATTGAACTTTAACAGTTTCAATTAAGAAAGCTCCAAGCTCTGCCTGGTTCAACTTCAGCAAGATACTCAAAATAAAATACAGGCAATCAGAAAAGATAACTAATAGGAGATAAATCCAAGCAACAATGCACCCTGTAAAACACCATATGCTGTAATTCTAGATGGTGGGGAAGGACTAGAGTAGCCGACTTCAGAAAGTGGACAGGCTTACTTGCTTTCTGTAAATATTTCTGTAAAGTCTCCCTTTGCTACACATATGGACAGAATAGTGGGCTTGATGGATCACTACCCTGATCCCTTGGGGCAATCATTTGTACTCATAATCTTACACCCGTTTGGTTTCACAATATGTCTTCTTGTTTTCTGTCACTTGATTTGTTACTGAATCAAACAGGAATATTCGGGGAAGATCTTGCACTGAGTTTCCTTGGATTATTACATAAATTCATATGGCTAGTTTTAATAACTAATGAACTAGCAGCTGTGGTGCCGTGACCGCAAAATAAGAAATGAGGAATAATGAAGAGTGGTCTTATAACTGACTTGAAACAGTAATGCTTCACTAAAATTTCAAGTCCTGAGTGTTGCTTTTACTGGTTCAGAGGACTGTATCCCTACTAATAACACATAAATCCCATTTATTAGAAAAAATGTTTAAGGTATTTGACTCTTGTGAGTGGGACAGCTGATTTTGCTGGTGAGGAATGAGGGAAATAGCTGTAATCTGGAAATCTAGAGATGGAAAATGTTTCTAAAGACACTAAGATTAGTTAATATTAGCACATTAAGACATTCATTTTAATGGGCAACATATATTCAGGAGCTGTCCGCAGTCTATGAAATATAATTTTCTGTGGTCCCAATCTTGAATTTTTTAGCTTAATGTGCTTGTGAAGGAAGGAATCTTGTGAATAGTTATGGGTTGTGTAACTGTGCAAATTGTCCCTGAAATTATGGGTGCTCACACTCTCAGTACTGTGCAAAGCATGATAAAAATGCATCTTCTGATGACAGACTTTGTTCTTTACTGGAAAACATAAAATTTAAGGGATACTTATTGTTGCTAGTGCTCCAAGGCTTAAAATAAATCACTGATTTCTTTATCCATCTCAAACTGTCCTGAAATTTGCAGCATTTAAGAAATTAATAAACACTAGTGTAATAAGTTTATGCAAATTAAAGTGTAATACATTTAAAAAAAAGAACGTGCCTTTCTTTACAAGCTGGAGAGGTGAAGAAGAAAAGTCAATGGAAAATAAGTATTTAATTTTTGTGAGGTTATGGAATACAGACTGTTTTGGTAATTACTGAGAAGGCAGAAAGAAAGGCCTTGGGGTTAATGAAGGGGTAGAATTCAGGAGATGTGAACAACAAAGCAATGTCAGCAGAAGCATGAAGTATAGTTTCTACAGAATGAGACAGTTTGGGGTAATACTAAATTCCTCATTTTGATGAAGATAAACTTATTAATGTTTTTCAAACTGTGCCAAGAATTCTAAGAGCATATGGTCACATCAACCAAAATCATCACAGTGGTCATAATCTTGGACTTCTGTGTCTAGTTGGGGTTTTTTTGTTAGTGTTTTTCTTGTTTGCTCTCAGTATAACAGATAATGATGATTTCTTATATGTTCTTTCTAGGTATCACCAAAGAGTGTTGTATATTGATATTGATATCCATCATGGTGATGGTGTTGAAGAAGCATTTTATACCACAGATCGTGTCATGACAGTATCATTCCATAAGTATGGTGAATATTTTCCAGGCACAGGGGACCTTAGGGTAAGGTTGAATATAAAATTTCACTAGGTGATAAATTCCCTCTTACTGCCTTCCTTGTGGATATTTTTTTTTTTGCACTTCACTAAAATAAGTATGTCCAATAATGGTATGCAACAGTAAGTTTTCAGAAGAAATGTTAGCCTGGAGTGATGTATGAATTGAATAATCTTAGGAAAAATAATACAGAATAGTAGAGAACTAAAATATTCACTTCTACATGAAATTAACACCTTCACTTCTGGATAAATATGCTGAAATCTTTTTTCAATTATTATTAGTTTAATTCACACAGATTTTGGAAATGTCTTTAAGACAATGTGGTATATTTATGATTATCTGTACATTTCAATTCTGCAGCTACAGTGAAAAGTGTCTGTTTACAGATTACCCTTTAACAGTCACAAGGCTTAAGTTGCAGTTTGAATTTACTATGTTCTATTTGCCTAGGAAATACAGTTGACTCATTTTGGGTCATGAAGTGTGTTTTGAGTTCTCATGATGCTCGCTGCATAAGAACTTCAGCATGTCCCATATGGAATTATGTACTGAGCATTATAGCTAGACTGAGAGACGGAGCATTTTCCCATGAAGAATTATCATTAAAGCTGTTGTAGAATCTCTGGCAAAGCTGAGACAGGAAACCAATTTTCCTGGCCCTTCATATTAATTTTAAGTTAGTCATTGCTCATGTTAGACACTTGTCTGTTAGAACAGGAACTTGTTCCACTTCAGCTTGAAAGAGTATTAGAAGTATTAGAATGAATATATTCCTAGCTTCAAATTCATAAATTAAATCTCTTTTATCAGAGACTCTCCTGGGATATGGCATTCCTCTGGTGTTAGCAACTTTGCACATTAGTTTGTGCATACAGTTAGAAACCTTTTTTAAAAATTGTAAACACTTCTAACAAGTTGGCCTGCAAAAATGCTGTTCTGAGAAAGAATTCACTGTTTTCATAATATATTTAAACTGATTCATAGGATAACAAATATTCGTGTTTCAGCTAATACTCCTGAAAAGTGTGTTTGCCAGCCTGTTGATGATTCCCAGAAGGCACAGGAATGAGTGAAAGAGCAGTGGGGTGCAAAGCATTCAGTTCAGTGTAGTTGTTGCTGAATGTTATTATGGTTGTTAGATTCTGTTAAACTGGGTTCTAAATTGATTTAGGGAGAAATCAGATTTTTATTTGTGTGGTTTAACTCGGCTGGCCACAAGGTGGGGTAGTGGTGCTTCAAACTAAAAGCAGCTCAGACCAGGATGTTTATCATGTCAAGCTGTTGTTGCTGAATTTGGCTAGATTTTTTTTTTTTTTTTGGAAGGGTTAGATATCTTGGCTTTTTAGAAGGAGCACTTCCCGTTGACAGGGAAGTTTGTGGACTCTTTACCTCACCACACCCAGGACAAAGAATTAAAAGATAGCATAGTTGAAATAAATGGAAGAATATTTTATGGGTTTTGGGATTTATTTTTTCAGCAGCGTCAGTGAAAAAACAGTATCTCAGGCATGGCAATTTTTTTTCCTGAGCTGCTAGTTAGGATTTTGAAATGAGGCATTGTCTGCATGCAGGCTTTAGCAGGCTTTATTGCACTTACTGCATTGCCATAGGGATTTTTCCTATCTCCAGAGATTGCAAAGCTAATTGAACTGAAGGGAGAGCTAATTCTCTGAAAACTCAGTGTTCCTTCTGGAGGACCAGTATTGTGTTGCTTCCTTCTGCCTAACTTGATCTGCCCATTGATGGTTATTTTTATCAATTTTTCCTGCCAAATCTCTTTGTTTTTTTTCCAATGGGCTGTTTTACAGTTTGTTTCTGTAATTCTTTAGTTAATTGATCTAGTTTGCTGATCAGGTTACGTTTATTTGATGCAGGACAAATCATGTGTGAAAGGATGATACTGTGGTTGCAGCTCTGTCAGTGTAGATGAATTTGAGGTTTTCTAGTTCAGCAGCTTTCATCCATTTTCTACTGAATATGTTGTTCAGTCTAACTTCCAGTGTCCTCATTAAGTTATTTGACCTTTTGCATATTGTAGATGATAGCACAAATTTTGCCATTTATAAACACAGATAGATCAGCTGAGACCATAGTTTCTCCATAGTGGCCCAGCCAGGTTCTTGCGAGGCAGTGGTTTGATCTGTGGTGAATGGGAGGCTACCAGAATGCTATTTTGTTTCTTTAGGTTTTAAAACTAATGCAAGCATCAGCTACGACAAAGGTCCATTAAGTAACTCAAACAATTACTCTGTTTAGGTGGAAGTTGAGTGAACATTTGTCTTTTGCTTGTGTTTTAGGATAAGATCAATTTAATGATTTTTGGTTTTTTTAATCTGTAAAGCAAGACAAGGAGAGGAATGACCTCATGAAACCATTATAGGTTACGTATTGACTTGCTGAAAAAGCAGCTCTGTCAGAAAGACCTAGGGCTCCTGCTGGACAAGTTAACCATGAGCCAATTGGTGTCCTTGTGGCCAAGAAGGCCAGTGGTATCCTGAGGTGCATTAGAAAAAGCATAGCCAGCAGTTTAGGGAAGTGATCCTGCCCCTCTGCTCAGCCGTGGTGTAGCCAAATCTGGGATGCTGTGTCCAGTTCTGGATTCCCCAGTATGAGAGACATGGAGCTCCTGGAGTGAGTCCAGTGGAGGGACAACAAATATGATGAGGCAACTGGAGCACCTCTCTTTGGAGGAAAGGTTAAAGAAGTTGGCCCTGTTTATCCTGTAGGAAAGACACTGAGAGCGGACCTCAATCAATACTTACAAATAGCTCAAGGGTGGGTGTCAAAAAGACTGGGATCTGGTGAATAAGGGGCAATGGACACAAAACTGAAACACAAGAAGTTCCTTCTGAATACGAGGAAAAAACTACTTTGAGGGTGACAAGAGCACTCTAGTAGTCCAGTGAGGTTGTCACGTCTCCTCTGCATATACTGAATGCCCACCTGAATGTGATCCTGTGCAATCTGCTTTATCAGGGTGTTGGACTAGATGCTCTCCAAAGGTCCCTTCCTACAATTCTGGCCATTCTGTGATCACCTCAGAAAATTCAGCATGTGAAAGGTCTAGATTATTCACTCTGGGAAATTCTGGGTAACTTGTACTTCACATCAGCCAGAGTTGAGTTCAGCAGGGGTCTTTACTTGTCACTCATCTTGCAATACTATGAAATGTTAATAATGTGCTGTGGCTAAAAAAGTCAACTGTTAATATTGTGTCTGTGCTTCACTGGGTCACTTGTCCCCCTCCTCATCTCTGTCCCATTCCCCCTCATACCCCCAGTAAAGGTTGGTTACTGGAAGTAGCACATTCTTGATACATTCCCTGCTAAGGAGTCTTTGCTCAGGAATAGGGAAAAGTTGATGCCTTTCAATAGGTAGTGTTGAGAAGTTAGTATTTGTTTTGCTGGGTTTATGCTACACATGACCTGTAGTTTTTCTAAGATATTTTCTGCAGAACTGTTTGCAGAAATAGTTTACAGTCAGACTGAACAGGTTACTTCTCACATGTCTGCTTCATTTAACTGCTCTGCATTGCTTTCTATCTATCTGTGTTGGTGATGAAATATATGGAAGAAATGGCAATGTGTGTCAAGCAGAGATCTTTAGCTTTTAAGGTGATCATCAAAATAGGAGTGGTTGGATTCAGGGGTGTATTCACTTGATTTTCTTCTTTTTTTTTTTGGCAATAAACCTTTTATCTTAATACATAGGTAGTCTAGGAAAGCTGATAAGAATAAACTACTACAGTTCCTGTCTTAACCCCTGATGGAACTGAGAATAATTTGCATGTTTGTTTTTTGGGGCTTTTTTTTGTTCATTTAAGAGGTCTCAGTTTCTTCAAGAGCACTTCTTATAAGTGGCCCCTATTGGATTTTTCTTCTCTCCCTTTTGATGCAGCTACTTCCTCATCCTATGTTTAGGGCAATAATGTGAATTTAAAAACCTATCTAAGACCAAATCTTCTATACAACACTGAAAACATGGACCTTGCTCTTCTTGGTTTTCATACTTTTGTTTACTTAGCTATTATTACCAGATTAAACTGTTTGGTTATGATTTGCCTTTTTGTCTTAAATCTTTGAATTAAAAAATTGAGTGTACTTATTGCTGTTATAATCTTCGTGTCCCAACTCCTACACTCTAAAATGATTTTATGGTAGAACAGGAATCAAGTAAACTCTGCCTCTTATCCCTCACAGATAGGCATAATGGTACAGAATAGCTCAGAAGACTTGTGTAGGCTTTTTTTGCATGATACTATGTTTTTCTGTGTTTGTATTAAAGCATTTGTTCATCTTTGCTTGTAGGACATTGGTGCTGGAAAAGGCAAATACTATTGCTGTCAACTTCCCAATGAGGGATGGTATAGATGATGAATCGTATGGACAGATATTCAAACCAGTGAGTGCTTTGTTTTTTTTTGTTTTTAAAGCTCTCTGAAAACTTCTAGGTTTGTATTTTCATTTTGTCAATTAATGACTCACTGTTTTATATTGATTATAGATTATATCTAAAGTAATGGAGATGTACCAGCCCAGTGCTGTGGGTATTGCAGTGTGGAGCAGATTCACTGTCTGGGGGACAGACTGGGATGCTTTAATCTTACTGTTAAAGGTAAACAGAGAAGTGTCCTGTTTGTTTGTAACTTTTTACTTATTAGAAACCTCTACCCTTCATACTGTTTTTCAAGACACTTGCATGATGGGGACTGGAGTCACAAAAATTTGCTATACAGAAATGGCCAAAAGAAACGCAGAAGTTGCCTCTTTATTTTTGTCCATCTAAAAAAGTTAAGAAGATTGGTTTTCCATGTGGCTTCCTAGCCACTTAAGTGATTCCCTTTCTTCTATGTACAGGCTTTCTGTAGCTTTAAAACAGCATCCTGGAATGACAGGGCAACAGGCGTCTGCAGCATTTAGAATGATGGGCAAATAAAACTAGTTAGTAGTCAACTTAGTAGGACTACAGATGCTAAACATCAAACACCTTCTTGGGTGTAAATAGCTATTACTGAAATGACAGTACTTCACTGCATTGTTAAATTTATAGTGGTGTTTGTTATACTGAGCTATATGTTAACCATAATTTTAATTATTTCTCATGGAATTAATTTATTTTAATATTACCTAAGTTGCTATCTGCAATTGTAGTTCTCTAAATTGGGAAGTTATTTAGCAAGTAGCATAACTGTTACTATTGTTGTTGTTGTTGTTATTTTATTGTTGTTACTATAATTTTTTTAATGACAAAAATATTAAATGTATAGCAAACTGTTGGTAAGCCTTCAATCTAGCCTGTTTAAATCATGGGTTTTTTTGGTTTTGTGTTTTTGGTTTTTTTCAATGTGACAATTAGAGTTTTGTAGGGCAACAAAATGCTGTATAGTATCTGTTGGGTCTGCAGTGTTTTCAGGGTTCTTTCTTGATTTGCACCAGGTGGCAAAAGCTACTTCAGTTGCCCATACAGCTCAGATTTTTTTCCATCTTACATATCTTGGAAACCAAGAGAGCTGCTGCCTCCTACAGATGCCTTTCAGTATGCTGTATCTCCCTGGAGTGTGTACTGTCTTGGCACCAGTTCACTCTGTAAGCAAGACTTAGCAACCTCTAATACAGGTTCAAATTTAGAAGTAGGAAGGACCAAGTACTGATTTTGTTTTCCCTTCTTCCCCCATTGCATTTGACTGAGAAGTTGTCCCTAAATTTGTCACTGTGTATGACATCAGTTATGAAAAGACGAAACACTTATTCTAGGATCATTTCAGAACAACAGCAATAAACCATCATGCAAAGTCTCTGAAGCCTGGGGTGGATGATGTTCATTGTGTTTTGTACATTTCTAATCTGTAGGTCTTGACTTCTTGTGAGGTTGTGCTTAGCTCTAGGGGGAGACAGCTCTGTTTGAATCAATTCAGTTCTTACTTGTTAAGTGTGACTGCATATGTCTGATTAAATAATTTGTTATATATTTTTCTGTTTAATATATATCTTGCATATATTGTCAACTCTCTTTCTGTTTTACAGGTCATGCTAAATGTGTGGAAGTTGTAAAGACTTTTAACTTGCCACTGCTGATGTTAGGAGGAGGAGGCTACACAATTCGTAATGTTGCTCGATGCTGGACATATGAAACTGCTGTTGCCTTAGATTGTGAAATTCCTAATGGTAATATTAATATTTTTATATATAAAACAATCATGGGAGATTTAAGTAAACAGCAGATATTTGTAATTCTGGCTGTAATGCAGCCTGTAATGCAGCAGCTTAGAATAAACTAGGTAGAAAATTATTGCTAGGATTTAGCCAATAAATTTTCAGTATCTTATGCACTAAATAAACCTAAGTATTTAGGGCTTTTTTTATGCCTTAGCAAAAGCTTTAAAGGACTGAATCACTTTTCGAAAATTCAAAATATAAAACTTATGAAACCTTTCTTGTAAGTATTTCTAATATGAATATCATCATTATGAAAGAATATATAGTGCATTTTGATTGTACTGGTATCAACCTGTAAGCTGTACAACATAGATATGGTGTACCTAAGAAATTATTGACTGGGCAAGTGTCCATTTTACATAGCAAAAGTACTGTTTCTTCATTTTATATGACAAAAGTAGCTGTGAAAGTGTATTGACTTCCGCTCTTCTGTTTTACTCATTTTGGCTATACAAGCTATCTTAAAATTTAAAACCGCATAAAACAAATAGACTCCTTTAGAATAATTGAATATTGAAGTAATTTCTGTGAAGAAGATCCCTAAAGATCCTGAACTCCTTTTACTTCTGACCAAGCATGCTCCTGGATATGCTTTTAGAAATGCCATTTACATAAAATTGCTGTTTGGACTGATTTGTTGCAAATGAGTCGCTGTCAGCTTGCATGTTGAACCGCAACTTTTGTTGATAACCTATTGCTATTCATGTATCTCTTGGTGGATTCAGTGTTTCTATCTGACTTCAGCAGAATGCCTCTGTCAGTGAGAAAAGACTGTTTGGAATGTGCCTTTCAAGATACATATTTTTCATGTCAAAATATATTCTTTGTCAGCCAAAGCTATTGAAGACACTGTAGCAGTTCCTTATCTTGGGACTTCTTTTCTCCATTAGTATTTCCCTTTCAATGGATTACATATATATATGACATTTTTTTGATTTTTTTAACATTACTCTCTACTTTTTGGGTCCCTGTCATCTTTAGTCTGTTCTGAGAAATAACCGTGCATTTCTAAATGTTGCAATAGTGACTTAGTGTCCTGTCTGCTTTCTATCCACCTAACCAACATGACTTATCCTGTAACAATCATAAAGGAAGAAAGACAAAAGGCAGACAATTAAAAAGAAGAAAAAATTTAAAAAAGAAAGACAATTAAAGATGGATTTCAGTGTCTTATTTCTTAAAGGTTCTCTGGAATTTTTTAATATTTCTCTTACATTATCTGGAAAGATACAGTTATATTCAATACAAAATAATGCAAAATATAACTGTAAAATAGCTGTTCTCCTGGCTATGTAGTCTTCATCAACTTCATTTTGGTGGTTCAGTGTTCTGGTCAGGCGACCTTTTTCTGTGAAAATGCAAAAAGTGGGGTAAGGAGGGAAACAGACAGACTGAACCAGTCAGCACCACGGAACCAATGTCCAGCACTTAGCAAGGATATTGGACTGCCTAATAACAAGTATTAAAGCTTGTCCTGAAGGAATATTTTGAATGGCTCACTTAAACCTTGCAAACTGGACTAACTTTGAAAACACCTACAAGAAATCATCAATCTTCCTTTTCCTGCAGAAGTATAATTTTTAATTATTTTTTCAATTTTTTTACTGAGTTTTTCAGTGTGTAATTGCAGTAGATCTTTCTCTTTGCATTTTGCCAGCAAATTTAAGTTCTTTTATTGAATAATTTAGAGGAAAAATCACTGAGGAGTCCAGATGATAAGTATTGCATTTTTGAATGCTTAGGGTTTGATGGTTCTCTAAGTAAAATCCTGTTAAATCTACTGTTGTATTTAAAATGTTTATAATCTTTTTTGGGTAACAAAGTTGTCGTGGTGTTTGGTTTATAGAGTTGCCATACAATGACTACTTTGAGTATTTTGGACCAGACTTCAAGCTTCATATTAGTCCTTCAAATATGACTAATCAGAATACACCAGAATATATGGAGAAGATCAAGTAAGTAATGATTATCTTATCTATCAAGTAGGTCATGTGGATCATGTTTCTCCACAGATTTAATTGTTAGGCAGTTTTGAAAACTGTATACCTTTCCCTGTTCACTAAAAATAAGTACTAGAATAGATTTGACATGTTTTTCATTTCTGTCAGGGGTTTTTTGGAAGTCTTTTCCTCCAACAGAATGCATGCTTATGAAGTCTTATGACTATAAATAGGAAAATTTATGACCCAGCTTGGATTTTTCCTTTTTCCAGCATCTGAAAAGATGGCTGATGTTTTACTTAGATTCCCATTCTAATTCTGTAGAAACTTTCCTGCCAGGAAAGAAGCTGGTGTGCCATGATGACTAGGATTTCTAATTCTCAGCTCCATGTCTAAACATGGACTGAGAATGTTATTCTTTGTAGCTGTCAGTTGCTAAAATAAAAAGTCATATGTGAGCTCAAAAATCCAAAACTCTGGAAAGACAGTGACATGTGTGCAGGCGATCGAGTGGCTGTGATTTGACAAATCCACAAGGTTTGATCAGTGCTCATTGATAAGTTATGGTGGTTGTGTATTTTTTGGCTGTGCCACCCTTGATATTTAGTTTATTCCTCCTCTCATCTTGACATTTTCACTGGAAACAAATATTTTACTTCAGGGGTGAATTAATGCATACATAAAACCAATTTTGTGCTGAACTGGTAGGATGCAATTGGTTAGCCTGAAGTACTCTTGGCTTACTGTGGTATGTCCTTGCTCTGGGTTTAAAAGAATAAACTTCCACCCCTACCCTGAGTTCTAACAGGCTGTTAATGGTACAAATTGTTTTGATAATTAAAAGTAGTTGAATAAAAATGTGAAATTGCATGTATAAGTTTGCCAACACCTGCTATAACCTTTAAAACTGTCAAATTGCAAATTTCACCAAAGCTGTTAAAATACTAAATTTAAGTGATTGGTATATAGACTATGATGGGTGTTCATAGCACAACTATATCAATCACAATCAAATGAAAGGAGTTTATAATGTGTGATGGGAGAAAAAGCCCATTTATTTTTTGTGAATATAATTGTACAAAATTTCTCAGCAGTAATGTAGTTCTCCAGCTAGTGATCTGCCAGGCTGCTTTGCTGTATGGTATATATTGTTGAGCTTTTGTGGTACGAGTAGGCTGCAAAACTTGCTGCTACAATCCTGGGCAGAGATTGCTCTCTGTCAATAGAAAACACACAGTCTCACTGTCTTGTACTAGCACCCACAAGATCAATGACTCATTTTGGAGAATCCTCCTTCGATTCATTGTGTGCTTTCACAGACACATGGCTTTAGGGAGCTCCCATGCATGGCAAAACTTTGCCAGGTCATGTGATTTAAACAGAGGCAGAGACTCTAAAGATTCCAAAAAAGCACCAGTTACCCTTTAGCCCTTCAAATTGTGCAGAAAAATGCTAAGATAATTGTTGCAAATGCTGATATTTGATGCTTCCCAAGCCTGCCTTTTTACTTGCGCTTTGGAATGACAGTTTTGAGACCCAAAAGAAGCCCGGTATCCTCTTTTCTGGCACATGGTGCTTTTGAGTATATAATCTATCACATCAGGCTTCTTAGACAGGACAGAACTTGTCTCTATTCTTCCTGAAAAAGCCAATAAGGAAACATATCCAGATGAATTAATTTTGTCATTGCTGCTCACAGTTGGGAAATCTTCATGCTTTTAAGTGTCTGACTTTCTTTCTCAGAAACTAGAGGATAGTGCATTTATCTAATTTAATACTCTAGCTTATTCCAGAGTAGTACTGACACCAGTTTAGCCCACATGGGCAGTACTTTGCTGACCCTGTGGGGAGTTAACAATTGAAATTGATTGAAATAAGTATATATAAAGTACAAAGAAAATTATGTTCAAGTACACTGTGGATACTAATGATCTAATAGGGATGGAAAACTTCCTGAACTTGACATGCTAATTTTTTAAATTGAAAAATGAAGCTGACTCTGAAGCAAAGCCAGGTTAACTTTGAATGCAGAGTTCGGACCTTTATAGAAATCCAAGGAAGTGCTACTTCTGTGTAGTAATAACTTTTCTTGTCTGTTAACTTGCAGGCAACGCTTATTTGAGAACTTGCGCATGTTACCTCACGCACCTGGTGTACAGATGCAGGCCATTCCTGAAGATGCTGTTCATGAAGACAGTGGAGATGAGGATGGAGAAGATCCAGACAAACGCATTTCTAGTAAGAAAACATGTTCGTCATGATAGAACATGTCTATAGTTGTTATGGATTTAATTGCTCAGAACCTAAGTTGTAGTAGTGTGCAGTATTGGAAGACTAGCACTTCTGTTTCCTGAATAAAAAATGTTGCCTCTGGTCTGCCACTTTTGGTGTTTTTAAGGCGGCATCCACGTTCACATTTGAACCTCTTAAAGGGTCTAATGAAGTGCTGGAAGAACCCTGTGTTTTTGCATCTTATGGAACAGCATGGCTATTTCAAATCTGTAATAGATATTTCAGAAGACAAACAGTAATCTACTTTTCTTGTGACTAACAAAAGACAAGAAACTATGTTTCCCTTTGAGGTAATACGAGATACAGTGTTTAAAGGGAAAAAAAGCCTTTTGTTTTCTTTGTTGTGAGACAAAGATTTTCCATATTTGTGACAGTACCCTTGACTTTATTACCATAACCCTTCCATGAACTTTGAGTTCTTCTTGAGCTCTAGCCAAGAGTTTCCTGCTACCTTTAGTCTTTTTTGATGGAGATTAGAATAATTCTATAACCTCTTATTAGTGCACCATCCATTTGCTGAACTGTTGAAATCATTATCTTTTCTCCTGTGATTTAATTTTCAGTATTTGAAGTTTTATTTCATACATGGTTAAAATATTCCCATCCTCCTCCTGTGTTTCTGCAAACCTGTTTTTGGGTTTTATTGTGTGAGTCCCAGGGTATCTTGAAAAATAAGTGGTTTTGTCTGTAATTTAGTTTATCAGTATTAAATGATTACAGTATATAACTATTCATTCCTAATTTGATAGTTCTTTTTTTATTAGGCCTGTTGTAGTTGGACTTTTTGATTAATTAATGTCATAAATCTGAATTCTAGTTCGAGCATCTGATAAGCGCATAGCCTGTGATGAAGAGTTTTCAGATTCTGAAGATGAAGGGGAAGGTGGACGACGAAATGTTGCAGATCATAAGAAAGGAGCAAAGAAAGCCAGAATAGAAGAAGACAAAAAAGAGACTGAGGACAAAAAAGCAGGTAGGACTGCAGTGAGGTTTCATCCTGTATTTTAGAACTGCAAATGTCCTGCCAGGAGAGAGGTGTTTTATCTGGTAACAGTTAATTCGCTGTTGAGATGATATATTCTTTTCCATGGTTTTTAAATCATCTATTTTAAATTAATCAGTTTCAAGATACAGCTATTCAGACTAGTACAATATTTTCAGGCAAGGGTTATTGTTTCTTCCCCACAAGTTGAAGTCTTAGAGCCAGGGATTTGTATGACTTAATGAAAATAGAGATGAAAAAATATACGTTGGACAAAGCATTTTTTCCTGTTTGCTTTTGTGGGGTGAGCCAGCTCATTTTCTCTGAAACAGAAACCAGATAGGCTTCTGGGGACAGTGTAATTCCAAGGACTCTTGATTTTTCTAAGAACTGGATACATCTTGAGCTCAGGGGAACTCCAGGTCTCATTACTGCATGCCATCATTATGGCCAATGAGAGAGGCCTTGCCTTGAGACATTTTGAATCACTTGGCACTGTGCCCAGACCTCTCCTTTGGATGGGTGCATTTAACACTATACTTTAATATGTAACTAGTGACTTCTTATAAAAGCCAGTTTCCTCTGGCTAGAAATACAAACAAAATAATAAATGTGGTCATGGTCTTTACTTCTTAAGTATTTTAAGGCTTTCTTGCATTGTTTGGTATGCTTAAAATCTTGTGATTTTTCAGATGTTAAGGAGGAGGATAAAGCCAAGGACAGCAGTGGTGAAAAGACAGATGCCAAAGGGTAAGCACTAATTACTTAATAATGACATTTCGTGCAGAGTGTTTAAGTCAGTACTGTGTAATATTTTTCACTTCTGTGGAGATCACTTTCAGTTCCTCATAATACTAAATATTTTAGAATCATGACTAGTAATTTAAAATTGCATTTCTAAATCAGTTAATTAAAAAAAATAAAACAGTACTTTTTTTTGCCTTTGTACAGAGCAAAATCAGAACAGCTCAGCAACCCTTGAACAAAAGATAGCCTCTCATCAGTTGCAGAACATAATACTAGAGTCTGAGAATACCTAAAAGGAGAAAAGTTTTCATATGGAGAGAGACTGCTGATTTCATTTTGTACTATTTGGCATGGACTGTATTTATTTTCAAATGGCTTTGTTCTGTTTTTTGGCAAGTTGTATTGTGAGTTTTCTAATTATGAGGCAGAAATTCCTTTCTTCACCATGCTTTATGTAATAGTATTTAAAAATGGATGTGAGTTATTATGTTAAATGTCTAAACTGATCTATTAAAGTAATTTGCCTTTCCTGAGCTGATTTTACCTTTTTTGTAATTTTATCTTTATTAAAAAAAAAAAAAATTGCACGTGGTTGTCTTTTGTCCATCATTGACCTTCAAAGAGGAAAACTTCATACATTAGGCACACTTATCTGTGAGTATCCAATGAGTTTAAATGGACAGCTGGAAAACATGCAAGTTGAGCTGTGCTGCTTTCATTGACTCCACACATTCCAGTAGTTCCTACATGAGTTGCAAACACATGTATGGGTATACCAAGTGAGATTTGAACAGGCTGAGTAAATGGGTGAAGGTATGCTGGAATAACATCATTGTATGGACTTGCATTTTAATGTGAATGTTTAAAGCTCTGCAGTCACATGCCTTGTACTGTCCAAGAACCTTTCCCATCATCAGAATCTGCCTAAAAACATTATTCATTTGCTGTTTGTGAAATCAGTATATGGTCATCTTGCAAAGCTTGCAGTATAGCAAGTGAACATTCGGATTTAACTTAAAATTCATTATAGTTTTTCTACAAATATGAGCAACATAAAACTTTCTCACCCTTACAGAGGAAGGATTTTACTGCCTGCCCCCTTCATTGATTCATGAGTTAGTTCTGGTGCCTGAATTGAAGAGACCTCAGTGTCCCCATTACCCATTTTTTTTTTCTCAATTTACAATTGTCTTACAGGTTGATATTTAATGAAATATATAAGTTTTGAAATCAAGATTTCAGAGCAGTGAACACAGAAGTTAGCAGAACTGCACTGCTACTCAATCTTTTTTTCAAATATAAATTTTTCTTGCTACTTTTTAAACCTATTTTCTCTCTTTGGTTGTGGTATATGTTGGTGTAGTGCCTGATGCACCCCAGGACAAAGCTTGCTTTCCTGGCTGCCAGGGCACTGCTGACTCATGTTCTATTTGCCATCGACCAGGACCCCCAGGTCCTTTTCTGTGGCACTGCTATCCAACATCTCACTGCCCAATCTGTCCATACATCCAGGGCTGCCCATCCCAAGTGCAGAATCTGGCACTTTCCTTCGTTGGACTTCATATGGTTGGTGATTGCTCAATCCTCTGATTTGTCAAGGTCTCTCTGCTGGGCCTCCCTGCCCTTGAGGGAATCAACAGCTCTTCCCAGATTTTATCATCTGTGACCTCGCTTAGTATCCCTTCCAGTCCTGCATCCAGGTCATTTATGAAGATGTTGAAGAGCACAGGGCTCAGGATGGAGCCCTGTGGGAAACCCATCAGTGACAGGTCACCAGTCCAATGTCACTCCATTCCATTTGTGCCTGACTGGTGAGCCACCCGTGGCATGATGTGTTTATCCAGCCATGTGCCTGACATTTTGTCCGGAAGGATACTGTGAAAGAAAGTACTGAAAGCTTTACTGAAATTAAAAAAGATTGCATCAACTGGATTCCCTTGATCAGCCAGATAGGTTACCTTGTTATGAAAAGGAATAAGGTTTGATTAGCAGCACTTTCCTACCTGAAGCCATGCTGGCTGTGACCAATGACTGAATTGTCATTCAGATTTTTTCAATATTGTGTGAGGAGAAACGTTTTATTTTCTTAATGCCTTTTTAGTATGTGCTTTGGTTTCTGGTGTTTTTTAGTCTTTGATCTTTCTGAACATTTAATTTGGGTGCTTAGGTAAACTTAATAAGGGTTAGATTCTTAAACACGTAGGGAGAGATATAAAAAGTTTTTTCAACACCCATGTTGCTATGTTCTTTCTTCCAGGAAAGTACCCATAAGACTACCATTAGGGTTTGCCATACTCTATTGGAAAATTACATTTAAAATTTTACTGCAATTTGGTGTAGCTGACAGGTGATTCCCTGCTATTTGCATCATCTTTTAAAAGTACATTTTCCCAGTGATTTAAGTATTATGCTAACTTGTTCCTATATATGACTACAAAGAATACTTCCAATTCAGTTCTACAAGAATTAGTATTTCATTTCCTGCTTCAAGTGTTTGTTACCCTTTTGTTTGAAGTTTAGAAACGGATGGCAATTCTCTGTCATTTAAGACACTGTTAGTTTTAAATAATTTGTGGATTAATTGCTGGTTCTGTTGGAAATGAAGACTTAAGTATGAGAGTAGAATTTGTGGACTGAAATACAGTATTTAAGAGGACAGGATAGTGGGGGGGTTTACCTAGATTAGACTGTTGCTGGCAGTGGACTATGACATGTTTCTGCTAGACTGAGAACCTCTTCAGGCATACCCAAGTGATGAAGGGTTGCTTCTTTGTTTCATTTGAATGGAGGTAGGTAAGGTGCAAATGCTGTAGGACCATGCTCTGGCCAAATGGTCTGTTTGCCTTCCTCTTGTTGTATGTTACTTCTCAGCTCACTTTTTCTGAAAAAGAACCCAGAGAAGCAGACCAAGAAGCCCAAAACACACACACAAAACAAACAAAACCAAACACATTGCTCCCCCTCAAAAAAACCCCAAATGAATACATGAAATGAACCCCCCAACCAAAAAAATACAACCCACTCCAAGAGGAAAGGTGCTTTATCTAATATTTTGAACATTCCCTCTGCAACATTTGTGTACTGTAAAAGGGTCATGGTCTATGCCTGACCTCTGTGAGGATTGGGGAAGCATGTTTGGGCAGGGATTGGATGGTTGCTGTGAAAATTAACTTATTTAATCTTTCAGTGAATCATATATGCCCCCTTAGAGCACGTAGAACTTCAGAGATGCTTTTTGTGATCTTAACAGGCTTAAGGAAGAATTGCTGCATTTTCCTTTTCATGAGAACCATGGATTCAGACACAAGTCCTTCCTTTTTAGCAAATCTTCAAAATGAACTTGTAATTGTGGCCAAAAAAAGTTGAATTTATAACATGGTTTGCTTTTATGTATTTGCAAGCCCCACAGAAAATACAGTTCCTGTTCTTGCAGCTTCCCATTCTTTCAGTGAGTTGCATTTTGGGAACATGAGTTTGTGTGTGGGGAGGAAAAAAAATATGAAAGGGTATTCAGAATTTCTTTTGCTCAGAGCACAGAATTGCTTACTTCTGTACATATATATCTATGCTAGTAGTTGAAGATGGCTGATGTAGCTGTGCTTAGCCTGGTTTTCAATGTGATTTAAAAATTGTAAATAGAACCATATTAGAGTGGGTTATTATTTATGGTTAATAGATGTTGCAAACACACAGCCTGTAAGATAATATCCAGAAAACATCAGCAGCAACAGTACCTATTATCAATATAGTTATCAACCATGAGATTTTTTTAAAGAGTAATTTGTAATAATTATCTACTTGTGAGGTGAAGACATAGAACATGGAGACTAATGTGTGACTATATTTGGTCATATTATAATTCACTCCAAATGTTTGAAAGTTGATTTCAACAAAGAGAATTGTAAATGCAAATGTAAACATCTGTTCTTGGATATGGTTGAAGCACTAGCATGAATGATGTATTTGCAGAGGGGGGGGGATTTGGTGAAGTGCAGCTATCACCCTTGTTTCCTCAGCCCCACCAAATATGTTCTTTGTTCCCCATTCCATGGCAAGAGGGTAGCTGCACTCTCTTCCCCTTCCCAGTGGCTGTGTGTTGATTTAGCCAGGTCTCTGTTAATAACTTTTTTAATGAGATAACTTTACACTTTTGAAAATGTTTCTTTGGCTTACTAAAAAATATGAATGGATGCAGCCATTTGAAAATGTTGTCTTCTAAGTGACAGGTTTGCTACTTTTTGATAGAAAAAAGAAACCTTCCAAGTCTTTATCTCTTTTTCTGCCTCACTTGTGTCATTTTGCTTAGTCATATCATCTCTGTAAGAGTACACACAACAGGGAATTATAGAGAGCTTATTTTTAAAATATGTTATATACCACACTCAACAGTAAATTTAGTGAAGTGTTTAGCTCAAAAGTAAATTTAGTGAAGTGTTCAATTCTTTCCATCTTACCTTAGAAAATACCACATCTTTGAAATGGCATTCATTTTAGACAGATGACCTGGCAAAACAAGCTATTTAAGCTGGATACCAGCAGGCAGAAATAAAGAATAACTTCCTAGATTACAAACTTGTATTAATAACAGTCTAGGCCTAATGTTTTCTGTGGTCATGTTGCCATAAGTAGAAATAACCAAAAAAACCTAACCAATCAACCAACCCCCCAGAAAAAAACCCAAAAAAAAGCCCCCCCTTCCCCCCCCAAAAAAAGGAAAGAAAAGGAAAAAGTTGTGGGCAAGCTTTAAGCAATTCCATGTCGCATTTGCCAAACCATCTCCACATGGGTAATGCATATGCTGAATTGCTCTTTGTTTTTTAAATCTATTTGATGCTCTTTTAGCAATATTTGATTCCATAAAATGCCCCAGAGACTTGGCTAGTGGAGGAAAAAAAATCTGTGTCATTGCAGATTGTATTGTGCTGCTGTATTAAGCCTAGAACAAAATTGACTGAGTATTTTAAAAGCAGTCTTTTTCAGGCTAGTGAGCAATTGAAGACAGACAAATCGACATTTGAGCTTGGAGTGGAGGGAAGACCAGAGTTAGTTATGATCAGAGAAGGGTTATGAGTCAGAAAGCCATGCTGTTGTATGGCTGACTGAGACCTCATTTGGTCAGGAAGGTTTTCAAACACAATAGCAAAAAGTTTCTGCTTAGTACCTTTCTGTGGAGAATGTAATTATGAGGGAGATTTCTGACAGCTCAGATTGGAAGAACAATATTTAAACACCATGGATTTTTAAATGGAACCTTTCTGTACTAATAGTCTTCATGTTAACCTTTTCATTATGTGAGTGAAAGGGCCATGTCTCCCTGCTTACTGTGCAGGGCTTTTGTGTTGTTTCCTTTCCCTCCTTCGTCCCCTTCCCCTGCTATTTTTGGGAGTGTTTTTTCATTCCCTGTTCAGTGAGTGGTAACACGAAACGAATCCATGAATAGCCAGTGCTTCTGTAACTGCAGATACATATGTTACCAGCCAAAAACATTGTGCTATGCATCTGAACATTAAAAAGCCTTTATTCTCCTTTTTTTCTTCCTTAAAGAAAAAAGCAGAATGTTTCTAGAATTGCCCTGCAGAATTTTACATGCTTCTTCCACCTGAGAGAAACATTAAAACCACTAAAGATGGTAGATTTTCCTCAAAGCAAGTGTTGATCTAAATCATTAGCAACACAGATGCTCAATCTCTCTATCCACAACCAGCAGGAGTCCATGACACCATGCACACACAGAGCAAAAGCAAAACAGTCAGAGCTTGGTATTTTGCAGAAGTAAGAAGTCGTGCTTGACTTATGGGATGAAGTGGCATTCCAGCAAGGCTGTGCTTCTCTGCAGCCCCAAGGGAAGTGCACTTGCACTTGCACTTGCTCAGCTTTCAGAAGCAGTCCAAGGGGGGTAATCCAGGTCTCTGTTCAGCCTAATTTAGACTTTCTCTTGTTTGCTTTTCACAGGCAGGTGTTGTTTAGCCTTGACTGCATTTGAGAGACATTTCTAAGGCTCACATAACCTCTGAAACTTATTTAGTTTGGAAACCATTCTGCATGCCTCTGCCTAAAGCTATGTTTGTTATATTAGAGGGAAATAGGCTTGCAGAAAGGAAAAATCCAACCCCTGGTATCTGTAAAGTCTGACAAAAGTGTTTTCTGTTCTGTTTACCTTACTAGTATTTCCTGTTCTCAGATGGATGGTGCCTTAAGGCTTAAAACATGAGGTAAATTCAAATTATGAGTTATTTTGAGTTCCTAAAGGGGAAGAGTTGCTTGAGATTTGGTGTTGAGAGGAAGATGAACAGCATTTCTGCAAATTAATACCTCCAAATGAAAGTTACTATGGAGAGCCTGACATCTTGTAGTTTCTAAATTGATGAAATGAAATTTTGGAGCATGAGTTAAGCCTTTATGTGACAGCAACAATGACTACCTGTTACATATTTGCCTATCAAGATTCCTCTACGCGATGACATGAAAAATTCCTTTACAAATTTCTATTTTAAACGCTAAAAGTATTTCCAGTACTGTTACAAATCCCCTTTGGTAGGAGTTTCCTGTTTGTTTTCTTTGCTCAGAAAGCCAAGTTGTCTCCCGAAGGCGGGCGAGGAGAGCTGCAGCGCAGGCCTTGGCATGTCCCCACCGGGCTCATTGTCAGCGTGTGCTGAGCAGGCCTGGGCACGCCGCAGAGGAGCAGCAGGGCACGATACCACGGCTGCTTGGGCTCTTTGAAGCCCAGAGTGATACAAACCTTGATGGATGGCTGGGGCAGCTCCTGCAGGGACAAGCACGGAGACAGACCGCAAACAAAGGCGCGTCTCTTCCAACACGCCGGCTTGAAACGACCTCGCTCAGCTTTCAGCAGCGTTCTTGCCAGGACAGAGTTCAGCTCGGGTTTAATTTAAAATTAGGTCTCAGGTAGGCTGAGTTTGTGTGTAAGTGTAACAGTGCTGGCTGAAAGAGTTCCAGCAGCAGGGCATTGAACTCTAATGTTAAGACTGAAACGGTTAATTCAATTGAAGCTGAGTTATACGGGATAGAAAGGAAATAGAAAGGAAATCTTGCTGTTGTTGCTCTTATCACAGGGTGCAACAACGGGGCTTTCACTTTTAGTCCTGGAGATCTCACTTCATCAGGGTTGCCTCCTTCTCCCCTGCAGCAATCTCATCTCTGCTTGCCTAAAAACAAGCGGGTGCTGCCTGTGCAGGCCCAACCATGGGATTTCCTGGCTACCAGGAGCACAGAACCCTGAGAGAAGGGCCTTTCAATAAAGGTATTTACAGAGTTTCACATGTTGGAGACTGGGGAGGGCACGCTCCTCTGTTCCCTTTCTTTTGGTGGATCACTTCTCTTTGTGGCGCAGAGAGCAGCTTAATTCTGTGTGTAGATCTTGTGCTGTTCAAGCTTGTGGACATGAGCAGGTTTTTGTGCCCAACCAGAATCTGGAGTCATTTCTGGGAAGCATGAACTGCTGCCTCTGAGGGGGTGGGAGCCAGCAAGAGAGGAATCAGGGGCTCCACCTCTTCCCTCCTCCCTGTGCAGGAAGTTATATGGGAGGCTCTCGCCCTGGTGGGGACGTTGCCCTCCAGGACAAACAGAGGAGGTATGACCTCAGTCAGCTCTGCTCCTTTGCAATGAAATGCTGTAAACAAGGGCTGCCTGCATGTGATAGTTCTTTGTTAATCTAAACACAGCTCATATAAAAGATGTGCAAGGCCCTAGAGAAACTGTTCAGCAAAAGGACAGAACCAAAAACCTCATTACCAAGCACTTAACTAACATGCTTCTGATTTCTTTGAAAAGAAGCTCAGAAAAAATATGGTAAAATCCTGCAGTTTTTTTTCTGAACTCCTGAATGGTCATTAAAATCACTGTTGCCCTGTTTAAGGAATTTGAAGTGTGTTTCTCAAGGCTAAAATGTGTTCAGAGTATCCCCATCTCACCCTGCTGGAATAAGACCCCAGTCCCAGAGACTGAGAGCACTGGATGAGTGCATTCATCTCCATAGTGTCAGCTCAAGCACTGTTTTCTTTATTTCTGCTCTTTTTCTTGCCCTTGCACTTCCTCAGCCTGTGCCAGTAACGCAGTCAAAGGTGACATAATAAGCTGCTTTGGAGAATTGTTCTGGGACTTGGAAGGACCCAGCAAAAAGGTTCTGTGCACTCATTCTCTTAAAGGCTGCCACCACTGTAGTGTGGATGGTAAATGGGAAGAGGCAAAGGTTAGCTAATGTGGTACCAGTACTGAAAGAAAACCTTAATAGTTTCTCTTTGGTGTTCCTTCTCCTTGTTACACATAGGGCTCACTTCCCAGGGTACAAATTACATCAGTTTAAAAGCAGTGTTATGGAAGTATTCCATACTGAAGGTGGCCAGCCTTTTCAGTATTAATGTTCAAATAGGAAGTAAATGAGTCCTTCTCAATAGTACTACTGGAAAATACTACCTGTTTTTTAAAAGGATTTTCTCCTTTCCAATTTATTATTTCCATTTTAAAGCAGACTTGAACATTTGTTGTTTAACTCCCACTGAGTTCCTAGGCTGCTGCTCTAGCAAGGACATCTTGTCAAATCTGTGATAAAAACTTGTCTACTTTATCAGGGCAAAACCTTGCCTACTTCATAAAAAAAAAAAAAAAAAAAAAAAAAAAAAAAAAAAAAAAAAAAAAAAAAAGAGGTCTACTGCAAAATAATTTGTCTTGTTTAATCTTTTCACTATTTCAGCTCTTTTTCCTTTTGTCAGTTCTCCAGGTGGTAAACCAGGGAAATGTGCTGCACATCACCTGTGAGGAGCTAAAGAGCTGTTCCAAACACAAACTTATGGTCCTGCTACTACGTGTAGTCCTATTTACTGTTGCACTTCTGCCTGAAGTTTTGTTGTGGATGGAGGGTTTGTTTGTAAATTCTTTTGGAGTTTCTCAGCTTGGTGAGTTCTGCAAGGGGTGGGGTGTTCAGTGTGTGAATGCCAAAGATACTTGGACGCATCCTTCAAATGTTTATTGTCCTAGGCTGCTTGCAGCTGCTTTTATGGGTTTTTTTCCTATCCCTACTTTTACTGCTCAGTTTTTCCTGATTCATCATAAAATCCAAATTTAATAGTCATGGAGACTATGCAGAATTATTTACTTACCAATGTAAAGTCCCTTCTTTAAATTGTTGCTTTATAGAACTTTTTGGGGTGAGCTGGCACTTCGTGTACTTCTGAATGAGCCCTTCTGAGCTGACCTCTATTGCTTCCTCTTACTGATAAAATCAGAGGAAACAGTTAGTAAGCACTAAGCCAGTGCAAATTGAAGACATTCTTTTACTGTTTTATTTTCCATTCCATCCCAGCTCTTAAGTTTTCATACCACCACTGAGTGTCCTTTTTATGATCTGAAGCAGAAAATAGATAAAGATCCAGGGAAAATAGCTGCACACATGACATGACAGACATTGAAAGAGCATGCATAGTACAGGGTAAAGAATATTGGCAACACATACATTCATGCTGACCTTTTCCTTTAATACCAGGATGCTCGAAAACTGAGAAATCATACTGAGAAATAAATCAGTTCTTGTTAACCTCATCCTCATCTTAAACAAACAAACAAACAAACAAACCAGCACTTCTAGCCCACTGTCCCACTGTCATTATACACAGGAGTAGAAATGCATTTTGGAGATTTTAAAAGGCCTGGTACAGGCAAACTGAACTCTTCTCTTCATGACCCAAAGACTTCTGGAAAACTTATATTAAAATAGCAGACCAAAAGAGCTAAAGTGGTATGCCAATCTATTTGAGTGGTTTGGATCCATCCTTTGGGATGCTCTAGTGAAATAATTCCCTATGAAAATCTTGAAAAAAAAACATTAAGGCTTTCCTTTTTAACTATGTGTATTTATTTCAGGTAAACTTCTCCTTTGTGCTCAGCAGCCAATAAATTGTGCTCTGCATGGGGTAGCTGAGGGTCATATGGGTAACTGGATCTAAGTGCTGTGAATTTTAGCATGACTTACCTCAATTTTGATTGCCTAGAAGAATGCAGATTCTGAAGTGGTTTTCCCAACTTTTCTGTGACACAAGTGAGGCAATTCCACTGGATGCCTACTGAACACATAACTTCTTAAAGGAAGACTTAATAAAAGCTGATGTTTGGTTTTGAAATATTTCTCAAGCTCCCCAGGGAGATACAAAGAGATGGGTTTTTTTTTCCCTTCAATTTCTTTACTTTGGACCTTCTGAAAGTAGGTACTCAAGTTTTGAATTTTAAAAAAGTAAAAAGCTAGATGTTGAGAAGGGATAGGACTGGAAACCTGTAATTCTTGAAGAGTCTCGAGTTCAAGAAAAAAAAATTAGGGCACATCAGCATCTTATTCTAGAATGAAGATGAGGAATTCCTGAGCTATATTTGGAGCTAGGTGCAGCCTAATCATATTGGATGATGTTCCCCTGTATTACGTTCTGCTGAAGGACAGGACTTGTTTGATGCAGAACCATGTTCTGCATCAGGCTGATCTGTATTTAGCTGAAAAAACACTGTCCCCATGCAGTGCTGTAGCTGCACATCTCTGTTGGCTCTCCATTGCACAGCTGGTAGAATCCTTCAGTTCATGTTTGAAATCAGAAAAGTCTTAACAAGCTTAAACAGACACTTTCAAAAATCAGTTTCTGAAAATCATTGTTGTAGCTCTGTTGAAAAACTCAATAATCCCCTTTTCATCCTAAGAATGGCCATGCTGAAGAAAACACATTAAAAAAAAAAAAACAACAAAAAAACCCAACAAACAAACAAACAAACAAAAAACCAAAAAAAAAAAAAAACAGAAAATTATAAACCTCACATAGTATTAAGACAGAGGAAAAATTCAATTAAATCATCTGCCAATTGTCTTACCAATCTGATGCTCAGGTTCAATTCACCCTATGGGCATATGTATTACTTTATCATACAGGATGTTCTGCATTAACTGACCACACTATTTCTAAGTAACTATCCATGAGAAAGGGAGAAATAATTAAGTGTCTATGTAATACAGAAACTGCAGAGAAACATCTTTTAAAAGGTCAAACAGACATGATGAGGAAATACCTCATTTGGGAAGTTGTGGTAAAAGTGCATTGAATGACAGTCATTGTGGAAAATCCTCAGCTGATGCTTATAAACCCAGCCATACTGACATCAGGCCTGTTGAAACCATGCTATTGCTACAGACTGTTCAGAAAACAAAAAAATATATTGATACATTTGTTCACTAAATAGCTACTTACTGCCCTCAAATACACAGGTCTTCACTTTGGTAGCAGAGTGTGGGTGTGTTTTCCACAGAAGACAGTGAAGCTGCATTGTTCAGAACTGTCAAGGGGCAAAGAATACTCTGCCATATACATGGGTTCAGTGTCTTTGGCTCCCTCCCCCCTTGCATTGGGCACTAATTCAGCTCCATCTGTCAGCAGATGCATTTTGTTCTAGGTGTCACTTCTGGCCTCTGTGTATTAGCTCAGGATTATTCCATAAAGACTTTCTTCCATGTGAAAATGTGAAAATAGTGTGGGTGTCTGAGACTGCTTGATTTTGGATTCAGTGAGAATCTTTGTGCTCACCGTTTCTTTGTAGGCTACAGTAGGTCAAGGTTTTAAAGGCCTGGATAAAAGCTTTAATTATCTTATCAATCCATCATCAATGGTCTTGTTTAGAGCAATGTGCAATAACCTGCTCTTTTTTCTAACATAAAAGATCTTTCTTAACACAAGACTGCAATTGGATGCAAATATCTTATGAGATGCTCACACTCAGTGCCTGCAACTGCTTGTATGTATAGATATTTTCTTGTTGTACTGAAACAAGGCAAATGTGTGTTGGTTGTGAAGAACACCTTGAGCTCATCTTGGTCTGTTTTGCACACAAGCTTGATCTAGGTAGGTACTGAAGAAATGCTCTCCAGCCTAGAGAAAAACATACCCTCTGCTTTAAGAAACAATGATCCATGTATGATTTTATGCTAGCACTTCATATGGATATCTATGGACAACATTCTTTCCATTACTGGTGGGTTCCCTTCTCATTCCAGGCTTGGCAAATAACTCAAGGCTTTCAAAATACCAAAGTCTTACATCTAACTTTTCCCTCTATTTGGAAAACGTGTTTCTCCCTCTTCAAAACCAATTTATGTTAGCAAATCCTAAGGTTCTGGCACAATCCTAGAAAACACCCCTTGCCTTCATTTTTTTTTCTCTGTTGGCTGGAGGTTTTGATTTTCTAAACCTTTGGTATTCAGTGTTTTACCAATCTACCTGAGGCTCTCTGTTGATCTGTGCCAAAAGCCCACAATATCCTTTTTTATAGCCTGGTAACTTAGCATGTGGTGTATGTTACCTTCTACAGCCTTGCATAGAAAAAAAAGGATTTGAACATTTTTGGAAGGCATCAAGTTTTCTGTACCTTCATATAGCTCTATTTGTGTGGTGGGCATGTATCTACACACACAAATACATCTGTTCTGATAGCCATGCTGTGGCACTACTGAAACAGCGCATCTTTGATCAAGTTCACTCACTGAGCTTGGAACAGGAGAATTAGTTGAGAAGTTATACGATTCTCCACCAATTCATCTGTATTAGCCGGAGGAAGTTTGCTTTTACGACATAAAATGGTAGCCATAAAATGGGGGCTTTACTTTTTAGGCCAATTGATGATCTTCGCAATCTTGTTTCTTTTTGTTGTTACAGTGTTTGCTCTTGAGAGGAAAAGTGTAACTGCTGTGAAAGTGTTTCACATATGAATGCTTGTGTTCTTTATGCAATGATTTCTGCCTGATAATAATTTGCAGAACACACCACGTGTTGCTAATGCAGGTTTCCAATATCTCTGTTTATAATTCTCAGTTAAAGAACAGAGCCCAGAATTCCGTGTTTCAAAAAGTTTTCGGTTTTCTTTCATTTTTCTTTGTAAAATCAAAAATGCTTTGCAGTTTCTTCCTGCTTTGGAGCCAATTCTTTTCAGGCTTTCTGCTATCTCAGCAAACCTTTCATTTGCTTTTTCAAGTGGATTAGACATGCAACAAGTTACAGATTTCAGTCCTCTGCACGCAGCAAAACTGCTCCACATTTCTCATTGCTGGTACCATGACATGCTCGACTTATCCACTCTCATAGTCCTCACTTAAGCTCTTAAACTTGTCAACTGTTTCCAGATTTTTAACTTTTTTTTTTTTTTTAATCCTGATTCCAGCTGTAAAGTAGGTCATTCAGAGTTAGAATAAGATTAAGTTTTTCAGATCTTATTCCCAAAATATGTCACTTAGTATCAACTGAAACTATTTTGAGCACTTCCAAAAGCTAAAACTATGCAGAATAATCAAATATATAATTTGAAAAATATTTTATTTTCTTTTTAAAAATTCTTTCCAACAACATAACTACCTTTAAGTAAACATTGAATCTAGAAGTAAACTTGAATTAGTGGTGAGTACTGCTTTTATAATTTCTATTGTCAAGGAAAAATATGCTTTGGATGCTTTAAAAAGATCAAAAAACAAACCCCCCCCCCCAAAAAAAAAATAAATCTGTGAACCATCCTAGTTCTGGTGCTGAAGACTGTACACTTATCTCCCATTTCCCTACAGTTCTGAGATCACTCCTTATTCTGTTCTCTCAGTCAGGAATTGGCCACATTTGTCATACGAGGATCTCTACAAGGGTAAATATAATGCAGAATTATATGCAATATGTATAGGGGTGTGGCTATATGGGAATATCTGTGCAGCTGCACCTCATTTCCAGGTTGCTGTCTTGCTGTCTTTTTGACTGCATACAAATCCACCAGCCCTCCAGATGCTGCTGACCTGGCCTGCCTCTCAAGTGCATAAATATGACATGATTTCTAGATGTTATGTAATCTCATGATTTGAGAGCTGAAAATCTGTGCCAGCATAGGATCTTCTCTTGAAGAGGGAAAGGAATGTTTTTATGGCTAGGTACATACTTTTACAGTTGCACTTGAAATAAACCACCTTGTAGAAATAGATAGGACTATCAGTGGAAGGGCAGAACTCCTTTGAAATCAGCTCTCTGGGAGAATCCTGAATAGTCTTCCAAGATCTGCTTAAATTGTGTTCATTTATCCTAATGATAATTTATTAGATGGATTTAATATTTCTTAGTGCAATGGGACTTTGGGGTTTATAAGGCTGAAATAGATCATGCCGTTTTTCTAGCCAAAGAAAGGGGAAGAGGTCAAATGTAAATCTCATCCTCCTCTTAGGGGCTGGAAAACAGTGACTGCAAAATAAGTATTTGGTTCATTATCATGTTTTTCATAGGAGTGCAAGAGCAGAGTGGTACTTCTGGAAGTAGCCTACCCATTTTTGGGATGGGAGGGTAAGTGGTACTTACAGTAAGGGATGCTTCAGCAATACATGTATCCAAACCAGCACTGTCAGCAACCTGAACATCCATTCTTACTAAACGTACTAACACAACATCACCCCACCAAGAAATTAAAATACTTTAACTTCTTCCAGGAAGTAGCAAAAAAGAGGGATTTGAGCAGATGCCAGGAGATGTGTAAATAATAACTATGATTACATTGACCTTCCTGCATAATTAAGGCCAAATGAAAAACATGTTTTAGCAATCTGCTCTGAGGATTTAACCCTTGTATGTGTAGGGTTGCAGGTCTGTTAACTCAGGCACCTATGATGGGTGAAAGTCCCAAAACCCAACATATTTAAAAAGATGAAAAGTTTGGCAGCATTGTTGTTCTAGCTCTGTCCCCTTATGTTTTGTCTCCTTCCCTCAGGACAGTCTGGCACAATGACTCTGAACGCCTGACAGTGTGTTCTGCAGGAATACAGCTAATTGCTGAGACATGAGTAGCCTCATTTTTGAGGCTGCACAAGGAACACTTCTGAGTCCATGTGTATTAAACTGCTGCACGTGTTTCTGCAAGATGGGAAACTGAGATGAACAGTTGCAAAAATTACCATTCTGCTTCTTTATATATAAATACTTGGTTTAAGTCTCAATTCCTAAATTTATTCCAGAAAAAAAAAAACCTGACTACCCCATTTCTGCTGAGGCAGAATTGCCCAGCATTCAACACTGCTGAGTAGCTTAATGATAACCATAAACTTATACCTTGGAAAAGCCATTACCCTATCTAGGTTCCAGTTTCTAGGGATGCTCAGAGTAAAATTACTCCCCAAAAAAGGAGAGAGAAAAAAGTAGCAACTTGCCTGTATCATGCCAGTATCTAGGTGTTTCAAACCTTTAAATTTGGCATGGTGGCTGTTGATCTCAGCTCTCTCATTGGAGCTGGAATAGATTTATTTCTTTCCTTTTATGCTAGTCTGCTAAACACTGTAGGGTTTCTTAGGGGGTAAGGTTGAAATCCAAGTTGTCCTGGTGAGTTCTGAAGCCACCAGGCTCTCACTGAGCTGTTGAATTTACCTATGCCTGTGGCCACATGGACTGTGATTGTCTCATCTGCTAAACAGGGACTGCAATGGTGAGCCATGTGCATTGATAAGGCTGAACATTTAAAGTCTACAAGTGTTGAATTCAAAAGCAGGCTTTCACACCTCATAAAGGCAGTGATCAAATTATGTATAGAGATCTTTAGGCATAAACCAAGGGTGACATATGATACTGGATGAGGAGCTACTGATTTATTGGTATTAAATTTAATAAACAAAATCCACTTCTTATACATTTTTATACTTCTTAAATCTAGAAGAACATCTTTGAAGTCCACTGTCTGTTATTTGACATTATAATGTGCTAGGGCACATAACTGCAGGGAAAGAGCCATTACCATTGACCAGCTTTCAAACTGATCCAAAGATGTAACAGAATTGACTCACTATTTTCTTTTCAAAATGAGAAAATGTAATAGATTATCACAGCTTCTCCTCTCAGGAACAAGATGCCATCCGTAGTCTTTATGGAGTAACACTGAGCTTGGAGAAAAGCTTACAACTTCAATAGGTCTTTACAGTATCCCAGGAGCATACAATATTCATGCTTTAAAGAGCTTGTCACAGTTCTCCTTTTACTTACGTAAACAGAAAAAAAATAAAAGTTTAAACTGTAGTCACAAACTCTGTTGTATGCAGATCCCAACAGAGGATTATTTTTATGGCTTAACTTTTTTCTCCTACATAAAAGCTGTCTACATGGAGGTGACAGGAAACGTTCCCTATCTCTGCAAAGATATGAGAAGAGAATTTTAAAGATAGCAGCAACTATGAAGTTTTACTTACTTTGGCATTTCAAACTGTGTGTGCCTCTGATTTAGCTGAAAATGAAGAAGTCTGAGGCAGACTAAAGTCTCCTCCATTAGAGTGTCCTCATTCTGTTTTTCAGAGGGAGATAGATATAAGCTTCTGGATCAAAGCCCAGCTACTTTTGAGCCCCAGGATATGTGTATTGCAGCTGACCAACCTCTGGAGTGCCAAAGCTTTTTCATGAATCCCAGCCATATCCACACAGCCAAAACCTGACCTGTAAATTGAAGACAGTCACTCACAATTTATCATTAGCACAAGAGGTTGGAAGTGCCTGTTTGCTATGAAAAACTGCAGTTAATATATTGCACCCCATTTATACATCTATCTGCTTTTAATTTCTTGAGGAAGGGAATATTACCTGTGGCAGTAATGTCTGCAGAAGGTCCCAGAGCCACTCTTTTCCCTCAGGTGTCCCCCAACACAACAATTGCTGCTGGTGAGCAGCAATTCCTTCTGTGCCGCAGACATCTTTTCACTAAAAATCCTTTCTTGGGATTTTTTTCCCTTCTGAGAAGCTGAGGCCTCAGAAACAAAATGTAAACAATGGTTATCTGCTGCTGTGCAATGCATCAGGTGGATTTTTGATTGGCCCATCTTGGATGTTTATAATTAATGGCCAATCAAGGCTGAGCTATCTCGGACAGAGTCCGAGAGAGCTGCCTTTTGTTAGCATTCTTTTCTACTCTATTCTTAGCTAGCCTTCTGAGATGAACCTTTTCCTTCTATTTCTTTTTAGTAATGTAATGTAATTATAATGTAATATATATAAATATATATAATAAAATAATAAATCAAGCCTTCTGAACATGTAGTCAACATTCTCGTCTCTTCCCTCACCTGAAAGCCCCTGTGAACACTGTCACACTTCTGCAAAGCAACCTGCATTCGCTGGACATGCTTGTCCCCAGCAGAGTGCCAGGAGCTCAAAGAGACAACTCAGACTAAATCAGTGTCAGCTTTCCAAAGTGCTCTCTAATTAAAACAAAACAAAACAAAACAAAAATACAACTAAGTTTTTCTTTCACCCCAAGGATTCTGCCTGGGTAAGCCTGGTCCCATGGACAGCTGAAGTCATCCCCAGCACTGGCAGAACTCCCTGTGTCAAAACCCCCTTGCGCCCTGCCAGGTGCCTCCAGGTGCTCTCAGACACACACAGGCAGCCCAGTTGTGGGCAGCTTTTGGGCTGTCAACCAGGCAGCCAGGGTGCCTCAGAGCATGCTGGCCGCAGTCCTGCTCCTGCTCTCTCCCTTAGCTGCAGAGATGCCATAACCTGAGTGCAGGGACAGGGAGGTTAGTTTTTAAACATGCAACAGAGTTTTTTACTTTTACAGCAGTGTTTAGAGGTGGTTTGACCACACTGGTAAAACCAGTGTTTAGCAGAGCAGCTCAGAGAAGCAAACCATAAATGGGTTGAAAGCAAACAACCTGCCTCTATAACTTTTGTGTTCTCCCAGTTTCCTCTAGTGCTGTACCTACAGGAGAAAAACACCCCACAGGCATTGCCACCAGCCTCATGAGCTCACAGCATTCTCATGATAGGACCCAAGTGTTCCCAAGGCTGTTCCAGGACTATCACCACATCCTGCATCAGAGAACTTTCTGCTTGTGCATCACCACACACAGACAGGAACTGCTCTGTGCTGTTGGCCAGCTTTGATGTGAGATAATCAGGTTCACCAGGTGGGCAGCACCAGGGCATGGATACTGCAGTGAAGAAAACATGCAGAAACACAGTCAACATATCCTTTTCCAAGGTGGTTCAGTTAACAAAATCCTCTTGTCTGCTCAGAGCTATAAGAATGAATGGCTGTTCCTACACTGTAGCTCAGGCCTTGAGCTAACAAACACTGACCCTATGAAATACAATTTTGTTTAATTCAGTTTTGCTAAGGGAGCATCTAGTGGCCTGGGGGATTTGTAAACCCCAGTTCTTTTAGTCCGAGGTAATACTGTTTCTTTGCAATGCATTAGTTGAAAGCCCCATAGTGAGAGAGACCAAAATTATGAGCATGAAAAAATGCTCAAGAGAATCACAAATTAATGTATATACAAACAAAAGAGTAATGATCATTCAACCACAAGAGCTTGGGTTTCAGGGTAAAAATATCGACGTCAGTGCTGGAGAAAGGACAGAAACCCAAGCAGCTAAGCTGGAGAGAGGAAGAAGAAATTAATTTAGCCAAACCTAGTTATGTGGGAAGGTAAGGTACTTCCCTCAGATGTTCATCCTCATGAAATAAAAAAACCCTGAAATTTCCAGAGCTCTGAATTTCTTCCACGAGGACAGAAAGTGGTGTTTCACTGCTGAAGACAAATCACATTTGCAAGCAAGGGTGGAGATAGGGAAGGAAAACACCGCATTGTTGCATTCTCCTTGTTTAATGGTCTAGAGGGACCTTGGAGTTTTTTGTTATTCCCATCACAGCAATTGTAAAGCCAGTATTATGGATGAGATTTTAGTCATCCATATACGTGTGTGTGTGTGTGTACACGTATGCGGCTCTCCCAGCACAATCAGACTGAAAATGGTTATTTCAGCCAGGACTGCATTGTTATAATACACCTTTTAGATGGACAAGTTTATAGTTTAACTTCCTATAAGCCCATTAAAAGATGTGAGAGAGAAAGTACAAAACAAAAAGAAAATTGAAATGGAACAAACCCATTGATCTGGCTCTTTTCAGCAGCGCCCGGGATTGATGAGAAAATCACTTACTGATTGACAGCTTAACAGACCTGAACCTCCCCAACAGTGTCAGCACTGGCATTCTATCCAGGTGTATAGTAGTAATTATAGTAGCGGAACTGGAGCACAGGGGATTCAATATTACTTGCAAATGAAAGAAACTGTGTTTATACATGCTGCAAACCTAATAAGTCTGTGCCACTAGGATTGATATTTGTGCCTGCATTTACCTATTTGAACGAACACTGTGGTTTTAATGTTTGTGAAATTACAATTTCTGTTCTCCATCGAGGAGGGATTTGAAAGAAAATGACAGATATAAGTCCATATTATCAGTATATCTGTGTTCCGCTTTCAACAGGCTGTGCTCAACACCAGTTACCTTGAGGTGCTTCAGCTTATTTCATAAAGGTGCTGGTCCTCTGTGGGGGTTTGCATGTGACCAACCAGCCCCCTGGCAGCCCAAGAACAGGATGACCCACCCTTCAGATTCCCAAACAGAAATCACAGCTTGAAGCAAAACCTTCCATCCCCCTGTCCAAGAGAGTTGCCCATCTGTCTTGAGTGAGGGAGTGAGAAGGAGCATGTGTTTCTCAGAGAGACATATTTCCCCTGAGAGTTAGGCTGAGCACATCCTAGATATTTCACATCAGGTGCTGAAGAGCCCTCATGTAGATAAGAGCTCTGAGTGACTTGCTGGGGGTTTAGGATTTTACTAGCCTGAGTGTAGGAAGGCATCACACCCCATTCCAACCTCCCTGGTCTTCCACAGTCATCCAGACTTTTCACTTTTTAAAGCAGCATGCTAAACTGGATTCAGGGGTGTATTTTCAGCAGGTAATGTATCAAGGCTAAAAGCCAAAAGAAGAGAAGGGGAAATCTTCTAAATCTCCCAAAGTGAAGAACCTCCTTCAGGCCCACCAACAGCAGCCTTCACAAAAACACAAACCCAGAACTAAACAATGATCATGATTATGTTTCATGCTTGGAAAAACAATTAGATAAGTGATACTTCTACAAAAGTAAACTTTTTCTATAAATGCTTGCTACAGACCTAAACACTTTCTGAAATACAGCGGCTTGCAGCTGGAGAAAGAGAATGCCACAACATTTATGTATAATCATTTAGGAATTATGTTAAACAGCTTGATGAGGAGAAAATGCAGTTTTCCTGAATAAAAATTTCTAAAAAGTCACTCACAGATTTTGGAAACAAGACATAGTGTACCAGATGTCTCTGATAAAACTAAGAAACTTCAAATTTTCTTACTACAACTTGTTATGCTTCATGGTGTTTGGCAAAAGTCAATACTTTTGCTCAGACAACTTTGATATAGTCTTTTTTATCTCAATTATAAGTTTGATCACAAATCCACTGAAATAAAAAACCTAAAGCTCTCCTCATTTTCCAGTGGGACTGAGTTGGATGGAACATTTTATGCAACTGGAACAAATAGCCAAGAAAGGAACAAAAAAGATTATTAAGGACTTCTTAGGAACAAACTGGAAAACACCATACAGGATTGATTCCTCACCATTGAGGAGTCAGTATAGTTTAGAAATTCAGGGTGCTTTTTTTTTTTTTTTTTTAGCCTGCTGTAACACTAACTATTCCAAGTTCTTATATCACTCTGATGTTATTACCCAGCCCAGTCCTCGGAGTGATGCTATCAGAGTCTCTTTTGTTTCCCTAGCAAGGGACAGAGGAAGGAGGACAGAGATAGCAACAGAGAGTAAATAACATTAAATGATAATATTAGTAAATACTTTTCTTTCCTGTCAATCTCAATACAAACTGGAGCAAGGTGATAAGGAGAACCACTACTGATTCCTACCATGGACCCTGCTTCCAGTTGCGGCAGACAGAGGGAAAGAGTAGATGCCTGCTTCGGAACAGCAGAGATGGGACAATTGACAGTTGCTGCTTCTTATGATGCACTTAATTGAAAACAGAGGTTTTCTTTTGCAAAGCGCATTGACCTACATTTCTCTTCTGACACAGGAGCTTCCTGCTCAGCCTTGAGGTTTGTCACACTTCACTTTTCCCAGCTTGGTAACTGCAGCCAAAGACCCTAGTCGGCAGAGGTTTAAGGCAGACTGATCTCAGATCCTGCAGATCCTGTTAGTGAATCCTGTAAGTCTTCCTTTGACCAAGCCTGCTTGCTGATAGAATGAGCACACCATGTTCACCCTCCGTAGGAACTGACACACTGCTTTCTGCATGAAAACAGGGGCAGACAGACATTGGGCAGATGATCTGCCCATACGCTTTTAAGATGGTTTAAGTTTAGTCCTTTGAATGCTCAGCCACAACTCTCTTTTGGGTGAGAGGGAAGGGAAAAAAGAAAACAAAAAGAAAACCTTGGGAAAAAAAAATGTTTCTTTAAAAAGAAAACTTATTCAAGAAAGGATTTTATTTCTCATTTAGTACAGAGCAGAATCTGATCTGCAGAACATCAGCTATAAAAACAGTCAAAGTACAGTTTAGTCAAGACAAAAATAAAGATGGGTTATGTACATATTTCAAATACATAGTCATCTTACACTGCATATCCTTTCAAAGGAAAATACAATTAGGCTGTGATGGATGCATCAGCTACATGAAACTTTCCACTACCAAAATGTAGCACTGAAAGAGTTAACAGGTCTGGCTTTTACATTGTCACAAGGAGACTTCATTGCTAGAATCCCACTGAGATGAATGAAGGCAGCTTATGTCTAGTGTTATTGTTTCCATGTGTTTGGCTCCAGACTCAAGCCAGCATTCCTCTCAGTTTATACTTGAAAGGTTATCTTCACAACCAGAAGAGACAGAAACTTTCTGTAAATATATGTATGTGTAAAGAGGAGGGCAAATACAGGTTAACTCCACTTATTCAGTTCCAGCTTTCCTGAATTAATGTTTTGATAGTTATAGCAAAAATAATTTTGTTTACAGAAGCTTCTGATTATCAGAGTGGCAGAGATGTCCCTTACAGCACATTTGGCCTGTTTTAAATAGACGGGGTAACCTGATCAATACTAACACAACTTTATCTTGTGGTTGATAATTTTTAGTCTTTTAGGCTTAGCAATAAAGTAGCAGCTAAAAAAGAACACAGCAAAATATGCAACTAGGAATTGCAAATGGAAGAAAAAAAAATCTGAGCATATTTTTAAAAGAGAAAGGCAAACAATCTGCCTTTTGGTAAATTAAAATATACTGCTTGTAACAATAGTGCTCCAGAAGGAAAATGTCTGCAAAGACTGGAAGTATTTCAGTTGACTCTAGTTTCACCATGTGAGTCTTGCTAAAGTCTGTTTGGTTTTTTCCCTCACTTTCTCCACCAGTAATCTAACACTGAATTTTCAGCATGGAAGAGTACCAGTAATTCTGTATTACCCGTACTTCTCTGGGGACAAGAAAGAATCAGAAACAGCTCATGCAGATCAGTATTTTTACCCTACCTTGAAAATGATTCTTCTCTGACTGATAGGATTTAGATAAAGAATAATTATGAAAATATTTTTCTTTGGGAACACTCAAAGTGCTTCCAGAAATATCTGTTTTTGGGGATTTTTTTGCTGAATCTAGAATTCTTCTGATACAGGGTCTCATATTTATGCCCTAGCTATAACACTGTGTGGTTCTTATTTCTGCAGTAGTAGGTAATAGATCAGCATTTTTCTTCTTTAGAACATAAGATTTTCATTTAATTTTAAAACTGATCTATGAGGATGTCATTCCACAGACTATTTTATTAGACATCTGGCAAAAAAGAAGGTAACATATTGATGTAAGGTCATGTAGTGCCCTAACTTCTAGGCTCCCTCCCTTCTCTTAAGGTAGTAAGAAACTCATACAAAGAGCCATCAGAGCCTTACTCAGGGACCTCAATTCCAGCCTTGACCTGAGCTCACAGTATCTTGCCAACAAGAGGCCTCTGAGAGCTTAACACTGTCATGAGAAAATATGGCTTTAGGTGGATTTTCAGATTTCTGTATATGGTCCTTGAGAGCTCAGAGAATCAGATCCACAAAAGCAAGTCTGAGACTGGATTGCAGACCTGTAAAACAACTGGAACTGGGAAACAGGACTATGTCTTAAACTTTGTCATCTTTAGCAGCAGTTCCAGAACAGGACTTTAGTACTTCTATTCTGTGCAAGTCCTTCTTTAGGCACCTTAGTCCAAAGCTGAAGACAAGCTATCATTATTCATGTGCCCAACAGCAAAAGCAGAGGCTCCTTGAGGAGCTCTATAGCCTCCAAAAATTAATTACCCAGATAAATTAAGCTAGGGTAGATAACTTGAGAAATACAACTTTCTGTAGGTACCAAACATTCCCAGAAGAAGTAATAAATCTCTTAAATATAAAAATTAAAAAGACCTGACTAATACATGTAGAGTTTTCCTGTAAAATTCTCTTTGTGGACTTCTAGTTTCCACCACAGAATTTGCTAAACAGCCAGGGGCAAGGTAAATTTTAAATGTACAAATGTTCTACAAAACTGGTGCTGAAGGAGGCGTTTGGCCACCTCAGTACTGAAAGCAGCGAGCTCATTTCTCTTTCAGCCTGAAGCAGCCAGGGTGCCACACGGATTGACCCCCTCAATGCACAAATACGTTGTACAAGAAGCTCTTCCTCTATTCCTCTTAATCCCATGGGATTTTCATGGCACTAACCAGCTCAGCCACTCGGGCCCACTGGCAATGGCAGACCTCTGTTGCCAGTGAGACAGGCTTTAGCTGTTCAGTGAAACTGGAAGCTATTTCTATCCAAAACTTCACCAGTTTGTCATTACAGACAATGACATTTGCTGAGGTTTGAAGGGTCTTGCAGAATGCCTGCAAGGTTTGAGCAGTGGATGCAGATGAGGCACTCCAGAGAAAACAAGCCAACACCTATGGGGACAGGGTGACCTGGAGAGGCCCCTCCTTTCAGTTGTTGTTATAGTGGCATATTGCTTGAGCAACATTAATTGCCTCTTAATGAAGGTTTACTTTGATGGCTGAAGCAGTAGTGAACAGCATTGTTGAATTTTTTAAGAGAGACTGAAAAAACAGGCTACAATCAAATTCCTATCATTAGTTAATGAAAACAGGACAGAAGTAATGAGGTCAAAGCAGCAACATAGAAAAAAATTGAGACCTCCTTTGCAGAGTTACACAAAGGTGGATTTTGTCATAGTAAGTTGTACAAACATTTCAATCAAAAATATAGAGGTTTAGACTAGATACATTGGCAATTTGCTCCCAGGACAACAAGTTTGACATGCAGGTTGGACTAAATTCCCTCTTTCTTTTATCTAGGTCTCTATCAATTTTTCTTTATGCACATCATCCTCCTGTCCTTGAATGACCCAAGAAAAACTGTAGAAGTTTTTTGGGCTATTTTATGACCCAGCTTTACTCTTTTGTTTCCATGATCATTCCTTCTCCAACCTCTGGGACCACAAACTATCTCTCTTGACTGCAGAAAGAATTTAATAAGAGCCAAATTTTGATTTTAGTTGCATCTACTCAGTCCCAGTCCAATAAACAGCATTATGTGAGTGAAACAGTAATTAGGGAACACAGCTGAGGTTAAGTGTGAAGGGAATAGTTCAGTCCCTCTCATGCTCTTAGGGCTCAGGTTCTCCTTTATGGCTACATACCAAACAATATTATACTCGCAATGGAATGAGGAGGGCAGTAATCTTCCCTGAGATGCAGGGTTGGAGCTCTTCTGGCTGCTGGGTGGGGAATGCAGTGGCTTGGCAACATGGAGTCAAACTAGCACCAGTTTCGGCCTCACAACTTCCACAAATATCAGCAAATGTATTCCTTAAGATCCCAAGTTTGAGAGGATCTATTTCAGCAGAAAGAAACTCACAGCAGAAGTACATGCAAGGATGAAAATAACATCTGGAGGGAGGAGAAGATATTATGAGCAGGTAAAGTTGCCTGGAATACATGAGAGTCTCTATTATGCTTTTCCTTGTATTCTTCTAATTGTTTGTCCTGTGCAGGGCTCACCTGAGAGGTGAGGCACAGTCGCTGACACCAAAGGAATTAAGATGTTCCTGAGCACTGCCCCCTGAGAGACATCCACAGAAATGAAGTGTAACAAAAGGCAGAAAATCAGGTTGCTCTGTCTTGCAGACAGGTTGCTCTGTCTTGCAGACACCTTCCTTGATCAGGTGGATCAAGTGGATCAAGGAAGAGTGGACTGTTCATAGGGAGAGACAGGCTTTCCTTATGCACAGAACAACTGCAAAAAACAGGATCCATTCCCTCTTGAGGTGTTGGGCAGGAGAAACCAGAGAACCTCATTTCCTTCATAGTAGGATTGCACAACAAATACTTTGGAGGCCTCTCCTCCCTTTTGCTCAGCATTGTGTTAAAGCCATCAGTTTAACAGCTGCAGGGGACACACACGAAGGACAGCCTCAAGCCATGGCTGCAGACAGACAGACCAGCCAACATGCTGCATTCATAAAGCTGCTAACAGGAAACCAGCCCAGAAAATGTTCCACCATGGGGAAAAGAGACCACTTCCAACTTCCAGGGAGGGAACAGGCAACAGAGAGGTTGTGTCATACCTGCATGCAGGAGTAGGTTCTGTAGAAATGACCAAAAAAGGTCCCCTTGAGGCTGGAAAACCTCTACAAGGCAACTACATCTATGTTTTCTTCTTTAGCTATACAAATTTTAGGATATTACTTTTCATCTTTGAAATCTTTCTCAGACAGACACATCTCCATTTAAGAAGGCTTGCCCAGGGACCACACACACACTTTATTCCCCTGTACTACAGACTTACCAGTCCTTATATTATAGATGAACACCCAGATGGTACATTATTTTTTAGGTTTTCTTATGAAGACTCAAAGCAGTTGTCATGAAAGTCTAGTCTTCTTCCTCTGGAAAGGCAGATTTAATTTGTGGCTGCTTCCTTTTAGCTTAAATGACAAAGACAGGATCCTGGTAGCAGCTGGGAATAAATACTTAAAGGCTTAATTACTTTCCCCTTCCCTGACCAAATGAGTACCTAAAACCAGCTGCAATGGAGGTAGTCCTGTGATAGCATGTTGTTGGGACTAGTTTTCAGGTCAGGCAGAATTGTCTAAACTAATGAAAAGAAAACAGCTAACAAGCTAGGAAACCAGAAAATAGAAATATATGTTCCTTTTACTTCTTTTGATTGAGGTCTTGATAAGGAATCTGTAGTAGAACTACAGTACTTACAGGTAGGAGAAAAAAAAAAGAACATTTGTTTAGGTACATTTTAAGATGCCTAGTTTACTATTTGAGATTTATGAATATTTCTATCTAATTTTCCTGGACAAATCACAGTTATGAAGAGCAGTGCTCCTGACATGCAGGATTTGGGCAAGAAGCTTGTATGGGGTGTCTCTGTGGACTCTCTGTTGCTGTTTAGAGAAAGCACATGTGGGTTTTTGTGGAAAATTCTGGCTATCAACACAGCAGTGCCTACCTGACAGGGACTAACTATCTGGGTTAGCGCAGTTCTCCTTTCTGGCTGTGGGCAGTCAGGGCAGATGGTGAAGCTATTGGAGTCTTGTGTATTTCACGTGCTTTGAGGAAGGAACAGGAGGGAGCCAACTGGAAGGACCTGTCTTTTCTCACTGTCCATTCTCTCCATGCAAGTTCTGGGGAGAAGGGGGAGAGAAATCTTCAGGGACCAAAGAGGAACTTGATCCCATGGAATGGTGGAGCAGGGCGAAGAGTAATGCTTACTTTGTACATTTTGCATATGATGAGGCTAGAAGAACTTCCCTACAGTCATCTTTTTATTAGGAAAATCAAGATATAAATCTCTTGCTTGATCATTAAGAAAAGGCCAAGCTTGAAGTCTGTCATGTCATTAATTTAAAAGGTAGGCTAAATACTTAAAGAAACGAGCTTTGGGAGGCCCTCACACTGCACATGTACTCTAATAATGAGATATTAGTTTCAGCCAGAATGTTTCCAGTTCTTACATCTCAGCTCCCATTTTTAAAAAAGCCTTTTGTCCTTACAAGGAAAACAGACTGAGAGAAGATTTTGTGACTCTCTGATGAATTTTCAATGCTGTTTTGGAAGGAAAAAAATTAAATCTGCAATTCCATTATTTGTATGAAGAAAAACTGTATGGAGGGTTGAAAACTGTCAGAGTCATCTTCTCATAAAATCATTGGAGATTTTTTCCTTCCTGTAGGCTGAACTCAAAGAGACCCATTAATGTGACTTGTACAAAATGGAGCAGTTAAGGAAGAAAGGTAAAACAGATGTCTTTGGGCTCTTCCTTGTTTTGGGCCACTGGAGGCAAGTTCTGAGTGAGGCTGGCTGCTTTGAAGTGGCTGGCTGCAGCCCCGGCCTGCCTTAGTCACACTGGCTCTGTTGAGGGTGTGGTAAGGAAGAAGCAAGAGGAATCCTCCCTGACCAAAGGATGCATCTGCTGAAGCCCAAGACAGCCTGATCCCGGGCAGTGACAGAAATCTTCTATAATGCATGGTAACATCTGGCCCATGTCATCTTTTTCTGGTTCAGCTGATGCTTTTTTTTCATGTGAAAATGCTAAAAACAGATCCAAAGGCTCCATAATTGAGGCTGTAGCAGTTGTTTCCTTTTTTATTATTATTTGAGAAAACCTTTATGACTCCCTTTAGATTTTGCAGCTCATGGATTATAAATCTGCTCTTCAAAGTAGAGGAATGCAGCTTTCTGGTGCTGGGAGCTGTCAAATCTCTTGCAGGAAGGTAGACAGCCTGACTGCTTCAAACCATATAATTGCAACAGCCAAAGAAAGGATTAGCTTCTCTTTCCTTTCTAGGTCACACAATATGAAGAGGGGGACAAGCTGTCTTTATACTATCCCTCAAAAACATATTTCTGTGCTATCCTTTCTAGCCATTCCCATTTCTGTTGAATGAACAGAGCAAGGGTAGGAGCAGCTCAGACCTTGCCTGTTCACTTTCTTTCACACTGAGCAATTCACATGTTGCCTGCAGAGTGCTTGTAGGTGTTACATGTGTCCACAATCACTTTCTCCAGGCCACTTGGAAGGCTGGGTTAAGTGGGAATATTGTGACCCCTCAGTATCTAGGGAGGAAGGATGGGGGTGGTAAGAGGGGTATTTTGAGGGCAGAGCGCCAAAGCTTTGCTATGAGGAGGAGGGCTTACCCTGCCAGAGATTCCCAGCATGTTCCCTTCGCAGCTGGAAAGCGGTGGGAGTGTCTGTGGTGCTGCAAGCACTGGTGGGAGAGGCTGCAGCTTCCTGGATGCTGGCAGTGTGTGCCCCTCCTTCAAAGCAGATGAACCAGTAGCCCTGAGGAACAAAGGAGCTCATGGGTGTGGAGGTCAGAAGAAGGGTGCTAGAGGATCACTGTGGGATATAAAGTTCTTCTCTCCCTGCATTCTGCCTGCTTTCATCTCCAGGAGCAGAGTGCCCTGTCTGTGTTTTTATAGCCTGAAATAACAGATGCGTTTTAATGAGTGCATGGACAGACAGCCTATTGTCTGGGTTTGTGCCTCAGAACTGCATGGTGGGAAGGGCTTTTGGCACTTGCCTTTGTTTACTCTGTTTCTAAGGATGTGTGGTCCTTAGAAGGAGGGGGGCCTTGCTGTCTTTCAGGTGTTTTTACGGGCCAGAACATAGCCTGTTTGTGTTATGTTTGCTTTTCTCAGAGTAACCCAGCTATGCCATGGCCTGAGAAGGATCTCCACATGCATTTAATCTGAATGGACTCCAAGGGTATCCAAATGGCCTCAATAGACAAGGGTGGCCTATCTGGAAATATTTCCTGGTTGTGAACATTGCAATGTAGGCTGAGACTAGTTAGAAAGCCTGGCTTGTGCATACATATTTTCTCTTCTTTTAGCATCCCAGTGGGGAAGACAGTCCCTGAAAGGCTATGAAGCATGGACTAGCTTTCAGAGCTTACTCCTTGCCAGCAGCCTCTCTGTGTGAGGCCAGTAAAATTTGTTTGCACTTGACAACAATAGAGTATTTTTGCGTTTCACAGTGTGTCTCCTCAGGACTAACTGCTGTTTGAGAAGGCCCTTAGGTCTATCCCTCCCTTTTATCCCATGAAGATTGAAGACACCACCCTTTCATGCCCTGCCTGTGGAACATGGTCACTTGCTATAGACATTGGGGCGGGCTTACAAACTGGGTGGAGAGGAGCTGCTTCCAAGCACTGACCTAGGAGGGGTCAAAGGAGGGATAAAAGCTGGGAATGTGGAACTTGTCTCTGAGATCAAATAACTCATGAGTGAAGGGTGGTCTTTGAGGAGGCATTGAGATGTGGTAGGAGCAGGAGTCAAATAGCTGTTCTTCCTGTGGGCTAGGAACAGATCATCCAATGTAGTCCCCTCATGCTCACCCCTTTTACCCCCAGCCTCTCTCACCCATGCCGAGGGGCCGAAGTAAGAAGGTTGATCACTTGAGGAGGAGGAAGGGCAAAGAGGCATTTGAGCACACCATGCAGCCCTGCTGGGTCAGAAAGCAGTGCTCTGTTCTTCAGGGCTATAGCTCACCTTGACACTGGGACATGCCTTTTGCTTTTTGAACCCTCAGCCCCAGGGTGATCACCTCACATCCCGAGAGCTCGGTGGTCCCGGGAGCAGTGCTAACCCTGAGTGCTCAGGATGTGGGGTCTGCCCCGTTCTTTAGTACAGCAAAGGCTTTTTCACCACTTCACTGACCCTGCTGAGAGGGGTCAGGCACTAAGCATCACATAAATATTTTTCTCTACTTCTCTGTGGATAATAGGGAAGCTTTGGGATCCTTCTTTTTTCTCTCCAGCCCTATGAGATGTGGGGGTGTTAAAAAAATCAGGATAGTAGGCCAGGGATTGTGCATGGGACTGCTAACCTACTGCAAGTACAAAGAGGCAGAACCTTTCTAAAGAATGATGCAACAAGCTGTGTGCAGCTGTTTTACCTAGGGCAGCCCAAATACTGTGCAGGGGGGGGGTCTCATGTGTGACAGTCTAAGATGCTCTATGAAGTTGTGAGAAAAGCTCATTCATGGAGGTGTGATACCCTTGCTGGAGCAGCAATCCAGTGAGCAGCTGGGCAGACCCCACCGTGAGGGGGACACAAGCCCTGCAGTAGCCAGGGATTGCTCACCTGATGGGTTGCTGACAGTGGCTCTTCTTTTGCTCACAGTATCTTTTAAACCTCTCACCAGCTCCTTTTGTTGTGCTGAGCACGTCAGCTACAAAGCCCTTATGAAATAAAATACTGGTTCTGAGAAAGATAATTATTATCGGTGTTATGATTCTGAAAAAAATTTCTATTAACTCAGATCTACATTGCTTAAATTATTTTGAAAGAAAGTGACAGTGTCTCTATTTCAAAAATGGTCAGAGAGTGTTGTATTTAATACAGTTGTCTAAAATACTACACAGAATACTTTACTGCTGTGCAATAAAAAATAAATAATGTGAGTAGTAATAGCTTCCTCAAGCACAGCAGCTGGATCTTTTTTTTTTTTAATCCTAGGAGCTTGATTTGCCCAGTTCTTGTAAGGGACAATTAAATTTAATGATCTACACTTCAAAAAATGACCTGCGATTCTGAGAATTTTAATTTAATGGTTTCCCTGCTCAAAATATGTCTGAAGTGCTTTATTGTTTAAAATAATTGTGTTTGGTGGTTTTTGAAAGTCAAAATGGAAACATCTCAAGGAGACAGAGACAGCTTTTCCCATATAAAAGGCTAACATACCACACTAGGGTAATGCTATTCTAATAGGCTTTTACCTTTTGGTTTGAACACATATAACTAATTGCAAAAGGTGCTTCATTGAATTTATAAGCAGAAGAACACAAATTTTGGAGAAAAAAATATAATTTTAGTTGAAAGAGGACTAAAATCTGTTTCTGATAATGCTTCATACTTTGTACAATATCATGACATGACATTTTGAATGCAGCTGTTTTACTTCCATGCTAGACAATTTGTATGGTCAGTTTGGTAAAAATTAGAAGTTGTAGTGAGGTTTTCTGGATCATTTATAATCTTATGGGGTTTTTTTTAAGCTTTAAAATTGCTGACAACAGAGAAAACCTGAAGGAATAAAGGAGAAAAATCAGCAGAAACTATCATGACTTTCTTATGTGCTTTTCTTTGTACAGACATATTCCATAGCAGTTAATATACTTTAATTTTGTGAAGGAATATTTGTTTGAAAGGGATACAGAAGGCTTTGGCTGCCTATTACTGATAAATCAACTTTTCTGAATGTTCACTGACACCTTTAGAGCTTGGAAATGTGTTTTATTACCCGAACAAGTTAAGGAAGAGCAACTAGTCTGTCCCTTGATTGTATCGTTAGCTGCATTTAAGTCAGTGTTTACCGCCACAGTGCAGTAGATGAGAACTAGCTCCTGCTCCTAACACATGAAGTAGCTCTGTGCACTGGCACTGAAGTCACTTAGAGGGATCCCATGAAACAAACATACAGAATTTGGGTTTGATAGTGGGCAAAATTGAAGCCTTGCTGTTTATTTCAGGCCATCACAGCAAAAGCTGAGTAAAGCACAGCAAGATAAAATCAATTAGTACACAAAATATTTTATGCTAGGGATTTAGTGTAATGCTCTCTGCCTAAGAATTGTGATTCATTCCATTATTTAATGCACTTAATGGGTGTTCCTTAACAAGGGACATCCTTATACATGCTATTTTATGAAACTTGGTAAGTATAGGCAACATTCACTCTTGACAGCTGTAGATCAAATTACAAGCAAGCCACAGAGAATGTTTCTGCAGAGGGAACCCTTACTCCCCTACTGGGCTCCTATGAAAGGCTTGGCCAAAATCCAGCTGACTTTGCTCCCCAACTGCAAGGAGCCAGACTGCATTACAGTGCTGGCAGCACTCAGCATCCCTGAGGAGGTTTTTCTGAGCAGAGTCCAAGAGCAGTCACCACCCAGGGCTGCACGGTCTGGTGTGCAGCTGGGGGAACCTTGTGCTGTAACTCATGGCTGGGGTGGTGGCCAGGAGAAGACCCACCCAGGGCAGCGGGAGCCTCACCTCCTCCAGCCACCAAAGCAGCTCCTGCAGTGCATGTCAGTGTTGGTGTGGCTGTTGGTGTCTTCACATCCTTGTCTGTCTGCTCATGATTGTCTCCACGGGCTGGGGGAACATTTGTCACAGATGCTGCCTACAACACTGTCCTCATGGTTACACAACATGAGGGTGCAGGACCCTGGGCCCTTGCATCCCCCCTCAACCCTTCCTGAAAGCACTGGGACTGGTGCAAGGGCGCATCCCCATCTCACATTCTTCAGTAGAGAGGAAAAGTTTGCTTTACACAGGCAAAGCTCTGCTCTCGTCATGGACTGTATAACTGACATGGTGAAACCAGCAACCCAGCAAAACAACATACAGGGCACATTTATAAATACAACCTTTGTTGTGTACAAACAATGAGGAGACTCTGGCATTGCATAAGGCCATGATTTTAATGGACTTCAATGCACCAGCGCTGTGGAGAATGCCTTTACCAATTTCTGTTCTGACAGTTACCATATACAATTGCCATCCTTCACCAAAATGTTTGCTTAATAATGGTTTTCAAAGCTATGGCTGATGTTCATTTGTGCCATATGCGAATAGTCATCTCCTGCAAGACAAACGGGGTTTTATATCTATATCTGTGAGAGACTGGACTGTTAATGGTTAATGACTTACACCATAGACCATCAAGGAGGTACCCGGGCATTCCCACGTGAACCTGAGCAAAAATAAACCGAGTGGACCCTGTGCTTTGTGGGCTTCTTTCACTGGACCTAGACTGCAACTATCACTTTGATTAAGCTGGGACCCTCACAGCAGGGAAGACCGGAAGAAGATGACCAAATGGATGCTGTCAGGATCCATGGAGGAGTGATATTTTCTCTACTTAACCTGTCTCTCTGTCACTCTCTTGCTTTCCTCCCCTAGACCCCTTTTCCTATTTCTAGACAGACCCCTTTTCCTATTTCTTTCTTTCTCTCCCTTTCTACATATCATTTACTGTTAAATAAAATTACATACTATTGAATTCAGAATATGGTCTTGTTTGCACCTTAATTTGGGCAGAGAAATCTCTCTAGTAATTTTAATAACTGGATCTTAAGTATATAGGAGAAGTGATATTTCTTTAAAGGCCTGGTGGAACATCTCAAATTCAAGTAGCAAGCTTGCTGATACTGCCCTTTAAAAGATCCATGAGTGACCAGGGAGGATTTTTGTGGGTTTGTTTGGTTTTGGTGTTTTATCCTTCCTTAAAAAAGTACCCAAGATGGCTGCTATTAAAAATCCCTCCTCGTGACTGTTTAGGTAAAGCTCAGTGCCAACTTTCGTTTTAGCTTCAGCTTAGCAGCTCTCATTAATTTCTCACATTCTTCTGGGACTTGGGATTTCCATATTTGGTTTTACTCTTGGATTATATCAGACAAGTTTGAACAAAATTCTTTCAGCTAAATGAATGTGAAAAAAATATATTCCATATGTTGTTATTGAAATCTTCTGTAGTTGTTTAAGTCAAAAATGGCAAGACAGAAATCTTTGTGTTGGCTTGCAATATAGCCTCTTCAAGAAAACAATCTTAGGTTGAAGAAAATTGGTTAAGCACTTTTAAATCAACTTGTCATTTCTTCTGCATGTTCTGTAGACCTCTTTCTTTTTCCCCTCTCCTTTTTCTTAATTTAGTTTTTATACCCTTGTTTAAAATTACTTTGCCAGGGATTCATTTACTAAGAATATCTTTAATGACATCTCAGTTATGGATACATTTGTCAAGAACCCCAGCTGCTAAGACCAATGGAGTTGAAAAAGACAAAATATACATCATTGCTTCAGTATATCTGTGTATTGTCAGCTTCCTTTCCCAGTTCTTACCAGTTTAAGCAAAGACCTGACGATCTTTGGTCAGTACAATGACAATTTTTGCATGTGTATGGTGAGACTGTTGCCCTTTTTTATCCTTAAAAGATAAATAACATACAAAAGCTAGGCTAAAAAGAGTAGCTGACAAGTATACACAGAAAATTACAGAGGCTGAAGTTGCTACAACAGTACTAAGACTTCACACCCTCTTTATGTTCTTATAAAGCTTACAACATACTTTGACAAAAGCCTGTGTTTAGAAAAAGATTAGGCCTTTAAACTCAACTACTTAAATCTAGGAAAAAGTAAAACTCAAGGTAGTTCATTCTCTGGTCCACTAAGTATCTAATAATTTGGAGCATGCTGGGATGTCCTCAGTGAGAGAAATACTAAACTCTCCCTTTCCTACTCCTTCCCTCCTGCAAGAATGAATACACTGGAGAGCAGAGGAAGGACTTTTCTGTGAGATGGGTGTTCAAATCACTTCAGCCAGGCATGGAAGCTTGCCAGCAGTTCCCAAGAGTATGCTAGCTCTCAGCTATTGTAAAAATAAGTACATAAAAACATATGTTGAAAATCCCTCACATCCTTCCTTTCCCCCCTTTGCTGTTTTTGCCCCTGGCTAAACAGGGCAGCTAGGAGCAGGGTACTGGAATGTCTTTCCCAGGTAGCTTACTTTCTAAGACATTATAAAGGGACCCCAGACATCAAATCCATGTGTGAAGTCAAGGAATCCTGTTTTTCTCCCTATTACAGGGAGAACTACAGTGCAGAGAGATTAACACCCAGATTTCTAAATGGATTGCTGCTGTATTCCTCATTCTTGTGTAAAAATCTTAAATACCAAAGGACTGACTGTTCCCATTTGGTTTGGTTAGAGTGGCAAATAGTCATATAGCCTGGAAAACACCCCTCACAGAACACTTCTAAGTCATTGGACTAATCATTTGCCCGAGGTGTATGGCAAAATAGCAACAGTGACAGTGGAAGAGCACATTTCCCTGGGACTCCAGTTCAGTGCTTTGAGCACACAAGAGTCCTGTCAGTCTTTTATTCCTGCTTTGTTACCTGAACTGTAAGGATGTAAGAGACTTCAGCCTCACACTGCTTTGTTCTGAAGAATACTGCATTACTCTTTTCTTTGCTGATCTACTTCATAAATAACCATGTCTCTGATGGTTACAGCACAGGAGGGGTAGGTACTACTGAAACGCATGTGCTGGCTGTGGCAGGTACCTTTACAAAGAGACCTTCATGTTTAGGATGAAATTCTTAAAGTTTCCATGAAAACTGTGTTTATTAAAAAAACTAAAATTAAGTTTCCATGTGTAACTTTATTTTTGACAGTTTCTCAACCTTATCTTTGTACCTTGTGTTTCCTTGTTTTAAGAAGAAACTGGGCTCATAACAAACACCCTTAAGTCAATTTCTGCATGTCATTTTAGTGAATAAATCAGAAATTTTGATATTTTAAAAAGGAAAAAAGAGGAAAACCAAGTTTGTTCTGAAATTCTGAGACAGATAGCAGTCTGAGATCAGGGAATCTCAGTCTCCACCTAGATCAGACCACAGTGATTACTGGAATGATGGAAATTTACCACTCACGCTGCTGGCACTTCAGTGATTAATGAAAATACATGCATAGGAGAAGGTGCCTGAATTCCCCTTGAAATAAGCCCAGTCACACTTGGAGGAGAGTGTTAAAGTATATGTACTAGGAGAAAACACACAATGAAGTAGTGCCTGTCCAGGGTAGACATAATAAATAAAATAAAACAGTGATGAGACATCTAACAAAATGTACCCTGAAACCCACAGTCTTTTCAAATCCAGTTAGTACAGTGGGGTAAGCAAGGTGGTTGCAGATTCTGTTTATACGTGTTTTATATATACACACCATATACATGCTGTGTATATAGAAAAGTGGCTACAGACTATGAAAATGTGGGCCTCATTTTAGCACCTGAAGATCAGACCAAAAAGGAGGACTCAGTGAAGATTGATGAGCATTTCTCTTTGTTTAGAAATGTTATTTTCTTATTAATCTGTGCTATGGGGCAGCATGTTATGGACATGTTTGCCATTGTGTATAGCAACACTCTGCGTCACTATTTAGGTATGTAACATGTTTGCTGCAGGTCCACCATAGATTATAATATATATCTACACTTGCAGATATGAAAACTGCTAAATTCAGCAGACTGTCTTTGTACCTTTGTACCTTTTATCACCCCAAAAAATTCATGTGGCTTAATGGCAGATGCTAAAGGATAGGGACACTCCTCTTGGAAAACTAGTTCCTTCTTATGAAACCAGCATGACAATACTTCAGTGCTGTTTTGCTTT